>CAJGYO010000009.1:27262854-27869847 GCA_904845875.1 Miscanthus lutarioriparius | reverse complement strand
TGAGGTATGGTGAACCACATGGCCCACCTATCGATGCCCGGTATGTGGGAGGCTTTTGCCGTATGTGGGAGCCCAATGGCGCCTACAATCTTGTAGACATAAATGCTGCGCCTACTATCTCTGTTTGTGTTAGAGGCGGTTGACAGCTGTTCCGCTGTTCGTGGTGATGCGATGATTATAGTCCAGTATCAAAGGTTTGAATTTGTGCACTTTCTCCGTTTGCCCCTAGTCCCTTCTGGCCCGAGGTGTCCCGGTCGGATAGCCCGATCGGCTCGCCGCGCTAGTCGGAGAAGAGTGGTAGCGAGGCTTCCTCTGGGGTCCCGAGTGGAGGCGTGGGGTGGAGTGAGAAGCGGTGTTTTAGGCCGAGCCCTTTCGTCAGAGAGACCGCATGGGCGGCGCTGGTGCCAGCGAATGCTCGGTCGAAGAAGGTGGGCGGAGAGGTTATTGACGAAGGCGCTATTTTTGGGTAGACCTTCCGATTCGACAGCCGGACTATCCTCGGCCCGTCGTGTCTTAGGCTTTTGGGCGACCCACGAACTACATCTTTGTTTTCTGGGCGAGCCACAGGCGTAGAAAGCCGGTCCTCGAGGACCCGGGTTTATGAACCCGGCAGAGCCCCGAGTCCCCGGGTGATTTGAGCCCGAGAATCGTCAAGGATTTTTCTCTGCCGGCCAGTCTTGAAACACACCCAGTGTAGCCCGAGCCCGGGACGTAACCACAGGCAAAAATAACCGAGAACCGAACGAAATAACCGGAACCAAAACCGAATTAACGAAACCAAAATTTCGGTTCCTAGTTCGATTCGATATTGAAGAACCGAAATAACCGAAGAAAATTCGGTTCCTACTCTCGGATTAACAGAATTAACGAAAGAACGAATTACATAAATTATACTTCACTTACTTGTATTTTGTAGGATTATGTTTGGCTTATGTGTAGTGTTTTATATTTGAAGCTGTTATATATTTGTGTTACTATATTGTTATTGTTTTCTTATATATTATTATTATTAAAATGAATATAGTGTTGTATAAATTTGCCTTAGAACAAGTATATTTATTATTGTCTTGAGGTCTTACGAAAAAATTCGTTAGTTCGGTTAGAACCCGAAACCAAACGAAATAACCGAGAACCGAAATGCTCGGTTTCTAAAATTTTTTGGAACCGATCGGTTCCGTTTTCTTAGAACCGAATTTCATCAATAATCGAGGAACCAAACCGAACCGAGAACGAATGCCCACCACCCGGGCGGTTCGGGCAGAACTGGGTGGGGGTTTTACGTATTTGTTAGCGGGGAGATTTTTCCATTGTGTAAATGCGAAAGCGCACTACTGCGGTGTAGCTCCGAGCCCTCGGTTCGGTTCGAGTAGAACCAAATGCAGGGGTGTTGTTTCAGCGGTGTTTTAGTTTGAGACGGATTTTCATTTAACCGCGGCGTCGTTGTGCAGCCGAGGGGATTTTTAAGCATGGATAAGACATAACTTACTGATCCCGGCGTCGGTGCGCGTCGTGTATCGGGTGAGAAGGTTAGTTGGGAGAAAACACTGGCGTCGGTGCTGCTCACGTGCGACGAAACCCATATGTTTGCTTATAATAACACTCTTTGTAGAACAAAAGTGAAATGTTAGAATGACACTCCATGGGACGAAGAGAGCGAGTTTCTCCCAATTTAGGGGAAAGCTCAAACAAACTTTTAATATATATGCCTTTGAATACAGAATAGTACGTTTAATTAATTTGCCAATGGCCATCTGCGCACAAAGCCACCAAACTACAATCTAGTTGTTCCTCCAATCCACAAAAAGAAGTCACTGTTCACAAAACTTTATTACAAATTAGTTTTGCATGTTGAGCTCGGATATTTGAAAATGGCATAATTAGTTTTATATTTAAAAAAAACATATACGTTGTAACCATTTACGCGTCATAAATCTATATGCAAATCACTCTGAGACTTATTTTATGGACATGTGTCCATGTCCAAAACAATATTAATTCTAACATACTAATATATGGAAGGGAGCATATGAGAGGCCATACAATATTCGTCCTAAAAACCGTAAAGGGTTCGAGTTGTCGTAAGTTAAATTATTATTATTGTAAATAAATTTAGTAATATTTATAAAAATAAAGAATAATACTGGTGACATCACCTCAATATTACTAATTTAGTGGAACTAAATACAATTTAATTTAGTACTAACTTAGTAAGCAGGACCTAAAATGGATGTTTGTAGAATCGCGAAGCCCAGGCGCCGAGCGCGCGGCCGGTCTAGCCTAGCCCACTGACCTGCCAGCCGAACTCAAGAGTCAAGAAGTCTCCGGAAGGCCGGAACCAGCGGCGAAGCCACAGTGCATGTGTCGGGGTCATGCCACCCCGATAACTTTGTACGAATCAGTGGAACCCCGCGTATTCCGGCCAGCTACGACCCCATCAGATTGAGTTTATGAATCTAAGCGACCCGGCAGCAGTTTAGTCTAGATTCGCTGCTGGCCGGAACCACGACCCCACCAGCGCCGCCATCCACGTGGCCTGGGCACCTCGCCTCGCCCGCGGCCCACCCGATGCCACCGCGCTCGTGCATCAGTCAGGCGGCGGCATATGGACGCTACCGCTGGCCGGCTGCATCCATGGGCCAGCTGCTGCCGGCTCATCCCAGGGTGACTCCTCAGAGATGCATGCTGCGCGCGTGCGGGTGCACAGTGCACTGCACGGAGAAGGAACCGATGGGAAGACTCGTGCATACGTCATACGTGAAGTATGCAGGAGTGTACGGATACACCGCAACACCACAAAACTGATGTGACGAGTGTAGTAGGTACGTACGTACGTACGGAGTATTAGCTCCTAAAAAAGAGAGAGAATATAAATAGTAAATAGTAGTCCTAGAATTTGGAGAAGATGGAGGGTAGCTCATCGATCAGAGTACGTGCTGTCCATGCTTACTTTTGACCTATTGTGTTAGGATCAACGGCTATGGGCGTGTTCGGCTGGCCGTTTCTGACTGGTTGGCTTCTCTTTTTTCCAGCTAAAACATTATTTTTCAGCTGCTACAGTACCCCATTAATGTCAGCCGAACACTGCCATATATTGGGTCGATTTTCCCAAATGCGAAAAGATTGGAAGCTGAGATAGGGAGCAGTTTTTTTTCAATATTGGTAAGAAATGAAGATTGAGATTATATTTTGAAACTCTTGGAAATGCTCTTTACAGAGAGATCAGATGTGTCCGGGGCTCGAGGCCCAAGTGTTGTAAAGTGCATAGGCCATGAATCATGCTTCTTCTTCATTGGCGAATCGAGTTCACTACATGGTGTCGGTGTTTTGAGTAAACACCAACGAGTAAATTTGTGTTATTGTCGTCGTCTGGATGATGATGTGCTAAAAAAGACACAAGGTTTATACTGATTCGGGCGAAATGTCCCTATGTCCAGTTCGTGGTTGTTGATCGTGTTATTTGCACTGAAAAGTTCGTAGTAGGAGGTACAAACTGACGAGAGAAGAACATGTCCCAAGTCTCTAGTCGGATTCGAAGCAGCGACCTGTGGATTTCATCGGTAACGCACTACAGTCTCCGCTCTACCAACTGAGATAAGGTCAGCTAGTAATTTCTTTTTTGTCATGTTATTCTTTAAGTATGTGGGGTGTCTGGTTTCTACTCAAAAGTAATGAGGTAATCATAGCTACTGTTAGACCATCTACAATAGTTCCAAAAAACAATTGCTAAATTGATGAGTTTTCCTTGCAACTAAAAGGTTTAGGAGCATATTTGTTAGGTTGCCTTCAACGGTTTTCAAAATCTCGCTCCAAGAATTTATATAAGATAATTTTACACCAGGAATTCCGGGCTATTTTTAAATCACCTTAACCACTTTTATATGCCCGTCTCGGCTGTACATTTGCATTCGTAACCCTATCCTACTCATTATTCTTCCTCATATCCTTCCACCTCCACGATGGCCGATCGGTGCTGCAGGCGTATCTTTCCGAAAGCGATTGGGTCGATTTTCCCAAATGCGAAAGATTGGAAGCTGAGATAGGGAGCAATTTTTTCAATATTGGTAAGAAATGAAGATTGAGATTAGATTTTGGAAACTCTTGGAAATGCTCTTTCTACAGAGAGATCGCATGTGTCGAGGGCTCCAGGCCCAAGTGTTGTAAAGTGCATAGGCCATGAATCATGCTTCTTTGTCTTTGGCGGATGGTGTTAGCTACATGGGCAAGGTGTCCACATCATTTCCCACTAAGTGACCCACTATGTTCTACCTCTTTATGCAATGTGTCCACATCATTCCCCACTAAACACATGTCATCCATTCTCTTCATGCAAGGTGTCCACATCATTTCCCACTAAATGACCCACTAGATGTTATATCTCTTCATGCAAGGTGTTCACCCATCATTCGCCACAAAACCCATATCATCTCTTAACAATTACAAAATGTCCACGTCATCTCTATCATGTGCAATACTTTGTTTCATCATATATTCCTCTATAATTAATCAAATAGTCTATTGGTTTTTTTCTTCTATTAGTTTATCGATTTTTACCAAATCTGATATAATAAAATAACATGCAAGTCAAATTCATATATATAATACACAATACCATATGATAATGCTACATATGTAATGATTTATTTTAAGAAAATCCCATGACAACTTGCTGAGGTAGTCTTGATAAACCATTAGCCTTCTCTTACGATGACACATGTACATACGCGTTACATGGCATGTTAGGACCTAAAAGTAAGATGTCAATGATATTATTAAAATAACAGTTACACTTTCATTATTTTACATAGAGACTTACCAAAATCTTTTTAATTCATATAAGTTTATTAATACCATTATATTTCTATATTTTATAATAATATAGTTCGATGTAGTTTAAATGTATGTTTTTTTGTTTTCGTATTAAAACGCATAACAAACCCTAGTTTTTCATGCATTAAAATATTGTGTATAAATGATAATAAGACCATAAATCTCAAACTATACCAAAACCAGCATCCCGAGGATGATGCATGCCAATAACACAGATCATAGACGTCCTAAGGAAAAGCAGACTTTTGTGAAAGTGGGGAGGCAAAGTAGACTTTTTCTTATGTACTAAGGCAGATCATAGGCGTCCTAAGGAAAAGCGAGACTTTTGTGAAAGTGGGGAGGCAAAGTAGACTTTTTCTTATGTACTAGGATTCATTAGGTGGGCCTCAATGGGCCACCAATTTCTGAGCTGGGCTCACACTGGCACTCACTCTGGCCAAACATGCTCTTGCCCAAGCACGGACCTAGGCATCAAGCTAAGCCAGCATGGGCTCAATAGTAATAGGTCGAGGAATGCTTGGTCCATGTTTAAATGGGCGTGTCCGTGTCACCCATGAGGCCCTAGTCCATTTACCCATACTTTTGTGTGTGATACTTTGTGCATTCACGTTTACTTTCATGCATTGTATTATATACATGTGATGTCACTTGGTTATATGTCATGTCACTTGGTTATGCTCATTTGCTTTGCTTCTACGTTTTACTCCAATTCAAATGAGCTTTACTTCATGTACTCATGCTTAATTCATATCTATTGAGTACACCATGTTGGCTTGGGGCATATAAGCATGTCTAACCCCTTGTTCTTATTGTCGAAAGCTTATATGAACCAATCATGTTGAAAACCTTACTCATCTCTTCTACATACTCAAGGTTGTGTTGTTATTAATCACTAAAAAGGGGAGATTGAAAGTATCTACGCCCTAGTTGGGTTTCGATGATTAATGATGACACAAGATTACTATGACTAACGTGTGTTTTGCAGAGGCAATTTGAGTTAGGTCATGGTAATGGAAATTGATTGGGCAATCATGGTTGTCATGCCCCTGTCGATGGAAATCGTTTTGGTTTTCAAAGAATGGACGACAAGGTTAAGGATGGACTAGTTCTAAGTGTCGTTTGGTGTTAGAGAGACACTAAGAGTAGTTTAGGACTTTGTTTTTTCCTTTGGCTGTACTATTAAGGGGAGTATGGACTAGTAGCTTGACCTAGGTGAGTCTAATGGATTAGGTGTGGTGCACACTTGTCAAACTTAACACTAGGTAGCTCAGGAATAGCCCTGAGATCAATAGAAGTCAACTTCATTCACAAAGAATTTCGAGTTGGAAGTGAATGGAGGGTCAAATGATGGCCGGACGATGGTTTTGATGCAGTTGACCCAGACGGACTGGAGGTGAGTCTGGTCGATTCACTTGATCAACTGCAGATCGTCTGGTCTGACCGGACGCTGAGTGGTGGAGGTGCACAGACATTTGGGGTACTGCGTCACTGTCGACTCAAAGAGGTTTGGAGAGGCTTTTTCTTGACCGGACGCATCCGGTGGGTGATGTTGGATGATGGTCGAGTCCGTACCGGACTGATCTTTGAGCAGAGAAGTGACCGGACTCTGGGTGCCAGCATCCGGTCAACATCAGTAAGGTTTCAGAAAGAGTTTTTCTTGACCGAACGCGTCCAGTGAGTGCCGACCGGACGCTGGTCAGAGTCCGGTCAGAGCTTAATGGCTCTCTCTAGCACAGTGGCGGGTATAACTGACCGCAGCGTCCGGTCAACCCGCAGAGTGCTAACTCAGCCTCCAAACGTTATGTTTTGAATGAGAGGATATAAATACTTACTCCACTCGTCCATGGGAGGTCTCTTGCCCATTTGTTCAGCTGAGAAACACCTTTGGAGTGCAAGGGAGAGCAAGAGCCTAGTGCGGTGATTGAGATTTGATAATCCAAGATTAAGGACCTCATTAGTGCATAAGGAGTAGCAAGTGTTCATCCACCTTTCTCATTAGACTTGTCTTGGTCAAGAGAGAGTTTGTGCTTGTTACTCTTGGTGATCGCCATCACCTAGACGGCTCGGTGGTGATTGGGAGCTTGGTGATCATCCGGCGAAGCTTGTGGATGACCCAAGTTAAGTTGTGAGCGGTTTGTGGGCGATTCACCACGATGGATGTCAAAGAATTAGCCGTAGAGAGCACTTGATCCTTGCGTGGATCAAGGGAAGCTACACCCCTTGCTGGGTGCTCCAACGAGGACTAGTGGGGAGTGGTGACTCTCTCGATACCTTGGGAAAACATCACCGCTGTTCCTTTCCCTCTCTTTACTTTGAGCATTTACATTTGAGCAATTCATTTCATGTCTTTATATTCCTAGAATTTCCATGCTATAGTAGGATTAGAACCTAGGGTGCAAAACTTTTGTCTTGGGAGAACAATAGAACACATTCTAGGCACAAGGGTGAAGTGGGCTAAGTGTATGGCTTAATTATTGCAAAATTTAGAATTAGCCCAATTCACCCCCCTCTTGGGCATCTTGATCCTTTCACAAACCTCATTATTAAAACTCTAAATTCTGCTCACATCTTGAGTGGATTCCAATCACATCATTAACTTTCTTCAATCCAAACCTTCTTGTCATGCTTAGTATATCATTGAAACTTTCTGAGACTCCATAGAACCATATGTAGTTATCAAACATCTCATTCCTATGTCATCAACGCCTACTTGTCCTAGGTATGTTGAAGATTGGACTCCCAGCTGAGGATAGCTCGAATTGTGAAGCCATATTGACGAATGCATCCATTCCACGTAGATGATCCAATAACTTATCAACCGAGCAAAGGATACTTACTCTGGATGATGAAGCCCTTATGTGGTATACATCCTCTGAGTATACATCTTCTAATAAGTCATTCTCATATTCCTCAGGTGCATGTTGAATACCCTCATACTCAATTCTTTCTCCTAACGATGTTATTAGAAGCACCGAACGTTGGGCATACTTAATCACTCCTTTGCATGCAGACAACCACCCCATTCCAAGGATAACATCAATGTCCATCAACTCCAACTATAAGGTTTGCCTCGAAGTCCTTCCCTTTTATGTTAAGACTAACTTTTGGGCATATGCGGTTTGCCTTCTTTTCTCCTCCTAGAGAGTTAACTATTAGGAGTTTCCTTATCGGAAGCCTAGTTATCTTATGATCTTCTGCGTACACACTAGAGGTAAACGAATAGCAGTGTTTGAGCTTACTGCAATCAAACCATAAACGACCTCCTTGACTCCATGAGTGATAATCAGATCCACATTGTTCAACCTTCCTTGAATGTAGTTTTGCTTTAACTTATTTTCTTGCACTTGCTCCTTATGGACATTTTGTTCTGGCTCCTGCTGCTGTTGACTCTGACCTTGATTACTCTTAGCAAACTTCTCAAGATAATCGTTCGTATAAGGTTCAATCTCCCCACAATCATAACCTTCCTTACTAGTAGAAGTATTTGTCGTTATCACGGTGATAGTGGGAGATGACAGACATGGCTCTTGCGAACTAAAACGCTGCACTTCATCATTGTGTTGCTGATATTGATCCTGATCTGTACTCCCAAGCAGATTCATAGGGTGTTACTGACATTCTAGTTGTGTAGCAAAATGGAGACGAGTATTTCTGGCGTTGAAGGTCACACTTTCTCTTCTTCTCTTCCATCTCTCGACACTTGTTCTCAATTACAATTGCTCAGTCCACCAATGCTTTGAAATTAGGATACACCATAGTCATCAACTGCAATTGAACTCCATCATTCAGTCCTTTCAAATATGTTTCTTAGCATCATTATATACTTCTTCTGAGCATAGCATGACAATTGAGTGAACCGGTTATGATACTCACACACTGATATAGATCCTTGCTTCATGTTGAGGAACTCATCTTGCTTAAGTTCTACCACACCTAACGGAATATGGTAGGACCTGAAACTCTCCTTGAATTCCCGCCAAGTGATAGCATGATCATTGTTGGGACGTCCCATATGGTAAGACTCCCACCGATCTTGTCTTTGCTTCTGAGTTGGCCGGACCTTGAAAAGCACCTTCTCATGGTCATCACTGAGCTATGTCCAATTGTCGCTCCACATCTCTAAGCCAATCATCGACTTCTAATGGTTCGCTTGTATGAGAGAATGCCGATGGGTGTCCCTTCATAAATTCACCATGCTTGTCAATAGGTGGTATTTGGATGTGGGTTGTTCAACACTCTTTGAGCAATAGTCTGTAATAACTGAGTTTGCGTCATCAAAGCTTGCTCTATCGATGGGGAATTGGATGGCGGTGGATTAGAATTGGCAGGATTCCTTCCCAGTGAGAGCTAGAATCTTCAAAACCACCTTCACTTTTGCTACCCCCTTAAGAAAAGATCAACTAGGGGACACAAAAGGTAGCTTGCACCTTCTTCTAGATGAGCTAACTAGTATCAAGACATTCGACATCCCAATGAGACTCTTGTGTATGGGCAAGGACAAGAAATCTGAAATTCCTCATGGGATAAAAAACAGCAGGCGATAAAAACAACCGTAACGCTCATTATGTTAGTCCAATGAAGTTGTAGCTTATACCATTGGAAAGCTTATCGAATCCTCCACAACTTCCTTATAGAACACTTTTCCAAATTCTATAGTTTAGGTAGTAAAAAATAGTGTACATTAGAATCTACTCTAGGCTTCCGGACAACACGGTGCATCGTCTTGTGATTTTCATAATTTCATAACCAACATAGCTATCAGGGTGATTCTTGTGTTTCAAGAAAGATGTTGAAGTCCACTATTGTACAAAATGTTTCTATGATTTTGGTCTTCCAAAAACAGAGATAAAAGCTGAATAGGACGGGCTGCTCCGAAAAGACGGGATAGAGAAAATAGGAGGAACCAAAACCCAACTATTTATTTTATTAATCCTTATACCTTAGACCTATGAACTAAATAAAATTGTGGGAACACCGAACAAGATCATTGCAATCATTACAAAGATTCAAAACAAGCATAAGCATAATGACAATTTCAACAAACCAATAAAGGTGCACAACTCAATCATTGACTCAACTTGCGATACTATCATCCTCATTTTACTAGGGGTAACAATCCTAAGACTCTCTTCTTGATTATGCAAGAAGGTGATGAGGGACAGTTCTAAAAGCATATCAAATCAAGGAGTGAAGATGAGAACAAAGACTTCAAAATAAGCACCAAGGTAGAGATGAATAGCAAGGGTAGAGATATAGTAGAGAAGAAAATATCAAGGTTCATAGAGCAAGGGTTTTTGTAGCAACTTCGAAACCTTAGAACGACAAGTTTCTAATAGGCTTGCGTCCTACAGTCAGCATTGCTCTAATACCACTTTGTAGCACCCGATTTTAAGAACAAAACTAGATACACACCATATGTGAACAAAACGGAGAAGATATGACTTACTGAAGGTAGTGGCAGTTTTGTAAATAAATGAAACTTGATTTTTGAATTAAAATAAATAGAAACCTGATTTTAAACTGGCCAAGGACCGTGGCCACTATTTCGAGAAAATTCAGGGGTGAAAATAGAAGAAATAGGGATCTCTTTTTAATTACTTTTGAATACTATTGGACTTTGGGTTAATTTGAGAAAACAGCAGGGTCTCTTTTGCTAAAGTGTCGTGGCTGGCGGGGTTGACCCGGTCTTCGCCGATGTGGACGCTACATGGCAAACTAGGGTTGGCCGGGTCCGGTGGACCGGTGCGCACTGTGCCGTGGACTGGTTCAGGTGGACCTAGTCTACTATTGTTGCATGTGGACTGGTTAAGGTGCGAAAAGTGCAGGCTCACGAAACCGTTGGATCGGCTCTAGACGGGTGAGATTAGAAGATGCAGAGGGAGAGCGGGCGCCGCCGACCGGACCACGATGGTCTGGTGCGGCGGTTGGCCATTGTCGTGACAGAAAGCTAGCCGGAGTTCGTCGATTTGACGACGTAGAAACGTCATAAGCCACATGAGAAGCACGAGAAGCTAGAGGAGGAACGGCTAATGTGGCTAGGGGTTGGAAGTGGCATTGGGCTAGCAGAGGCGAGCCTAGGCTCGGTTTGGCGGCTCGGAGCTCGAGCGAAACTCTGACGGCGATCTTTGCGGTAGATGAGAGCAAGAGAGGCGAAAGCGCGAGCACCTAGAGGCTTCCTTACCGAGCTACGAAGACCGGAGAGCAGCTTAGATCGACGGTGGAGCACGGCCACATGGCGAGAATCGCATCTGGCGGTGGTGTTCTTGGGTTTTGGCGACACTTGAGAGCTCGGGGCGGGAGTGGCGGCTAGGCGAGGCGACACGATCTTGAGCGGGCTTCGGCTTTATATGGGCGGGATGGCGTGGGCGCCGCGGCAAGACGACGATCTGAGGCGGCGATGGACTCGGTTGGCGGGCAGAGACTGGGTCGGTGGCGTGAGGTAGAAGAGGGCAGCAGCGTGTGGGCCTAGGGGTGGCGTGACTCTAGGCGCAGGGAGAGAGAGGCGGCGACGCGGCCAGCGTAGTAGGCTTTGGCACCTTAGTTGGGAAACTCTGTGAAGAAGAAGAGGGAAGCGGGAGGCGGCCGGTGAGCCTTTTGGGAAAGGAAGAGTGGGCCACATGAAACCAGCCGAGCTAGGCCGGATCCAAGAGAAGAAGCGAATAAATAAAATTCCTTTTTTCTATTTTCTAAACATATTTTCAATTCAGATTTAAAATGAGCAATTTTAGTAAGTTTTCCAAAATAAGTTTTACAACTTTTAAATTCTTTTTATTTTTAAATTTTCTTTCCTTTTATTTCAAAACCATTTTCAAATTTATTTTCAAAAACATTTTGAATTCATTTTGAATTTTGGATTCAACCACTCATTGCAATAGATCAAATGCACCGTCATGTATGCACATCCATATTGCTACTCCTTATGATGAATTTTAATAAAATAAAAATATTCTTTTTCTATATTTCATGTGCACAAAATTCACAAATAACTCATTTTAATCCTATTTTCAAAATTGAAAATTTTAAAGTTATTCAGACTCGTCATCTTTAGTATTCATCTTGTAAAGAAATATATCAACAGTGACTAGGCTATGTGGGCAAGTGGTATTTGTCATATATATATATATATATATATATATATATATATATATATATATATATATATATATATATATATATATATATATATATATATATCCTGGACAATTCTGTGAATTATATTCAAATTCAAATCTTATCATCCTCGTCACTGACTTCGTGTTCCTGTTTTTGAAGGTCACCTCTTTTAATTATCTCTTTTTCTGCCTCCATGGAAAGGCAGACCAGCTGCCACTTTTGATGGCAAAAGAAAAGGCATTGCCACCTTTTGTCACATCCCATCCATCATGCAAGCAAGCAACTCTGTTTTTTAATCCATTGTCCCCAGCTTAGGGCCGTGTTTGTTTCCGCTTCTCCCAGACACGCTTGATTATAATCTAAGCAAAGATTTTCTCGCTTCTCGCTTTTCACTTCTCGTAGTTCAAATCTCTGGAGCGGCTTACCACATAAACGAGAATCGGTGGAAATAAGCAAAGCGTTTGGCGGGATTCTCGCTTATTTCCACCAATAAGCCGCTTATAAGCGGAAACAAACAGGGCCTAGGTGTCCGAGGGATTAGGATTATTGATTACAAACCAATTGTTTAATCGGTCATGGGACTATTACACCGGATGATGTGCACGCGTTCAGTGATGGCATGCCAGTGGTGGTCCCTGCAGGTCAGAGTTTTTACACCAAGGAACGTACTACGCCAATTGCAAGTTTGCAACTCACAAATCTCAGTAGACACGTCACTCGTACTAGGCTATAAAACGTATTTTAAGGCACCTAGGATTTGTTCATGTACACGTCCACATTGCAAAAAATTAAAAAAAAAATGCTCGCTCTATGAGAGGTTGAGCCAACTTAGGCCTAGGCAGGTGATTCGATGTGAACAGTGAACTCTGTAATGTTTCGGTATTGCAAGGGTTCGGCTGGTTTTTACACATCTGTTAAAGAAGTAGAAACTAAACAAAAATGATTTTGAGAAGAAAGTTTCAATAAGGAGTCTCTTTATTAGAAAAGCAAATGGTTTTTGAAAATAGTTTCTCTAAACAGATTTTTTGAATAGTTTTTAGGAGAAGTACTCCCATCCCACAAAAAAGAATCATTGTACGAGTTAGGAGATATAACAATGTAATTGTCAAATACCCCTACAAAAATGTAGCTTATAATGTCTGTTCTAGTGAGTTAAGATAGAAAGTATGTAGGTGAAACCCATATGTTTGCTTATATTAACACTCTTTGTAGAACAAAAGTGAAATGTTAGAATGACACTCTATGGGACGAAGAGAGCAAGTTCCAATTTAGGGGAAAGCTCAAACAAACTTTTAATATATATGCCTTTGAATCCATAATAGTACATTTAATTAATTTGCCAATGGCCATCTGTGCACAAAGTCACCAAACTACAACCTAGTTGTTCCTCCAATGCACAAAAAGAAGTTACTGTTCACAAAACTTTATTACAAATTAGTTTTGCATGTTGAGCTTGGATATTTGAAAATGGCATAACTAGTTTTATATTTAAAAAAAATCATATACGTCGTAACCATTTACGCGTCATAAATCTATATGCAAATCACTGACTTATTTTATGGACATGTGTCCATGTCCAAAACAATATTAATTCTAACATACTAATATATGGAAGGGAGCATATGAGAGGCCATACAATATTCGCCCTAAAAACGGTAAAGGGTTCGAGTTGTCGTAAGTTAAATTATTATTATTGTAAATTTAGTAATATTTATAAAAATGAAGAATAATACTTGCGACATCACCTCAATATTACTAACTTAGTGGAACTAAATACAATTTAACTTAGTACTAACTTAGTAAGCAGGACCTGAAATGGATGTTTATAGGATAGCGAAGCCCAAGCGCCGAGCGCACGGCCGGTCTAGCCTAGCTGACCTGCCAGCCGAACTCAAGAGTTAAGAAGTCTCCGGAAGGCCGGAACCAGTGGCGAAGCCACAGTGCATGTGTTGGGGTCATACGACCCCGATAACTTTGTACGAATAAGTAGAACCCCGCGTATTCCGGCCAGCTACGACCCAATCAAATTGAATTTATGAATCTGAACGACCCCGGCAGCAATTTAATCTAGATTCGCCGCTGGCCGGAACCACGACCCCACCAGCGCCGCCATCCACGTGGCCTGGGCACCTCGCCTCGCCCGCGGCCCACCCGATGCCACCGCGCTCGTGCATCAGTCAGGCGGCGGCATATGGACGCTACCGCGCTTATCCGCCTGAGAAACCATCAGCCTTAATTATTGTTACGGCTACGACGTGGCAATTGGAGAGCCCACCTGCCCTGCACCTCTCGAAGCCGCTCACGTGCGACGTGTGCACCTCGCGCCGCACGCACGCAACGCATGCGCCCCGGTGGAGCGGCGGTCTGCCGCCACCGCCCAGCAATTCAGTGCGGCGTGGGCACGGCCTGACCTGAACCGACTGACTGAGCCTGCCCTTGCGGTCTGCCACGTGACGGGTGCCGCTTGGGTGCCGCGAACAGACGGCCGCTCATCAGTTTGCTTTGAAAGGAGAAGTCTAAGAAAAAACAACAACAAAAAGGGTGACGGTCGCTCATCAGCTTCCTTGTGAACATAAAAGTCAAAGTCAGAAAGTCTGGACAAGAAATAAACAACCCCAAAAAGGAGAAACTCTAAGAAACAAATAACCAAAAAAAGGGAAACTCTGGGCAAGAAAAAAAATAAAAAAGTCTGGGCAAGAAATAAACAACCAAAAAAGGGAAAGTCTAAGAAATATAAACACCAAAAGAAAGGAAACTCTGGGCAAGAAAAAAAATCAGAAAGTCTGGGCAAGAAATAAACAACCAAAAAAAAGGGAAAGTCTAAGAAATAAACAACAACAAAAAAGGAAAGTCTGGACAAGAAAAAAATTTAACAACCAAACCAGAAAAAAGGAAAGTCTAATCTCAGAAATAAAGAACCAAAAAAAAAGGAAAGTCTGGGCAAAAAAAAAACAACAAAACCAGGACAACATCCGACCTGCCGGATTCGAAGCAGCGACATGTTATTCTTTGAGTATGTGGGGTGTCTGGTTTCTACTCAAAAGTAATGAAGTAATCATAGCTACTGTTAGACCATCTACAATAGTTCCAAAAAACAATTGCTAAATTGATGAGTTTTCCTTGCAACTAAAAGGTTTAGGAGCATATTTGTTAGGTTCCTTCAACGGTTTTTAAAATCTCTCTCCAAGAATTTATATAAGATAATTTTACACCAGGAATTCCCGGCTATTTTTAAATCACCTTGACCACTTTTATATGCCCGTCTGTCTATACATTTGCATTTGGAACCCTATCCTACTCATTATTCTTCCTCATATCCTTCCACCTCTACATTGGCAGATCGGTACGTGGGCGTATATTTCCGAGCGATTGGGTCGATTTTCCCAAATGCGGAAAGATTGGAAGCTGAGATAGGGAGCAGTTTTTTTTCAATATTGATAAGAAATGAAGATTGAGATTAGATTTTTGAAACTCTTGGAAATGCTCTTTACAGAGAGATCGAATGTGTCCAAGGCTCGAGGCCCAAGTGTTGTAAAGTGCATAGGCCATGAATCATGCTTCTTTGCGCTGGTGAATCGTGTTCACTACATGGTGTCGGTGTTTTGAGTAAATACCAACGAGTAAATTTGTATTATTGCGCGTCTGGCCTGGATGATGTGCTAAAAAAGACACAAGGTTTATATTGATTCGGGCGAAATGTCCCTACGTCCAGTTCGTGGTTGTTGCTCGTGTTATTTGCACTAAAAAATTCGTAGTAGAGGTACAAACTGGCGAGAGAGGGACAGGTCCAAGTCTCTAGTCGGATTCAAGCAGCAGCGACATGTGGATTTCATCGGTAACGCACTACAGTCCTCCGCTCTACCAACTGAGATAAGGTCAGCTAGTAATTTCTTTTTGTCATGTTATTCTTTAAGTATGTGGGGTGTCTGGTTTCTACTCAAAAGTAATGAGGTAATCATAGCTACTGTTAGACCATCTACAATAGTTCAAAAAACAATTGCTAAATTGATGAGTTTTCCTTGCAACTAAAAGGTTTAGGAGCACATTTGTTAGGTTCCTTGACGGTTTTCAAAATCTCGCTCCAAGAATTTATATAAGATAATTTTACACCAGGAATTTTGGGCTATTTTAAATCACCTTAACCACTTTTATATGCCCGTCTGGCTGTACATTTGCATTGAGAACCCTATCATACTCATTATTCTTCCTCATATCCTTCCACCTCCACAATGGCCGATCAAATGCGCTGGTAAATATCTTTCAAGCGATTGGGTCGATTTTCCCAAATGCGAGAAAGATTGGAAGCTGAGATAGGGAGCAGTTTTTTCAATATTGGTAAGAAATGAACATTGAGATTAGATTTTGGAAACTCTTGGAAATGCTCTTTCTGAGAGAGATCGAATGTGTCCGGGCTCGAGGCCCAAGTGTTGTAAAGTGCATAGGCCATGAATCATGCTTCTTTCTTATTTGGCGGATCGTGTTAAGCTACATGGTGTCGGTGTTTCGAGTAAACACCAACGAGTAAATTTGTATTATTCTTGGCGTCGGCCCGGATGGTGTGCTAAAAAGACACAAGGTTTATCTTGATTGGATGGAATGTCCCTACATCTAGTTCGTGGTTGTTCTTTGCTGCTCGTGTTATTTGCACTAAAAAAGTTTGTAGTAGGGGTACAAAGCTGGCGAGAGAGGACATGTCCCAAGTCTCTGATGGAAAAGTCGAGCAGGTGCTAAGAGCTTGGGTCTTTGCTTAGGCATGTGTGGTGTGATGTGTGTGTAATTGATCCGTCCCTTTAGTGGGGTGCTCTGCCTTCCCTTTTATAGACCAAGGGAAAGTAGGGATTACAGATGGAAGAAAGAAGAAAAACCATAGGCAAAGAAGGTCCATCGAAGGTGTCGGGTGTTCCTTTTCCTCTGAGCCAGCCCTACTGACACGACATACGGAGCCAGGTATAGCTCCATACCGAAAGCGCCATGTCGTTGATGATGCCATGCTCGATTTGATCGACCAAGTGGTCACGTCCCATCTCGCGCCCTAACGGGCGGGCGCGATGGACGGGGTGTTGATCTGCAACCCCACGGGAGCGGACGACCTTGATGGCTACACGTCCAAATCACTTTGTAGAGGACGTGGAGTCTCCTCTTGGACCGTAGTGGTTGTCATGTCCTTCCGTCGGGGATCCGTGCACGAGGGCAAATGCCGCGCCCATAACATTTGTAAGACAAATGTGCGGCGCCCACAACACTATTCGTGCTGCCGACATGCCTAGAAAGGGCTTAAAAGTGCACATCTGTCATATCGACGGTACTTTCTGTGTAGGTGTGCGAGGTATGGTCCTCAATATTGCGGTTGACTTGAGTGCCCGTCTTATCCGCGTGCATAGTTATGAAGGCAGGCCTATACGAGGCGTCAGGCGGCGAGCCGGCCCGAATCCCAGATGTCGGGTGAGGCGGAGGCAGCCCCAGACGTCGGGATGTCGAGGCGAAGCCCGACCCGAAACGCCCGGGCGGCGGAGCCAACCCTCGGACGTTGGGCGAGGTGGAGCCAGCCCCGGGGGTCGAGCAAAGCGGAGTTCACCCTCAGACATCGGGGGAGGTGGAGTCCCCTCGACGAGCGTCGGGCAAAGCGGAGCCAACCTTTGGGGTCGGGGCGAGGCGGAGTTAACTCTCGGTCGTTGGGCAAGAGGTGTAGTCGCGTTCTTGCCTGTTCGGAACCATCAACGTTTGATGGTTATTAGCTCCTCCTCTTTGGGTACCCCAGTATTTGGTCCCCGACAGTAGCCTCCGAGCCCCTAGGTGATTCGGATAGAATCGCCCAGGGGGTGTTTTGACTTGCCAGAGGGTGCGAGGGCACCCGACGGGTGTAGCCCCGAGCCCCAGTGAATCGGATAGAATCGCCTAGGGGTGATCGACTGCCGGAGGGTGCCGTGAACGCACCAGGAGTGTAGCCCCGAGCCCTGGGCGATTCGGATAGAATCCTTGGGGTGATTCGACTTGCCAAAGGCACGCAGCCATGGCGCACCCGACGGGTGTAGCCCCCGAGCCCCGGTGATTCGGATAGAATCGTCTAGGGGTGATTCGATTTTGCCAGACGGTGGCGGGCGCACCCGCCGGGTGTAGCCCCGAGCCCCGGATGATTGGATAGAATCGCCTAGGGGATGATTCGGACCGCCAGCGGGTATGGTTGTGAGATTTGATGGTTTGTTAGCGGATAGCTTAAATGGGACCACAGTATCTGTTCGCGGGGATCCGTCCTCAGGTTCGCTTTTCATTTGAGACTTCGATCGTGGACCGAGACTCTGTGAAGCTCGTGCGTCTGAGTTTTTTGGCTTGCTTGGCGCCCATCCTTTGTCGTAAGGGTGCCTTGGGACGACCAACAAAACCGTTGATGGGCTTGCCCTTGAACTCCCCAGGCCCAAAGCGGGTGAGAAAAAAACACTTTTGACCCGTATCCTCTTTCTTTGGCAAAGAGTCCACGGGTCCGTTAGGGGTTTGCGAAACATCCGGTAGCGTCTTGGAGGGAAAGGATAGGGATTGCGGTCGCATATCCCGCATGACGTGGCGTGGTGGTGGATCGTGGTAGGCGCGGAGATCTAGGCGGACGGTTGCCTTCCTCGCATCCGTCGGCCCTATAAAATCAAATGGTTTCGCCCCTAGGGTTCGTGATTTTGCCTCCTTGCCTTCACATCGCAACCTCCGCCGCCAATCGCCCAAGCTCCCCGCATCCACATCTACGCCACCGTCAAGTTCGCATCCACCCACCCCAATCATTCAGTGGAGCCATGGTGCAAATGTGATATTATCCCAAACCAATTGTTTAATTGGTCATGGGACTATTGATTACACCGGATGATGTGCACGCGTTCAGTGATGGCATGCCAGTGGTGGTCCCTGCAGGTCAGAGTTTTTACACCAAGGAACGTACTTCGGCAATTGCAAGTTTGCAACTCTCAAATCTCAGTAGACGCGTCACGCGTACTAGGCTATAAGACGTATTGTAAGGCACCTAGGATTTGTTCATGTACACGTCCACATTGCAAAAAAATTAAAAAAATGCTCGCTCTATGAGAGGCTGAGCCAACTTAGGCCTAGGCAGGTGATTCGGTGTCAACAGTGAACTCTGTAATGTTTCGGTATCGTAAGGGTTCGGCTGGTTTTTACACATCTGTTAAAGAAGTAGAAACTAAACAAAAATGATTTTGAGAAGAAAGTTTCAATAAGGAGTCTTTTTATTTGAAAAGCAAATGGTTTTTGAAAAATAGTTTCTCTAAACAGATTTTTTGAATAGTTTTTAGGAGAAGTACTCCCATCCCACAAAAAAGAATCATTGTACGAGTTAGGAGATATAACAATGTAATTGTCAAATACCCCTACAAAAATGTAGCTTATAATGTCTGTTCTAGTGAGTTAAGATAGAAAGTATGTAGGTGAAACCCATATGTTTGCTTATAATAACACTCTTTGTAGAACACAAAGTCAAATGCTAGAATGACACTCGATGGGACGAAGAGAGCAAGTTTCTTCCAATTTAGGGGAAAGCTCAAACAAACTTTTAATATATATGCCTTTGAATACAGAATAGTACATTTAATTAATTTGCCAATGGCCATATGTGCACAAAGTCACCAAACTACAACCTAGTTGTTCCTCCAATTCACAAAAAAAGAAGATACTGTTCACAAAACTTTATTACAAATTAGTTTTGCATGTTGAGCTTGGATATTTGAAAATGGCATAATTAGTTTTATATTTAAAAAAAGTCATATACGTCGTAACCATTTACGCGTCATAAATCTATATGCAAATCACTCTGAGACTTATTTTATGGACATGTGTCCATGTCCAAAACAATATTAATTCTAACATACTAATATATGGAAGGGAGCATATGAGAGGCCATACAATATTCGCTCTAAAAACTGTAAAGGGTTCGAGTTGTCGTAAGTTAAATTATTATTATTGTAATTTTAGTAATCTTTATAAAAATAAAGAATAATACTTGCGACATCACCTCAATATTACTAACTTAGTGAAACTAAATACAATTTGACTTAGTACTAACTTAGTAAGCAGAACCTGAAAATAGATGTTTATAGGATAGCGAAGCCCAAACGCCGAGCGCGCGGCCGGTCTAGCCTAGCCCACTGACCTGCCAGCCGAACTCAAGACTCAAGAAGTCCCCAGAAGGGCCCGCACGGCCACCAGCGCACCGAACAGGCCGGGACCGGAAGGGCCCGCACGGCCGCCATCCACGTGGCCCACCCGATGCCACCGTGCTCGTGCATGTGCATCCAGTCAGGCGGCGGCATATGGGTTCTAAAATTTGGAGAATATAAATAGTAAATAGTAGTACAACAACTACGTAGTAGTCCTAGAATTTGGAGAAGATAGCTCATCGATCAGAGTATGTGAAGTCAGGCTTATTCAACCATTCAACAATATTATTTTGTTATAAAAAACCAGCACCAACAAACTTAAATCAGTTCGAATACCAACGAGCGAATTCAACCAATCAATAATGTTATTTTGTTATAAAAAACCAGCACTAACCAACCTAAATCAGTCCGGATAGCAACGAGCGAACAAACCGATTGTGTTTGGATCAACGGCTATATATTTATGTGCTTTATTTAGTGGTGCCAGAAGAGCAAATAGCTGGTAGGACTTTGTTTTTTTTTTCATTTCGAGGTACACGTGGCACCACTACTCGATTTATTATAATTCAATATATTATTGTTGGAACATGCATCTTGCGCTTTGCAATCGGCGTGCCTTGTTTGCTTCAACTTATTAGCCTGACTTATTAGTTATTGTATAGTATTTTTCTCTCATAACAAAACAACGTCCACCGGTTTATCCGCCGTAGAAACCATAAGCCTTAATTATTGTTACGGCTACGACGTGGCAATTGAAGAGCCCACCTGCCCTGCACCTCTCGAAGCCGCTCACGTGCGACGTGTGCACCTCGCGCCGCACGCACGCAACGCATGCGCCCCGGAGGAGCGGCGGTCTGCCGCCACCGCCCAGCAATTCAGTGCGGCGTGGGCACGGCCTGACCTGAACCGACTGATTGGGGTCTGCCGGTGCCGGCTAACACGTGACGGGCTGCACCTGATGCTGCTTGGGTGCCGCGAACAGACGGCCGCTCATCAGTTTGCTTTGAAAGGAGAAGTCTAAGAAAAAACAACAAAAAAAGGGTGACGGTCGCTCATCAGCTTCCTTGTGAACATAAAAGTCAAAGTCAGAAAGTCTGGGCAAGAAATAAACAACCACAAAAAGGAGAAACTCTAAGAAACAAATAACCAAAAAAAAAAGGGAAACTCTGGGCAAGAAAAAAATCAAAAAGTCTGGGCAAGAAATAAACAACCAAAAAAGGGAAAGTCTAAGAAATATAAACACCAAAAGAAAGCAAACTCTGGGCAAGAAAAAAATCAGAAAGTCTGGGCAAGAAATAAACAACCAAAAAAAACGGAAAGTCTAAGAAATAAACAACAAAAAAAAGGAAACTCTGGACAAGAAAAAAATTTAACAATCAAACCAGAAAAAAGGAAAGTCTAATCTCAGAAATAAAGAACCAAAAAAAAAAGGCAAGTCTGGGCAAAAAAAAAATAACAACAAAGCCAGGAAAACATCTGACCTGCCGGATTCGAAACAGCTACCTGTCGATTTCATCGGAAACGCGCTACAGTCCTCCGCCCTACCAACTTAGATAAGGTCGGCTAGTGTTTTGTTTTTTGTCATGTTATTCTTTGAGTATGTGGGGTGTCTGGTTTGTACTCAAAAGTAATGAAGTAATCGTAGCTACTGTTAGACCATCTACAATAGTTCCAAAAAACAATTGCTAAATTGATGAGTTTTCCTTGCAACTAAAAGGTTTAGGAGCATATTTGTTAGGTTCCTTCAACGGTTTTCAAAATCTCGCTCCAAGAATTTATATAAGTTAATTTTACACCAGGAATTCTAGGCTGTTTTTAAATCACCTTGACCACTTTTATATGCCCGTCTGGCTATATATTTGCATTCAGAACCCTATCCTACTCATTATTCTTCCTCATGTCCTTCCACCTCCACATTGGCCAATTGGTACGCGGGCGCATATTTCCGAGCGATTGGGTCGATTTTCTCAAATGCGGAAAGATTGGAAGCTGAGATAGGGAGCAGTTTTTTTCAATATTGGTAAGAAATGAAGATTGAGATTAGATTTTGGAAACTCTTGCAAATGCTCTTTACAGAGAGATCGAATGTGTCCAGGGCTCCAGGCCCAAGTGTTGTAAAGTGCATAGGCCATGAATCATGCTTCTTTGCGCTGGCGGATCGTGTTCGCTACATGGGCAAGCGCTACCCTAGATTTGGACATCACCGCGGCCTCATCTTTGCGGATTTGTGACAACCGACGGTGATGTACCTTCACTTTGCCGGTTATGAGCTTGAAAATGAGAAAATGATTGGAAATTTGGGCTAAAACCGGTAGTGAAGGACCACATCATTTGCCGGTTTGTGGCTTGAACCTATAGTGTTTTGGCGGCCACTCATCACTACCGGTTTAAGCCAAGAGCCGAAAGTGATTTGGATCTATCTTTATCGGTTCTAGCTAAGAACCGACGGTGATAAGCCAACAACACAAAAAGCCTGCAACCATCCTCTTCTTCCTACTCTCTTTCATCCAGGAAACAGTAGCGTTTGGGCCCTTCCCTCCATTGTTAAATCTGCTCTTCACCATGAAGCTAGCGCTTGAATTTTGAAGAATGGCTTGATCTTTTTGCTTTAAGGTTAGTAACAAACATCCACTCCTTTAATTTTGTTGCTTAATTAGCTTCATTTTGATGGCTACATTGCTTGATTCTCATTCTAGTTCTTTCTCCATTCTAGAGAGCACTTTTCCAATTGGACATTTATGCAAGGCTCAAATTGTAGTGAATCCATCATCCAAAAGGTTGGTGTCTATGAACACATTTAAATTCCTAGCTAATTATTTCATGGTGGTCAAGATCATCATTGTTAGTATGTGATGCTATAATTACTTCTTAGAAGTAGAGTAGAATAGTTGTTCTTCATTATTGTGCAATAATTATTTTTTACTACAATTTTTCATTTACAGGGCCGGGGCTACCAATTTCAATTTTCTAATAATTAGTGTACAATAATATTTTCCAAAAATGGTACTTTCGAGCTACAATTGTTGTTTATGAAGCTCGATTTCTTATTAATTCTTTGTAATTACTGTCTCGGTATTTTTTTTGCGAGAGATGGATCGAGTGGATGCATCTGTCTCTCGAGCGGACAAGCGGTATATGCATGGCGTCGGCCGGTTTATCACCGATGCCAAAACCCATGCTAGGAATG
This sequence comes from Miscanthus lutarioriparius, assembly GCA_904845875.1. Taxonomy (NCBI): domain Eukaryota; kingdom Viridiplantae; phylum Streptophyta; class Magnoliopsida; order Poales; family Poaceae; genus Miscanthus; species Miscanthus lutarioriparius. Next base: position 27,846,567 of record CAJGYO010000009.1, on the reverse strand, counting down.
GGAACCCTGTCTTTCTGCCCATGCAAAGATTGCAAGAATCAAAGGAACTTTCGTCAAATTGAGTCTATACGATCGCACTTGATTACCAGGGGGTTCATGCCAAACTATACAATATGGACTATGCATGGCGAGGTTGGTGTGAATGTTACGTAGGGAAGCGATGATGATGTGGATATGCGGCGTAGCCATCTATGATCTTTGACGAGGAATCCGGTGTCAATATAGAACCTATGGCCACAGTTAATAATGTGTTTAGGAACACGCTAGCTGACGACACCGAGGATAACGATGGCATTTCTCAGCTGCTACGTAATGTAGAGACCGGATGTCTTAGTGAAAGACAACTAAGAAAGCTAGAGAAAATGAGATAAGATGGCAAAATACCATTGTATAGGAATTGTCCAATGAGCAAACTGGAAGCCGACATCATGCTGTTAGAGTTCAAATTGACAAATGGATTGAGCGATAAATGCTTCGATCAGTTGTTAGGTATAATAAGGAAAATGCTCCTAGAAAAAAATGAGTTGCCAGAAAAGACATACTTGGCCAAGCAAATGATCTGCCCCATCGGCCTCGAGGTTGAAAAAATCCACGCGTGTTCCAATGATTGCATATTGTACTATAGAGAAAAATACAAAGACTTGGATAAGTGCCCCAAGTGTGAAGCTCCATGGTACAAGGAAGGACCGTCAGATGAGGGTACCAATACCAGAGGAGGTCCCGTAAAGGTCGTTTGGTATTTTCCTATTGCTCCCCGGGTGCATAGGTTGTTTGCATATGTAAAGTCAGCCAAGCTGTTGCGCTGGCATGACGAAGAGCATAAGAAAGATACAATAATGAGGCACCCCGCCGATTGGCATGACTGGAGGACTGTCAATACTATGTTCTATAAGGACATTAGTGGAGAGGTAAGGCATTTTTGGTTTGCTTTGAGCATAGATGGGATGAATCCTTTCGACCAGGTTAGAAGCAATCATAGCACATGGCCAGTGACTCTCTGTATATACAACCTTCTACCTTGGGTCTGTATGAAGCGGTCGTACATCCAGATGCCACTACTGTCCAAGGGCCAAGACAACCTAGGAATGACATCGATGTGTTTCTGGAACCAGTGATCGACGAACTAGTGGAGATGTTTGAAAAGGGTGTGCCGGATGTTTGGGACGAGTACAAAAAGAAACATGTCACGATCAAAGGAGTACTTATCGCTACAATCACCGACCTGCCAGGTCGAGGTTCGTTGTCCGGAGAGAAGACAAAAGGCTATACTGGATGTGTCGAGTGCTTGGACGACACCGATGTGGTAAATCTGCCAAATAACTCAAAGATAGTTTATATGGGACACCGTAGGTTCCTACCTAATGATCACCCTTACCACAGGAACAAAAAATATTTCAACGGTACTATTGAGAAATGGTTACCTCTAAAATATCGAGATGGGTCTGCGATACTTCGAGAACTCAACAAACTAGAGGTTGACCTTGGGAAGGGGGACAATGCAGTAGCAGCGCCTGATGGGAGCGTTTGGAAGAAAAAATCAGTTTTTGGAAAACTACCTTACAGGCCATTTCTGAGTGTACGCCACTATCTTGATCCCATGCACATCACTAAAAAATGTGCGCTAACACTCTTAACACCTTGAAGGACACCGGGGGGACATCGAAGGATTCACTAGCCACACGCCTGGACATGCAACACTTAGGAATCAGGAAGGAGCTGCATCCCATGGGGCTAGAGAATGGCCAATTTGAACTTTCGGTTGCGTCATGGACATTGAAGAAGGAAGAAAAGCGTGCGCTTATTTCTTTCTTCAATGAACTCAAAGTTCCGACGGGCTACTGTGCGAACCCGAAAAGGCTAGTGAACATGAGAGAACTCAAGTTCAACTATGGCCCTATGAAGGCCCATGACTGTCATGTCATTATGACTCAGCTGCTCCCTGTTGCCCTTCGTGGTATCCTCCCCCAAAGGTTCGCCCCCCAATCATAAAGCTTTGCTCGTTCTTCAATGCTATCGGTGTTTCAGAACCGGGGGTCCTTAACCGACTAGTGAATTTGTGCTGCGTGCTCTCAATTCTGGATGGAGATGCAAAGAGACACAAGGTTTATACTGGTTCAGGCAATGGATGCCCTACGTCCAGTCTGAGAAGGTGTTCTTGTATTCCTTGGACCGGGGTGCTCGTAGTAGGGGGTTACAAGCTAGGCGAGGGAGGGAGGTGATATCAAATTACAGAATGAGGCATGTTGTTCGTGCGAGTATCTGTGATTCTATCCGTCGTCCCTAGAAACGGTCCTGGCTGCCTCCTTTTATAGCCGTAGGGAGGAAACCAGGAGTACATAAGAGAGCTACACGCGGAGCAAGGAATATTCGATGACGTATTTACTCCTAGAGCAGCATGGCGTTGTCGTGGGAGTTCCCGTAGATGTCCAATCGGTATGGTCTTCACTGCAAGTAACATGCTGCGCATTTATTTATTGACTTGGTGGATTGCAGAGGCTTGGCGGCCTTCGTGGCGGTCGTGCGAGGCTGTCGTCGAGAGGCTCGCGTCGTCTTGAGGCTCTGCCGTCTTGAGGCCCGAGAAGTGACCCAGTGCTGAATCACGGGTCTCGGCTGACCATCGAGCGGAATAGTGCAAGACGTAAGCCTACAGGATACGGTACCTGTGTTGTCAGTGAGATGGTAAAAAAGGTGATATGACCGTTGTCCCGTCGCTCCTGTTGCAGCGCACTGTCGATCGTGGCTTACGTAGTGGGTGCGGCCGAGCGCATTAATCGGATGTGACAGCCTGCCAGAGAGACTTTTGAGGCGGTGGCGACGAGGTTGTGGAATGAGCCCGGCCTCGGGCAAGGCGGAGCGCGGCTAATTCATCCGAGGCCCTTTCGAGGGGTCTCGGGCGAGGCGGACGGGCGGTAGTAAGATCGGTGAATCAAGGAGGTCCGAAGGGGGGCTCGGGCCAGACGGGTGGTCGGTCCGCGATTCCAAGGCTACGAGAACTGTTCGACTCCCCACGTTGCGATGTCCTTGGTGTAGGAGTTAGGCGGCCACGATTGGTCGGTAACCCTGCGTCATGCCGTCTCAGATGGCAGGGGGTTGACGCGACCGGCGTGTAGCCGGTCACTTCGCCGTACTGTGCCATCGTGCGTCTGTCGGAGTGGTTGGGTGCTTGGATGCGATGTTCGGTCGAGGCGGTTTGGTTGAAGAGGCGGCCACGGGCTGGTGCCGAAGTGGCCTCATGTGAATCGGAGAATCGGCACTACTTCTTCCGAGCCCCGGCGAGGGGTCTCGATGAGGGGCCTCGGCGAAGGCGGTCTCGGTAGTCGGAGAATCGTTTGCTTCGGCTGGGCTCGGCGGTGGGGTCTCTGGCGAATCGGAGATTTTGGTCGAGACCTCGTTTGTTCATTCCGTTGGTTACTTTTTTAGGGTCTAAGCGGTTCTTGATCTTTGCTTGGGGTACCCCATTTTACGGTATCCGAAGCAGTAGCCCCGAGCCTCGGGCGGGAGTGTGGGATACTCTCCCGAGGTTCTTCGAGACTTTCGTTTCGAGTGGCTTTTGTTGGGTTTGTTTTATACTCGTGATTCCGGTGGGTGCGGCAAGCTGGCACTCCACCGTGTCCCCGAGGCCCTAGAGGAGTGAGTTTACTCGTTTAGGGGCTTTTTCTTCGTTGAGTAAGGCACTCTATCATATTTGCTTGACCCATGAGAGCGAGCTCGGGTCGCTTGTTTGGGTGCAGGAGGAGCACCCGAGCTTGCCGAGCCCTTGCGTGCGTCCAGGAGCGAGAGGGCGATCAGGAGTTCCCCTGACTTTTTGTACGACCCTCGCGCTTCCTTTTCGCTCGGAAGGAGGGGTTGTTTGCCGAGCCCTTGGCGTGCGAGCCTAGGCGCCCAGGTCACGTCAAGGTTGCAGGAAGAGCCCCGAGCCTCAGCAGCGGCGGAGCGAGAGGGCGATCGGGGAGTTCCCCGGCTTTTTGTACGACCCTCGCGCTTCCTTTTTCGCTCGGAAGGAGGGGTTGTTTGCCGAGCCCTTCCAGCGTGCGAGCCTAGGCAGCTGGGTCTCGTCAAGTTTGCGGGAAGAGCCCCGAGCCTCCAGCAGCGAGCGAGAGGCGATCAGAGTTCCCCGGCTTTTTATACGACCCTCGCGCTTCCTTTTCGCTCGAAGGGAGGGTGGAACATGCCAGGCTACCCTCGATGGGTGCGGCGATGACATTTCGGTGAGCTTTTATCGGGTAAGTCCGAAAGTGGAGGCCCATGCCCCATTCGATAGGGGTCGGCTAGTGGTCGAGAGCGCTCCAAAAAGTACGGAAGGCTTCTCTAGCGGGTGCTGGGCGTTCGATTGGCCCTAGGGGCTCGGTGCCTCCCTCACGGTGGGATCCCTTTAGAGAACTCCTGCTTTGGTCTCGGATACGACTCGGGGCATCCCAAGCAATCGCTTGCCTAGGCCTCGGCCATGTACAGGCTCGCCCATAGTTGTCCCCGACTACTGTCAGTCCTGAGGTAATTTGTCGAGACCATAAATGGCCCACCTTGAACCTTTTGGTATGAAGGGCTCGGTGCCCTTTTTCCGGGTGTAGCCCCCGAGGCCCTAGAGGAGTGAGTTTACTCATTTAGGGGCTTTTTCTTTGTTGAGTAAGGTGCTCTATCACATTTGCTTGACCCATGAGAGCGAGCTCGGGTTGCTTGTTTGGGTGCAGGAGGAGCACCCGAGCCTACCGAGCCCTTGCGTGCGTCCGCGGAGCGAGAGGGCGATCAGGAGTTCCCCTGACTTTTTGTACGACCCTCGCGCTTCCTTTTCGCTCGGAAGGAGGGGTTGTTTGCCAAGCCCTTCGCGTGCGAGCCTAGGCCGCTGGGTCTCGTCAAGGTTGCAGGAAGGGCCCCGAGCCTCAGGCGGAGCGAGAGGCGATCAGGAGTTCCCCGGCTTTTATACGACCCTCGCGCTTCCTTTTCGCTCGGAAGGAGGGGTTGTTTGCCGAGCCCCAGCGTGCGAGCCTAGGCCAGCTGGGTCTCGTCAAGTTTGCGGAAGAGCCCCCGAGCCTCCGCTTGACGAGGCGAGAGGGCGATCGAGTTCCCCGGCTTTTATGCGACCCTCGCGCTTCCTTTTCGCTCGGAAGGAGGGGTGGAACATGCCAGGCTACCCTCGGTGGGTGCGAGCGATGACATTTCTGGTGAGCTTTTTTCGGGTAAGTCCGAGTGGAGGCCCGTGCCCCATTCGATAGGGGTCGGCTAGTGGTCCAGAGACGCGCTCCAAAAAAGTACCGGAAGGCTTCTCTAGCGGGTGCCAGGGCCGTTTGATTGGCCCTAGGGGCTCAGTGCCTCCCTACGGTGGGATCCCCTTTAGAGAACTCCTGCTGGTCTCGGATACGACTGAGGGCATCCCAAGCAATCGCTTGCTTGGGCCTCGGCCATGTACGGGCTCGCCCATAGTTCTCCCTGACTCTGTCGTCCTGAGGCGGCTATCGAGACCATAAATGGCCCAGCCTTCAAACCTCTGGACCGTAGTGGGCTCGGTGCCCTTTTTCGTCGTGTTTTTCCAATCCTCGGGGTGTACTTCTTGGCAAGGTTTGCAGGAAGAGCCCCCGAGCCTCCGCACGTAGCGAGAGGGCGATTAGGAGTTCCCCTAGCTTTTTGTATGACACTCGCGCATCCCTTTCGCTCGGAAGGAGGGGTTGTTTGCCGTGCCCTTCGTGTGCGAACCTAGGCCACTGGGTCTCGGCAAGGTTTGCAGGAAGAGCCCCCGAGCCTCCGCACGTAGCAAGAGGGCGATCAGGAGGTCCCCTGGCTTTTTGTACGACCCTCGCGCTTCCTCTTCGCTCGGAAGGAGGGGTGGAACATGCCAGGCTACCCTCGGTGGGCGCGAGCGGTGACATTTCCGGTGAGCTTTTATCGGGTAAGTCCGAGTGGAGGCCCATGCCCCATTCGATAGGGGTCGGCTAGTGGTCCAGAGACGCGCTCCAAAAAAGTACCGGAAGGCTTCTCTAGCGGGTGCCAGGGCCGTTCGATTGGCCCTAGGGGCTCGGTACCTCCCTACGGTGGGATCCCCTTTAGAGAACTCCTGCTGGTCTCGGACACGACTTAGGGCATCCCAAGTAATCGCTTTCCTAGGCCTTGGCCATGTACGGGCTCGCCCATAGTTGTCCCTGACTCTATCGTCCTGAGGCGGCTGTCGAGACCATAAATGGCCCAGCCTTCGAACCTCTGGACCGTAGCGGGCTCGGTGCCCGGTTCCTTAGCTCGGAAGGAATCGGCTGGGGGGTATTTCCCTTCCATCGGCTAACAACGCCCGGCGCGTCTTTTGAGGCGGTCTTCTCGGGAGCTACCGTTGCGGCGCGATGTGGTGTCAGTGGATGGGACATAACCGTCTACGTGATTAAATGTGGAGAAGGTGGGCACGTGGGCGGAGATATCGGATCTGGATTATATGCGCCGGATCAGAGGGAAACTTCCCCGATTTCGTCGCCCAACGGTTTTCATCTTACCCCTACATAAATACGTAAAGAGCCTCGTCCCTCCCCTCCTTACCTTGTCTGCATTTGCTTTCGCTGCTTCCACACCATTGCTGAGAGCGTAAAGCGCCGGGGAGAAGAAGGGCGAGAGAGATCGATTGAAAGAGAGAGAGAGAGAGATTTACCGCCGTAGCAGCGTCCTCCACCGCGCAATGGGTGGCGGTCCTGTCATTCTCCCAGCGGATCCCTAGGAGCGGTCTGACGTCACCGTGGAGAAGCTGCAGTCGCTGGTGGACGCCGGTCTCCTCCGCCCGATCACCGATTCTGACGAGCCGGAGTGGATTGCTCCGGGGAATGAGTTGGAGCCGAGGCCACGTGATGGCTATGTGGTGAGCTTCGTCATCTTCCACGAGCGAGGCCTCGGCTTGCCGGCGGACCAGTTTATGTGGGCGCTCCCGCACTACTATGGCATGGAGCTCCACAACTTCAGCCCCAACTCCATCGCACAGGCGGCCATCTTCGTCACCGTTTGCGAGGGGTACCTGGGGATCGCTCCCCACTGGGAGCTGTGGCTCCATTTGTTTCGGGCAGTTTTTTCCACCAAGTCGGCGAGAACGAAGGGGGCTCAGAAGGCGCTCAGGGCCGGCGGCTGCACCCTTCAGGTGCGCCAAGACCGGCAGCACCTCTACATCGCAGCCCAGCTGGCATCATCCAACCGTCGTTGGTATGAAGCTAGTTCTACCTTCATACCGACGACGGCGGGCTTCCCCCTTACACCGGGCAGGTTGTGGAGAGTCAGCCGGAGAAGTGGGGGTACAACGTCATCAAGCCCGATCAGCCCATGCTGGAACCGCTCCTGAGGGCCCTGGGGAAGCTGCGTGATTGTGGCCTTACGGTGGCCATGGTCGTGGCGGCTTTTCACTGCCGGAGGGAGGTGTTGGCCGATGGCTCACGGCGGCGGCGCTGTTCGAGATGGCCCCTTGCGATTCGATCGAAGGCATCAAGATGTCCGCCGCCCTTCTTACGATGAGGAGATCCTCGTCGGGTAAGGGAGGCGGTGGATGGGAAAGCGAAGATTGATGACTTGCTTTGCCGTTCCCGATCGCCCGTCGTGGGGTACATTTCACGGTAAGTTGGTGTTGCCGAGGCCTTCGCGGCCTTCTTGCTTATTGCTTTTTTCGCCCGTTGCCTTATTTCATCGTTTCTGTAGGGGATAAGGGACGTGCGAAGCTCCCCGCCGCTCGTTCCTGAGGATGCCCAGCGGCGAGCTGTGAATAGGGCGTACGCCGAGGAGCAGTAGAAGAAGAAAGACGCCAAGGTGGCAAGGCGCACGAAGAGGATCCTTGAGCGCAAAAAAAGCTGGACGACGCCGCCCGCAACAGAGGCTCGACGGTCTCTCGTTGGAGTCGTCTCCCTCAGTATCAATGTCAGATTCCTCTGGCGACGTTGGCGTGGTCGAGGAAGGGAAGGGTACCCTGGACCACCTCCCCGACGTTACGGAGGTGGCACCCGGGGTGTCTCTGGTAGACACCCGTCTCGTTGTCGAGGACGACACACCGAGACGCTTCTTGCATCACTCGGTGGGCTCGGCGGAGGAGGAGGTGGAGCAAGCGGCGAAGGGCGCTCAATCGTCTTCTTGAGACGGTCAAGGGGTGCCGGGTCCGTGAGACTAGCCGGTACCGGTGGATTCGAAGCCGTGATACCACCGCCACCATTTGCCGTTCGAGAGGAGGGACGCTATCTGAAGCGATTGCTTCCTCGTTCATGATAAGTCTATTTTTGGCGAAGTTTGTAGTATTTCGCTTGCCCCCTGGTCGCGACTGTTGACCTTTTAGGAACGCCTTCGTTTAGCTTGAAGCACCGGGTGGAGGAACTGCCTTGGCGCCCCATAAGGCGCTCAAAGGTGAGCACCAACTCCACCGCTCATCGGGCGGCGGAGGCATAGGTGGCTTGTGACATGGCGTGGTGTCGGGTGGGTCGGCCCGAGGAGCCATTGCTCAAGGAAAGGGCACCGAGGTGGCCACAGGAACAGCGGGGAGGACGAGTCCACGCCCGCCGAGGTCGTGGGTCTTAGGGCGAATGAGGCCGAGGCGTCCACCACCGCTTTGGGGCCATCGGGGATGAGGCCAGAGCCCCAAGGCTTCCCGAGGCAGGCGGTGGATGCCGCCACCGAGGTAGAGATGGCAGAGGGCGAGCCCGGGCCCGTTGAGGCCGAGGCGGTTGGGATGAGGCGGGCGGGCCGGCCGCGCCCTGAGTTCGAACGATCTCATCGAGGATTCTTCTCGGGGAAGGAGGCGGCGACGCCGAGGCGGCCAAGACCACGGAGCGGCCGGTCCCGACTCCGCCGAGGGAGTTCGGTCCTTGTCGGGTCCGACCTGAGCCCCGTGGTGGAATCACCCACGTGTTGCATGGGGAAACCGGGCCGACCACGAGGGGAGCCTGTGTTTGCCCTTGAGGACATTGTCGAGGGGGGCCTGGGACACCCTCGAGCATCGCTTAATGGCGGCAGGGTCGATCGCGCATGAGGCAGTGATGTCTGTTATGCAAAGGGACCTGCCCGGTGTTACCCAGGTACGCACTTCCCTTTCTCGTGTCGCGTTGTTTTTTCTCCGAGCCCCCCTTGCGGTGTTTGACGACGTCTTTGCACATCTTAGGAGCTCGAGACTCGGTCCCTTGGGAAATCGTTGTTCCTCTGAAGGAGATGGGAGTCTGGGAGCAGCTACTGGCGGCAAAAGGGCCTGCTGCCGACGCCAGAGTTGTTGTCGGTCTTGGAGTTTGAAGTGGAGGACCTCCGCCTTCGCTATGTCAACTGAAGGGCGAGGTGGCCATGGCTAACGAGCGATCCGCCTTTTGGTGGCGAAGATCAAGGAGGCTGGAGGAGGAGCGGGATTCCCTCAAGTCTCGAGGCCCAAGAAGCAATGGCCTCTGCCAAGGTCACCGCCGGAACATTTGGGCCTGAGTAGAGTGAACATCGGTGTGAAAGTCGCTTTGGCGAGAGGCTACCAAAGGCGGCCGAGGCCTCTCGAGTCGAGGCTTTAGCACGGAAGAACAAAGCCGAGGGTAAGTTCAGCTGAACCGCGCTCCTTGTTCCGTTTGCTCGTTTTGCGTTCGACCCACGACTCTTTGTCGTGGTGTAGGTGCGGAGAAAGAGGCCTCCCGGTATTTGAGGCCTCGATCGCAGCTGGCATAAGCGGCGCTGGACGTTGAAGTCCGAGGAGCACGAGGCTCGCTTGGCGCCACCCACCCGCACCCTGCAAGGTTACGGAGGTCGAGGGGTCCAATCGGCCCCACTCCTTGGGAGCCACGATTGCGTTGAGCGGCCGTGTCCACGAGAGGCTTCGGGGGGCGTTGCACACGGGTGTCAAGCGCGCCCTGGCCGTCGTTTCCTCGCACTACGCCGTCAACCTCGAGGCTATTAGCGATGGCTACGTCTTGCCGGAAGATGACGAGGAGGCCGATGCAGAGGTCGTGAAGCTGATGGAGGCGGTGGAGGCGCCTGGCACAGCGCTGGCCAGCCTGTTTGAAGAAGAGGTGGTCCCTCCCGCGCCAGCCGCCGATCCCTGAATTTTGACCTGGGCCAGCAGGGGCCATGTAAACGGATTGGTTTAATTGTCATACCGTGACGTTTTGTGGCCGTCGAGGCCTTTTAAAGTACTTGCGTATGTGCGTTTTTTAACCGCTTTCTTATTCCATTTCCGAGCCTGTGCCCCCTGTCTCGTTCTTGGATACCCGCAGAGAACTTCCTCGGAGCCTAAGCCGTCCCTTGGCGAAGGGTGGCGAGGGAGTTGCCGTGGCCCGGGGGCGTAGGCTGTTCTCACGGCTCGACCGGCCCTTTGGCCTTAGGACACGCTTTTGGTCCTTAGGTTCCTTGCGACGGTCCTGCCGGAGCGCGAGAGAGTTTGGCGTGGAAATTTTCGAAAGACGGTTAAGAAACGGCGTTCGGGACTTAGGGGGTTCCCCCCTTTTTAGCCCCCGAGGGAGGCTCGGCTCTGCAGAGGTAGAGCCGAGTCTCTCTCGTAGCGTTATTGTGACGTTGAGCCCCTATCGATAGACAAGCTCTTTGCAAAAAACTTCCTCGGAGCCTAAGCTGTCTCTTGGGTGATAAGGTGGCGAGGGAGCTGCCGTAGCCCAAAGGCGTAGGTCGTTCTCATGGCTCAGCCGGTCTTTTGCCTTTGAGACGAACTTTTGGTCCTTAGGTTCCATACAGTCGAGTTGCCTATTAAGGGGGGACCTCAAAAGATTGTAACAACTTAAAGAACGCTTCTTTATTGTATTTCGAGAAACAATGTAAACAACGTTTGGAAACTTAAGGGTAGAAACGACGTAGCTGTTCTATGTTCCAAGCGTTGGTGAAGATTTCACCCTTCTCGTTGGCCAGCTTGTAGGTTCCGGGCTTTAGTACTTGGGCGACGATGTACGGCCCTTCCCATGGCGGGGTCAGCTTGTGGCGGCCCTTGCTGCTCTGCCTCAGCCTCAGCACCAGGTCACCCACCTTCAGGTCTCGGCTCCGAATGTGCCGGGCTTGGTAGCGTCATAGGGCTTGCTGGTATTTGGCCGAGTGTAGCAGGGCAACGTCTCGGGCTTCCTCAAGTTGGTCGAGGGCGTCCTCGCGGGCAGTGCGGTTGCTTTGCTCGTTGTAGGCCTGTAGTCTCGGGGAGCCGTACTCCAAGTCGGTGGGGAGGATGGCCTCGGCCCCATAGACCAGGAAGAACGGTGTGAATCCCGTGGCTCGGCTCGGTGTATTCCTCAGGCTCCAAATGACCGAGGGGAGTTCGGCAAGCCATTTCTTGCCAAACTTTTTCAACCGGTTGTAGATTCTTGGCTTGAGGCCTTGTAGGATCATGCCGTTGGCACGTTCTACTTGGCCGTTTATCCTAGGGTGTCCTACGGCCGACCAGACCACACGGATGTGGTGGTTGTCGCAGAACGTCAAGAACTTGTGGCCGGTGAATTGCGTCTCGTTGTCGGTGATGATGGTATTTGGGATTCCGAACCTGTGGATGATATCCGTAAAGAACAGCACTGCTTGCTCGGATTTGATTTGGGTGATTGGACGAGCCTCGATCCATTTAGAGAATTTGTTGATGGCTACGAGCAGATGGGTATAGCCTCCGGGTGCCTTCTGCAGGGGCCCAACCATGTCCAGCCCCCACACGGCGAATGGCCATGTGATAGGGATGGTTTGGAGGGCTTGGGCCGGGAGGTGCGTCTGTCGAGCGTAGTACTGGCATCCTTCGCAGGAGCGTACTAGCCCCGTGGCATCAGCCATCGCTGTTGGCCAGTAGAATCCTTGGCGGAAGGCGTTTCCCACTAGCGCCCGAGGCGCTGCGTGGTGCCCGCAGGCTCCCGCATGCAAGTCCCAGAGTAGTGATTGGCCAGCCTCGGTGGTGATGCACCGTTGGAGAATACCAGACGGGCTACGCCTATACAACTCGCCTTTGTAGAGGACGTACGTCTTGGCTGGTCGTGCAAGACATCGGGCCTCGGTCCTGTCCACGGGAAGCTCTCCTCGCACGAGGCGATCAAGAAAAGGGACTCGCCAGTCCGTTCCTTGGTCGGCCTCGGGAGGCCCTGTGTCAATTACCATGGACTCGGGCTCGGGCGACGAGGTCTCGGTGGCAAAGGGGGCCTCGGGACCTATGGGGGGCTCGGCCGATGGGCCCTCTACCTTCGCCGAGTCATAGTCGACGGATGGCTTGTGGAGGTCTCTGGCGAAGATGTTCGGGGGGACCGAGGTCCGTGCCGACGCCATCTTTGCCAGTTCGTCCGTGGCCTCGTTGAACTTTCGTGAGATGTGATTGAGTTCGAGGCCATCGAACTTGTCCTCTAGGCGGCGTACCATCGTGCAGTACACCTCCATCTTGAGGTCATCGCAGTTTGATTCTTTCATCACTTGGTTGATGACAAGCTGTGAATCACCTCGAACGTCGAGATGCCGTACCCCAAGTTCAATGGCGATCTGTAGGCCGTTGACGAGGGCCTCGTATTCGGCCACATTGTTGGAGGCGGCGAAGTGTAGTCGGATTACGTAGCGCATATGGACTCGAGGGGTGAGATGAAGAAGCGGACCCTTTTGCTCCGGTCTTCATCGAGACCCATCGAAGTACATGGTCCGAGACTCACTTTGGACTTGAATAGGTGGTAGTTGGGTATCGGTCAATTACGCCACAAAATCGGCCAAGACACGAGACTTAATGGCTTTCGTGTGGTGCGAAAGATGGGCTTCCCCATGAGTTCCACGGCCCATTTGGAAATCCTTCCGAGGCCTCCCGGTTATGGATTATCTCTCCCAAGGGAAAGATGACACCACAGTCCTTTGGGTGGGACTCGAAGTAGTGACGCTTGACTTGCGTCTAGCCAAGATTATGGCGTAGATTAGTTTACGGATGTGGGGGTATACGTCTTGGTATCGGAAAGCACCTCATTGATGAAGTAGACAGGTCATTGGGACGGGTAGAGCGTGCCCTTCTTCTGCCGCCTCTCGACCACTACGGTGGCACGACCACTTGGGTCGTTGCGGCGGCGAGTAAGTAAGAGGGCCTCGTCTTCGATCGGTGGTACCCGTAAGCGGGGGGTTGGAAAGAAAGCGCTTTGAGTTTGGTGAGTGCTTCCTCGGCCTCGGGGTCCGGGAAAAGCGCCGATTTTCTCAAGAGATGGCATGAGGTAAGTCTTTTTCGTCGAGGCGCGAGATGAAGCGGCTCAAGGCCGCTAGGCATCCCATAACCTTCTGTACTCCCTTGAGGTCTTGGATCGGCCCCATATTGGTCATGGCAGAGACCTTTTCCGGGTTGGCCTCGATGCCGCGCTCTGAGACTATGACTCCCAGGAGCATGCCTCGGGGGACCCCGAAGACACACTTTTCGGGGTTGAGCTTGACGCCCTTCTCCCTGAGGCATTTGAAGGCTACCTCCAGGTCATTGACGAGGTCATTGGCCCGCTTGGATTTGACAATGACGTCGTCCACATAGGCCTCGACGGTTCGTCCGATGTGCTTGCCAAAGACCCTGGGTCATACACCGTTGGTACGTGGCCCCCGCGTTTCTGAGGCCGAACGGCATAGTCGTATAGCAGTATAGGCCAAATGGGGTGATGAAAGAAGTTGCGAGCTGGTCGGACTCCTTCATTTTGATTTGATGGTAGCCGGAATAGGCATCAAGGAAGGACAGGGTCTCGCATCCCGTAGTGGAGTCAACGATTTGATCGATTTGAGGTAATGGAAACGGGACTTTTGGGCATGCTTTGTTCAGACCGGTGTAGTCCACACACATTCTCCATTTTCCATTTTTCTTCTTAACTAATACGGGATTAGCCAACCACTCCGGATGTGACACTTCCTTGACGAATCCGGCCGCCAAAAGCTTCTGTACCTCCTCGCCGATGGCCCTGCGCTTCTCCTCGTTGAATCGGCGCAGGCGTTGCTTCACTGGTCTAGAGCCGGCCTGGATGTCGAGGGCGTGCTCGGCGACTTCCCTCGGTATGCCCGGCATGTCCGAGGGACTCCATGCGAATATGTCGGTGTTCGCGCGAAGAAAGTCGATGAGCACGACCCCCTATTTGCTGCCGAGGGTCACGCTGACCCTCAGCACTCGGTTGTTTGAGCAAGTGGGGTCGACCGGGACGAGCTTGACGGCCTCCGTGGGCTCGAACGTCCCGGCACGACGCTTCGAATCAAGTACCTCGCTGCCGAGCTGGTTGAGGTTGGCGATGAGGGCCTCGGACTCCACTATAGCCTCGGCGTACTCGATGCACTCGACATCGCAGTCGTATGCATGCTCGTACGTGGAGTCAATAGTGATGACACCGTTGGGGCCCAGCATCTTGAGCTTGAGGTAGGTGTAGTTCGGGACCGCCATGAACTTGGCGTAGCACGATTGTCCCAGGATGGCGTGATAAGTCCCCTTGAACCCCACCACCTCGAAGGTGAGGGTCTCCTTACGGTAGTTGGAGGGGGTGCCGAAGCAGACGAGTAAGTCTATGCGCCCGAGGGGTCGTGCGCGTATCCCTGGCATGATGCCGTGGAAGGGCGCGGCGTCGCCTCGGAGTTGTGACCGGTCGAGCCCTAGGAGCTCCAGCGTGTTGGCATACAAGATGTTGAGGCCGCTGCCTCCGTCCATCAACACCTTGGTGAGTCGGGTGTTCCCAATGATCGGGTCAACGACGAGCGGGTACTGGCTGGGGTTTGGGACATGATCGGGGTGGTCATCCCGATCGAAGGTGATCGCCTCCCGAGACCAGTCGAGGTATCGAGGAGTGGCCACCTTAACCGAGAAGACCTCTTGGCGTTCCCTTTTTCGCTGTCGCGCCGTGAGGCACGTCGAGGGCCCACCGAAGATCATGAAGGCATTGTGTACCTCGAGGAACCTGTCGCCCTTGTCGTTGTCTCCGTCGTCCTGGCCCCTCTTCTTGGCATCGTTGTTGGGGAGCCCGAGCTTGGCGTAGTATCGCCGGAGCATGGTGCACTCCTCGAGGGTGTGCTTTACCGGGCCCTGATGGTATGGGCAGGGTCTTTTAAGCATGTTGTCGAAGAGCCCTGGGCCTCGGGGATTCTTGCGGTCTGCGGCCGCGACGAGCCCGGCCTCGAGAACCTCATGTTTCCCCTGGCGTCCCTTCTTTTTTTGGGGGGGCGAGACGTCGAGGCCCCGGGGGACTCCTCCCGCCTCTTCCCCTTGGAGTCATTGTTGGGGAAGATGGCCCCGATGGCCTCTTCGCCAGAGGCGAAGCTGGTGGCGATGTCGAGGAGTGCGGATGCCGTGGTTGGTACGCTCTGGCCTAATTCTCAGACCAGGTCTCGATAGGTGGTGCCGGAGAGGAATGCCTGGACGATTTTTGAGTCGCCGATGCTGGGCAACCCGATGCATTGCTTGGAGAAACGTCAGATGAAGTCTCGGAGAGACTCGTCCGGTCTCTAGCGGCAGCTCTTGAGGTCCCAGGAGTTCCCGGGGCGTGTGTAGGTGCCCTGGAAATTCTCGACGAAGACCTTTACCAAGTCGCGCCAGTCGTGGATTTGCATAGGGGGAAGGTGTTCGAGCCAAGCTCGCGTTGAGTCTGACAGGAATAGGGGGAGGTTGCGGATGACGAGCAGGTCATCGTCCGCACCGCCTAGCTGACAAGCCAGACGGTAGTCGGCCAACCATAGCTCGGGGTTGGTCTCGCCGCTGTACTTCGAGAGATTCGCTGGCTGACGAAACCGGGCCGGGAAGCGGGCGCTACGGACGGCCTTACTGAAAACTCTAAGGCCAGGCGGCCCGGGAGAAGGACTGCGGTCCTCCCCACTGTCATAGCGACTGCCTCGGTGCACTCAGTAGCCCCGGGCGGCCCCATCGTGGTCGTGGCGCCGTCGTCTGCCGCCCATGTGGTGGCCATTTTGCGCCTCGCATTGGTCGTCGAGGCGGTCGTGCACCGAGGCGGCCCTGAGGCGGTCGTGCACCGAGGGCTGTTTCGAGGCGTCCCCGTGTCGTCGAGACGCGGAACTTTCGGCCTACTGCACCGCGGCAGTCTCGAGAAGGCCCCAGTATTGCCCCTCCGTGGTAGAGGGCTCGGGCATCGCTCGGACCAGTATTGCCACCGCAGCGACGTTCTGGCTAGCGCGATTGAAGACAGGGGGTTGCTCGCCCCCTTCATCATCGTTAATGCGGCGGTTGGCATCGCGAGCCCCTAGCCGGGCCATTCTGCCATTGCCGCGCCCCCGCTGCTCTTGCTCGAGGGTGGCTCGGAGTTGCTGCAGGAGGAGTCGATCTTGCTCGACCTTGGCTTGAAGCTCACGGAGCTGCTCTAGGTCTATGCGTCGAAGTTGCTCGGGGGTGGGGATACCTGCCGCCGCTGGCAGGGACCCCGTGCGTGGTCGTGTGGCGTTGGCTGCCCTTCCTCCATCGTTGCCCATGCTCGGTATTCCGAGTCCGACGTGGAAACACTCACAAGTCGGGTCGTAAGCGTCCTCGCCGTCGGAATCGGAATGGCCGAAGCAGTAGTCGCTCGCGATCATAAAGCGGCGCATCGCCTCAGGGTCGCGAATCCCGGAGAAGTCTGCTCCAACCCACGCCTCGTCCTCCTCCGAGGAGTCAGAGTGGGGGTGGATTGGAGTTGTGACTATGGGGTTACGGGCATGACGTTGATGAATGGAGACGAGGGCGGTGGCGTAGGAGGCGGTGACATTGGTCAGCCCGAAAGGGTACGGGGATGGCGCCGTCACCATGCTCTGCTCCATCAGAGCTGGCTTCTTGGGAGGAGGCAGGACAGAGCTTGATGATGGGATGTCGCTGTGCGCCACCGGCCCTTTTCCCCTGTCGAGGCTTAAGCCGGACAGGTCCCCGTGCAGGGACTCTGTGCCAGCAGCGGGGTATGGGATTTCGGTGGAGCACAGATCGGCGTTCTGTACTTGCGTGGTGTTAGGGTGGATTCGCCCGCGTGGCGCTCGGCGAGCTTGATGGGAGCGGCGGCCCGGGCGCCGCCCGCGCGTGGGCTGCCGGTGCAAGACGTCATCGTCGGTCGATGGCGCTCTAGGTGAGAGGAGTACCATGTCGTACTCATGCCCTAGAGACATGAATTCTAGGATCCCGAACCAGACGATCGTCCCGAGACGCAAACGATCGCACGGGATCTGCCATCCGGAATCTGGTGGGATGACTAAGCTGACACGCAGAGGCCCCTACCTGGCACGCCAACTGTCGGTGTTTCAGAACCGGGGGTCCTTAACCGACTAGTGAATTTGTGCTGCGTGCTCCCAATTCCGGATGGAGATGCAAAGAGACACAAGGTTTATACTGGTTCGGGCAATTGATGCCCTACGTCCAGTCTGAGAAGGTGTTCTTGTATTCCTTGCACCGGGGTGCTCGTAGTAGGGGGTTACAAGCTAGGCGAGAGAGGGAGGTGATATCAATTTACAGAACGAGGCGTGTTGTTCGTAAATGTAGTATATCGTGATTCTATCTGCCGTCCCTAGAAAGCGGTCTGTTGCCTCCTTTTTATAGCCGCAGGAGGAAACCAGAGTACATAAGAGAGCTACACGCGGAGCAAGGAATATTCGATGATGTATTTACTCCTGGAGCAGCATGGCGTTGTTGTGGGAGTTCCCGTAGATGTCCAATCGGTATGGTCTTCACTGCAAGTAACATGCTGCGCATTTATTTATTGACTTGGTGGATTGCAGAGGCTCGGCAGCCTTCAGAGCTGGCCGTCGTCTTTAGAGGCTGTCGTGCCAAGGCTCAGCAGCCGAGGCTTCGCCGTCTTCGAGGCCTACCGTCTCGAGGAGGCACGAGAAGTGACCAGTGCGGATGCGGGTCTCAGCAGACCATCAGCGGAATAGTGCGAGACGTGCGCCTACAGGATACGGTACCTGTGTTGTCAGTAGGGATGGTAAAAAAGGTGATCTGACCGTTGTCCCGTCGCTCCTGTTGAAGTGCACTACCGATCATGGCTTACGTAGTGGGTGCGGCCGAGCGCATTAATCGGATGTGACAGCCTGCCAGAGAGACTTTTGAGGCGGAGGCGACGAGGTTGTGGAACGAGAGCCGGCCTCGAAGCGAAGGCGGAGCGCTGGCCGGTCGTCCGAGGCCCTTCGAGGGGTCTCTCGGCGAGGCGGACGGGCGGCGTAGTAAGATCAGTGAATCCGAGGCCCTGTCGGGGGGGCTCGGGCTAGACGGGGTGGTCGGTCCACTGATTCTGAGGCTACAGGAACCCGTTCTGACTCCCCACGTTGCGATGTCCTTGGTGCAGGAGTTAGGCAGCACAGTGGTCGGTAACCCCTGCTCTGTGCCGTCTCAGATGGCAGGGGGTTGACGCGACCAGCATGTAGCCGGTCACTTCGCCGTACTATGCCATCGTGCGTCTGTCGGAGTGGTTGGGTGCTTGGATGCGACGTTCGGTTAGAGCAGTTTGGTTGAAGAGGCGGCCACGGGGCTGGTGCCGAGCCGGCCTCGCGCGAATCGGAGAATCGGCACTTCTTCCGAGGCCCCGGGCGAGGGGGTCTCGATGAGGGGGCCTCGGCGAGGCAGTCTCGGGTGAGTCGGAGAATCGTTTGCTTCCGCTGGGGCTCGGCGACGGGGTCTCGGGCGAATCGGAGATTTCGGTCGAGACCTCGTTTGTTCATTCTGTTGGTTCTGTTTTTAGGGTCTAAGCAGTTCTTCGATCTTTGCTTGGGGTACCCCATTTTCTGGTATCCGACAAATGCGATCTCAAAAAAGGTCATTGATGTGTCCACGCTAGAGCAGCTGCAGCGGGACATAGCCAAAACTCTCGTTAGGCTTGAGATGCATTTTCCGCCAACTTACTTTGATATCTCATTGCATATGCTCATTCATCTTGTTGACCAAATTAGAGCCCTTGACCCAATGTACCTTCATCAAATGTTCCCTTTCAAAAGATTGATAAAAGTTTTTAGGAGGTATGTTAGGAACAGATTCAGGCCAGAAGGGTGCATGGTTGAAGGATGGTCAACGGAGGAGGCCATTGAGTTCTGCACATATTATCTGGACATCAAAAGGGTCGGAGTTCCAGAATCTCGTCACGAGGGAAGACTACGTGGCAAAGGAACAATCGGGGAGAAATCTGTTACAATAGACGACCCTATTTCTTTCAGACAGGCACAGTTCGATGTTCTCTAGCAAGCTGAGGGTGTGATGCCATACATTGATGAGCACAGACAATCATTGCAAACTTTGTATCCGAGCAGGTCACAACCTTGGCTGGATAAAAAACATAAGGAGGAATTTATCAACTGGTTGCGATGCCGCTTGGTTGTAATAAAGTTGGATAATCAAAAATGATTTTGAGAAGAAAGTTTCAATAAGGAGTCTCTTTATTTGAAAAGCAAATGGTTTTTGAAAAAAGTTTCTCTAAACAGATTTTTTGAATTGTTTTTAGGAGAAGTACTCCCATCCCACAAAAAGAATCATTGTACGAGTTAGGAGATATAACAATGTAATTGTCAGATACCCCTACAAAAATTTAGCTTATAATGTCTGTTCTAGTGAGTTAAGATAGAAAGTATGTAGGTGAAACACATATGTTTGCTTATAATAACACTCTTTGTAGAACAAAAGTGAAATGTTAGAATGACACTCGATGGGACGAAGAGAGCAAGTTCCTTCCAATTTAGGGGAAAGCTCAAACAAACTTTTAATATATATGCCTTTGAATACAGAATAGTACATTTAATTAATTTGCCAATGGCCATATGTGCACAAAGTCACCAAACTACAACCTAGTTGTTCCTCCAATTCACAAAAAGAAGTTACTGTTCACAAAACTTTATTACAAAATAGTTTTGCATGTTGAGCTTGGATATTTGAAAATGGCATAGTTAGTTTTATATTTAAAAAAAATCATATACGTCGTAACCATTTACGCGTCATAAATCTATATGCAAATCACTCTGAGACTTATTTTATGGGCATGTGTCCATGTCCAAAACAATATTAATTCTAACATACTAATATATGGAAGGGAGCATATGAGAGGCCATACAATATTTGCCCTGAAAACCATAAAGGGTTTGAGTTGTCGTAAGTCAAATTATTATTATTGTAAATTTTGTAATATTTATAAAAATAAAGAATAATACTTGCGACATCACCTCAATATTACTAACTTAGTGGAACTAAATATAATTTAACTTAGTACAAGACTAACAACTTAGTAAGCGAGGACTGAAATGGATGTTTATAGGATAGCGGGCGAAGCTGCCGAAAGCGCTGGCGTGTCAGTCTAGCCTAGCCCACTGACCTGCCAGCCGAACTCAAGAGTCAAGAAGTCTCGGAAGGCGGAACCACGACCCCACCAGCGCCGCCATCCACGTGGCCTGGGCACCTCGCCTCGCCCGCGGCCCACCCGATGCCACCGCGCTCGTGCATCAGTCAGGCGGCGGCATATGGACGCTACCGCTGGCCGGCTGCATCCATGGGCCAGCTGCTGCCGGCTCATCCCAGGGTGACTCCTCAGAGATGCATGCTGCGCGCGTGCGGGTGCACAGTGCACTGCACGGAGAAGGAACCGATGGGAAGACTCGTGCATACGTCATACGTGAAGTATGCAGGAGTGTACGGATACACCGCAACAACCACAAAACTGATGTGACGAGTGTAGTAGGTACGTACGTACGTACGGAGTATTAGCTCCTAAAAAAGAGTGAGAGAATATAAATAGTAAATAGTAGTACAACAGCTACGTAGTAGTCCTAGAATTTGGAGAAGATGCAGGGTAGCTCATCGATCGGAGTAAGTGTAGCCCATGCTTACTCTTAACCTATTGTGTTTGGATCAACGGCTATATATTTATGTGTTTATTTAGTGGTGCCAGACGAGCATATAGCTGGTAGGACTTTGTTTTTTTTTTTCATTTCGAGGTAAGCGTAGCACCACTGTTCGCTTGAACTTATCAGCCCGGCCCGACTTATCAGGTATGGTACAGTGTTTTCTTCTCGCAATAAAACAGCATCAACCGATTTATCCGCCGTAGAAACCATGAACCTTAATTATTGTTATGGCTACGACATGGCAATTGAGAGCCCACCTGCCCTGAACCTCTCGAAGCCGCTCACGTGCGACGTGTGCACCTCGCGCGCCGCACGCACGCAACGCATGCGCCCCGGTGGAGCGGCGGTCTGCCGCCACCGCCCAGCAATTCAGTGCGGCGTGGGCACGTCCTGACCTGAACCGACTGACTGAGCCTGATGCTGCTTGGGTGCCGCGAACAGACGGCCGCTCATCAGTTTGCTTTCAAAGGAGAAGTCTAAAAGAAAACAACAAAAAAAGGGTGACGGTCGCTCATCAGCTTCCTTGTGAACATAAAAGTCAAAGTCAGAAAGTCAGAGCAAGAAATAAACAACCACTAAAAGGAGAAACTCTAAGAAACAAATAACCAAAAAAAAGGGAAACTCGTGGCAAGAAAAAAATCAAAAAGTCTGGGCAAGAAATAAACAACCAAAAAAGGAAAGTCTAAGAAATATAAACACCAAAAAGAAAGCAAACTCTGGGCAAGAAAAAAATCAGAAAGTCTGGGCAAGAAATAAACAACCAAAAGAAAGGGAAAGTCTAAGAAATAAACAACAAAAAAAAAGGAAAGTCTGGACAAGAAAAAATTTAACAACCAAACCAGAAAAAGGAAAGTCTAATCTCGGAAATAAAGAACCAAAAAAAGGAAAGTCTGGGCAAAAAAGAAAACTAGGAAAACATCCGACCTGCCCAAGTGTCCAGGGCTCGAGGCCCAAGTGTTGTAAAGTGCATAGGACATGAATCATGCTTCTTTGCGCTGGCGGATAGTGTTCGCTACATAGGAAAGGTGTCCACATCATTTCCCACTAAGTGACCCACTATGTTCTACCTCTTTATGCAAGGTGTCCACATCATTTCCCGCTAAGCCCATGTCATCCTTTCTCTTTCACGCAACGCATGCGCCCTGGTGGAGCGGCGGTCTGCCGCCACCGCCCAGCAATTCAGTGCGGCGTGGGCACGGCCTGACCTGAACCGACTGATTGGGGTCTGCCGGTGCCGGCTAACACGTGACGGGCTGCACCTGATGCTGCTTGGGTGCCGCGAACAGACGGCCGCTCATCAGTTTGCTTTGAAAGGAGAAGTCTAAGAAAAAACAACAAAAAAAGGGTGACGGTCGCTCATCAGCTTCCTTGTGAACATAAAAGTCAAAGTCAGAAAGTCAGAGCAAGAAATAAACAACCACTAAAAGGAGAAACTCTAAGAAACAAATAACCAAAAAAAAAGGGAAACTCTGGGCAAGAAAAAAAAATCAAAAGTCTGGGCAAGAAATAAACAACCAAAAAAAGGGAAAGTCTAAGAAATATAAACACCAAAAGAAAGGAAACTCTGGGCAAGAAAAAAATCAGAAAGTCTGGGCAAGAAATAAACAACCAAAAAAAAGGGAAAGTCTAAGAAATAAACATAAAAAAATGAAAGTCTGGACAAGAAAAAAATTTAACAACCAAACCAGTAAAAAGGAAAGTCTAATCTCAGAAATAAAGAACCAAAAAAAAGGAAAGTCTGGGCAAAAAAAAAAATTAACAACAAAACCAGGAATGCATCCTACCTGCCGGATTCGAAGCAGCGCCCTGTGGATTTCATCGGCAACGCACTACAGTCCTCCGCTCTACCAACTGAGATAAAGTCGGCTAGCAATTTGTTTTTTGTCATGTTATTCTTTGAGTATGTGGGGTGTCTGGTTTCTACTCAAAGGTAATGAAGTAATCATAGCTACTGTTAGACCATCTACAATAGTTCCAAAAAACAATTGCAAAATTGATGAGTTTTCCTTGCAACTAAAAGGTTTAGGAGCATATTTGTTAGGTTGCTTCAACGGTTTTCAAAATCTCACTCCAAGAATTTATATAAGATAATTTTACACCAGGAATTCCGGGCTAGTTTTAAATCACCTTAACCACTTTTATATGCCCGTCTGGCTGTACATTTGCATTCAGAACCCTATCCTACTCATTATTCTTCCTCATATCCTTCCACCTCCACGATGGCCGATCGGTACGCGGGCGTATCTTTCCGAGCGATTGGGTCGATTTTCCCAAATGCAGAAAGATTGGAAGCTGAGATAGGGAGCAATTTTTTTCAATATTGGTAAGAAATGAAGATTGAGATTAGATTTTGGAAACTCTTGGAAATGCTCTTTACAGAGAGATCGCATGTGTCCAGGGCTCCAGGCCCAAGTGTTGTAAAGTGCATAGGCCATGAATCATGCTTCTTTGTGCTGGCGGATGGTGTTCGCTACATGGGCAAGGTGTCCACATCATTTCCCACTAAGTGACCCACTATGTTCTACCTCTTTATGCAATGTGTCCACATCATTCCCCACTAAACACATGTCATCCATTCTCTTCATGCAAGGTGTCCACATCATTTCCCACTAAATGACCCACTAGATGTTATATCTCTTCATGCAAGGTGTTCACCCATCATTCGCCACAAAACCCATATCATCTCTTAACAATTACAAAAATGTCCACGTCATCTCTATCATGTGCAATACTTTGTTTCATCATATATTCCTCTATAATTAATCAAATAGTCTATTGGTTTTTCTTCTATTAGTTTATCGATTTTTTACCAAATCTGATATAATAAAATAACATGCAAGTCAAATTCATATATATAATACACAATACCATATGATAATGCTACATATGTAACAGATTTATTTTTAAGAAAATCCTACAAAGAACATGCTGGGTAGTCTTGATAAACCATTAGCCTTCTCTTCGATGACACATGTCATACGCGTTACATGGCATGTTAGGACCTAAAAGTAAGATGTCAATGATATTATTAAAATAACAGTTACACTTTCATTATTTTACATAGAGACTTACCAAAATCTTTTTAATTCATATAAGTTTATTAATACCATTATATTTCTATATTTTTATAATAATATAGTTCCGGTAGTTTAAATGTATGTTTTTTTTTTTGTTTTATTAAAAACGCAACAAACCCTAGTTTTTTCATGCATTAAAATATTGTGTATAAATGATAATAAGACCATAAATCTCCAAACTATACCAAAACCAGCATCCTGAGGATGATGCATGCCAATAACACAGATCATAGACGCCCTAAGGAAGCAGACTTTTTGTGAAAGTGGGAGGCAAAGTAGACTTTTTCTTATGTACTAGGGCAGATCATAGGCGCCCCTAAGGAAAAGCAGACTTTTTGTGAAAGTGGGGAGGCAAAGTAGACTTTTTCTTATGTACTAGGATTCATTAGGTGGGCCTCAATGGGCCACCAATTTTTCTGAGCTGGGCTCACGCCGGCACTATCTTGGCCAAACATGTCTTTGCCCAAGCACGGACCTAGGCATCAAGCTAAGCCAGCATGGGCTCAATAGTAATAGGTCGAGGAATGCTTGGTCCATGTTTAAATGGGCCGTGTCCCATGTCACCCATGAGGCCTAGTCCATTTACCCATACTTTTGTGTGTGATACTTTGTGCATTCACGTTTACTTTCATGCATTGTATTATATACATGTGATGTCACTTGGTTATATGTCATGTCACTTGGTTATGCTCATTTGCTTTGCTTCTACGTTTTACTCCAATTCAAATGAGCTTTACTTCATGTACTCATGCTTAATTCATATCTATTGAGTACACCATGTTGGCTTGGGGCATATAAGCATGTCTAACCCTTTGTTCTTATTGTCGAAAGCTTATATGAACCAATCATGTTGAAAACCTTACTCATCTCTTCTACATACTCAAGGTTGTGTTGTTATTAATCACTAAAAAGGGGGAGATTGAAAGTATCTACGCCCCTAGTTGGGTTTCAGTGATTAATGATGACACAAGATTACTATGACTAACGTGTGTTTTGCAGAGGCAATTTGAGTTAGGTCATGGTAATGGAAATTGATTGGGCAATCATGGTTGTCATGCCCCGCCGATGGAAATCGTTTTGGTTTTCAAAGAATGGACGACAAGGTTAAGGATGGACTAGTTCTAAGTGTCGTTTGGTGTTAGAGAGACACTAAGAGTAGTTTAGGACTTTGTTTTTTTTCCTTTCATTGTACTATTAAGGGGGTATGGACTAGTAGCTTGACCTAGGTGAGTCTAATGGATTAGGTGTGGTGCACACTTGTCAAACTTAGCACTAGGTAGCTCTGGGAATAGCCACGAGATCAATAGAAGTCAACTTCATTCACAAAGAATTTCGAGTTGGAAGTGAATGGAGGGTCAAATGATTGGCGAGACGGACGACTGGTGCAGGGTTGTGACCGGACGATTTGGAGGGTGAGTCTGGTCGATTCACTTGATCAACTGCAATGCCCTGCATTGGACCGGACGACGAGTGGAGAGGTGCACCAGACGCTGGGGTACCTGCGTCTGGTCGACTCCAAAGAGGTTTTGGAGAGGCTTTTTCTTGACCGGACGCATCCGGTGGGTGATGACCGGATGATGGTCAGAGTCCGGTACCAGACCTGATGCTGAACAGAGAAGTGACCGGACTCTGGGTGCCAGCATCCGGTCAACATCAGTAAGGTTTCAGAAAGAGTTTTTCTTGACCGAACGCGTCCAGTGAGTGCCGACCGGACGCTGGTCAGCGTCTGGTCAGAGCTTAATGGCTCTCTCTAGCACAGTGGCAGGTATAACTGACCGCAGCGTTCGGTCAACCCGCAGAGTGCTAACTCAGCCTCCAAACGTTATGTTTTGAATGAGAGGATATAAATACTTACTCCACTCGTCCATGGGAGGTCTCTTGCCCATTTATTCAGCTGAGAAACACCTTTGGAGTGCAAGGGAGAGCAAGAGCCTAGTGCGGTGATTGAGATTTGATAATCCAAGATTAAGGACCTCATTAGTGCATAAGGAGTAGCAAGTGTGCATCCACCTTTCTCATTAGACTTGTCTTGGTCAAGTGAGAGTTTGTGCTTGTTACTCTTGGTGATCGCCATCACCTAGACGGCTCGGTGGTGATTGGGAGCTTGGTGATCATCCGGCGAAGCTTGTGGATGACCCAAGTTAAGTTGTGAGCGGTTGTGGGCGATTCACCACGATGGATGTCAAAGAATTAGCCCGTAGAGAGCACTTGATCCTTGCGTGGATCAAGGGGGAGCTACACCCTCATGTGGTGCTCCAACGAGGACTAGTGGGGAGTGGTGACTCTCTCGATACCTTGGGAAAACATCACCGTGTTCCTTTCTCTCTCTTTACTTTGAGCATTTACATTTGAGCAATTCATTTCATGTCTTTATATTCCTAGAATTTCCATGCTATAGTAGGATTAGAACCTAGGGTGCAAAACTTTTGTGGGAGAACAATAGAACACATTCTAGGCACAAGGGGTGAAGTGGGCTAAGTGTATGGCTTAATTATTGCAAAAATTTAGAATTAGCCCAATTCACCCCCTCTTGGGCATCTTGATCCTTTCACAAACCTCATTATTAAAACTCTAAATTCTGCTCACATCTTGAGTGGATTCCAATCACATCATTAACTTTCTTCAATCCAAACCTTCTTGTCATGCTTAGTATATCATTGAAACTTTACGAGACTCCATAGAACCATATGTAGTTATCAGACATCTCATTCCTATGTCATCAACGCCTACTTGTCCTAGGTATGTTGAAGATTGGACTCCCAGCTGAGGATAACTCGAATTGTGAAGCCATATTGACGAATGCATCCATCCACGTAGATGATCCAATAACTTATCAACCGAGCAAAGGATACTTACTCTGGATGATGAAGCCCTTATGTGGTATACATCCTCTGAGTATACATCTTCTAATAAGTCATTCTCATATTCCTCAGGTGCATGTTGAATACCCTCATACTCAATTCTTTCTCCTAACGATGTTATTAGAAGCACCGAATGTTGGGCATACTTAATCACTCCTTTGCATGCAGACAACCACCCCATTCCAAGGATAACATCAATGTCCATCAACTCCAACTATAAGGTTTGCCTCGAAGTCCTTCCCTTTTATGTTAAGACCAACTTTTGGGCATATGCGGTTTGCCTTCTTTTCTCCTCCTAGAGAGTTAACTATTAGGAGTTTCCTTATCGGAAGCCTAGTTATCTTATGATCTTCTGCGTACACACTAGAGGTAAACGAATAGCAGTGTTTGAGCTTACTGCAATCAAACCATAAACGACATCCTTGGCTCCATGAGTGATAATCAGATCCACATTGTTCAACCTTCCTTGAATGTAGTTTTGCTTTAACTTATTTTCTTGCACTTGCTCCTTATGGACATTTTGTTCTGGCTCCTGCTGCTGTTGACTCTGACCTTGATTACTCTTAGCAAACTTCTCAAGATAATCGTTCATATAAGGTTCAATCTCCCCACAATCATAACCTTCCTTACTAGAAGTATTTGTCGTTATCACGGTGATAGTGGGAGATGACAGACATGGCTCTTGCGAACTAAAACGCTGCACTTCATCATTGTGTTGCTGATATTGATCCTAATCTGTACTCCTAAGCAGATTCATAGGGTGTTACTGACATTCTAGTTGTGTAGCAAAACGGAGACGAGTATTTCTGGCGTTGAAGGTCACGCTTTCTCTTCTTCTCTTCCATCTCTCGACACTTGTTCTCAATTACAATTGCTCTGTCCACCAATGCTTTGAAATTAGGATACACCATAGTCATCAACTGCAATTGAACTCCATCATTCAGTCCTTTCAAATCTGTTTCTTAGCATCATTATATACTTCTTCTGAGCATAGCGTGACAATTGAGTGAACCGGTTATGATACTCACACACTGATATAGATCCTTGCTTCATGTTGAGGAACTCATCTTGCTTAAGTTCTACCACACCTAACGGAATATGGTAGGACCTGAAACTCTCCTTGAATTCCCGCCAAGTGATAGCATGATCATTGTTGGGACGTCCATACTGGTAAGACTCCCACCAGTCTTGTGCTGCGCTCTGGAGTTGGCCGGACGCAGAAAGCACCTTCTCATGGTCATCACACTGAGCTATGTCCAATTGTCGCTCCACATCTCTAAGCCAATCATCAGCTTCTAATGGTTTGCTTGTATGAGAGAATGCCGATGGGTGTTCCTTCATAAATTCACCACGCTTGTCAATAGGTGGCGCTGGATGTGGGTTGTTCAACACTCTTTGAGCAATAGTCTGTAATAACTGAGTTTGCGTCATCAAAGCTTGCTCTATCGATGGGGAATTGGATGGCGGTGGATTAGAATTGGCAGAATTCCTTCCCAGTGAGAGCTAGAATCTTCAAAACCACCTTCACTTTTGCTACCCCCCTTAAGAAAAGATCAACTAGGGGACACAAAAAGGTAGCTTGCACCTTCTTCTAGATGAGCTAACTAGTATCAAGACATTCTGACATCCCAATGAGACTCTTGTGTATGGGTAAGGACAAGAAATCTGAAATTCCTCGCGGGATAAAAAACAACAGTGCAGTAAAACAACCGTAACTCTCATTATGTTAGTCCAATGAAGTTGTAGCTTATACCGTTGGAAAGCTTATCGAATCCTCCACAACTTCCTTATAGAACACTTTTCCAAATTCTATAGTTTAGGTAGTAAAAAATAGTGTACATTAGAATCTACTCTAGGCTTTGAGACAGCACAGTGCATCGTCTTGTGATTTTCATAATTTCATAACCAACATAGCTATCAGGGTGATTCTTGTGTTTCAAGAAAGATGTTGAAGTCCACTATTGTACAAAATGTTTCTATGATTTTGGTCTTCCAAAACAGAGATAAAAACTGAATAGGACGGGCTGCTCGAAAAGGCGGGATAGAGAAAATAGGAGGAACCAAAACCCAACTATTTATTTTATTAATCCTTATACCTTAGACCTATGAACTAAATAAAATTGTGGGAACACCGAACACGATCATTGCAATCATTACAAAGATTCAAAACAAGCATAAGCATAATGACAATTTCAACAAACCAATAAAGGTGCACAACTCAATCATTGACTCAACTTGCGATACTATCATCCTCATTTTACTAGGGGTAACAATCCTAAGACTCGTCTTTGATTATGCAAGAAGGTGATGAGGGACAGTTCTAAAAGCATATCAAATCAAGGAGTGAAGATGAGAACAAAGACTTCAAAATAAACACCAAGGTAGAGATGAATAGCAAGGGTAGAGATATAGTAGAGAAGAAAATATCAAGGTTCATAGAGCAAGGGTTTTGTAGCAACTCGAAACCTTAGAACAACAAGTTTCTAATAGGCTTTGCGTCCCCTCTGATCAACATTGCTCTAATACCATTTTGTAGCACCCGATTTTAAGAACAAAACTAGATACACACCATATGTGAACAAAACGGAGAAGATATGACTTACTGAAGGTAGTGGCAGTTTTGTAAATAAATGAAACTTGATTTTTGAATTAAAATAAATAGAAACCTGATTTTAAACTGGCCAAGGACCGTGGCCACTATTTCGAGAAAATTCAGGGGTGAAAATAGAAGAAATAGGGATCTCTTTTTAATTACTTTTGAATACTATTGGACTTTGGGTTAATTTGAGAAAACAGCAGGGTCTCTTTTGCTAAAGTGTCGTGGCTGGCGAGGTTGACCCGGTCTTCGCCGATGTGGACGCTACGTGGCAAACTAGGGTTGGCCGGGTCCGGTGGACTGGTTCAGGTGGACCTAGTCTACTATTGTTGCGGTGGACTGGTTAAGGTGCGAAGGGGTACGGGCTCTGAGAACCGTCGGATCGGCTCTAGACGGGTGAGATTAGAAGATGCAGAGGGAGAGCGGCGCTGCCGACCGGACACAGTAGCTGGTGCGGCGGTTGGCCATTGTCGACGACGAGAAAGCTAGCCGGAGTTCGTCGATTTCGACGTTCGAACGCGTCATAAGCCACATGAGAAGCACGGGAAGCTAGAGGAGGAACCGCTAATGTGGCTAGGGGTTGGAAGTGGCATTGGGCTAGCAGAGGCGAGCCTAGGCTCGGTTTATGGCTCGGAGCTCCAGCGAAACTACGACGGCGATCTTTGCGGTAGATGAGAGCAAGAGAGGGCGAGCACCTAGAGGCTTCCTTACCGAGCTACGAAGACCGGAGAGCAGCTTAGATCGACGGTGGAGCACGGCCATGGCGGAATCGCATGCGGCAGTGGTGTTCTTGGGTTGCGGCGACACTTGAGAGCTCGGGGCAGGAGTGGCGGCTAGCTGAGGGCGACACGATGCGGGCTTCGGCTTTTATGGGGCGGGATGGCGTGGAGCGCTGCGGCAAGACGCATGACGATCTGGCGGCGATGGACTCTCGGTGGAGGCAGAGACTCTGGGTCAGCGGCGTGAGGTAGAAGAGGGCACTGACGTGTGGGCCTAGGGTGGCAGTGACTCTAGGCGCGGGAGAGAGGAGGCGCGGGCGACGCGGCGTACTAGGCTTCGGCCTGCTTAGTTGGGCTACGCGAAAGAAGAAGAGGGGAAGCGGGAGCGGCCGGCTGGGCCTTTGGGAAAGGAAGTCATTTGGGCCACGCGGAAAGCAGCCGAGCTAGGCCAGATCCAAGAGAAGGAAACGAATAAATAAAATTCCTTTTTTTCCATTTTCTAAACACATTTTCAATTCAGACGAAAATGAGCAATTTTAGTAAGTTTTCCAAAAATAAGTTTTACAACTTTTTAAATTCTTTTATTTTTAAATTTTCTTTCCTTTTATTTCAAAACCATTTTCAAATTTATTTTCAAAAACATTTTGAATTCATTTTGAATTTTGGATTCAACCACTCATTGCAATAGATCAAATGCACCAAATCATGTATGCACATCCATGTTGCTACTCCTTATGATGAATTTTAATAAAATAAAAATATTCTTTTTTCTATATTTCATGTGCACAAAATTCACAAATAACTCATTTTAATCCTATTTTCAAAATTGAAAATTTTAGGTGTTATTCAGACTCGTCATCTTTAGTATTCATCTTGTAAAGAAATATATCAACAGTGACTAGGCTATGTGGGCAAGTGGTATTTGTCATATATATATATATATATATATATATATATATATATATATATATATATATATATATATATATATATATATATATCCTGGACAATTCTGTGAATTATATTCAAATTCAAATCTTATCATCCTCGTCACTGACTTCGTGTTCCTGTTTTTGAAGGTCACCTCTTTTAATTATCTCTTTTTCTGCCTCCATGGAAAGGCAGACCAGCTGCCACTTTTGATGGCAAAAGAAAAGGCATTGCCACCTTTTGTCACATCCCATCCATCATGCAAGCAAGCAACTCTGTTTTTTAATCCATTGTCCCCAGCTTAGGGCCGTGTTTGTTTCCACTTCTCCCAGACACGCTTGGATTATAATCTAAGCAAAGATTTTCTCGCTTCTCGCTTTTCACTTCTCGTAGTTTAAATCTCTGAAGCGGCTTACCACATAAGCGAGAATCGGTGGAAATAAGCAAAGCGTTTGGCGGGATTCTCGCTTATTTCCACCGATAAGCCGCTTATAAGCGGAAACAAACAGGGCCTATGTGTCCGAGGGATTAGGATTATTGATTACAAACCAATTGTTTAATCGGTCATGGGACTATTACACCGGATGATGTGCACGCGTTCAGTGATGGCATGCCAGTGGTGGTCCCTGCAGGTCAGAGTTTTTACACCAAGGAACGTACTACGCCAATTGCAAGTTTGCAACTCACAAATCTCAGTAGACACGTCACTCGTACTAGGCTATAAAACGTATTTTAAGGCACCTAGGATTTGTTCATGTACACGTCCACATTGCAAAAAATTAAAAAAAAATGCTCGCTCTATGAGAGGTTGAGCCAACTTAGGCCTAGGCAGGTGATTCGATGTGAACAGTGAACTCTGTAATGTTTCGGTATTGCAAGGGTTCGGCTGGTTTTTACACATCTGTTAAAGAAGTAGAAACTAAACAAAAATGATTTTGAGAAGAAAGTTTCAATAAGGAGTCTCTTTATTAGAAAAGCAAATGGTTTTTGAAAATAGTTTCTCTAAACATATTTTTTGAATAGTTTTTAGGAGAAGTACTCCCATCCCACAAAAAAGAATCATTGTACGAGTTAGGAGATATAACAATGTAATTGTCAAATACCCCTACAAAAATGTAGCTTATAATGTCTGTTCTAGTGAGTTAAGATAGAAAGTATGTAGGTGAAACCCATATATTTGCTTATATTAACACTCTTTGTAGAACAAAAGTGAAATGTTAGAATGACACTCTATGGGACGAAGAGAGCAAGTTCCAATTTAGGGGAAAGCTCAAACAAACTTTTAATATATATGCCTTTGAATACATAATAGTACATTTAATTAATTTGCCAATGGCCATCTGTGCACAAAGTCACCAAACTACAACCTAGTTGTTCCTCCAATTCACAAAAAGAAGTTACTGTTCACAAAACTTTATTACAAATTAGTTTTGCATGTTGAGCTTGGATATTTGAAAATGGCATAACTAGTTTTATATTTAAAAAAAAATCATATACGTCGTAACCATTTACGCGTCATAAATCTATATGCAAATCACTGACTTATTTTATGGACATGTGTCCATGTCCAAAACAATATTAATTCTAACATACTAATATATGGAAGGGAGCATATGAGAGGCCATATAATATTCACCCTAAAAACGGTAAAGGGTTCGAGTTGTCGTAAGTTAAATTATTATTATTGTAAATTTAGTAATATTTATAAAAATGAAGAATAATACTTGCGACATCACCTCAATATTACTAACTTAGTGGAACTAAATACAATTTAACTTAGTACTAACTTAGTAAGCAGGACCTGAAATGGATGTTTATAGGATAGCGAAGCCCAAGCGCCGAGCGCACGGCCGGTCTAGCCTAGCTGACCTGCCAGCCGAACTCAAGAGTCAAGAAGTCTCCGGAAGGCCGGAACCAGCGGCGAAGCCACAGTGCATGTGTTGGGGTCATGCGACCCCGATAACTTTGTAAGAATCAGTGGAACCCGCGTATTCCGGCCAGATACGACCCCATCAGATTGAGTTTATGAATCTGAGCGACCCCGGCAGCAGTTTAGTCTAGATTCGCCGCTGGCCGGAACCACGACCCCACCAGCGCCGCCATCCACGTGGCCTGGGCACCTCGCCTCGCCCGCGGCCCACCCGATGCCACCGCGCTCGTGCATCAGTCAGGCGGCGGCATATGGACGCTACCGCGCTTATCCGCCTGAGAAACCATCAGCCTTAATTATTGTTACGGCTACGACGTGGCAATTGGAGAGCCCACCTGCCCTGCACCTCTCGAAGCCGCTCACGTGCGACGTGTGCACCTCGCGCCGCACGCACGCAACGCATGCGCCCCGGTGGAGCGGCGGTCTGCCGCCACCGCCCAGCATGCCACGGAGCCACATGATTCAGACATTCAGTGCGGCGTGGGCACGGCCTGACCTGAACCGACTGCCCTTGCGGTCACCTGATGCTGCTTGGGTGCCGCGAACAGACGGCCGCTCATCAGTTTGCTTTGAAAGGAGAAGTCTAAGAAAAAACGACAACAAAAAGGGTGACGGTCGCTCATCAGCTTCCTTGTGAACATAAAAGTCAAAGTCAGAAAGTCTGGACAAGAAATAAACAACCACAAAAAGGAGAAACTCTAAGAAACAAATAACCAAAAAAAGGGAAACTCTGGGCAAGAAAAAAAATAAAAAAGTCTGGGCAAGAAATAAACAACCAAAAAAGGGAAAGTCTAAGAAATATAAACACCAAAAGAAAGGAAACTCTGGGCAAGAAAAAAAATCAGAAAGTCTGGGCAAGAAATAAACAACCAAAAAAAAAGGGAAAGTCTAAGAAATAAACAACAACAAAAAAGGAAAGTCTGGACAAGAAAAAAATTTAACAACCAAACCAGAAAAAAGGAAAGTCTAATCTCAGAAATAAAGAACCAAAAAAAAGGAAAGTCTGGGCAAAAAAAAAAACAACAAAACCAGGACAACATCCGACCTGCCGGATTCGAAGCAGCGACATGTTATTCTTTGAGTATGTGGGGTGTCTGGTTTCTACTCAAAAGTAATGAAGTAATCATAGCTACTGTTAGACCATCTACAATAGTTCCAAAAAACAATTGCTAAATTGATGAGTTTTCCTTGCAACTAAAAGGTTTAGGAGCATATTTGTTAGGTTCCTTCAACGGTTTTTAAAATCTCTCTCCAAGAATTTATATAAGATAATTTTACACCAGGAATTCCCGGCTATTTTTAAATCACCTTGACCACTTTTATATGCCCGTCTGGCTATACATTTGCATTTGGAACCCTATCCTACTCATTATTCTTCCTCATATCCTTCCACCTCTACATTGGCGGATCGGTACGTGGGCGTATATTTCCGAGCGATTGGGTCGATTTTCCCAAATGCGGAAAGATTGGAAGCTGAGATAGGGAGCAGTTTTTTTTCAATATTGGTAAGAAATGAAGATTGAGATTAGATTTTTGAAACTCTTGGAAATGCTCTTTATAGAGAGATCGAATGTGTCCAGGGCTCGAGGCCCAAGTGTTGTAAAGTGTATAGGCCATGAATCATGCTTCTTTGCGCTGGTGAATCGTGTTCACTACATGGTGTCGGTGTTTTGAGTAAACACCAACGAGTAAATTTGTATTATTGCGCGTCTGGCCTGGATGATGTGCTAAAAAGACACCAGGTTTATATTGATTCGGGCGAAATGTCCCTACGTCCAGTTCGTGGTTGTTGCTCGTGTTATTTGCACTAAAAAATTCGTAGTAGGGAGTACAAACTGGCGAGAGAGGGACAGGTCCAAGTCCCTAGTCGGATTCGAAGCAGCGACATGTGGATTTCATCGGTAACGCACTACAGTCCTCCGCTCTACCAACTGAGATAAGGTCAGCTAGTAATTTCTTTTTTGTCATGTTATTCTTTGAGTATGTGGGGTGTCTGGTTTCTACTCAAAAGTAATGAGGTAATCATAGCTACTGTTAGACCATCTACAATAGTTCCAAAAAACAATTGCTAAATTGATGAGTTTTCCTTGCAACTAAAAGGTTTAGGAGCACATTTGTTAGGTTCCTTCGACGGTTTTCAAAATCTCGCTCCAAGAATTTATATAAGATAATTTTACACCAGGAATTTCGGGCTATTTTTAAATCACCTTAACCACTTTTATATGCCCGTCTGGCTGTACATTTGCATTGAGAACCCTATCATACTCATTATTCTTCCTCATATCCTTCCACCTCCACAATGGCCGATCCGTACGCGGGCGTATCTTTCCGAGCGATTGGGTCGATTTTCCCAAATGCAGAAAGATTGGAAGCTGAGATAGGGAGCAGTTTTTTTCAATATTGGTAAGAAATGAACATTGAGATTAGATTTTGGAAACTCTTGGAAATGCTCTTTACAGAGAGATCGAATGTGTCCAGGGCTCGAGGCCCAAGTGTTGTAAAGTGCATAGGCCATGAATCATGCTTCTTTGCGCTGGCGGATCGTGTTCGCTACATGGTGTCGGTGTTTCGAGTAAACACCAACGAGTAAATTTGTATTATTGCGCGTCTGGCCCGGATGGTGTGCTAAAAAGACACAAGGTTTATACTGATTCGGGCGGAATGTCCCTACATCCGATTAAGTGGTTCTTTGCTCGCGTTATTTGCACTAAAAAGTTTGTAGTAGGGGGTACAAACTGGCGAGAGAGGGACATGTCCCAAGTCTCTGATGGAAAAGTCGAACGAGTGCTAAGAGCTTGGGTGCTGCTTAGCTGTGCGGTGTGATGTGTGTGTAATTGATCCGTCCCTTTAGTGGGGTGCTCTGCCTTCCCTTTTATAGACCAAGGGAAAGTAGGGATTACAGATGGAAGAAAGAAGAAAAACCATAGGCAAAGAAGGTCCATCGAAGGTGTCGGGTGTTCCTTTTCCTCTGAGCCAGCCCTACTGACACGACATACGGAGCCAGGTATAGCTCCATACCGAGCGTCTGTCCGTTGATAATGCCATGCTCTGATTTGATCAGCAAGTGGTCACGTCCCATCTCGCCCTAACGGGCGGCGCGACGGACCGGGGTGTTGATCTGCAACCCCACGGGGAGCGGACGGCGCAGTGGCTACACGTCCGTCACTGTAGAGGACGTGACTCTCCTCTTGGACCGTAGTGGTTGTCGTGTCCTTCCGTCAGGATCCGTGCCTAAGGGCAAATGCCGACGCCCATAACACTGTAAGACAAATGTTGGCGCCCACAACACTATTCGTGCTTCTGACATGCCTAGATGGGCTTAAAGCGCCTGTCCTGTCATATCCTGACGGTACTTTCCTGTAGGTGTGCAGGGTATGGTCCTCAATATTGCGGTTGACTTGAGTGCCCCATCTTATCCGCGTGCATAGTTATGAAGGAGCAGCGCACAGACGTCGGGCGAGGCGGAGCCAGCCCCCGTCCCCAGATGTCGGGCGAGGCGGAGGCAGCCCCCAGACGTCGGGATGTCAAGGCGGAGCCAGCCCCCGAACGTCGGGCGAGGCGGAGCCAACCCTCGGACGTTGGGCAAGGCGGAGCCAGCCCCGGGGGTCGAGCAAAGCGGAGTTCACCCTCAGACATCGGGCGAGGTGGAGTCTGCCCTCAGACGTCGGGCGAGGCGGAGCCAACCTTTGGGGGTCAGACGAGACGGAGTTAACTCTCGGTCATTGGGCAAGAGGTGTAGTCGCGTTCTTGCCTGTTCGGAACCATCAACGTTTGATGGTTATTAGCTCGTCCTCTTTGGGTACCCCAGTATTTGGTCCCCGACAGTAGCCTCCGAGCCCCTAGGTGATTCGGATAGAATCGCCCAGGGGGTGTTTTGACTTGCCAGAGGGTGCGCGCGAGGGCACCCGACGGGTGTAGCCCCCGAGCCCCCGAGTGAATCGGATAGAATCGCCTAGGGGGTGATACGACTTGCCAGAGGGTGCACGTGAACGCACCCGAGGAGTGTAGCCCTCGAGCCCCTGGGCGATTCGGATAGAATCGCCCGGGGGGTGATTCGACTTGCCAAAGGGTACGCGCGAGCGCACCCGACGGGTGTAGCCCCCGAGCCCCCGGTGATTCGGATAGAATCGTCTAGGGGGTGATTCGACTTGCCAGACGGTGAGCGCGAGCGCACCCATCGGGTGTAGCCCCCGAGCCCCCAGATGATTCGGATAGAATCGCCTAGGGGATGATTCGGACCCTTCGCGGGTATGGCTGTGAGATTTGATGGTTTGTTAGCCGGATAGCTTAAATGGGACCCTGGTATCCTGTTCGCGGGGATCCGTCCAGGGTTCGCTCGGCTGAGACTCGATCGTGGACCGAGACTCCTGTGAAGCTCGTGCGTCTGAGTTTTGGCTGCTTGCGCGCCCATCCTTTGTCGTAAGGGTGCCTTGGGACGGCCAACAAAACCGTTGATGGGCTTGCCCTTCGAACTCCTGGGCCCAGGCGGGCCAGAGAAAAAACACTTTTTGACCCGTATCCTCTTTGCTGGCAAAGAGTCCTGGTCCGTTAGGGGTTGCGAAACATCCGGCGCGTCTTCGGAGGGAAAGGATAGGGATTGCGGTCGCATATCCCGCGACGTGACGTGGTGGTGGATCGTGGTAGGCGCGGAGATCTAGGCGGACGGTTGCCTTCCTCACATCCGTCGGCCCTATAAAATCAAATGGTTCGCCCCTAGGGTTTCGTACTTTGCCACCTTGCCTTCACATCTGCAACCTCCGCCGCCAATCGCCCAAGCTCCCCGCATCCACATCTCTGCCACCGTCAAGTTCGCATCCACCCACCCCAATCATTCAGTGGAGCCATGGTGCAAATCTGATATTATCCCAACCCAATTGTTTAATTGGTCATGGGACTATTGATTACACCGGATGATGTGCACGCGTTCAGTGATGGCATGCCAGTGGTGGTCCCTGCAGGTCAGAGTTTTTACACCAAGGAACGTACTTCGGCAATTGCAAGTTTGCAACTCTCAAATCTCAGTAGACGCGTCACGCGTACTAGGCTATAAGACGTATTTTAAGGCACCTAGGATTTGTTCATGTACACGTCCACATTGCAAAAAATTAAAAAAAAAATGCTCGCTCTATGAGAGGCTGAGCCAACTTAGGCCTAGGCAGGTGATTCGGTGTCAACAGTGAACTCTGTAATGTTTCGGTATCGTAAGGGTTCGGCTGGTTTTTACACATCTGTTAAAGAAGTAGAAACTAAACAAAAATGATTTTGAGAAGAAAGTTTCAATAAGGAGTCTCTTTATTTGAAAAGCAAATGGTTTTTGAAAAATAGTTTCTCTAAACAGATTTTTGAATAGTTTTTAGGAGAAGTACTCCCATCCCACAAAAAGAATCATTGTATGAAAGTTAGGAGATATAACAATGTAATTGTCAAATACCCCTACAAAAATGTAGCTTATAATGTCTGTTCTAGTGAGTTAAGATAGAAAGTATGTAGGTGAAACCCATATGTTTGCTTATAATAACACTCTTTGTAGAACACAAAGTCAAATGTTAGAATGACACTCTATGGGACCTAAGAGAGCAAGTTTCTTCCAATTTAGGGAAAGCTCAAACAAACTTTTAATATATATGCCTTTGAATACAGAATAGTACATTTAATTAATTTGCCAATGGCATATATGTGCACAAAGTCACCAAACTACAACCTAGTTGTTCCTCCAATTCACAAAAAAGAAGATACTGTTCACAAAACTTTATTACAAATTAGTTTTGCATGTTGAGCTTGGATATTTGAAAATGGCATAATTAGTTTTATATTTAAAAAAAGTCATATACGTCGTAACCATTTACGCGTCATAAATCTATATGCAAATCACTCTGAGACTTATTTTATGAACATGTGTCCATGTCCAAAACAATATTAATTCTAACATACTAATATATGGAAGGGAGCATATGAGAGGCCATACAATATTCGCCCTAAAAACCGTAAAGGGTTCGAGTTGTCGTAAGTTAAATTATTATTATTGTAATTTTAGTAATCTTTATAAAAATAAAGAATAATACTTGCGACATCACCTCAATATTACTAACTTAGTGGAACTAAATACAATTTGACTTAATATTAACTTAGTAAGCAGGACCTGAAAATAGATGTTTATAGAATAGCGAAGCCCAAGCTCCGAGCGCGCGGCCGGTCTAGCCTAGCCCACTGACCTGCCAGCCGAACTCAAGACTCAAGAAGTCCCCAGAAGGGCCCGCACGGCCACCAGCGCACCGAACAGGCCGGGACCGGAAGGGCCCGCACGGCCGCCATCCACGTGGCCCTCCCGATGCCACCGTGCTCGTGCATGTGCATCCAGTCAGGCGGCGGCATATGGGTTCTAAAATTTGGAGAATATAAATAGTAAATAGTAGTACAACAACTACGTAGTAGTCCTAGAATTTGGAGAAGATAGCTCATCGATCAGAGTACGTGTTGCCCATGCGTACTTTTGACCTATTTATGTTGGTTTTAGTCAGGCTTATTCAACCAATCAATAATATTATTTTGTTATAAAAAACCAACACCAACCAACTTAAATCAGTTCGGATATCAACTAGCGAACAAGCCGATTGTGTTTGGATCAACGGCTATATATTTATGTGTTTTACTTAGTGGTGCCAGGCGAGCATATAGCTGGTAGGACTTTGTTTTTTTTTTCATTTCGAGGTACACGTGGCACCACTACTCGATTTATTATAATTCAATATATTATTGTTGGAACATGCATCTTGCGCTTTGCATTCGGCGTGCCTTATTTGCTTGAACTTATTAGTCCGACTTATCAGTTATTGTATAATGTTTTTCTCTCATAAAAAAAAACAACGTTCACCGGTTCATCCGCCGTAGAAACCATAAGCCTTAATTATTGTTACGGCTACGACGTGGCAATTGAAGAGCCCACCTGCCCTGCACCTCTCGAAGCCGCTCACGTGCGACGTGTGCACCTCGCGCCGCACGCACGCAACGCATGCGCCCCGGTGGAGCGGCGGCCTGCCGCCACCGCCCAGCAATTCAGTGCGGCGTGGGCACGGCCTGACCTGAACCGACTGATTGGGGTCTGCCGGTGCCGGCTAACACGTGACGGGCTGCACCTGATGCTGCTTGGGTGCCGCGAACAGACGGCCGCTCATCAGTTTGCTTTGAAAGGAGAAGTCTAAGAAAAAACAACAAAAAAAGGGTGACGGTCGCTCATCAGCTTCCTTGTGAACATAAAAGTCAAAGTCAGAAAGTCTGGGCAAGAAATAAACAACCACAAAAAGGAGAAACTCTAAGAAACAAATAACCAAAAAAAAAGGGAAACTCTGGGCAAGAAAAAAATCAAAAAGTCTGGGCAAGAAATAAACAACCAAAAAAGGGAAAGTCTAAGAAATATAAACACCAAAAGAAAGCAAACTCTGGGCAAGAAAAAAATCAGAAAGTTTGGGCAAGAAATAAACAACCAAAAAAAAGGGAAAGTCTAAGAAATAAACAACAAAAAAAAGGAAACTCTGGACAAGAAAAAAATTTAACAATCAAACCAGAAAAAAGGAAAGTCTAATCTCAGAAATAAAGAACCAAAAAAAAAGGCAAGTCTGGGCAAAAAAAAAAAATAACAACAAAGCCAGGAAAACATCCGACCTGCCGGAGTCGAAACAGCTACCTGTCGATTTCATCGGAAACGCGCTACAGTCCTCCGCTCTACCAACTTAGATAAGGTCGGCTAGTGATTTGTTTTTTGTCATGTTATTCTTTGAGTATGTGGGGTGTCTGGTTTCTACTCAAAAGTAATGAAGTAATCGTAGCTACTGTTAGACCATCTACAATAGTTCCAAAAAACAATTGCTAAATTGATGAGTTTTCCTTGCAACTAAAAGGTTTAGGAGCATATTTGTTAGGTTGCTTCAACGGTTTTCAAAATCTCGCTCCAAGAATTTATATATGTTAATTTTACACCAGGAATTTCAGGCTGTTTTTAAATCACCTTGACCACTTTTATATGCCCGTCTGGCTATATATTTGCATTCGGAACCCTATCCTACTGATTATTCTTCCTCATGTCCTTCCACCTCCACATTGGCCGATTAGTGCTGCAGCAAGAATATTCCGAAAGCGATTGGGTCGATTTTCTCAAATGCGGAAAGATTGGAAGCTGAGATAGGGAGCTTTTTTTTCAATATTGGTAAGAAATGAAGATTGAGATTAGATTTTGGAAACTCTTGCAAATGCTCTTTACTGAGAGAGATCGAATGTGTCCAGTGGCTCCGGGCCCAAGTGTTGTAAAGTGCATAGGCCATGAATCATGCTTCTTTGCGCTGGCGGATCGTGTTCGCTACATGGGCAAGCGCTACCCTAGATTTGGACATCACTGCCGGCCTCATCACTGCCGGATTTGTGACAACCGACAGTGATGTACCTTCACTGCCGGTTATGAGCTTGAAAATGAGAAAATGATTGGGGCTGGGCTAAAACCGGTAGTGAAGGA
Source organism: Miscanthus lutarioriparius (assembly GCA_904845875.1). Lineage (NCBI taxonomy): Eukaryota > Viridiplantae > Streptophyta > Magnoliopsida > Poales > Poaceae > Miscanthus > Miscanthus lutarioriparius. The sequence continues at coordinate 27,805,266 of CAJGYO010000009.1, read as the reverse complement.
CCACATCACTGCCGGTTTGTGGCTTGAACCTATAGTGTTTTGGCGGCCACTCATCACTACCGGTTTAAGCCAAGAGCTGAAAGTGATTAGGATCTATCACTGTCGGTTCTAGCTAAGAACCGACGGTGATAAGCCTACAACACAAAAAAGCCTGCAGCCATCCTCTTCTTCCTACTCTCTTTCATCCCGAGAACAGAGGCGCGCGTTTGGGCCATTTCCCTCCATTGTTGCGTCTGCTCTTCACCATTAAGCTAGCGCTTGGATTTTGAAGAATGGCTTGATCTTTTTGCTTTAAGGTTAGTAACAAACATCCACTCCTTTAATTTTGTTGCTTAATTAGCTTCGTTTTGATGGCTACATTGCTTGATTCTCATTCTAGTTCTTTCTCCATTCTAGAGAGCACTTTTCCAATTGGACATTTATGCAAGGCTCAAATTATAGTGAATCCATCATCCAAAAGGTTGGTGTCTATGAACACATTTAAATTCCTAGCTAATTATTCCATGGTGGTCAAGATCATCATTGTTAGTATGTGATGCTATAATTACTTCTTAGAAGTAGAGTAGAATAGTTGTTCTTCATTATTGTGCAATAATTATTTTTTACTACAATTTTCAATTTACAGGGCCGGGGCTACCAATTTCAATTTTCTAATAATTAGTGTACAATAATATTTTCCAAAAATGGTACTTTCGAGCTACAATTGTTGTTCATGAAGCTCGATTTCTTATTAATTCTTTGTAATTACTGTCTCGGTATTTTTTTTGTGCAGAGATGGATCGAGAGTGGATGCATCTGTCCCGAACGGACAAGCGGTATATGCATGGCGTCAGCCAGTTTATCACCGATGCCAAAACACATGCAAGGAATGGGAACCCTGTCTTCTGCCCATGCAAAGATTGCAAGAATCAAAGGAACTTTCGTCAAATTGAGTCTATATGATCGCACTTGATTACCAGGGGGTTCATGCCAAACTATACAATATGGACTATGCATGGCGAGGTTGGTGTGAATGTTCTGTAGGGAAACGATGATGATGTGGATATGCCTGACGTAGCCATCCATGATGCTGACGAGGAATCCGGTGTCAATATAGAACCTATGGCCACAGTTAATAATGTGTTTAGGAACACGCTAGCTGACGACACCGAGGATAACGATGGCATTTCTCAGCTGCTACGTAATGTAGAGACCGGATGTCTTAGTGAAAGACAACTGAGAAAGCTAGATAAAATGAGATAAGATGGCAAAATACCATTGTATAGGAATTGTCCAATGAGCAAATTGAAAGCCGACATCATGCTGTTAGAGTTCAAATTGACAAATAGATTGAGCGATAAATGCTTTGATCAGTTGTTAGGTATAATAAGGAAAATGCTCCTAGAAAAAAATGAGTTGCCAGAAAAGACATACTTGGCCAAGCAAATGATCTGCCCCATCGGCCTCGAGGTTGAAAAAATCCACGCGTGTTCCAATGATTGCATATTGTACTATGGAGAAAAATACAAAGACTTGGATAAGTGCCCCAAGTGTGAAGCTCCATGGTACAAGGAAGGACCGTCAGATGAGGGTACCAATACCAGAGGAGGTCCCGTAAAGGTCGTTTGGTATTTTCCTATTGCTCCCCGGGTGCATAGGCTGTTTGCATATGTAAAGTCAGCCAAGCTGTTGCGCTGGCATGACGAAGAGCATAAGAAAGATACAATAATGAGGCACCCGGCCGATGGGCATGACTGGAGGACTGTCAATACTATGTTCTATAAGGACATTAGTGGAGAGGTAAGGCATTTTTTGTTTGCTTTGAGCATAGATGGGATGAATCCTTTCGACCAGGTTAGAAGCAATCATAGCACCTGGCCAGTGACTCTCTGTATATACAACCTTCTACCTTGGGTCTGTATGAAGCGGTCATACATCCAGATGCCACTACTGTCCAAGGGCCAAGACAACCTAGGAATGACATCGATGTGTTTCTGGAACCAGTGATCGATGAACTAGTGGAGATGTTTGAAAAGGGTGTGCCCAGATGTTTGGGACGAGTACAAAAAGAAACATGTCACGATCAAAGGAGTACTTATCGCTACAATAACCGACCTGCCAGGTCGAGGTTCGTTGTCCGGAGAGAAGACAAAAGGCTATACTGGATGTGTCGAGTGCTTGGACGACACCGATGCGGTAAATCTGCCAAATAACTCAAACATAGTTTATATGGGACACCGTAGGTTCCTACCTAATGATCACCCTTACCACAGGAACAAAAAATATTTCAACGGTACTATTAAGAAATGGTTACCTCTAAAATATCGAGATGGGTCTGCGATACTTCGAGAACTCAACAAACTAGAGGTTGACCTTGGGAAGGGGGACAATGCAGTAGCAGCGCCTGATGGGAGCGTTTGGAAGAAAAAATCAGTTTTCTGAAAACTACCTTACAGGCCATTTCTGAGTGTACGCCACTATCTTGATCCCATGCACATCACTAAAAAATGTGCGCTAACACTCTTAACACCTTGAAGGACACCCGGGGGACATCGAAGGATTCACTAGCCACACGCCTGGACATGCAATACTTAGGAATCAGGAAGGAGCTGCATCCCATGGGGCTAGAGAATGGCCAATTTGAACTTCCGGTTGCGTCATGGACATTGAAGAAGGAAGAAAAGCGTGCGCTTATTTCTTTCTTCAATGAACTCAAAGTTCCGACGGGCTACTGTGCGAACCTGAAAAGGCTAGTGAACATGAGAGAACTCAAGTTCAACTATGGCCCTATGAAGGCCCATGACTGTCATGTCATTATGACTCAGTTGCTCCCTGTTGCCCTTCGTGGTATCCTCCCCCAAAGGTTCGCCCCCCAATCATAAAGCTTTGCTCGTTCTTCAATGCGATCTCAAAAAAGGTCATTGATGTGTCCACGCTAGAGCAGCTGCAGCGGGACATAGCCGAAACTCTCGTTAGGCTTGAGATGCATTTTCCGCCAACTTACTTTGATATCTCATTGCATATGCTCATTCATCTTGTTGACCAAATTAGAGCCCTTGACCCAATGTACCTTCATCAAATGTTCTCTTTCAAAAGATTGATAAAAGTTTTTAGGAGGTATGTTAGGAACAGATTCAGGCCAGAAGGGTGCATGGTTGAAGGATGGTCAACGGAGGAGGCCATTGAGTTCTGCACATATTATCTGGACATCAAAAGGGTCGGAGTTCCAGAATCTCGTCACGAGGGAAGACAACGTGGCAAAGGAACAATCGGGGAGAAATCTGTTACAATAGACGACCCTGTTTCTTTCAGACATGCACAGTTCGATGTTCTCTAGCAAGCTGAGGGTGTGATGCCATACATTGATGAGCACAGACAATCATTGCAAACTTTGTATCCGAGCAGGTCACAACCTTGGCTGGAGAAAAAACATAAGGAGGAATTTATCAACTGGTTGCGACGCCGCTTGGTTGTAATAAAGTTGGATAATCAAAAATGATTTTGAGAAGAAAGTTTCAATAAGGAGTCTCTTTATTTGAAAAGCAAATGGTTTTTGAAAATAGTTTCTCTAAACAGATTTTTTGAATAGTTTTTAGGAGAAGTACTCCCATCCCACAAAAGAATCATTGTACGAAAGTTAGGAGATATAACAATGTAATTGTCAGATACCCCTACAAAAATTTAGCTTATAATGTCTGTTCTAGTGAGTTAAGATAGAAAGTATGTAGGTGAAACCCATATGTTTGCTTATAATAACACTCTTTGTAGAACAAAAGTGAAATGTTAGAATGACACTCTATGGGACGAAGAGAGCAAGTTTCTTCCAATTTAGGGGAAAGCTCAAACAAACTTTTAATATATATGCCTTTGAATACAGAATAGTACATTTAATTAATTTGCCAATGGCCATATGTGCACAAAGTCACCAAACTACAACCTAGTTGTTCCTCCAATTCACAAAAAGAAGTTACTGTTCACAAAACTTTATTACAAATTAGTTTTGCATGTTGAGCTTGGATATTTGAAAATGGCATAATTAGTTTTATATTTAAAAAAAGTCATATACGTCGTAACCATTTACGCGTCATAAATCTATATGCAAATCACTCTGAGACTTATTTTATGGACATGTGTCCATGTCCAAAACAATATTAATTCTAACATACTAATATATGGAAGGGAGCATATGAGAGGCCACACAATATTCGCCCTAAAAACCGTAAAGGGTTCGAGTTGTCGTAAGTCAAATTATTATTATTGTAAATTTAGTAATATTTATAAAAATAAGGAATAATACTTGCGACATCACCTCAATATTACTAACTTAGTGGAACTAAATACAATTTAACTTAGTACTAACTTAGTAAGCAGGACCTGAAAATGGATGTTTATAGAATCGCAAAGCCCAAGCGCCGAGCGCGTGGCCGGTCTAGCCTCGCCCACTGACCTGCCAGCCGAACGTCAAGAAGTCCCCGGAAGGCCACCCGATGCCACCGCGCTCGTGCATCCAGTCAGGCGGTGGCATATGGGTCGATTTTTCGAAATGCGGAAAGATTGGAAGACGAGATAGGGAGCAGTTTTTTAAATATTGGTAAGAAATGAAGATTGAGATTAGATTTTGGAAACTCTTGGAAATGCTCTTTACAGAGAGATCGAATGTGTCCAGGGCTCGAGGCCCAAGTGTTGCAAAGTGTATAGGACATGAATCATGCTTCTTTGCACTGGCGGATAGTGTTCGCTACATGGGAAAGGTGTCCACATCATTTCCCACTAAGTGACCCACTATGTTCTACCTCTTTATGCAAGGTGTCGGTGCGAAAAGTGATCAACCAGTAAATATTTGTCATTTTGCCGTACATTGTGATCGGATGTGGCCTAGCACTCAATAACACAGGGTTTATACTGGTTCAGACAACGTGCCCTACATCCAGTTTGAGTCGGTCGGTGACTTTATTCCTGAGCCTAGGTGCTCAAAGTTTGCTGTGGGGTTAAAACGAGTGGGAGTAAGATGGGGGGTATCAGAGGTCCGGTCGGACTATGGACCGAAGGGCCGAGAGTGACGGGAGCTCCTGCGTGCACTAAGTATTGGAACGTATGCTCTATATAGCTTTAGAATGTCTAAAGCTAGCAGAGAGTGAGTCAGAATGATCTGTGTGTAGTCTATTGTTCGTTGAATCGATCCTTCGTTGGTTGTCCGAATCATCCCCTTTTAGGAGAGAGCGCATCCCCTTTTATAGATGAAGGGGATAGCTTTATAAGTGAGAGAGAGGGAGTGTGTGCTACATAGTCTTGTTGCCCACGCCATCGGGTACGAGATGGTTTGTCAACGCCTACAATATTGTTGGCGCCCAAATGCATGTGGTTGGTTCCATCGTGTTCTTGTGGTATGGCAAATGTCGGCGCCTACCATACTGTAGGACAAATGTCGGCGCCCACAACACTGTTCGTGTTCTAACATGTCTGGAAGGTTATAAAGTATCCTGCTGACATGACCTGACAGTACTGTCCTGCAGGCGTGTAGGGTATGGTCCTCGGTATTGCGGTTGACTTGAGCGCACCGCCTTACTTGCTCTATCCGTTTCCTGGGTCTTCACCGAGCGGGCGTCCTATGGCAGAACCGTCCGAAATAACGTACTCACGGAGGCGCTCGTCTTCCACCAGACACTAAGCACCTCGAAAGCAAGCTACAGCAGACGTGTTCCGTCGGGCACACCCCAAGGGAGAGCCCGAAAGATCCACATTTTTCTCAAGGATCTAATAATGAGAACGAGTTACAAACTTAGTCCATTTCATACATCCAAAGTTCTTAAAAATTTACATTATTACATTACCAAATGTCAGAGTGTGGAATATTAAATAGCGGAATTTAAAAGAAACATCTATCGATAGTAAGCCAGGATTTCGTTTGTGCTCACCAGAAGAATCCTTCACACAACAGTACTCCTCGTGTATTACCTACAATAGGGGTAAATAAACCCTGAGTACACAATGTACTCGCAAGACTTATCCGACTAGTGGGAATAATTTCCCGACTCCAAGGGATATGATAAGCTTTATGGTTTGCTGGTTTCCTTTTTGCCAAAAGCAATACTAATAGTGAGTCCTTATTTATGTTATTATTAATAGCCATATTAATTTATTATCTAGCAATTCTATGTAAGCACCTATTCTATTTTCAAGCAAGAGTTGAGCAATCAGTTCCATTTCACCACCTTCCATCTTTTAGTTCTGACTACGATGCTAGACCCAAAACAAGCCATACCAGATCGTCCGGCAATTCGTGAATCAATGCCCCCATCTGGGTACCCCGAAAACACACGCCCGCTTGTACCCTAGGCACAAGTAGGACCAACCCATCACCCTCCTGTCATGGGGTCCAGGTCCCCGTCTAAACTTAGACTCCAAGCCCCCGCTTCTAAGTCCCGGACTTAGTGCGGTGCAAGGACCTCTACCATCCCCGCCTCCAATCAGTCGGTCCGAAAAGAGCCGAAATCCACGACAAGAGAGCAACAAGTCTTCCTTATGCCCATACCCAAGTATGTGCTCGGGATAATAAATCTATGACTTGCCTCGAGACTTATGCAACGGCCGGTCCTTAACCGACATAGACAGGGAAAAAGTGTGACCAAGCTATGCCCTGTTGGCCGCAGGACACAACCTCTTACACCCACCAGTACCCAAACCATATCCCAGCCTAGTCGCCATTTTTTCTTTCCACTATTTTATCATGAGTGATCATAATTATCACCTATTGTGAGTAACAGCAGGTTACTCACGCTACTGAAATCCTGAGCATAGCAGCTATTCGACCTATGCTAGTAGGACTCATAGGTAGATATATTTATGCATGTAGTTTCCATAAAATGCTTGTAACGTAAATGCATATCATATATAATCAGTGATCATTTAAAAATAAGAGTTATGCACCGGGGTTTGCCTTGGTCAGGTGGTGGGTCAGCAAAGTCAGCACCAAAAGGCTTCGGGGCTCCCTCCTACATGAGGATCTCCTCCTCGTACTCCTCAATGACCTCTTCGTAATCATGTTCGTCCACGGGCACGAACTCTACCAACTCGTGATCTACATGCATGAAGTGATGATGCAACACTTATTAATACGGCAACAACAACTCTTAAAATAAAAATACATCTATCAAGTTACTAAGCTACTCCTACCAACTAAGGTGCTAAGTTACCTACTGTTACCACTAGCAAGTATGAAGCATGGCATATATTATCTTAGCAACTAAAGGTATTCTTACACTTAATACCGATTTACTCTATATATAATAAAACAAGGGTACTAGCTATTCTATTTATCAACCTACGCTAGTGCTACAAAAATTACAGTGAGTACATAATAATCTAATGAACCTACTGTAAAAACTTCATGACTAAATCTATCATCCATTTGCCACAATAATTCCTACAAATATTAATCTACATAATACTAAGCTCTCTAATTTGAATTTATGAGCCTATCATGATCATAGCTAACTATAAACTAACTACACTAACAGATAGACATCATTTTTGTGAACCTAACAAATTTTGTTTCACTATTTTTGGACATCTACAGAATTTATTATCATTTTTCAAAGTTCAGCTCAAAACTAAATTGAATAAGCATTTACTAATTTACTCGAAAATGAAAAACCGATTTCTATTGCGCGGCCCAAGGCGCAAGCGGCTTGGCCCAGTCTAGCGCAGCGCGCGCGACGTATTGTGCGGCCCACGCGGGCAAGCGGCCTAGCCAGCGACAACGGCCCGCGACGGGGAGGCCCGCGCACGTCGGTCATCATGCAAAAACACCCCCGACCTACCCGGTAATCACGCGAACACCAATAGCACTATTTCGCGATCGCTATCTTACACCTACACCTCCCTCTTTTCTCCTCCTTTACAGCCATACCCTCGGGCCCTCCCGCATGCGCACCAAAGACGACGACGCCGACACCGGTGGTTACGCCGGTGAGACCAAACCCTCCCCGCCCTATCTATGGAGCCGATACCTTACTAGACTTGAACGCGAAGCCACGAAAGCGAAGGAAGCGCGAAATGGGACACCGCAGACAAGGCGAGGTCTGGCGGCGGAGCTCTGCCCTGACCGCAAAGCAAGCAAGGTTCCAGTGAGCTACAACAACGCCGGAGAACTTGGGGTAGTGAGTGAGCTCAAGGAATTCACCACGGACACAGACGACACGGTGGTTCGACCGGAGGAGGCCCGAGCCGAAATGGGCCACGTGCGCATGGATGGATGGTGCGGTGGCGCGGCAAGTGGCAAGGCTGCGTTAGGGGAGGCTAGGCGGTGGTAGCGATTAGGCAAAGGTGCTTGTGAGGCGATTAGCGAGTGGAAGAAAAGCCGGTGGTGCAACGAATTGAAGCGAAGCTACACTGGATAGAGAGCTTGCTCGACGCGCGTGCCACGGCGGTCTTAATGACCCAATGAGGAAAACTTGAATTGGAGCATGGCACGGTGAGGCTCGATGCAAGGTGGGGTCAAAGTTGGTTGGTTGGCTACGACGAAGTTGTGGACGGGGTTAATTTGACTAAGGTGGCTTCACCAGGTTGAATTGCAAGCACGGGACCGGCGACCAAGGCGACAGAGGAACAGGGGACGGCTGGCGTGGCTTGGCAGGACGTTGTTGTGGCGAAACATGGCTGTCAATCGATGCACAACGCTTATGGCTACAGGGTGATGGGGAAACAGCCAATGTACTCAGGACGGTGGGCTGCACGACCATAAAGCGCAAGCCGACGACGGTGCTCGGCTCTGCGCGCCGCAGTGACATGGCTTCGGTCAGAGGAGGCAGCAGCGCAGCATTGTCGAGCACCGACGCGATGGCAAGGTAGGCGAGGTAAGGTGACGTGCAGGCAATGCCAAATGTGGCCATGCACGCACGGTACCGCTAGGTGGGCCCGAGGCGGCAGAGCGGCCAGGTTGACGCGACGGCGGTGGCAGGGCATATGCGGTGACTTCGCACAAACGGCCGTGGCTAACAGCAGTGCAGTGGCGCGATGCGTGGGGTCAGCGACACGGCGAAGCAGCTACAGTAGGCTGGCCAGAGCAGCGGACCCGAGCCAACGGCGTTGGTGGCCGAGCGGCCAGTGTGCGGCAACAGCGATGCGGGTCCGCGCGGCTATGCGCGTGTGTGGGTGCTTGCACGAGCGAGGCAGTGGTGGTGCAGGGTGTGCGTCTGGGCGTGGTAGCGGTGGGGCAGGTGTGCGCCTGGGTGAGCCAGCCGCGGTGCCGAGCTGAACCTAGCCTAGTGACCGCAGCTAGATACAACACCCGCTCAGGAATGTGCCTTGCACGCTTTTTAAAGCGTCCCAAAAACCCACCTCAAGGCTTCAATCGCAAAACCAACTATTTTACGCTCAAGATGGCATATCAAACTACTAAAACAAACCCTAAGACCATGCCACTACTTAACCTAATTCTCCTATAAAAATTCCCAAACTTCGCTTCGTCGATCCATTTTCCAACTTAAGAAAATGACTAAGTTTTTGTTCAGATTCGCGTCAACTTCGATTTCCAAGATATCAAGTAAGCTATCTAGCGAATCCCGTTCTCGACCGTAAGTATTTCATTGCCACTTACGAAGTTTGTACTACAAACTTTATCAAAGTTTCGTATGGCCATTCTATAGCATTCTCATTCAATAAAAATTCGTTTAGAACACTAAGCGATACAACGCGACATGGAATATAACATTCGTTTTGTGTTTCCGATGAACGTTTCAAGTTCCGTATATTGCTTTACACCCTATATTACACACATTTACACATAAGTATCATGCTCATGCAGTGTTTTAGCAAAAGACTGTACAGTGTAACACCGAGGGTGTTACACGTCCCTGGTCGGTCGCTCCCCAGTCGGCTCCGGCCTCCTGGTCGGAGAAGAGCTATAAGCAGAGGTTCGGTGTATTCCTGGTCGGAGAAGCAGGTCGGAGTCAGAAGCGAGCGTCGTCCTTCTTGGCCAGGCCTTCCGGTCGGAGAAACGGGTCAGAGTCGAAAGCAAGCGTCGCCCTCCCTGGCTAGGCCTTCTGATCGGAGAAGCGGGTCGGAGTCAGAAGCGAGCACTGTCCCTTCTTGGACAGACCTTCCGATCAGAGACTGGATCGCTCTTCTAGCCTGTCGTTAGACACTTGGGCCGGCCCATGAGTTGCGCGCCGTTTGCAACGTCGTCTGCTGGACCGAGCTTTTACTGGAAAGCAGACCCATTAGGGACCTCGGATTTATGAACCCGATAGGAGCCCCCAAGCCCCCGGGCGATTCGGGTAGAATCGTCTGGGGGATTTTTTGTTGTAACAGTGGGTGCGCGCGAGCGCACTCGCGGGTGTAGCCCCCGAGCCCCCAAATAATTCGGGTAGAATCGTCTGGGGGGTTTTTTTGTTTTGACAGCGGGGGAATTTTTCGTTTTGACAACGGGTGCGCGCGAGCGCACCCGGTGGGTGTAGCCCCGAGCCTGCGTCCGACTGGCGAGTTGGTTGGAGGCTGAGCATCTTGGTACTCTTTCCTGGAACCGCAGACTGTCGTTCGGGGTGTTCGCCTGTGTTTGTCCCGCCAGCGACCTGCGTGGTTGGTTGATTTCCCGAGTCGGTGTCGGGCGATCTGAGTACCTGAGCCCCGTTGGGCTCGGTAGGGGTTGGTCTAGTTTCGTGCGTTACCCCGTCCACGGTTTCTGCAACCGGAGGGGTTGAGCTAACGTTGCTTACCTCGATAGCTCGAGCGACGCAACTCTGTTTTTTCATCCATTGCCCCCAGCTTAGGTGTCCGAGGGATTAGGATTATACTATCCCAAACCAATTGTTTAATTGGTCATGGGACTATTGATTACACCGTATGATGTGCACGCGTTCAGTGATGGCATGCCAGTGGTGGTCCCTGCAGGTCAGAGTTTTTACAGCAAGGAACGTACTACGGCAATTGCAAGTTTGCAACTCACAAATCTCAGTAGACTTGTCACGCGTACTAGGCTATAAGACGTATTTTAAGGCACCTAGGATTTGTTCATGTACACGTCCACATTGCAAAAAAATAAAAAAAAAATGGTCGCTCTATGAGAGGTTGAGCCAACTTAGGCCTAGGCAGGTGATAAGGTGTGAACAGTGAACTCTGTAGTGTTTCAGTATTGTAAGGGTTCGGCTGGTTTTTACACATCTGTTAAAGAAGTAGAAACTAAACAAAAATGATTTTGAGAAGAAAGTTTCAATAAGGAGTCTCTTTATTTGAAAAGCAAATGGTTTTTGAAAAATAGTTTCTCTAAACAGATTGTTTGAATAGTAGGGATGGTAAAAAAGGTGATCTGACCGTTGTCCCGTCGCTCCTGTTGAAGTGCACTACCGATCATGGCTTACGTAGTGGGTGCGGCCGAGCGCATTAATCGGATGTGACAGCCTGCCAGAGAGACTTTTGAGGCGGAGGCGACGAGGTTGTGGAACGAGCCCGGCCTCGAGCGAGGCGGAGCGCGGCCGATTCGTCCGAGGCCCTTCTGAGGGGGTCTCGGGCGAGGCGGACGGGCGAGGCGTAGTAAGATCAGTGAATCCGAGAGGCCCCGCCTGGGGGCTCGGGCTAGACGGGGTGGTCGGTCCACCGATTACGAGGCTACAGGAACCCGTTCGACTCCCCACGCATGCGATGTCCTTGGTGCAGGAGTTAGGCAAAGATGCGGTGGTCGGTAACCCTCGCCTGCAGGCCGCCCTCGGATGGCGGGGGGGTTGACGCGACCAGCATGTAGCCGGTCACTTCGCCGTACTATGCCATCGTGCGTCTGTCGGAGTGGTTGGGTGCTTGGATGCGACGTTCGGTTAGAGCAGTTTGGTTGAAGAGGCGGCCACGGGGCTGGTGCCGAGCCGGCCTCGCGCGAATCGGAGAATCGGCACTTCTTCCGAGGCCCCGGGCGAGGGGGTCTCGATGAGGGGGCCTCGGCGAGGCAGTCTCGGGTGAGTCGGAGAATCGTTTGCTTCCATGGGCTTCGGCGACGGGTCTCGGCGAATCGGAGATTTCGGTCGAGACCTCGTTTGTTCATTCTGTTGGTTCTGTTTTTAGGGTCTAAGCAGTTCTTCGATCTTTGCTTGGGGTACCCCATTTTCTGGTATCCGACAAATGCGATCTCAAAAAAGGTCATTGATGTGTCCACGCTAGAGCAGCTGCAGCGGGACATAGCCAAAACTCTCGTTAGGCTTGAGATGCATTTTCCGCCAACTTACTTTGATATCTCATTGCATATGCTCATTCATCTTGTTGACCAAATTAGAGCCCTTGACCCAATGTACCTTCATCAAATGTTCCCTTTCAAAAGATTGATAAAAGTTTTTAGGAGGTATGTTAGGAACTGATTCAGGCCAGAAGGGTGCATGGTTGAAGGATGGTCAACGGAGGAGGCCATTGAGTTCTGCACATATTATCTGGACATCAAAAGGGTCGGAGTTCCAGAATCTAAATCACGAGGAAGACTACGTGGCAAAGGAACAATCGGGAGAAATCTGTTACAATAGACGACCCTATTTCTTTCGTGATGACAGCGCAGATTCGATGTTCTCTAGCAAGCTGAGGGTGTGATGCCATACATTGATGAGCACAGACAATCATTGCAAACTTTGTATCCGAGCAGGTCACAACCTTGGCTGGATAAAAAACATAAGGAGGAATTTATCAACTGGTTGCGATGCCGCTTGGTTGTAATAAAGTTGGATAATCAAAAATGATTTTGAGAAGAAAGTTTCAATAAGGAGTCTCTTTATTTGAAAAGCAAATGGTTTTTGAAAAAAGTTTCTCTAAACAGATTTTTTGAATTGTTTTTAGGAGAAGTACTCCCATCCCACAAAAAGAATCATTGTACGAGTTAGGAGATATAACAATGTAATTGTCAGATACCCCTACAAAAATTTAGCTTATAATGTCTGTTCTAGTGAGTTAAGATAGAAAGTATGTAGGTGAAACACATATGTTTGCTTATAATAACACTCTTTGTAGAACAAAAGTGAAATGTTAGAATGACACTCGATGGGACGAAGAGAGCAAGTTCCTTCCAATTTAGGGGAAAGCTCAAACAAACTTTTTAATATATATGCCTTTGAATATGAGAATAGTACATTTAATTAATTTGCCAATGGCCATATGTGCACAAAGTCACCAAACTACAACCTAGTTGTTCCTCCAATTCACAAAAAGAAGTTACTGTTCACAAAACTTTATTACAAAATAGTTTTGCATGTTGAGCTTGGATATTTGAAAATGGCATAGTTAGTTTTATATTTAAAAAAAATCATATACGTCGTAACCATTTACGCGTCATAAATCTATATGCAAATCACTCTGAGACTTATTTTATGGGCATGTGTCCATGTCCAAAACAATATTAATTCTAACATACTAATATATGGAAGGGAGCATATGAGAGGCCATACAATATTTGCCCTGAAAACCATAAAGGGTTTGAGTTGTCGTAAGTCAAATTATTATTATTGTAAATTTTGTAATATTTATAAAAATAAAGAATAATACTTGCGACATCACCTCAATATTACTAACTTAGTGGAACTAAATATAATTTAACTTAGTACAGTACTAACAACTTAGTAAGCAGGACCTGAAATGGATGTTTATAGGATAGCGAAGCCCAAGCGCCGAGCGCGCGGCCGGTCTAGCCTAGCCCACTGACCTGCCAGCCGAACTCAAGAGTCAAGAAGTCTCCGGAAGGCCGGAACCACGACCCCACCAGCGCCGCCATCCACGTGGCCTGGGCACCTCGCCTCGCCCGCGGCCCACCCGATGCCACCGCGCTCGTGCATCAGTCAGGCGGCGGCATATGGACGCTACCGCTGGCCGGCTGCATCCATGGGCCAGCTGCTGCCGGCTCATCCCAGGGTGACTCCTCAGAGATGCATGCTGCGCGCGTGCGGGTGCACAGTGCACTGCACGGAGAAGGAACCGATGGGAAGACTCGTGCATACGTCATACGTGAAGTATGCAGGAGTGTACGGATACACCGCAACAACCACAAAACTGATGTGACGAGTGTAGTAGGTACGTACGTACGTACGGAGTATTAGCTCCTAAAAAAGAGTGAGAGAATATAAATAGTAAATAGTAGTACAACAGCTACGTAGTAGTCCTAGAATTTGGAGAAGATGCAGGGTAGCTCATCGATCGGAGTAAGTGTAGCCCATGCTTACTCTTAACCTATTGTGTTTGGATCAACGGCTATATATTTATGTGTTTATTTAGTGGTGCCAGACGAGCATATAGCTGGTAGGACTTTGTTTTTTTTTTTCATTTCGAGGTAAGCGTAGCACCACTGTTCGCTTGAACTTATCAGCCCGGCCCGACTTATCAGGTATGGTACAGTGTTTTCTTCTCGCAATAAAACAGCATCAACCGATTTATCCGCCGTAGAAACCATGAACCTTAATTATTGTTATGGCTACGACATGGCAATTGGAGAGCCCACCTGCCCTGAACCTCTCGAAGCCGCTCACGTGCGACGTGTGCACCTCGCGCCGCACGCACGCAACGCATGCGCCCCGGTGGAGCGGCGGTCTGCCGCCACCGCCCAGCAATTCAGTGCGGCGTGGGCACGTCCTGACCTGAACCGACTGACTGAGCCTGATGCTGCTTGGGTGCCGCGAACAGACGGCCGCTCATCAGTTTGCTTTCAAAGGAGAAGTCTAAAAGAAAAAACAACAAAAAAAGGGTGACGGTCGCTCATCAGCTTCCTTGTGAACATAAAAGTCAAAGTCAGAAAGTCAGAGCAAGAAATAAACAACCACTAAAAGGAGAAACTCTAAGAAACAAATAACCAAAAAAAAAGGGAAACTCGTGGCAAGAAAAAAAATCAAAAAGTCTGGGCAAGAAATAAACAACCAAAAAAGGGAAAGTCTAAGAAATATAAACACCAAAAGAAAGCAAACTCTGGGCAAGAAAAAAATCAGAAAGTCTGGGCAAGAAATAAACAACCAAAAGAAAGGGAAAGTCTAAGAAATAAACAACAAAAAAAAGGAAAGTCTGGACAAGAAAAAAATTTAACAACCAAACCAGAAAAAAGGAAAGTCTAATCTCGGAAATAAAGAACCAAAAAAAAGGAAAGTCTGGGCAAAAAAGAAAACTAGGAAAACATCCGACCTGCCCAAGTGTCCAGGGCTCGAGGCCCAAGTGTTGTAAAGTGCATAGGACATGAATCATGCTTCTTTGCGCTGGCGGATAGTGTTCGCTACATAGGAAAGGTGTCCACATCATTTCCCACTAAGTGACCCACTATGTTCTACCTCTTTATGCAAGGTGTCCACATCATTTCCCGCTAAGCCCATGTCATCCTTTCTCTTTCACGCAACGCATGCGCCCCGGTGGAGCGGCGGTCTGCCGCCACCGCCCAGCAATTCAGTGCGGCGTGGGCACGGCCTGACCTGAACCGACTGATTGGGGTCTGCCGGTGCCGGCTAACACGTGACGGGCTGCACCTGATGCTGCTTGGGTGCCGCGAACAGACGGCCGCTCATCAGTTTGCTTTGAAAGGAGAAGTCTAAGAAAAAACAACAAAAAAAGGGTGACGGTCGCTCATCAGCTTCCTTGTGAACATAAAAGTCAAAGTCAGAAAGTCAGAGCAAGAAATAAACAACCACTAAAAGGAGAAACTCTAAGAAACAAATAACCAAAAAAAAAGGGAAACTCTGGGCAAGAAAAAAAAATCAAAAGTCTGGGCAAGAAATAAACAACCAAAAAAAGGGAAAGTCTAAGAAATATAAACACCAAAAGAAAGGAAACTCTGGGCAAGAAAAAAATCAGAAAGTCTGGGCAAGAAATAAACAACCAAAAGAAAGGGAAAGTCTAAGAAATAAACAACAAAAAAAAGGAAAGTCTGGACAAGAAAAAAATTTAACAACCAAACCAGAAAAAAGGAAAGTCTAATCTCAGAAATAAAGAACCAAAAAAAAGGAAAGTCTGGGCAAAAAAAAAAATACCAGGAAAACATCCGACCCGCCGGATTCGGGGCAGCGACCTGTGGATTTCATCGGCAGCGAACTACAGTCCTCCGCTCAACCAACTGAGATAAGGTCGGCTAGTAATTTGTTTTTTGTCATGTTATTCTTTGAATATGTGGGGTGTCTGGTTTCTACTCAAAAGTAATGAAGTAATCATAGCTACTGTTAGACCATCTACAATAGTTCCAAAAAACAATTGCTAAATTGATGAGTTTTCCTTGCAACTAAAAGGTTTAGGAGCATATTTGTTAGGTTGCTTCAACGGTTTTCAAAATCTCGCTCCAAGAATTTATATAAGATAATTTTACAGCAGGAGTTCTGGGCTATTTTTAGATCACCTTAACCACTTTTATATGCCTGTCTGGCTATACATTTGCATTCGAAACCCTATCCTACTCATTATTCTTCCTCATATCCTTCCACCTCCACATTGGCCGATCGGTACGCGGGCGTACATTTCCGAGCGATTGGGTCGATTTTCCGAAATGCGGAAAGATTGGAAGATGAGATAGGGAGCAGTTTTTTTAAATATTGGTAAGAAATGAAGATTGAGATTAGATTTTGGAAACTCTTGGAAATGCTCTTTACAGAGAGATCAAATGTGTCCAGGGCTCGAGGCCCAAGTGTTGTAAAGTGCATAGGACATGAATCATGCTTCTTTGCGCTGGCGGATAGTGTTCGCTACATGGGAAAGGTGTCCACATCATTTCCCACTAAGTGACACACTATGTTCTACCTCTTTATGCAAGGTGTCCACATCATTCCCCACTAAGCCCATGTCATCCTTTCTCTTTCATGCAAGGTGTCCATATTATTTTCCACTAAATGACCCACTAGATGTTATATCTCTTCATGCAAGGTGTTCACCCATCATTCGCCACTAAACCCATATCATCTCTTATCAATTACAAAAATGTCCACGTCATCTCTATCATGTGCAATACTTTGTTTCATCATATATTCCTCTATAATTGATCAAATAGTCTATTGGTTTTTCTTCTATTAGCTTATCGATTTTTTACCAAATCTGATATAATAAAATAACATGCAAGTCAAATTCATATATATAATACAGAATACCATATGTAATAGATTTATTTTTAAGAAAATCCTACAGCAACGCGGGGTAGTATTGATATACCATTAGCCTTCTCTTCTGATGATGCATGTCGCACGCGTTACATGGCATGTTAGGACCTAAAAGTAAGATGTCAATGATATTATTAAAATAACAGTTACACTTTCGTTATTTTACATAGAGACTTACCAAAATCTTTTTAATTCATATAAGTTTACTAATACCATTATATTTCTATATTTTTATAATAATATAGTTCCGGTAGTTTAAATGTATGTTTTTATTTTTTTTGGTTTTCATATTAAAACGCATCAAAACCTAGTTTTTTCATGCATTAAAATATTGTGTATAAATGATAATAAGACCATAAATCTCCAAACTATACCAAAACCAGCATCCCGAGGATGATGCATGCCAATAACATAGATCACAGATGAATTACAAAAAGAAAAAAGTTTTTGCTGTAATTTTAGATCTATATTTTTTGTAATTAATTAATAGGTGCAATTTTTTTGGTTCAATTGTGGTCAAATTTTTTTGGTGGATTAATCATTGCACGCTTGAGGTGTAGTAAAAAATTCATGCTTATTGGATCATATATCACTGAGTTGTAAATTTATCTAGTTTTGTCTATTGATTTACCTAGGTTTATCTAGATAAAAATATAAATCGATCATACATGATCCAAAGAGCATGAAATTTTTGCTACATCTCAGGAATTCAATGATTATCTCACCATAAAAATTTCACCATAATTGGATCATAGAAACTGCAGCTATGAATTAATTACAGAAAAGCATAGATCTACAGCTATAATAAAACTTTATACTAAAGCATACCATATCATATATTTATTATGTAGATATAGTCATGTGGAGTCTAACAAAAATTTTATGCTTATTGGATCATGAGATTGAGTTATAGATTTAATTTCATTTAAAAACTATTTAATAAACATAAACCTAGAAAAATCTATAACTCAAACATACATGATTCAATGAGTATGAACTTTTTATTAAAGCTCAAGCATGCAATGATTAGTCCACCATAAAAATTTCATCCTAATTAGACTAGAGAAACTGCATCTATAAATTAACTATAGAAAAGCATGGATCAAACGTTACATCAAAAACTTTATACTAAAGCATACCATATCATATGTTTACTGTGTAGATCAACTCATGTGGAGTCCAGCACAATTAGATTTTCCATTTTATGATTTTCTGTGATTTACTATGATTTTTTAAAGATTCAGTCGAAATAAATATAAAGAAAAAAAAGAAAAAAACCACCGAGAGAAAAAGGTCAAGCGACCGGTTTTAGGAGACGAGGGATGAACTATTTCTGGCTTTAGAATTGAGGGAGGAAAAGCAGACTTTTGTGAAAGTGGGGATGCAAAGTAGACTTGTTCTTATGTACTAGGGCTTCATTAGGTGGGCCACCAATTTTACAGGCTGGGCTCACGCTGGCACTACTGGGCAAACATGCTGCCCAAGCACGGCCTTAGGCATCAAGCTAAGCCAGCATGGGCTCAATAGTAATAGGCTGAGGAATGCTTGGTCCATGTTTAAATGGGCCGTGTCCCGTGTCACCCAAGAGGCCTAGTCCATTTACCCATACTTACTGGCTCGTATCTGCGACCTACAACTTCTCCAATTTCTCAAAAAAAAAAAAAACCTACAACTTCTCCAAATACATACGGGTGAGTGTATTATAAATTAATTGCATCAGCCTAAACCATATTGGCAACAAACCTCTTCTATTGTTCCTTTGGGTCTTCATTTATTTTTATAGTTCTGTTTATACAGACATCTATATATTTATTGCTTATAATACAATAAATTACGGAACCATGCTTTGATTTTAATATTATTTGTTTACATATACATGTTTTGTTTTTTAAAGAAATATCAACTTTTTTAGGATGGTTCAAATAAATAAATGCTTTAGTTTTCTTATGCGATTTGTCATTATCGGCCTTGCTTTTTTTTTTTTTTTTCTAAGAGAACTACATATTTTGGTTCACCAACATGCTCTTATGTGCTCAGATAAAAAATTGTGTTGAAAGGAAACATGAGTACATCATGTCTTGATTTTTGTAGTATTATTATTTCAAAACGATTGAACTGATGATGCTTCTTTCTTACATTTTCTTTTATGTTTGTGCATTCACTACCCCGAGATCTTGACATCACCTGCCGGTTCAAAACCCCTTCCTTCGTCCGATTTTGATCCGACAATAGCATACCGGGCAAAGTGATGGAAGGTTGACATCATCGCCGGTTCCTAAAAGCCGACATCGATCTACAGTGCAACAATGTCGGTTCTCGGCTCCACCCGACAAAGTGTCGGTTGAACAACACCGCCGGTTTGTAGACCCAACCGACGGTGATGATGTTTGCTTCAAGAGTGTCGATTCTTGGCTCAAGCCGGCAGTGTTGAGCAGTTTATATCTTCGTCGGCTTGTGTCTCAAGCCGACGAGGTGGAGAGCAAGCCATCATTGTCGGTTCATGGCTCAAGCCGACCGTGTGTTGGTCGAGCCATCACCGCCGATTTTGTGGCTCAAACCGGAAGTGTTGTCTTCAAAGAACACCGCCGGCGGTTTTGGATTTTGTTTACAATGATGGCCCAACCAACACCGCTTCGGCTCTTGCCATGAATCGACAGTGCCCTCTTTGCCATCATGCCGGTTTTGTGCTAACCGACAATTATCTTTTTTTTTCCGTATTTTACTGTTTTATAATTTATTTTATTTTATTTTATTTTTTGGTGAAATCAGGTTTCGCTTTATATTCGCTACATAGACGACAGGTCCATCAACATTAAACATTACAAATGTTACGGTTACAATTCAAATGTACTTACGAAGCTCTCGATCCCTTGAAATAAAAAAGAAATTACAATAGTCTAGCGAGCCGCTCTGACCCGTACTGCGCCTTGTACTTCACGAACTGTGCAATGGAGAATGTTCCTTTCTTTCCAAGCACTCTGATACGATGAAGGCTGCTAGTGCCGATGATAGTGCTATGACCTCCATTTCTAACAACCTACTGTGTTTAAATTTCTTGCGCTGTCATTAAAAAAAACCGGTTTCGAAAGGTAGAAATGTTAGATAAATAAGTAGATCATTTTGTTGAATTAACAGGTATAAATGAAATGGGGATTATACACACAAAGCATCTGCTGCCTCTGATTTTACGCCGAGATAGCGAAGCATTACCCACATTACGTAGACCCGCATTCATTGATTCCCACTGGCTGGTCTAGGGTCTCCAATTACATTGGTGCAACCTGGAGTGAGACCTTTGTCCCACCAACCATTCTTGCCTGGACACTGTGTCACATTATAAAGTGTGAAAAGGGGCAACATTAGAATATGCTATGTGCGATTAGAAAATACTATGTTATTAGGTTCGCTTATGCATTAAGCACTTCAACTAGGGGATCGAGCAAAGAAAGTGGCTTTTTCTTCGAGTCCCACACCTTGATACGATTTCTTTTAATATCGACAACAATAAAGACGAAATGGTTGCTGCAATCACAAAACAGTAACTACAAAGAACAAGCATAAAAATAAGAGCAGAGAATACATACTCGCAGTTATAGGCCAGAAGTATTTCGGTTTTATTACTCATCTTGAAATTTTTGAAAATGGCAGTCAGTGTCTCCGTCAGATCTTCCACTTTATTTTCATGCATGTCTCCACATATTCTCTCGTTGATTAGCTCGGGGTCCACGAAAAACATATGAGAGTACTTTGTTTTGAAGCAATGTTTTGCTACACACCTACATAATTCATGCGGAATGTGTAGTCGTTAACTATTTGTGTGTCGAGAAAGTAGTTAATTATAATATCGTGCAAGTAGGGTACTTACATAGTTCACAGCATCAACATTTGTGTATCGAGATCGCATCTCTGGAATAGCTGAAACAAGTGATCCCAACCGACAAAGTGATTCTCTTCATTAGGATAATAGAAAACATGCGGCGGGTGGATAATATATTCAAAACCCATCTGCCCCATCTCAAATGCTTAGGCCATATAATAATCATGCAAGTCACACATATATGTTGTCAATATTTTATACTCCTCGTCCACCAAGAAATTACCTCTTTGAAACTGCATTATTGATCTTGCCGTCTGATATAGTGAATTGTCGACAGAATATCATCGGCAGTCCTCCGAGGGGTACCCCACGAAGGTAGATTTGTCGGCAGAGATGCGTGTAATCGAGAACAAGAAGGCAACAGAGACACAAGAGTTAGACATGTTCGGGCCGTCAGCGCGACGTAATACCCTACTCCTGTGGTCTATTGGATTGTTTGATATTGCGTGTGTTTTGAGGAGTCCCTGCCCACCTTATATAGTCTGGGGGCATGGTTACAAGTCGGTTAGATCTAGGAGATAACCAGAAAGTAATAATAGATTACAAGAATCCAGGGATCGGACATATCCTAACAGATCTCGTAGTATCTTCAGGATATCTTTCCGGTGTCTTGCGGGGCGCGCCGAGCAGCGTCGTGCTCCGCAAGGCTTCATCTTATGGGCTGGACCGCCCCTAGGAGCGCAGCCCATGTAGTCTGCCGTGGGTATCCAGGGTCGTACCCCGCACAGCTAGTCCCCGAGCGCCTTGTATCCGCTATGCAACGCCGTCTTGAGCTTGTCCGAGAAGGTGTGAACAAAGCCGAGCAGTGAGACTCATAGTCCGACCACCATACTGAGTCGTTGAGCAGTTGTGAACCATCGCCGAGCAGTGTGTCCCAAGTAAGGCTTGCCATAAGGATGTAAGGAGCTCAAGCTCAAAATCGAAAATTTCCTTGTAGTGGACCAAGTGTGCCCACTTAGAGTCCGACCACGAGAAAAGGAAATAGTCTTCTTCAGCTTCGGGAGGCGCAGAGTCTTCTAGATTAAAGCAAACACACTCACCGCAAGGTGAAGTGTGCCCATTTAGTCCCCCGAGCTCGATAGTAGGTGACTTGATCCACGTGGTGCTAGGGTCCAAAGTAGAAGAAAAATAGAAAACTAGCCGAGCAGGCAGCCAGTCCCCGAGCGGAGCCCTGAAATGAGAAAAACACATTCACCATAAGGTGAAGTGTGCCCACTTAGTCCTCGAGCCTGACAGGAGGTGACGTGGTCACATGGTGCCAGGGTCAGAAATAAAAGTAACTAGAAGAAAAACCCCAGTGTGGTGAGAAACCAAGTCGCAGTGATGACGTAGTCCTCGATCCGCAAGTGGAAATCTTGGAGAAATCAAATCATGGAGAAAAATCCAGAGTAATGGCTATACAGTAGGGGTTACTGAACCTTAATGGTATTGCGGAGAAGCCGGCGAATATTCAGTGTGCAGTAACAAGTTGCGGTGAAAAGTGGGTGATATGGGCTGTAGTTGCGTGGAAGCCCAAGTAACGGCCCACCACGCCGCTTCGGAGAATTCAGAGAGGCGCAAATCGTGGAGCGGTTTCCCAAAAACCCTTGAATGCGAAAAGTGGGGAGAGTGTTTTATAACTGCGCCACCACACTCTGCGCTCCCACATTTGCCACTTCACCACTTCGTCTTCCTCCTCAGCCCTCGCGCTTTTCGATTCACATCCACACGTGCTTCCGCCGCCAGTCCCAATCCAAATCTGAGAGATGGCGCCGAAGAGGGGAGTTGGTAACCCAAAGAAGACGACCGCCGGAGCAAGCCGTGACAATGAATGGGTGCCGTCGCTCATGGGAGGGACGGAACTAAACAGGATGGTGGAGACGGGCATCCTTCCTAACCGTGTAACCGCCGGATGGCGTTCGACCAACGGTGAGCCCTTCCTGAAGCCGCATACCGACGAGGTCATAGTATTTGAAGATTATTTCTGGCGTGGATCATGATTTCCTATTCATCCTTTCTTGTGGGATCTGTTGGAGTTCTGGGGAGTGAGTCTATGCAATGTGCATCCCAACACCATCTTGCACATCTCCATTTTTATCCATTTCTACTAGGCATATCTCGGAATTCTTCCCCACTTCAACCTCTTCCGACACCTGTTCTAGCTGAAGAAGAAGGGCAGTGGCGATTCCAGAATGGTCGGCGGCGTGTATCTTCAACTCCGCGACGGGATGGCGGGTGAGTACATCACTGTACCGCTGAACACCTCGCTGAAGGGGTGGAACGCCAGGTGGTTCTACATGAAGCAGAGTCATCCTGCCATCCGCTGCGACGTCGACCACATGCCGGAGAACCAGAGGAGCTGGTCGGAGAAGCCGAGCAGTGCTGATATAGATCAGGTGAGGGAGCTCATCAGCCTGATAAAGGGCATAAAGATGAATGGCGTACTGGTGGCGGCGAGCTTCATAGTGCGCCGCACCCAGCCCTAGAAGGAGAGGGCCCACGCTGGCTTTGACTTCAAGGGGGACACCGACGGCACCTGAGAGAGGACGGAGAGGCTGACGAGCGAGGCTGTGCTAGAGCAGGCCACAGAGCTATTTGCTCCAAATGCGCCGTTTAGCGTGCCAGGGCAGCTACGAGCCTTCAACTGCATGAACCCACCTCCTCAGGTAGAGATCTCGACTATTGGTCCTAGTGTTTTTTATCTTATGTCGGCGCCGAACAACAAACTGATTCACTGGTTGAAAGATCCATTTGAAGGAGCGGATGGCGTACTTCTCGGGTGTGCCGAGGAGTGACTGGCCAAAGGCGGTAGATGCCAGGCCGACCACTCAGCCAGAGGAAAGCGCCATCAGCACATCGTTTGAATTCAGAGGCACAGTTGCTGGTCGAAAGGAGAGTCCCCCCAGGTGTCGGAGAAGGTCTGGGGAAGAGCACGGCAAGAGATGAGCCAGCCCGCAAGAAGAGGAAAACGACGAGTGTAACTCCCCGCAAGCCGGGCGGCATCTCGCTTGGCGGCGATCGACCACTTGGACGAAGAGTGCGATGGTGTCCGAGTGGTCGGATGATGATGGGGCTCTAGTAGCTCCTCTTCCAAGCACCGAGGCGCCACCGCGCAGCACGCGCACGGAGGTGCAGTCGAAAGGAGGGGAAGGAGTCCCCGAGCAGCAGACGGAGGAGAGGCCGACGACGGCGTCAGCAAGACTTCCAGCCCAAGGCATGCGGGTTGACCCCAGAGCCGTGCCTGGGTGCTCGAGAAGGCAGCGCTAGTTCAGGAAGGTCTACCGAGAAGCCGACGTGTAAGTATCCTTGCCCTGGAATCATTTGCTATCCGATCATTATAGTTGCGGTGATTAATGAGCTATTCCGATGTAGAACGAGGCGCACGGAGGATCTGGATCCATCCGTCCAGATCGGCGAGCAGCCGGGGGCTGTCCCTGGTGCGGAGACCATGCCAGCGAACTCCGTCCTAGAGTCCCCGGGCGCTCGGCGGTCTACGGAGGAGTCGACCGCCGATGCTGTTGGAGTTGGCGGTAGAGAACGGTTGGTGACGACGACTGCTGATGCGACGGAGATGCTAGGAACAACGGTGGGAGCTGCGGACATCGTGTCGGAGTCCGGGGCGTAGAGGCCGGTAGCATTGGAGGAGCAAGCGGCGCGCCCTAAGACATCGCAGGGCGTGGTTGGATGCTCAGTGCAGCCACCGAGCCCCAAGGGAGCACCACCGGCTGCGGAGGGCAAGGACGAGGTCAAGGAGATTGAGCATGAAGAATCACGACCTCAAGCCCTCTGGATCCTCCGCAAGTGGGGGCATGAGGTGGTGGTTGTAGAAGAGGTGGAGACTAGTAGGGAGTTGAAAAGGTTGCGGTCCTCCGTTTCCACAGTTTTGAAGCAAGTTGAGGTTAGTATCGTGTCGGCGATGTCCATCTTTGGTGTTGGAGAATAGGGTCTTGTATAATCTTGGTGCTCTACAGGGTATAGCGCGAACTGCCGCACAGCGGCAGTAGCTAATCAGGCGGATGGAGCCCATCGCCGAGGAGAACGCGAAGTTGAAGGAGGCGGTGAAGCTAATGGAGAAGAACATCTAGAGGACCCAGCGCGAACGAGATCTTGCCAAATCCAACGCGAGGGACCTAGAGTACCAGAAGGGCATCTTGTCTGAGCAGCTGAAGACCATCTCCGAGCAGCTAGAGCACACCTTCGAGCAGCTGGGGCACACCTTCGAGCAGCTACAAAGCGTCTCCGAGTAGAAGACAGGTACCACGGATCGTTGAAGTTGTTCTACATTACCGAACAGTCTTGACATTGATGTTGACTGTTTTGTTTGTAGAGCAAGATGTAGAGCTCGGGCAGTCGTGCCAAACCGTCGAGCAACTCCAAGAGGAGAAGGAGAAGGCGTCAGGGTGAGCAAAGAAGCTGGCTAAGGAGCTGAAAGGTGAGTAGTTCATGGTCGGAGTTGTTGCTAGAGTGATTTCTTTGTTTGATAGATCCTTATAATGCCTGCAGACTACCGTCGGAGGGCCAAGGCATAGTTCGACGTGCTGGAGCAGGAGGCCAGAACCAAGAGGAGTAAGCTCGACGCTGTAGTTGCCAGAGTCAAGCCGGTGCTCGACTACGTCGACATGGAGGTGAGTCCTCAGCCCGACAACAGGCCGCCACATCCAGACAACATCATCGATAGGTGCAAGGCGGCATGGGAGAACTTCAAAAGCTTCAACTGCGATGCCACTGTCTCCGCCTTCACCCATGCCCTAGCGGTGGTTCGGTCCCACTACCCCTCCATCGATCTTCGAGCGATAGGGGCCGGATTCGCCAGAGGGACGGGCGCGATGAAGCAGCAGCAACTAGAAGATGAGGTGGAGGACGTGGCGAGGAGGCTAGCCGGCGATGTCGAACTATTCGGCAAGACAGATGGTGAGGGCCAAGCGCAATGATCTGCTCAGAGAGTAACCTGTATGTAACAGCTTGAGAGGAGAGTTAAATGCGCGAGGGCGTAGACAATCATTTATGTATGTATATAAATGTTGTGAAGTGACATGTGCATGTTTAAGCAGTTTGCCTACACTTTCGGTGAAAAGTAGATGTAGTGTTAACCCTAACGTGTTTATACGTGGTATAATTACCGTCCGAGCAGTTAGTTCATTACTGGGCTCTTGGCCTTGGCTAGCCCGTATTCCATAACGTCGAGCGCGGGATCCGTGCACGTGTAGGAGGAACAGACGTGACCGAGGAACCGTAGCTAACCACCCATAACGCAGAGCGCGGAGCCCGTAGCACGTGTAGGGAGAGATCAGAGACTGGGTCTTCTCCAAAGAACATAGAGCGAAACGTGTGCTGCTCGATGGTTGGCGAAATATCTTATAAATATTTTAGTTTGGAGAAACGGGGCGGAGCTTTTATGGAGATCACGTATTGGAGTTTAAACCGGAGTAGCATAGAGCTGGTGATCGCAAATAGAGATTAAACCGGAGTGGAGAAATAACGGAGACAAATTATGGCGATAAAAACTTTATTCATCATGGAGTGGAGAGTACATATCTGGAGTGTTTCAAGGATAGAAACGTACGAGGTGTTCGATGTGCCACGAGTTGGGGATATCGATTCCATCCAAGTCATATAGCCGGTAAGACCCTGGTCGGGTAACCTCTTTGACCATGTAAGGCCCTTCCCAAGGGGAGGAGAGCTTGTGCATCTCTTCAGTTTTCAGTTTTCTACGGAGAACGAGGTTGCCGACAGTGAATGAACGACCTTTGATGTTACGATTGTAGTATCTTCGCAAGCCTTCTAGGTATTTGGCTATGCGGATGCAAGTGATAAGGCATTTTTCCTCGGCCCTGTCGACGTCCTCTGTCCGAACAGCTGCGGCTTGCTCTTCATTAAAATGTTCCACCCTAGGTGCTTGGAAGGCAATGTCTGCTGGAAGTATGACTTCTGAGCCGTAGACCAAAAAGTATGGAGACACACCGGTGCTGTGACTAGCTTGAGTGCGCAGTCCCCAGACCACAGCTGGGAGCTCTTTAAGCCATCTGCCCGGAAGCTTTTCCTCTTTTTGATATAGCCTCTTCTTGAGCATCGAGGATCATGCCGTTTGCCCGTTCAACCTGGCCGTTGGCTCTGGGATGGGCAACGGAGACGTATTTGACGGAGATGCATCGGTCTTCGCAGAAGTCTCAAAAATGGTGCCCAGTGAATGTAGTTCCGAGGTCGGTGATAATGCTATTCGGGAGACCGAATCTATGGATGATATCTTCGAAGAGCTCGGCTGCCTTCTTTGCAGTGGCTAAGACAAGCGGCTTGTATTCGATGCACTTGGAGAATATGTCAATGGCGACATATACGTACCGAAAATCACCTGGCGCAGGCTTGAAAGGCCCAATCATGTCCAGTCCCCAGCATGCAAAAGGCCAAGAAGCTAGGATGGTTTGTAATTCCTACGCCGGCACGTGTATTTGTTTGGCGAAAAATTGGCATCATTCACAACGTCGGACGAGGTCTTCTCGTTGATGATGGTCAGAGGCCAATAAAACCAGCTCGGAAAGCTTTGCCGACCAGGTTTCTCGAGGCCACGTGATTGGCACAGAACCGAGTGAATTTCAAGAAGTAGTTTCACTCCTTCTTCTTGGGTGATGCATTTCGTCATATCCTTCCTTGGCACCTTTTCTCATCAAGTTCCGTCTACCGAACGTAATGCTTGCTGCGACGAATTAGACGTTCAGTTTCGGTCTTGTCGGTGGGTACGTCGGCACTGGTGAGATACTTGATGAACTGTTTCCTTCAATTGGTGGCCGGTGAAGGTACTGCAAGTATCAGCTTTTTGTCCGGAGATTTCTTGAACTTTCTTCTCTCCCTTAGAAGACTGGCGTAAAGAGACGTGTGTTGGGCGACCCAAGGCGTGACGGCGTGTTGTCAAAGAAAAGAAAAAGGCGTGACGGCGACAAGTGTTGGGCGCATACGTACGTGTCGGCCTGCGTACAACCAGCAGCTGAAGACCGGAGAGCAGCAGGAACCTGAATACCTGATCTGACCGCCCTAGCTACTAGCAGTACGTAGGCCTTGTTTAGTTTGCAACTTTTTGCAACCGGATGAATAGTACCACTTTCGTCTTATTTGGCAAATATTGTCCAATCATGGACCAACTAGGCTCAAAAGATTCATCTCGTGATTTCCAACTAAACTGTGTAATTAGTTATTTTTTTTACCTACATTTAATACTCCATGCAAGCAGCTAAAAATTGATGTGATGGAGAGAGAGTGAAAAAACTTAGAATTTTGAAGCAAACTAAACAAGGCCGTAGTAGCAAATCCCAAACGGTGCACGCCTCTACTAGCAATCCAGCTCTAGAAGCTTCCAGAGAGACGTGTCTTCTCACATGTGTCACGACGTGCCACAGCGATGCACATGGATGCATGGGCATGATGAGACCTTATTTGTTGCATCCGTATAGGCTGCCGAGTGATCAATGACGAGCATATATATATATATATATATATATATATATATATATATATATATA
Source organism: Miscanthus lutarioriparius (assembly GCA_904845875.1). Classification (NCBI taxonomy): domain Eukaryota; kingdom Viridiplantae; phylum Streptophyta; class Magnoliopsida; order Poales; family Poaceae; genus Miscanthus; species Miscanthus lutarioriparius. The sequence continues at coordinate 27,776,851 of CAJGYO010000009.1, read as the reverse complement.
TATATATATATCATGATCGACAGCTAGCGTATACGTACTGGAGATAGAAAATGGATCAGAAACGAATAGATATAGCTGATATTATTATATTTATTTTTATATTTCTGTTCAAATTCGGATACATATAGCTATCTTATACATATACGAATATGGATTGTCTCAGTTACGGATATGAATAATGAGTATCGAATATGGTATGAATTGAATTCGGAAAATGTCAGAAATAAATATCTATTCGGATATTGAGTAAAAGCAACATTTATATATATCATAGGTGCACTAACTATTACACGACTCTATGAGTCCAGAATCCATCTAGATTAAGCCATTCTATTCCACAAAGGTGAAAAGACCAAATGATTAAAGCTTCTAGTCCAAAAGAGAAAGGAGTAAAGGACTAATGGGTTAAAGTTTTTTTTGATATAGTCTTGTAGATCCGTAGATGTTTTTTTGTCCGAACTATGTCTCTTGCAATTAAATCAGAAAGGACTAAAGGATTAAAGTTTTAAATTATATGCAGAAGTTCGCTATTTTTCCAATTATGGCTCTTGCATGATGAATGGGAAAGGGAAAGGGAAATAGGGAGGGATATATGGAGGTGGGATATGGTGGATAAGGAAATGAGATTTCTTTTTTTTTTTGAGAATAGGAAATGAGATTTTATTTTTTTTGAGCAAAGTGTGACTCCTCTTTATTCATCAGAATAACCAGTACAAACTCCATCAGGAGGAGCAACAAACCAAATATGTCTTCCTACCAAAAAAGTTTACAGAACTTCCAGCTAAACAATGAGCATCAATATTGGAGCGTCTGCCTTCTTGAACAAACTCCACCCTTGTGAAACTTTCCGTCAGCGTCTTGATTTCCAGTACGATTGGCCCGTACCTCCCGAAACCCTCACCATGGATGCTTGCAACTGCATTGACATAATCACTTGCCACCCGGAGAGTTTGGAGGGCCAAGTCACTGGCCAAAGCGAGGCCCTCGTGGCACGCCACCACCTTGGCTGTTTCCGGGTTGGCGCAGCCCTCCAGGACAAATGCTGAGGCACCCAAAAAATTTACCATCCTCATCCCTGGCCACGGCCGCTGCCGAGGCCTTGCTTAAATTTTTGGAGATCGCCGCATCCACATTAACCTTCGCAAAACCCCTTGGTGGCTTTATCCATCGCGGTGCTGGATCGCCCACCGCTTGCTGCTGCTTGGTTCTCGGCTTGATCCAATTTGCTAATGAACCGCTCGACAAAACTGTTCGTCAAGAACGGATTCTAAAAGTTGTTCTTGAACAGTGCCTGACATCGCCCGTACCAGATGGCCCAAAGATGGACCACCACCCTTGTGAGCTCTTCATGCTTCAGCGCTGCCATCACCTCTGCTAACCAAACTCTTGTGCCCGGCGTTTCTATCTGGCATATAAAAGCTTTGAGATCCTCCTTCTCCAACGCCCAGACGCACTTGGCTAAGTTGCACTCCAGCAGTGCATGCTTCCAGGAGTCCAACCCACCGCACAAGAAACAGCTCCTATCCAGAGCCATATTCCTGCGATGTCGCACGTCTCCTGTTGGAATCGATTGTCTTGCCAAACGCTACAGAAAAACTCGGATTTTTTGTGGAACTTTGATTCTCCATATGTCACTCCACTCCTTCTCCTAGGCCCTTGTGTCCGAGCGACCTGGCCTATCCTCTGCCTAGGTCGACATTACCTCCCGATTCTGGACCAACATCTGATAAGCCGACCGGACAGAGAAGATGCCCTTCTTCTCGTAATGCCATGCCCAGAAGTGGTCTTGCGGTGTAGTACTTAACGGGATATTTTCAATGATCTCCCAGTCCAACGGAGAAAAGAACTCCCTCAGAAGTTGTCTGTTCCAACTCCGTGAAGATTGATCGATAAGTTCGGAGACCCACTACAGCGGGTTATCCTAGGTCGGTCGTAGCGGAAGAAGCATGCCATCTCTAGGGAGCCATGGAGACTCCCAAATTTTCGTCGATTCGCCCGACCCGATTCTGCGGATCAAACCTTGTTGAAGCACCTGAATGCCGTCAACGATAGCACTCCAAACCCGAGACGGAGATGATCCCAGCTCCGCATCCAGCAACTCACCCGTGGGAAAGTAGACTGCCTTCAGTACCCTTGCGCTGAGAGATCCCGGGTCCTGCAAAATTTGCCAAGCTTGGCATGCCAACAAAGCTAGGTTGAATAGCTCGATATTCCTGAAACCGAGCCCACCCGAGCCTTTTGGCATCCACATATCATCCCATGCAACCCAACAGGTCCTCCTCTTTCCTTCTTTGCTGCCCCACCAGAAGTCACGTAGGAGGCTATCAATGTTCTTACAGAGTCCCCGGGGGAGGCGAAAGCACGCCATCGAGTACATCGGGATGGCCTTAGCGACGGCCTTGATGAGAACTTCTTTGCCCCCAGCCGACAGGCTTTGCTCCATCCACCCCTGCACTTTCTTCCACACCCTATCCTTGAGATAAGAAAAGGCACCAGTGACTGATGAGCCCACATCGGTCGGCATGCCTAAATATCTCTCACTCAAGGCCTCATTAAAAACTTAGAGCACACCCTTGATCTCACTTTGAGTAGCGTTGCTGCACCCTTTAGCAAAGTGGATCGACGATTTCTCCAAGTTAACTTGCTGTCTAGAAGCACAACAATATAAATCTAGCGCATTCTTCACAGTTTTCGCATGCTCCCTATTCGCCCTGAAAAGCAGCAGGCTGTCATCCGCAAAGAGAAGGTGACTCACCATCGGAGCCGAAGGAGCCACCCGAATGCCCATGAGATCTGATGACCGAGAACAAAATTTTAAAAGGCACGAAAGGCCCTCTGCTGCCAATAAGAAGAGATAGGGGAAATTGGATCCCCTTGACGAATGCCCCGGGAGGGTTTGAACCCTTCCAGCTTGTTGCCATTCAATATCACTGAAAAAGAGACCGAGCAAACCAGTCTCATGATCATATCAACCCACAGACGATGGAAACCTAGCCTGATCATAATCTTCTGTAGGTAGTCCCATTCCAGCCTATCATATGCCTTCCGCATATCAAGTTTCAAAGCACAGAAACGATTGTCCCTTGCCCTCTTCTTCTTCGTATAATGCAAGCATTCATAGGCTGTAATTATGTTGTCGGTAATCAGCCTGCTAGGCACGAACGCTGACTGCTCCTCTAATATAATTTCAGGTAGAACAGTCCGAAGTCTGTTTGCTACCGTTTTAGAAGCTATCTTATAGATCATATTGCACAAACTTATAGGTCGAAACTGTCCCAACTCATCAGGATTCTCCACTTTTGGGATTAGGACAATATTCGTATTATTGAGCTTTGCAGGATCATCAACTCCACGCAACACTCGCAACACCACAGCTGTGACCTCATTGCCACAAAGGTCCCAATGCTTCTGAAAAAATGTGCTGGAAAGCCGTCCGGGCCAGGAGGTTTAGTTGGAAACATTTGGAACAAGGCATTCTTCACTTCTTCTGGACCAATCGGCTTTAACAGCATATCATTCATCTCCCCGCACTACTACACAAAAATATTTTGTGCAGCGTTTCCAAAATGGCCTCGGAGGCGGGTGGCCCAATTGCCCGCCTCGGTTATTCGAGGCAGGGCAGCCGGTCCAGCAACCGCCTTGGTTAATACATTAACCGAGGCGGGCATTGTAATATAACCTCCTCGGTTAATAAGTATTAACTAAGACAGGCATTGTAACATAACCGTCTCAGTAAATCATTAACCGTGGTGGGCATTGTAACGCAACTGCCTCGGTAAATCAGGTCCAGCCCGCTAGCCCACACTAGCCCACTACCATCTTCAATATATAAACGAAAATTGAAAACCCTAAACACTCCCCTCTCCCTCTCTGCGGCACGCCCTCTATGGCGCGCTCGGCACCGTGCCTCGTCCTTCTCTATTCCGCTCAGCGCCCTCGCAACCTCCCTCTCCGCTCTGCTCAGCCCTGCACTGTGCCCCTCCTCCCTCCTCACGACCTCCCTCTCCCACTCCCTCCTCCATCTCTTCAGATAGCGGCGGCAGCGGCGCCGCCCTCCCCCACCCTCTCCCTCCCATCTCCAACAGATCCGAGAGCAGCCAGTGACGGTGGCACCCTCTCCCACAGATCCAGTGAGACAGCAACGGCGGCGCCCTCCCCCACCCTCTCCCTTAGATCCGGCGAGCCCAAGGAGGCCCAGGCGGCGGCACCTGCTGCGGGAGAGGCCGGTGCTCGCGACCTCTCTCCCTTGCGTCCGGGAGCGACGGTCGCGCCATCCCTCACCCTCTCCAAGATCCAGCCCCCTCCTCCAGGATCCGGTCTTCTCCACGCGTGGCGGTGGCTTCGCGAGTGGTGGCTAAACCTCGAGCGACGGCGGTTTCGCGTGGATCCAGCGGGGCCGGAGGGGCCTCTCCGGTGGCGCGGCACGCGCTCCTCGGCGGCGCATCCAGTCCAGGAGCGCGGTGCGGGGATGGGGCCTCCTCCACCGGCCAGATTCGGCGGCGGCATGGCGTAGGGACGCCGGATCCGATGGCGGCTCGGTGCGGGGATGCGGCAGCGGCGCTAGGGCCACGTGAAGCAGGCGAGCTCGCCGGTGGGCTTTGGGCTTTTTTTTTTAATTCATTAACTGTGGCGGGCACTTGCAGGGCGCCTGCCTCAGTTAATCGATTAACCGAGGCGGTTTTTGCAACTACCACAATTAAGCCCACGATTAACCGTGATCTTTTGGCCGAGGCGGTTGCAAAAACCGCCTCGGTAAAGCATTTTTGCCCGCCACGGTTAAAATTTCTGTATTAGTGCCAGTCACTTTGGTCGGCACCGTGTCCAGCAGCTGATCAAGGTCTACTGTCCCCTCTACTGTGTACAATGACCGGTAAAACTCTGTCATCATGGAATCCATGACCGCTTCGTCTCCAGTAAAACTTCCATTCGCCATCTTTAACTTAGAAATCTTGTTCCTCCTCCTTCGTTGAGATGCCCGAAGGTGGAAGAAACGGGTATTCCAATCTCCCACAGTAAGCCAAGTGACATGAGAACGTTGTTTCCGCATTACCTCCTCGCGATGATTTAGCTCCACAATTCTATCCGCAATTTTTATCTCTTCATGTCCTCTTTCAAACCCTTTAGCTCTCTTTTAACATTGCCCCAACCTGTGAGAATCTGAACGAAGCCGCTCCAAGTCCTCTTTCAAACCCTTTAGCTCTCTTTTAACATTGCCAAAGGTCGAAGTCTCCCAGCCACCGAGATGCTTGGATACGGCAACCATCTTCCTCTAAAGCCCCTCGAAATCTAGAGCTGGCAGCTGGCTCTCCCACACCTTGGAGAGAGTATCACGAAAGCCTGCGTGTGATTCCCACATTAATTCATACCTGAACTGCTTCTTTTGTCTCCTCGCATTAGAGTTTGTCCTCTCGGCCAATCTAAGCTCCATGGGGCCATGATCAGATGTCCGCTTGAAGTGAGGTGGCGAACTGAGGCCATCGAGAATCGGGCGCACCATGCCGCGCATGCCAAGGCACGATCCAGCCTCACCTGACAGTAGGAGCCCTTGTAACTCGCTTCTCATAAGTCCATCGGTGTCCTTCAAAGCCTAGATCAACAAGGACACATACGTCAAGCACATCCCGAAAACCTGCTATCTGGCTCCAGCTTCTTTCCTGAACTCCATCATGCTCCGAGCGCAGAAGGACTTCATTAAAATCCCCAATGCACATCCAGGGCAGCGACGACGTCGCCTTGATGAACTTGAGCATATCCCACGTCTTATGACATTCCGGCACCTGCGCTTCACCATAAACACAAGTCAAGCACCCGGGATCAACCCCGTCTCTGTTATAATATTATCTATATGGTACCGAGAGTACGGTAAAATTTCCACTCTAGTGTTGTTATTCCAAAAGATGCCAAGGCCTCCACTACACCATGAACTGCTTACAGCGAAAGCATTATCAAACCCTAGAGTACTCTTGAGACCCTCCACCCGTGCTCGGTGGACTTGAGTTTCGAGGACACAAAGCACGGTAGGGGCAAGCATCTTCGCCAAATCGCGAAGCTCCTTGACTATCGTGGTGTTGCCCAAACCGCGACAGTTCCAGCTGAGGCAACTCATTGGTCCTGGCGGACCACCAAATCGGAGGCCGCCGTAACTTTGTTCTTCTCTTGCACTTCCTCAAGCATTTTCATCTTCTTTTTGTCCCTGGGGGACACATTACTGAGGTGGAGGCGGTGGTGTACCCTGCTGCTCTCCGCCTGTGGCCTCAAACAACTTCTTTTTTTGCATCGCTTGCCACCTCCTTCTTGTTGGTCTGGTGAGCCGACTTGAGAGGGCTAGAAGCTGAGTCAGTCAAGTCCTCACCCAACCTCACCTCCATCGAGCCTCGCTTCCTTGAGCCCGCGTTGTCTTCCTTCTTCTCCCCCTCCTTCTTCTTCTCCCTCCACAAGCCATTGCGAGCGCCACCAAACCAGCCACCACGGCCCCTCATCCTTCTACGCTCACCGGGGCCACTTCGCTCCTCCTGTGGCCGCTGACTTCCCTGCTCTCCTCCCACCACAACGCGGACACGAGGAGTGCCCGCCCGCCAGGAGTCACCCCTGGCCAACATCCAATCACCTAACTGCAGCTCGTCCTCCTTAAATTCACCCGATTCGCATTCGAGATGGACGTGACCCGTCAAGCCACAATGGGCGCAGTAGCGCAGCATCTTCTCATACTTCACCTGGAGGTGCATAGGATCACACCCCTCGGGAGCCAGGGTAACAAATCGGACGAGAGATTTAGTCGCGTCTAAGTTCACCCTTGCCCTGTAAAAATCTCCTATCCCAATCGACACCACCTTCATCTCCACCGAGATCACTTCTCGCCTGTACAGAGGCGGGATCTTATAAATCTGTACCCACACTCGTACACTGCACGGGAGCTTTGCTGGAATGGGTGTCGCACCATCAAACTCCATCATGAGAGCGTAGCCCCTAAAAATCCAAGGACCCTCCTCCATGATCCTCTTCCAATCCCCCAAACAATAGGCTTGCACCAAGAACAGGTTCTTTCGATAGCACGGAACGAGACTTCTCTGGCCGTGTTCCAAGCAGCCCTCATCGTCGAGATCAAGGATTGCTCGCTGAAATTCTTGGACGTTAGCAATCTTGCCGCCGCCAACCACTTCACCTCCGGCAGCTTGGTCCTCTCCGCTGATGCCAGGACCACTCCATCCTTCTCTGCCTCGCTCAGACTCAGAGTTTTGAGCAACTTCTCCACATCATCACCATCCTCCGCCGACTTGCTGCGGGAAGACGACTCTGCCGCCATTGCCAAGCTTCTAGAATAGCCGTGCCCGTCGTTCCCCACCCTCCTGCCAAGGCCGAGTAGCCGCGCTAGGCAGCCCCTTGCTCACAGCCCGAACGATCAGGTGGAGAGGATCGACGGATCGTCGGCACGAAATTCCTCCCGTAGCGAATCGCCTGGGAGTCGCCCGTACCCTAGGGAGCCCTAGGTCGTATCCTTCCGGTTCGAGGAAGAAATTGTGCAGGAAATGAGATTTTATTGCTAATCCATTATTTGGATGTGGCAAGGTTTGGGTTTGGATTACAGCGGGGCCCACGTGTTTAAAAAAAAAGAATGAATACCGGTCACACAACACCATACGGATCACCGGCCAGGCCCCAGCAGCTGGTTGGCCGTCCACGCCCAGCGGCCTGGCTCCGCGCCAAGCCTGTTCCACTAAGGGCCCTGGCGGCCCAGCGCCTCGCCTCTGTCACGTGCTCACGCGGCCACGCGCTGGTGCATCCTATGGCTTAATAGACTTTGAGTTCATCTTGAGCTTGAGCCAGGCTTAAGCGCTGAACGCTCTGCAGGCCTAGTTATGGGCCTCATATTGGGCTGAGGCCTACACTCAGCGTGCACCAGCCCATTGGTGTTCAACAGGCAGATCATTTTGTTTCCAATATAAAGCCTATGTTCTGTTCAGTAGATTAGAAGAAGGTAGGTGGCGCTGCTATACGACTAGGAGAGCCCTATCTAGATGAAAACTTACTGCTCCTTGTTGAAAAAAAGAAGACGGAAATTCACAAAACCAGGCATATTATTTGCTTCATAGAACCGATGACCATCGTGATTAAGTCAGCACTCAGGGCGACCTTAGTTTACTTGTTTGGTTGCTCCTTGAAGACAGGTTCGATGTCCTTCTCCTGCTTGGCAATCTGGCTCTGCAGGTGAAGCTTGAGTTCGTCGCCATAGGATCCTCTAAGATAGACTTCCTTGATGCTACGCAGAAGCTCAAGCCCAGGAAACTGTAGAGACGACGTCACATTGCAGCAGTGGATTTTCAGCAACTCGATGTTTCCAAGCCCACCACCGAACACAGGGTTGAACTCTACAACCTTGAGCTTTGAGTTGCAAGCGATCTCAAGCACCACGAGCCCACGAAAGTCCGTGCGGAAATGGAGCTCGCCATCTTGACGCAGAGTCTTCAAGCAGAGAGACAGAGTGCTGAGCCACGGTAGGTTGCTGAGGACATCGACGCCATCTTGATCCAGCATGGCCATCTGTAAGTTGAGTTTCCTGAGGTTCCAAAGATCCTTTATCCACACTGGCAGCTTTCCTGCCAGCCCATGCAGTTTAAGGCTCCGTAGGTTCTCCGGAGGCGGGAAGACGCCATCCAAGCAGCCATCTTGGCTGGCCTTGTTGTCGAGCCGCACCGACAAGGATTCGAGATGGCCGTGACCCGAGACGAAAGAGCAGAGCTCCAGGCTGTTTGCCCTGTTGACGCCGCACACTCCGAGCTTGTGCAACTGGGTGAGTTTCTTGAGCTCCCCTCCTGTAATACTATTGATGTTGATGACGCCTAGTGTATGCAATGCTGACAGATTCCCGATCTCCCTTGGCACCACAACACCGCCAGCATCTGCCTGCAGTTGGCTTCTGAACAAGAACCTGGACAGACAGCACGTAAAGTCACGCTGTCTGCTACTAGCTGCTGCTGCAGGTGTTGATGAGCCCTTTGTAAGTTGCTCGCCTGCTGTTTTGTTGCTTGCCACCATGGCATCGTCGTCACCAGATGTTGTGGTGGAGCCTGCATGAATGTACCGCAGCTTCTGTAGCTTGGTGATGTCTGATGGGAGCGCGAGCACTGCGGTGTTTCTGACATCAAGAGTCTGGAGCTGCCGGAGGCCACTCAATGAATCAGGCAGGCGAGTGATGGTCCTGCATCCTCTCAGCGAGAGGAACTTGAGCCGAGGAAGAAGCCTCACCATCTGCTCGAGGTCTTTATCTGTTACTCCTGATGCGTCTTCCAGATCCAGCACCCGGAGCAGGCTCATCTTGGCAGAGACGAAGAATGGTCTCCACTTCCCAAACACCGTCAGTGACCGCAGCCGTGAGAAGTCGATGCTGTCAAACAAAGCTCTGTCCAGGTCCCAGGTGCTGCCAACGGCGAGGTGCCGTCCTCTGCGTTGCGTGTTCAAGCCGCAATGCCCCTCCAGTGCAAAGACGAGGTTCTGCTCAATTGACCGTGTTGTGATGTATTCACGGAAGAAACCATTGACTTGGCAGGACGCTGTCGTCGCTTCCAAGAAGCTCGAGGTGGACGATGACGCTTCTAGCGGCTGGATAATGCTCAGCTCAACAAGCTGGGAGAGCAGCTTCTTCGCTGTCTCCTCTGCAGTGCTGTCCTTGGTGTCGCTGGAGTAGCCCTCTGCAATCCATCGCCTCACCAAACGCCTCCAACGGATGCTTTGCTTCGCGGGGAAGATTGACAGGTAGAACATACACGGCTTCAGCACGTCCGGGCAGGAATGGAAGTACGAATGCACCCAGGCAAAAAGACTAGCGACCATTGGGTTGTCCATGGCCTCCAACGTTTTCATAAATCCACTGTTCAGTGAACTAAAAAACTCCAGGTTTGGCTTGGGCAAGTCCTAAACATGCTCAGCTATAGCGACTATCACTTTGGGAAGTCCACCACACTTGTGCAAGATTAGTTTTGCTTTCTCTTCAACTTCAGGGCTCCGGTCCAAGGAATCACTACATAGCTGCAGTTTAATAGGTAAATTTTATCAGTATGACAGCATGAAAACATTATAACTAATCAATACAGCATGCTAGCAATATTTGTTTGGGATGTTTCGTTTCTGTGACACACCAACGCCACAAGATGAATCCAAACCTAGCCAGTAACTTGTTGCAGAAATTCGATGATGCTGGAAGTTTCTTTTTATGAAATGAGCAACTATATGAGATTTTCTAACCTTATACTTCCTAGGTATAACATACATATAAAGATAAAAAGATGTGTTGTTTGATGGACTAAAGTAGTGACTGAATTAATGCATCTTAGTAGCTCACCTTCATTTTGAAGAGATCAATGGCTTCATCCATCTCAAGGCCTTTGACGTTCCACACAGCTTGATTACCCGCTGTGCAGTATGTGGCAACACTTTTATCGTTTGTGATAATAATGATATGACTTGTAGAAGGCCCATATGTCAAGGCAGTTTTTATCAAATCCCATTCTTCCGTGGACTGCAGACCATCAATAACAATGAAGCTCCTGTATTTACGTACAATCTTACTGCACTCTTGAATTGGATCTTTGATCCTCGATATGCTGCTATGTTGGAACGTTTCAGAGTACCAATCCATTAGCAAACTCCTCAGGAAGTCTCTTAAACTGAAAGGATGGGTCACATTCACCCAACCAAATTTCTCAAAGCCTTGGCCCTTAACTATTCTCTCACAGTACAAGTGTTTGACGAGAGATGATTTGCCAACACCAGCAATCCCCACACCGAGGACACACCCGCATTGGATTGCGCATATGGATCAATGACGTATAAATCTGTTTGCCGGCCAACAAGTTGAAATTTGTCTAACCAGTCCTTTGCAGCTTTCTTCTTGGTGGTCTTCTCACCTTTATCCGCATCCTTCAGATAAGATTAGTTTTGAGTTCATGTTATCGAAGGATTGGGATAGATATAACATGCATATTCTGAAATGCCAGGAATACTTAGCAGAGCATCTAATATGCATGGATGATACAGGCTTGTTGCAATGTATTCAGTTTGCTTGATGACACATGAAAGTTAATTACAAACTAATGAAAGTTAAAATATAACACTCTGACAATTGATTTCACATATATGGGACAGGATATGCAGCAATTTGGTGGATTCACGCCTTTGGAATAAAAGGAATTCTCCTCAATACATATATAAAAGAAACCATGCAGAGTCTGAAATAAAACAAAAATATCACTCCCTCCTGTTTTGTTTTATCATAGCATATGAGTTTGTTTGACGTTTTGGTTTGTTCAGTAACCATCTCTCTCTCTCTCTTTTCTGTTGTTGCTTGTGAGCTTGTTATCATAAATTACATGGGTTTGGCACCTTTGGTCAACTTTGCACCCCCCCCCCCCTAGTATGCATCCAACGAAGTATTGAGACATGCACAAAATGATAAAAAATAGTATAGTAGCAGAGTTGACATAAAGAAATACTTATATAGCTAACGTGAATTAGGAAAGCACATCATGGATGAGCACCGGGATTTATAGAAGTAATTAAACATATACGATGGTGATGTTGAAAATAGGAAACAAATAAATAAAGTAAATAAAAGGGAGCAATTTTCTTGAAACTAACTGGACTGGATGTTGTACCGAGCATACCTTGTTGAAAAATACACAAACCGAATGATCAGCCGAGAATTGGTCCAGCTCACATACCCGATGCGAGTGTCCAACGCACAAGCCGGCGATCTCAGCCTGCTGGGTGTGCACCACGATGCAGCTGCCGTTGTTTCTGTCAGGTAGGTACGCCCTGATGGTGTCCCACTCAAACATGGTCGAAACATCTTCCAGGATGACCAGGTACCTCTCATCACCCAACTGCATCATGAGCTCATCGACAAGTAGTCCACCACCTTGTGGCGCTGACGACGACGACATCGCCTCCATCTTCTTCAGTACATATCCGCAGTGCTTCTGCTTCCTTGCTGCTGCAGGCAACGGTTCGTGTAGAGCTGCGTCAGCAATCTCCTCAGGAACTCATGGGGGCTGAAGGGCGTGGCACCTTCACCCAAGCACGGCTTCCGAAGTTGCTGAAGATCTCTGTATCGTCACAGGCCGTCCTGATGATCGATGTCGTCCCAAGATCGCCTGTTGTTCCCCAGATGGATACCAGTCGCAGGGTTTGTTCTTTGTTGTCGACGATCAGCTTGACGAGATCCACTGGGCAGATCTTGGCAGAGAGTTCCTCGCCTCGAAGATGATGTCCGATTCAGTCGTTGAATCGGCCAAGGCTTGCTGACGCAGCAGCTCCCCAACGGCAACGGGCTTGCACTGGCACTTGCACGCCGCCGCGTCACCGATCTGCTGGATCTGGATGTAGCGCGTGTTCCTAGGGCCCATCGCCTCGATTCTGGCCTTGAGCAGCTCTATGCCGGCGACAGCGTCGCCCAAGGCGGCTGCTCCCGGCTCCTGTGGCAGCAGCACGCAGGACGGGAGCAGGTTGCGCCACCAGTAGCTCGGCTTGTTGTCGTCTAGCTGGAGGACACACTCGATGCTGTCCTCCACGTCCAGGGCCATGTCGCGGACCTGCGTCACCCAGGTCCTTGACATGTCGTCGTCGCCCTTGGTGCGCTCGTTGGAGACGACGTTGAGGAAGGCATGCATCATCTCGAACTCATCCGAGATGAGCATCAGGTCGCGCTGCACGTTCTTCTTCAGCTTCTTCTCCTCCTCAATGGCTGACTTGGCCATAGACAGCGTCGCATTCACCGCCGTCTTGGCCAAGCCGAACACAAGGTCTGCCATTTCTGCTCTAGCTAGCTATCAGTGCGATACCTCACCGTACCTGCCTAGCTTCCCCGACAAAGACCTATCCATAATCAGGCATCAAGACATTTGCTCTTTCCAAAGCTTCAAAAAGAACCTTCACCACTTACTATTATATGAAATAACTAACCATCTTTTGCTGCAAATAGAAAGCCAATGTCTTTTTGAGCATCAAAAAACTTGCCAAGCAAGTTGATATTCGACGAAGTTGCAATGCTTAACCTAAGTCCATGAAAAATGCACCCTATCAACTCAGGCGCATTTTAAAGCGACTTCTACGGCCTGCGGCACAAAACGTCGGCGTCTACGCCAACATCGTCTCTGCCATAACACATTTATTTTTAGGAGGGCCTTCACCATCACTTTAGGAGGGACTTCAACGAAACCATGATGACTCGCCACCACGAACACATCGGCACGAGGGGGCTTTGCCGACACCTTCGACATCTGCATCAACATCGCCTCCGCCAAACACCTTTTCCAGGAGGGCCTTTGCAAACATCATCAACGAACCTCTAAGACTGGCTTCCACTAACACTTTGGCAAGAGGGGCTTCGCCATCATCTTCACCCACTACAACGGCTCGAGAGCCCAGATTGACACCTTCGACATCAACACCTACATTGACTTGCCTCTATTGCCAAACTCGAGGGGCTACGTCAACTCCTATGGCACCAAGGTCTACAACACCTTCGTCAACGACTCTGGCTCGAGAGACTCACCGACAACTTTGGTCTAGACATTTACTTCCACTACTACGACTACATCGACTACACCAAGCGTGGTTAAGGATTCGGTCACGAGCGCTAGCCAAGAGGGGCTAGGGGAGTGCACCGGAGGGCCAGCCACTCCGGAGCATTAAGTCTTTTTCCTGGCGCTCATGAACGAAGATTGAAGGCCTCAGAGACGAAGACCTCCATGCCAAGAAGACCTGGAGATGAAGACCTCTGCGCCAAGAAGACCTAGAGATGAAGACTTTCATGCCAAGAAGACCTGGAGACAAAAGGCTTACGCATCAAGAAGGCCTTGGAGACAAATATCTCCGCACCGAGAAGATACCAGACACTAGTAGAGAACAGACCTTTGATCCTCGGCCAAAATGGGCTCTAGTCCGGCATTTTTGCCCCGGGACTAGAGATACTTTAGTCCCGGTTGGTGGCTCAACGGGACTAAAGGTCCCCGCCTAGCAGCTACTACACGCCAGAGGAGGTAGGTGGCGGGGACCTTTAGTCCCGGTTGGAGCCACCAATATACTTTTACTCCCGGTTGGTGGCTCCAACCGGGAGTAAAGGTCTACTCCCGGCCGTGGGCTGTGCCTGGGGTTGGAAAGTTACCTTTAGTCCCGGTTGGAGCCACCAACCGGGACTAAAGGTCCCCTTTATATCCCGGCCGTCTCCTTCTTCCTCCCTAGCCCGAGCTCAAAGCACATTTTGAAGCTCACTGCACTAGTGTTCTTGCTTCCTCCCTCCTCCATTGTTCCTCCATCCATTCTCGATTCCTCCGTCGATTTCTTGATTCTTTCATCGATTCTTCAGTTGTAAAGGTTACCAATCTCATACTCTCATTTTTCACCATTATCTTATCTCATTTTGTTCACTATATATATATATATGGTTCTTTATTGTGGTTTTTTCATTTGTAAGCAATTTGAGCTCAAAATCACTTCAAGCTTGCATATTTACATGAAAGAAGGTTAAAGTAGCTAGTTGAACTTGCGGACCGTGTTCATCTCGGCGAGCATGTTTCTCTGCCGAAGCGATAACGGACGTCAAGGAGGAGCTTTGATTTCTACGAGGAGAGCGGCAACGGTCGTGGAAGACCGTGTTCCTTCCTCGTAGAATCGAGCTCTTCCTTGACCAAGCACTGTGCCGTCCGGTGGAGAAATGCTCGCGAGATGATCACGTAAGCAAGGTCAACTAGTACGGATGGTTATTTATTAAAACATGTTTTTGAGATATAGATAATTTTATAGTTTCTTAATTTTATTTGTTTATAAAATGAGAAATTTATAGTGTATTAAAAAATGAGTATAGAGAGTAGATGTCAGCTGCTTCCGGGTCCTCGGCCTCTCATAGGTTTCCAAAACGACTTAGGTCGGGCCTCCCTCTCATTCCATGCGGCAAGTGTCATGATGAGACGAAGATTGTGATGGAGTACCGAGTGAAGAAGGAGGGTCCCAACAAGGATCGTATCTTCTACAAGTGCCCGGATCGCAATGTGAGTTATTTTATCGTATTTAATGATTATGGTTAGTTTATACCTATTTTCATGATGGTTGTGATTAAAGTTCTAATTTTTTGTTTTAATTTCAGTGGGATGGCAGTGGACGATGTTCAGGCTTCTACTGGAAGGAAGAGTATGTTGAACTCGTACAAAAATATCTTGCACAACAGGCAGATACGGCGGCTAATGAGGCAGTGATCCAGCCGAAGAAGCCCAAAGATGTTGCACAATCGTTGGATCTGTCTGTTTTAGTTGAGATTGGTCGTGAAATCCTTGTGCTCCTGAAATGTATTTAGCTTTAGTTCTTTTAGTGGTAGTTGGGATTGTCTACATTGTAGCGATGCTTTCATAAATTTGTACCTTTTGTGGTGGCACACATGTTGTATAAATAATTAATTATGATCAAGGTTTTAATATGGTATTTGTCATGTAATGCAGATGAGCCGGCATTGGATGTACAATGCTGATCGCCGCTCCCAAGAGTTCATTGACGGCGTGCATTCTTTGTTACGTGCGGCCGAGGCAAACAAACGTGACGATTTCATATGCTGCCCATGTGCCATATGTAAGAATACGGTGGAATATCCTTGCTCAAGGACTCTTCATTCACACTTGTTCAAGTCGGGTTTCATGCCAAACTATATTTGTTGGACGAAGCACGGAGAAACCGGCGTTGTAATGGAAGAAGGTGAAGAAGAACAATGGGACGACAATGATATTATTCCCGATGGTGCGTGCTTCAATGATACTGCAATGGGAGAAGCTGAAGAAGAGGTAGCCATAGAAGATGAGCCTGCTGATGATCTTTGTCAGGTCATTCGTGATGCACAAAGAGAATGTGAAAGTGAAAAGGAGAAGATCAAGTTCGAGCGGATGCTAAAAGATCACAACAAATTATTGTACCCAACTTGTGATGTAGGGCAGAAAAAGTTGGGAACCACACTAGAATTGCTGCAATGGAAGGCAAAGAATGGTGTATCTGACAAGAGATTTAGAGAGTTACTAAAAATTCAAAAGAAGATGCTTCCGAAGGACAATGAATTGCCCGCCACTACCTACGAAGCAAAACAAGTTGTCTGTCCTATGGGGCTAGAAATCGAGAAGATACATGCATGTCCTAATGACTGCATCCTGTACCGTGGCAAAGAGTACGAGAAATTGGATGCATGCCCGGTATGCCATGCATCGCGGTATAAGATCAGGCGAGATGACCCTGGTGATGTTGAGGGCGAACGTCCGCGGAAGAAAATCCCTACCAAGGTTATGTAGTATGCTCCTATAATACCACGCTTGAAACGTCTGTTTAGAAACAAAGAACATGCAAAATTGTTGCGATGGCACAAAGAAGACCGTAAGGTAGACAATATGTTGAGACACCCTGCTGATGGGTCCCAGTGGAGAGTAATCGACAGAGAATTCCTGGAGTTTGCAAACGACGTAAGAAACTTAAGGTTTGCTTTAAGTACAGATGGTATCAATCCTTTTGGAGAGCAGAACAGTAGTCATAGCACTTGGCCTGTTACTCTAAGTATCTACAACATTCCTCCTTGGTTATGCATGAAGCGGAAGTTCATTATGATGCCTGTGCTCATCCAAGGCCCGAAGCAACCTGGCAATGACATCGATGTGTACCTGAGACCACTTATTGACGAACTTCTCATTTTGTGGAATCAAGAAAGGTGTACGTGTGTGGGATGAGTACAAACAGGAAGACTTTGATCTGCGAGCATTGTTGTTCGTAATAATCAATGATTGGCCTGCTCTAAGTAATCTTTCAGGACAGTCAAACAAGGGATATAATGCATGCACACACTGCTTCGGTGATATTAGAGGTGTATTCTTGAAAAAATGTCAAAAGGTCGTGTACCTTGGCCATCATCGATTTCTTCCTGCAAATCACCCCGTAAGAAAGAAAGGCAAGCATTTTAAAGGGAAGGCAGACCACCTGACCAAGCCTCGCAACCGAACCGGTGAGGATGTACTCGATATGGTCAATGATGTGAAAGTCGTCTTTGGAAAAGGACATGGAAGCCAACCTGTTCTGAACGACGCTAACGGTCACGCACCCATGTGGAAGAAGAAGTCCATATTTTGGGACCTACCCTATTGGCAAGTCCTAGAGGTCCGCAGCTCGATCGACGTGATGCACCTAACGAAGAATCTTTGTGTGAACCTGCTAGGCTTCATGGGTGTGTATGGAAAGCCTAAGGACACATTTGAAGCACGACAGGACCTGCATTGTTTGAGAGAAAGAGACAACCTACATCCAGAGAAGACAGATGATGGACGCCATTACTTACGTCCTGCCAGCTACACTCTAAGCAAAGAGGAGAAGGAAATCATGTTTGAATGCTTAAACAACATCAAGGTACCATCTGGATTCTCCTCGAATATAAAGGGTATTATAAATGTGCCGAGAGAAGAAATTACGTAACTTAAAGTCCCATGACTATCACGTTCTCATGACATAATTACTTCCAGCTTGCATTAAGAGGAATTCTACCTCCAAATGCGTCGT
Source organism: Miscanthus lutarioriparius (assembly GCA_904845875.1). Classification (NCBI taxonomy): domain Eukaryota; kingdom Viridiplantae; phylum Streptophyta; class Magnoliopsida; order Poales; family Poaceae; genus Miscanthus; species Miscanthus lutarioriparius. The sequence continues at coordinate 27,759,286 of CAJGYO010000009.1, read as the reverse complement.
CTAGCCACCTTGAAGCTATGTGCATTCCTCAATGCAATTTCTCGAAGGCAATTGATCCAACCTGATCTAGCTAAACTGAGAATGATGTGGTTCAATGTCTCGTCGACTTTGAGTTGGTGTTCCCTCCTTCCTTCTTTGATATCATGACACACTTCCTAGTTCACCTAGTCAAGGAGATTTTCATTCTCGGGTCTGTGTTCCTACACAACATGTTCCCCTTAGAGAGATTCATGGGAGTCCTGAAGAAATATGTTCACAACCATGCTCACCTAGAAGGAAGCATCGCCAAGGGCTATGGAACAGAAGAGGTTATTGAGTTCTGTGTTGACTTTATTCCCGACCTTGACTCGATTGGTGTTCCTTAATCGAGACATGAGGGGAGACTAGGCGGAAAGGGGACACTAGGGAGGAAAAGATATATTTGTACGGATGATGATTATTTCAATAAAGCGCACTACACAGTTCTCTGAACTCCTCTTTGGTAGATCCGTATATTGAGACACACAAGGATCTCTTACGATCCGAGTTTCGTGGAAAGGCTGAAGCTTGGATTACGCGTAAGCACATGGAAACTTTCAAGTGTTGATTGCGAAAAAAAATGTCAAGGTGATGAGAGCATCCATGAGCAATCAGATTTATTGGCTATGCAACCATCATGGCATATCGTCACATATAAAGGGTACGAGATAAATGGGAACATATTCTACATAGTAGCCCAAGATAAAAGGAGTACCAACCAAAATAAGTGGTGTCCGTGATAGATGCCATAGACCGAATGGGAATAAGCGGACATATTATGGACGATAGATGAAATATAGGAACTAGAATATGCACCTACTTTGAAGATCCCATTGTTCAAGTGCCAATGGGTCAAGGTGACCGTGAGGCGGGGTAACGAAGAGACAACGAGTATGGAATGACAACAGTAGAGACCTTAGTAATATTGGGTACAAAGACGAACCATTCGTCCTTGCCAAGGATGTGAATCAGGTGTTCTATGTCAATGATATGTCTACCAAACCAAAAAGAGGGAAAAACGATAATGACTCAACCAAAGAGCCAAAGCGCCACATAGTTCTTTCAGGAAAAAGAGTCATCGTGGGAATTGAGGACAAGTCGGACATGTCAGAAGATTATGAAAAGGATGACCGAATTCCGCCCTTCAAAGTGAACAAAGACCCTAGCATCTTGGTAAATGATGAGGACACACCATGGTTACGACGCGATCATAACTAAGGGACATACGTAAAGAAGAAGTTCACTGCTGTGCCCACTTGATGATATAGTGATTTAATGTAGTGTGTGTTTGAGATATTATGTAATAATTGTGAATTCAGATGTTTATTATGTCATGTTTCAAATTAAATCAATGTTTGATTTATTGGTGGGATTTCTCTCTCAAAAAGGTAAATTAGGATATTGAGTGATGAAAAATTAAAATATTAACGTTAAAATGATGTGAAAACAAATTTTCTGTCCAAAACCAATAGTTTTAATAATTTTAATTAAACACTATATTTTTGCATTAACGAAATAATAAATATTAGTTACATTATGTTTTATAATTGTAACAAAAGATAAAAAAGTTAGGTTATAGATTTTTCCTATGTGCAATAAAGAAAAAGAAAATCCATATTTTTAACAAAATAATTTTATGCCTTTTATTTAATTTACTATGTATTTAACAAGACTATTGCATTTCTATTAAAAAATTTCTTTGCTTACTCGCTGGCCAGACGCAAGGCCACACACCGGGTATCAGACGTACTTCTCATGGCGCTGACACGACATGATTGACGACGAGGCCGCCAACGCTGTGGCTTCTCCTCCATTCCCAAGGTACGCGCTTGTCTCGTTCCATCTCCATGCTACACCATGACCAATAGATCGATCATGATGAGGAGCACGCTGTGCTAGCTTTGCTCGATCTCGGATCCGCCGATCAAACATTTGATCAGACTGCAGTTGATAACCAAACGCTTGATCATTGAAGATTTCACTTCAATGAACATAAAAAACAGTGATGTCCATCATAAAAAGAAAGATCTTATAGGTTTGGTCGAAATAGTTAGCACTTCGCTAACTTTCTTGTATTTTGTTTATGGTTAATAAAGTGCTGGGAAGCAATGCTCCATGATTTCAGTTAAAAAAAACTATGATAATTTTGACCAAGTTCATATAGAGAAAAATATCATCACTTATCACACTAAATAGATTATACTGTGAAATTATATTACATGATAATAAACTGAATGATACTAATTTGATATCATAAATAGCAAAGTATTTTTTTATAAATATGATCAAACTTAAAACAATTTAATTTTGACTAAACAATATAAGGTACATTTTAGCCAATGGGGTACATTATTGCATATATGTTAGTTTATCATTATTGCGTTTCTATGTATACGGCGGAGCACCGCCACCCTCGTTCGCCCTAGGGTTTATACGGCGGAGCACCGCCGCCCTCGTTCGCCCTAGGGTTTAGGGTTTATACGGCGGAGCACCACCGCCCTCGTTCGCCCTAGGGTTTAGGGTTTATACGGCGGAGCACCGCCGCCCTCGTTCGCCCTAGGGTTTAGGGTTTATACGGCGGAGCACCGCCGCCCTCGTTCGCCCTAGGGTTTAGGCTGGTTCCGCTGCCCTCGTTCGATCATTTTTGGCGTGTTGTTGTGAACCTCTTCGAGGGTTCCAATCATTGTAAACATTATTTGGAGCTGTTTACTCGACGAGTCAGGATGCAGTGCGATTTTGTTGTCACTTTGGTTTGCAGCAACCCCCCCTTTTCTTTTAGGCGAGGCTCATCGTTTATTGTTCTCAGAAACTTGACGCGCAACGATGCCCCCTTTCTTTCAGGCTCGGCTCGCTATTTTCTATTTAATAAAACCTAATGCATAGCGACGCCCCCCTTTTGTTTTAGGCGAGACCGCCACCAAAACCTACTCGCTTCCTGATTCTTCTTATCATACAAACCAACCTTCACCCATCAAAACCTACTCGTTTAGGGTTTAGGGTTTATACGGCGGAGCACCGCCGCCCTAGAATTGCGTCCGTGACCGAGGGGCAAGATTTAATAATGCATATTGTTCGTAGATTTTACGCATGTAAGCAAAGATTTGACGTACTATATATTGGTTTTGTTTTTTGAAGCTAGATGGCTGACCCGAGAAACATGGATGAGGAGGAGTTGATGATGAATTTGATCAACACTGGCACTCAAGTTGCCGGCGATGATGGTGCTAAAAATAACGTGCAAGAGGATGCAGATGACGGGAGTCAGTACTTAGCTCTTGAACAAAATGAGCAACAACATATTGGCCAAGTATATATTTTTTATTATTAGCTATATAATTGTCATATGTCTTATGTGTGCTCGTGACATTAAAAATAATGTTTATGTTTTGTAGCCCTCTGGATCGACATCAACAACTACAACGAAGAGTAAAAATGTTCGAGGTCCCAAAAAGCCATTGGAGGGCCACTTCATCATCTCGGAGTTCAATGTGGATACAGGCGAACCGGGGGGCCAAATAAAATGAAATTTGTGCACCACTGTGGTTACCTTGTACGAGACCGGCTCCCGATCAGTACCCGCGAATGGAAGAAGAAGACCAATGCTCCTCATATTAGTTTTATCTCCGATCGTGACAAGACGTTAATTTGGAAAGATGTCTTGGTACATTTCACGCTCCAAACAGATGGTTATGATGATATAATAGATGGTGATGAATTGAAGGAGCGAGTTAGGGATTGGGCAATGAAGAAGATGGCCACCCAGTTTCAGACTTGGAAGAAACACCTATACACGACATATGTCAAGAAGAACATAGCACCAGATTTTACTGTCCCAGGCCCGATCTCAAAGCAGAGGCCCTATTGGGATGAGTTTGTACAGTACAAGACGTCTGAAGAGGGTGTGAGTCGGGTGATAAAGAACCAACGTAATGCCCAACAGAAGACATACCACCATAACTTGGGATCAAGTGGCTACCCGACTGCCATTAAGAAGTGGAACAAAATGGAAGCAGACCTTCTTGCCAAGGGTATCACACCCGAATCACTCGAGTGGGGAGAGCGTGCAAGGAATTGTTTTTTTGCTCATGGGGGAACACTGGACCAGGAGATAGGGAAGTGCGTTTATGGTGCAAGACTGCAAGAAGCAGCAGAAAGATTGTTTTATGCTCAGAGAGCTACTGCTAGTGGTGCGTTCAGGCCCAACAGAGAGAAGGATGAGTTGACATACGCCATCGGGACTATTGAACATGGTGGCCGATCTAGAGGCAAAGGAAGTGTCTCATGGGAGCATGGATTCCCTCAGGACAGACCTTCCTACAGAAGCCGCCAGAGAAAGAAGGAAGAAGAGGCACAGCAGCTCCAGAGGTTGGAGGAAGCGGTGCGTGAAGCACAGGAGCGGGGAAAAAACCTTGAAGCGAGAATGCAGGAGGAAATCAGAAGGCAAGTGCAAATAGCAGTGAGTGCAAGCAAGTAGGCATCAGAGCCAGGAATCAACAATAGCCAATCTGTTCAGTTGAAAAGCAGCTGCGCTTCCACGGAGATACCAAATCAAGGGGACACAGGACTGCACTTCCCTGTGGATGACGTCACTGAACCTTGTACATCGTGTGAGCTACACATTCTGAAGGGAAATTCCATAATCAAGGTGGCTATCGGTCTTGTTAATCCTATCGACCGAACCAAGACATCAAGGATTCATGGGAATATAATCCAAGAAGGATATGCTACCATCTTGGTAGATAAAGCTGAAAAAGGTTTTAGTGATTTGCCTCTTGACATTCCTGGAGGTGATGGCGAGAAGACTCTAGGAGAAGCAGAGAAGACATTCATTCTATGGTGCAAGCGCTACATCATCATTCCCGGGATGTCGGCTCCACCTCCTCCTGAACTACCTCACCATAGGTGCGGATGAAAACACTACATCATTAATTTATATTGGCTTAAATAATTAACAATCTGCTCATAATAATATGTCATTCCTTTTTTTGTAGTAGATCCTCCCCCAACCTAAATCCAATTGTTCAATCGCCAGATCATCATAGTGCTCAGTACGATGACATTGTGTTGGAAGGCGAGGCTGCATCTGCACCATCTCCAAGAAGGTCTCCAACGCCACAGCCGCCACCTCCAAGGAGGTCTCCAACACCGCTGCCAGGACCTCCAAGGAGGTCTCCAACGCCTCCCCCGCCCCCGCCTACCAAGAAGCCAAGTGCTAGCAAGAGGCCAGCCCCACAAACGAAGAACCAGTCCCCGCCGGCAAAGAAAGCCACCGTGAAACCAAGGGCTATTCCCAAAATAATATCTGAAGAGAAGGAAGAAGAAACTGATGCATATAAAAATATTTGTCCAGATTCTATGACAAACTTAAAAAGAATCAAGAAGGAGAAACCCGGAGAAACCGTACTTCTTCGTAGCTCCAGATATTCTAAGAAAAAAGGTGGCTTCTTACCAGCAACAACAGCGGGAATCTCATAAGCCATCCAAATCAACGTTAACAGACTATGGCCGCACCCTCACCAAGTCAATTGAGGTGGCACAGAAAAAGAAGCGGGCAGGGAAAGGAGTTGCCCAACTCGAACAACAATCGCACCAATTAGTCCCTAGGTAATGAATATGGTTCGAATTTAGGATTAATGCATCAGGCAAACATACCTCCGGATGTCGATTTGGATCACCTTGGTGAATTTATTGATGAGACTGGTCTCGACCTTTACCAAATGTTTGGTGATGGAAATATTGAGAGTGCGGCGGAGGTTGATATTTGGAAGAAAAAATTTGTACTAGGCCAGAGTCTATACAACCCTCAAGCCTTATCTGATCTGGGGACGCAAATGTACCTGCTAAACAAGTGGTACATGCAGGCGTCTACCAGTGGAGACTTCTGCGTTGGTGTTAGAATTAGAGACGAACATTGGTTCCGTGGCGATGATGTTATGTATGTTGACTTTGCAGAATTTCATCAACTATGCCACCTGACCTCTCTGGACAAAGTTATAATTAGCTGCTATTGCCTGTAAGTAATAATTCTCTCGATCTATTATTAAACTCATCATATGTGTGTATATGCATATAAATTATCCTAACAAGTACTATATATATGCAGATTTACAATAACAGAGCTCAGAAAGGTAGGCTGCAATGAAATTGGTTTTGTTGATCCCCATATAGTATTTAAAGACCCAGTTACTTCAAAGACTAATTGGAAGTCTGAGTCAGAGAGTAACCTCATGAACTTCTTAGTGAACCAACGCCACAAGAAGGATATACTTTTTCCCTACAACTTCAAGTGAGTGTTAATAATGTCGATCATCCTTAATGGCTCATATGTTGATTCTAGTTAATTAATGAGTGTTATGCGTTATATCCTATAAACACATGCAGCAATCACTGGATATTGATGGACATCGATCTGGTGAAAAGTCACTTGATAATCTATGACTCGATGAGAAAACCACAACAAGACTATCAAGATATGATAGATATTATCCAGATATAATTTTGGTATCTCTAGCAACTATATATACACACAAACATGATGATTAACTATATCTGATGACGTGGCAAATTTTTTATTAGGCAATGTTTGGAAAACCTTTATTGAGAAGCAACACACGGGAAAATGCAAAGCGCCACTGAATGTAATCCCTTTGAAAGTAAGTCCCCTAAATCGCATCATCTTTATTAATTAAACATATAGCTTTCACCGGATCACTAGATTAGATGACAAATCTTTTTCTCGTAAAGTGGTGTCTGAGGCAGGAACAGGGGAACAACTACTGTGGTTATTATGTTTGCAAGTTTATCAAGGTGGTCTCCCAAAGAACTACAGAGAGACTCAAAGTACGTTAAAAATACACTATATATTCATTTAATTATTATTATTGATTGTGTTACTATGTCTTTATATATATATGTACATATATTAATTTATTTTCCTTTAATTCAAACCTGTAGGCTCGATGGTTGGAGGAAAAGGTCATACGGCAAGACCAAATCAAAGCAATTCAAGAGTCTATAGCCGAATTTTTTAATGAGCAGGTCATCGATTCCAAGGGCGAGTTCTACTTCGACCCAACACTGCCATGGAAGCCAAGCTAGAGGATGAGAGGAAACTTGTTATATATCACAACAACTGTAATGCAATCTTTTGTAATATATGCACATGAAATAATATAATGTAAAATACACATATGCATGCATGCATGCATGTAAATATATATATGATGCATGCATGCATATATATATATATTTCTATGCTTGAATTGTGTGATTTAATACGTTCATTGTGCTTGAACCGAAACATACTATACGCGCGTATAAATGTATAATTAGCAGCGTACAATACGACTTCAAAAACCTATTTTGAAAAGAAAACAAAAAAATGAAAAGAAAAGAAAAAAGAAAAAAAACATTTAGTCCCGGTTCGTATTACCAATCGGGACTAAAGGTGCCGGCCATCGTGGCATGTCAGGAGGCACCTTTAGTCCCGGTTGATGTTATCCACCGGGACTAAAGGTCCTCCTTTAGTCCCGGTTCCTGACCTGAACCGGGACTAAAGGACCCCCCTTTAGTCCCGGATGCTTGCTCCCGGGTGGGGAACCGGGACTAGAGGGGGCTCCCCACTGGGAGTAAAGCTCTGTTCTCTACCAGTGAGAGGCAAAGACCTTGGAGACGAAGACCTGCACATTGAGAAGATCCTAGAGATGAAGACCTAAGCGCTGAGCGAAGGCGTTGAACCATGTTATAGAAGCAGCAGAAGGAGCCAAAGGCCAAAGATGAAGACATCCGGAAGATCAAGGCACTTGGAGCTAAAAGCCTCGAGTATTAGAATATGTATAGGTTAGAGTCGTGCACGTGCTCTTTTCTCCATACCCTTTTTTCCCATAGGATTTTTGGAATTGAGTTTTTAGCGTGGCATGCACGTACATGTTACGAAGGGTGATCCTCGCAACCAAGGTTAGAGTTGTACTGCGCCTCTTCTTGTATGAACATCTACTAGATCATGTAGTACCTGTCGACAAAATACGGCCGGCAGTCTACCGAGGGGTATGCCCATGGTAGTAGATGAATCGGTGGAGGTGCGCGTGACGGAAACTAGATGGTGACACAGAACGCAAGAGACAGCGATTAATTAGGTAGGTTCATGCCGTCAGCTTGATGTAATACCCTACATCTTGTGTGTTTGGTGGATTGTATTATGAGACCAGGTGAAAAACGAGGAGAGGGCCTACCCGCCTTATATAGCACGAGGGTAGGGTTATAGGTCTGTTGTATCTATCCTGATCGGTTATATGATATGTGTTTACAAGGAATACGATATCTAACATAACTGATCAGATCTTCCTTCATCTTTAAGGATGCTTTACCATGAGGCTTCGGTGAAAATTGTTTTAATTAATTTTCAAAAGGATGTTGTTGAATCAAGTGAATTCAAATCGAACAATTGAAATAGTAATAGGCGTTCAACTGGGAGCCGATTAGCCCATTTTTTCCATCCAATCATTTCATCATTTTCATTTTAAGCTTAGAACCGATACACACCATCGGACTAAGGTGAATTTCCGAGTGCCGGGGCACTTTGCAATCACAAAATTTTATCGGCTTTGAAAAATTTTGCCAAGTGTCAAGACTTACAAAGAGCATTCGGCAAAAAAGAGTTACAAAGACATTTTTGAGTGTCTTTTGTCAACACTGGTAAAGCCTTTGCCAAAGCCATTGAACCTCTTCAAAGTTGAAGAGAGAAAAAACCCATGAAAAAATGGAATTTTTACCCAAAAATGGAATTTTTTAATTGGTGGAGGCCCCATTAAAGCGCCCATCCATCTCTCGGCTTTTTTCATTTGAATTCATTTAGGGCCTCAAAAATTGATTCGAAAACTGATTTGCCTGAGGGCAAAAAATGCACACGCAAAATTTTGCCCTGCCAAGACATAGCACGCACAAAACCTCCTCTACCACTGCGAGTCACTTGTGTCTAGATTCCGCACTCGGCATGATTATACTAAAATAAATTGCTTATTTGAGGTCCTAAATGAATTCAAATCAAAAGTGGTCAACTACAAAGTTTCATAACTTTTGAGATCTACAATTTTCATTTAGTAAAGTTTTTCCATCCGAGGTCGTTTGAAAAATTTGAATTTTAAATTTGAGAGATTCAAACATAGTTTTGCATGATAAGATGATTTCAAATCAAAAAGTTGTCAACTACATAGTTTCATAACTTTTGGAGATCTACAATTTTCATTTAGGAAGTTTTTTTTTCATCCGAGGTCGTTTTGAAAATTCAAATTTTAAAATTTTCAAATTCAAACGTCGTTTTTGCATGACAAGATGATTTCAAATCAAAATGTTGCCAACTACAAAATTTCATAACTTATCAAGATCTACAAAGTTTATTTTGGTCATTTGTTCATCCAATATAGTGGTAGTAACATTGTTCACAAATCTTATATATGTATCTTCTACTTTCATGAAACTAATATGAGAGATATGAGAGATGTAGATTTTATGAACAACGTTATTGTCGCTTTGTCAAATGAAGAAATGACCAAAATAAACTTTGTAGATCTTGAGAAGTTATACAACTTTGTAGTTGAAAAGTTTTTCATTTGAATTCATTTAGGGCCTCAAAAATTGCTTCGAAAAAATGATTTGCCGAGGGCAAAAAAAAATGCACACGGTAAAAAGCTTCTTTGCCGAGTGCCAAAACAAAGGCACTCGGCAAAATACATCTTTGCCGAGTGCCAGAAAAAAACACTCGGCAAAGACGTATTTTGCCGTGTGTTTTTGTTTGCCGAGTGTATTTTATTTGGCACTCGGCAAACACGGTCTTTGCCGAGTGCCCGATAAAATACACTCGGCAAAGCCTCGGCACTCGGCAAATCGCCGGTTTCCGGTAGTGATAGTAAAGGTACATCACTGCCGGTTCCTCACAAATATGACAGTGATAAGGCCAGCAGTGATGTCCAATTCTGTCGTAGTGTGTGAAGGCCACGGAAGTTGAACTCCTTGTTCTCTATGAGTGCATAGGGATGGTGGAATTGGAGGTGGGCCACGAGAGAAGGTGTTGTCTTGCAAGCCAATGACACTTCCACTCAACCCTACTTTTGTGATGTGTCTGTGTGCTTTAAGAAACGAAAGCCAAATGATCACAAGATTAGTTGCAGGGCTCATCTTTTGGGAGGTAGTGATCGTTTGGCTCATTGCTGCTTCGTCACAAGTGCGCGCGAGAGGAACAAAAATGTAAATTGTGTTACCCCGATGGCCTGACTGCAACTTTTTGGCTACTTATACAGGAAGCGTGTCGGCCTGGCCCATCGGACATTCCAATTTCAACATGAATAGGCGGGCAAACAAACAGCTCCCAGCCCTATTGTTTGATCCTGATGATACGGGCTCTATCTATGGACCATAGGCATCTGGCTTCCTTTGCTTCAGCCTCAGCTGGCATGGGACGCAGAAAGCCAGAGGACAGCTAAATTTAAACGAGGTTTCTGTTATTCACATCTAACACTTTTTAAACAAAAAAAAAGAGCTGAAAAATACCATTACAGGTGCAAGCTAAGGTGCTGCGTGCAGCTCTGGACATTGTGCTTAACATGGCTGAAGCCTTAGTTCATTTTCCTGTTCATGAGGAAGCATGGCATAGTTTGGCTTCAATCCTTCTTGATTAGCAGTGTCAAAATTTGGATTAATTGTTAAGCAACATCCACAGAGCGGTTGATAAATTGATTTTATTTCCAGGTGCTAGCTGAAACCACGTAAATACGATGCGACCGGTACCTATTTTGTTTGTAGTTAGCGAAGAAACATCATGTCCCAGGCTGACAAATAACGTGACCCTAACTTCTAAGAATTCACTACTATACCCCATCTTCCATAAAAGATTCAGGATCGCATATTTGCATCTAAGTTTAGTTTATATCTAGTTACAGAAGTTGCCTATTTTAAGGCTTTAGAGGAAACACTTTAGTTTACAAAGAAACTGTTGAACTAAATATAAGCAGCAAAGAAACAAATAAAGAAAAAACTCACCAGTAGCATCAGAACCCAGTGGTTCACAACAAGTCACAAGGAAGCTACTTGGATCCCTCCTTTTGCTACAGTTGTAAAGCTCAGCAAAGAAAAGCTTTTCCTTCGAACCCTCCTTGCTGGACCTTGCAGTGAAGTTAATATGTGTATACAAACGGCCTGACTCAGGCATGACATCCAACAGCTCAAACTTGATCTGGGCACAAGAAATTAATAAGAAGATAATGAATCACAAATTACCAAACCAATATATATAATAGTCATATGTTCTTCTGGTGAAAAAAAGTTAATAAAATGAGCAGCACACCTTTTTCCTTCTGTTGTAATGTGCCAAGGCACCCTTTCCTAATCTCTTCGATTTCTCAAGAATAACATCTGGACGTGCAGTGAGAGGGTACTGATATTTTTTGTGAGGATTGAATTTCCTGCACCAACAACAATGTCAAATTGAAACACAAACAAAATAGACAGATAAACAATCCATGGCGCAAACGTTGCCTTGCTTACTCGGCACTATTTATGGCATTACTAGTGGCACTGATGCATAAGCTTAAAGAAAAACTGGCACATTGCAAAATTCATTTGGTCAGAAGAGTACAGAGTAGACCACTTTTAACAGTTCATTAGAGGGATACACAATTCTGCTATAGTGGGTACATCAGTTATCCATTCAGATGTAAGTAAATGCCAGATCCAAATAGGGCTAGGGTGCTTGCAGAGTGGATTAGGAGTGGCTCAGGTGTTTAATTTATGGCAATTTGACAATTTTGCATCTTTTGCCTCAGTATGATGATCAACTACATCCTACTATGAGTGCATCACGAGATAAATAACACATAGAATTGCAAAACATAACCATTATGATGATGTCAATTCGTTGCATAAATGATCAGTAATTCTCTTGCCATGAATGGCCCAAATCATTACTACAATGATGATGTCAAGTCAAAACACTCGGCGAAGAGGCCATTTTCTCTTATTCTGGGAACCTTCTTTGCCGAGTGTTTTGGTTTTACCGAGTGTATTCTAATGGACACTCGGCAAAGTGACCATAAAATCTGGCCGTTGCGCGCTTGTTTGTCGAGTGTTTTGGACGTGACACTCGGCAAAGTGTCTAAACTTTGCCGAGTGTTGTGGCCTTGACACTCGGCAAAGTGTCTAAACTTTGCCGAGTGTTTTGGGATTGACACTCGGCAAAGGTTAGAAACTTTGCTGAGTGTTTTGGGCTTGACACTCGGCAAAATTGAGAAACTTTGCCGAGTGTTTTTCCGTCGTGCACTCGGCAAAATCGCCGTCACCGTGCCATCCCGTTAACTTTTTTTTTTGCCGAGAGTTTATTTTTACCGAGTGTTTATTGACACTCGGCAAATGGTTTGCCGAGTGCGCGATAAAAAACACTCGGCAAATAGCTGTTTGCCGACACTATAGATGCCATGTGTTCTATGCTGAGTGTTACATTCGGTAAAGTCTTTGCCGAGTGTTTTTGGGACTTTGCCGAGTGCCAGTATCCCGTAGTGAGTAATATAGTAATAATCTACTTACAGGCCTTTTCCGCCATATACAGATACACAGCAATGCACCTAGTAATAATTGGGTAAGAGAACAGAATATTTCAATCCCATCTGAATATAGGCATCCAAATTCAACAGCACGAGAGCATTTATTATACACGTATATGTACATAAACATAACAACCGGTGCTCACTTGTAGACGATTATAAGGACAAAAGAATAATTATTAAAACAAAAAAGAAAGAAAGATTAAGGGGAACCAACGGCACCAGCAGTACGTGCGGTGCGGTGCGGTGCAGGAACAGCGAGTTATGCCAGAGACAGACGACGGCAAGCGTAATCACGACGATCTCGACGCCTGAGATGAACGACGTGGCCGGACGACCTCCAGCTTCAGAGCAGGTTTCTTGGGGTGCTTGGCAAGCTGCTGCTGGACTGTTTCCTTGAATGCATCGTTGAAGGAACCCAGAAGCCATACTTGTTTGAGGGAGACCGGCTGCTCAAGCCCAGAAGACTACATCTCTGACCCTTCAAGGCAGTGGACTTCAGATGCTCAAGCTTCTCCATCGTTCCCTCGTCTTCAAACCTTAGATGCAACTTGGATTTGCAAGCAATCGACCTGGAGTTTCTTGAAAATCTCTTCATACGGGGATTTGAGCGTTTTATACGTGAATTGGAGCTCACCATCTTGATCCTTGTTGGTACGAAGGCGTAGAGTCCGTTGATTTGGTATGCGCCCGAGGTCCATTATGGCATCTGGTGTGAATAGTGTAGTCATCTCTATAGTCAGCTTCACGAGATCGTCACAATACTTGATGGGCCATGGCAGCTGCTCTACACGGCCAGACATATTTGGGCTCCGTAGGCTTGTGGGAAAGCCGATGTGTTCCCAATGAACGAAATGGTTGTTCCTCTCAAACTTTAGTGACAAGGATTCCAAATGAGTCTTGCTGTCTAAAAAGGAAAGCGACCGTTACCCGTGTTTGCCACTGATGCCAGAGACTTGGAGTTTCTTCAACTGGGGAAGGGAAACGATCTCACCCAGAATGGCCTGTCTGCGGTATTTACATGGACAGCGGGCAGGGTTTGCAAGGCTTCCAGTCTCTTAATCCCTCTAGGTACCACGACACTACCACTGCGAGAGCCCAAAACATGTTCACGTCTGAGGAACTTGTGCAAGCAAGACACCAGACCAGGCGACCTGCTACTTGATGGCGTCGATCCTTCTCCCGGATCATCCGTCCATGCAACGGTGTTACCTGCACAAATGTACTGCAGCTTCATTAGCTTCGGTGATGAATGGTGGCAGCGTGACGACGGAGGTATTGCTGATATCGAGAGTTTGTAGCTGCACCAGGTCACCAACGGAGTCTGGCAGCTTTCAGATACCGCTCTGTCCTCTCAGGGAGAGGAACTTGAGACGAGATGTCAGCTTCCTGGTCTCCTCGAAGTCATCATCGCCTACTGCCTGGGCATTCTCCAGATTCAGCACCCGAAGCACCCTCATCCTGTCGGACACGTAGTATGACCAAAACGACTTATCAAACACTGTCAAAGACCGTAGCCGTGAGAAGTCCAAACTCTGGAACAGGATCTTGTCGTAATCCCAGGTGCTCCCGATGCTTGTGTTGTCCTATGCCTTCTGTGGTTAAGCAGCCATGGCCATGCCCCTGCTGGTTCTCTAGTGCAGAGACTTCCACTGGAAAGAAAATTGTCTCCTCCACAGGCCGTGACATGATGTACTCGCGGAAGAAACCGTTGGCTCGGTACCCAATCACCTTGGCTGTCTTCACTCCAACGTAGGCACCGTGTTAATTCTCACGACACTACTATACTCGTATCTTTCACTGCTGCGTCTTCACCCCTATTGCAGTGCAATTTTGTCCTCGACAGTAAGCTGTTGGCAGTGATAGTTGTAGCCATCACCGTCGCTATCTCAGACTGACTAGGATGTACACTACACCGCCGTATTGGCTTATGAGCCGTCCGTGATTAGGTTCTTACTTCCGTCGCATTAGAGCACGACCCGGCTGTGTTGGTATGCACTAACACCACCACATCGGAAATGATTCGCCTGTGTTGAGGATATCAAAACAGTCGTGTGGGCTCATCAACCGCCTGTGTAGTGGTCACCAGCACCGTCGCTTTGTACTTTGACCTGACTGTCATGTGCAGTTGTTCATTGTCGCTCGACGACGGCCGAGACGCTGTGGTATTGAGTTAACACCATCATCGCTTTAAGCGTATGAACCGTCGATACAAAGGTCATGGTCACCGTTGCCTTGCACCACGATCCGCCTTTGACGATCGTTTAGTCGGTGTCGAGTTACTAAACGATTCAGCGATGATATGCTTTTGATCCCGCCGCATCATACATGATAACGACGGTGGTGATAACAAAACAATGAACGGCGCTCACATCCGACGGTGACCGAATTTCATTTGGTTTCACAATAGATACTAATTTAGCTGGGCCCTTAATAGCATCATGAACACAAAGCATATGATATATAATCATTATATCCATAAATCATGGTCACAAACAATAGTATTTTTTTTATAATAACAATGGACGCTACCATAACATCTTTCTCAATCGATGTCATAACGCAAGCGGCACATAGAGCTTACTAAAGGTACTGATCTATAGAGACTTACATAATGAAATGACGAGTTGTGGTCTTTCTATATGGCACTCCCCGCTTGTAAAGCAAAATGAATATAGTTAGTGCATCCTTCGGATTGGTAGCCAATGCACCACTTAAACTCCTCTTATTTATCTCTCGATCCACAACCTGAGCAAAGCAACAGAATTAATAATATTGGACATACCATTTCTTTAGTTAACAAGCCAAAATTAGCCTATACATGCATAGAATGAAAACAACTCCCTACCTGGACAAAGACTCGTGACGACAAAATGCAGGAAATGCATCAATACTGCTCTGCTAATGACTCCATGAAAAAGGAAACATAAGGAAGATAGTAAGGTCTGTTCATATGGAAACGCCCTCTTGATCTACAAAAGTGGAAGACATGGGCATGGATGGCATGAACCTTTCTGCTGTCCATGTCATATGCAATCAATGATCTATCCTTCCCAACAAGAAAAATGAAATTCTATTCTGGGTGAACTGTAATCACTCTGTACTCCTCATCACAAAGCTCAGAACCAAGTTTAATATTCATGTGTCCAAACAGTTCCTCCGTGTCCACAACATGCTTCAATCTCCAGTTATCAGTACCATAGTCTTTAAGTATCCACACAAAAAGCTAGGACATATTGTGAAAATCAGCAGAGCACACACAGGTGACCCCCTGAGCTTGATGGATGGACATTTGAGTACCATCTGGTTTACGAATTATCCTCCATGTATTTCCCTACATATCCACAGTAACTATCGCAGAGTACTCAAGCATGTGCATAAAACCATTAAGAAAAACACTTCTCGATTTTGAACATAGAACAATACCCTCGCCTCATTCAGATTCCTTAAAGATCTATGCTGTAGTTTTAGATGAGTAGATCTTCACACCTACGCACGCACCCTCTACCACAACAAATTCAGTCACATGGAAGTGTGAGGACGTTAGTTCAAAACCTAAGCGAGCCTGACCAACAGAACGGATGCTATGCGGTAGTACATGCCATTTGTGGGTCACCGAATTGCAGACAACATAGCGACGTAATCTACCAGGCCCACAACACCAGCAAAAGGACGAGGCCACTGCAACAATCCGAGACTAGGACTTTTTGAAGGTGGGAGGACAAGAAGGACAAGGAGGGCCATTCACTGGTGATGCTGGTGAAGTGGCGATTGCCCTTCCACCAGTTGCCATAGAAGAAGCCGACGACAGTCTGTGAAAGCTTCTTATGTTAATAGGAGTCAGAGACGATACGCTTGAAAGGATCAAGATGCCCAAGAGGGTGGGGTGAATTGGGCTAATTCTAAATTTTTGCAATAATTAAGCCCTACACTTAGCCCACTTCACCCCTTGTGCCTAGAATGTGTTTCTATTGTTCTCCCGCACAAAAGTTTTGCACCCTAGGTTCCAATCCTACTCTAGCATGGCAATTCTAGGAATGTAAAGACATGAAATGAATTGCTCAAATGTAAATGCTCAAACTAAAGAGAGGGAAAGGAACGCGGCGATGTTTTCCCGAGGTATCGGAGAGTCGCCACTCCCCACTAGTCCTCGTTGGAGCACCCGAGCAAGGGTGTAGCTCCCCCTTGATCCGCGCAAGGATCAAGTGCTCTCTACAGGCTGATTCTTTGACACTCCATCGCGGTGAATCACCCACAACCGCTCACAACTTGACTTGGGTCATCCACAAGCTATGCCGGATGATCACCAAGCTCCCAATCACCATCGAGCTGTCTAGGTGATGGCGATCACCAAGAGTAACGAGCACAAACTCTCACTTGATCAAGACTAGCCTAATGAGAAAGGTGGGTGCACACTTGCTACTCTCTATGCACTAATGAGCACCTTAATCTTGGATTATCAAATCTCAATCACCTCACTAGGCTTCTGCTCTCCCTTGCACTCCAAAAGTGTTTCTTAGCTGAACAAATGGACAAGCGACCTCTCTTGGACGAGTGGAGTAAGTATTTATACCCCCTCATTCAAAACATAACGTTTGGAGGCTGAGTCAGCACTCTGCGGGTTGACCGGACGCTCTGGTCAGGGTGACCGGATGCTCCGGTCAGTTATACCCGCCACTGTGTCAGAGAGAGCCGTTAAGCTCTGACCAGACTCTGACCAGCGTCCGATCAGCACTGACTGGACGCACTCGGTCATCAAAAACCCTCTCTGGAACCTTACTGATGTTGACCGGACGCTGGCACCCAGAGTCCAGTCACTTCTCTATTCAGCGTCTAGTCAGGTACCGGATTCTGACCAGTGTCCAGTCAGTACCCGCTGGATGTGTCCGGTCATCAAGAACCCTCTCTGGAACCTTACTGATGTTGACCGAATGCTGGGACCTAGAGTCCAGTCACTTCACTGTTCAATGCCCGGTTAGTACTAGACGACTGCAGTTGATCAAATCAACTGACCGGACTCACCCTCTAGCATCCGGTCACAACCAGACTAGCGTCTGGTCAGTCATTTGACCCTCCATTCACTTCCAACTTGAAATCCTATGTGAATGAAGTTGACTCCAATTGATCATAGGGCTATTCCTGAGCTACCTAGTGCTAGGTTTGACAAATGTGCACCACACCTAACCCACTAGACTCACCTAGGTCAAGCTACTAGTCCAAGCCCCCTTAATTGTACGGCCAAAGGAAAAATAAAGTCCTAAACTACTCTAAGTGTCACGTCAACACCAAACGACACTTAGAACTAGTCCGTCCATAACCTTGTCGTCCATCCTTTGAAAACCAAAATGATTTCCATCGATAGGGGCATGACAACCATGATTGCCCAATCAATTTCCATTACCATGACCTAAGTCAAATTGCCTCTACAAAACACACGTTAGTCATAGTAATCTCGTGTCATCATTAATCACCGAAACCCAACTAGGGGCCTAGATGCGTTCAATCTCCCCCTTTTGGTAATTGATGACAACACAACCTCGAGTTTGTAAAAGATATGAGTGAGGTTTTCAACATGCTTGGTTCATATAAGCTTTCAACAATAAGAACAAAGGGGTTAGACATGCTTATATGACCCAAGCCAACATGGTGTACTCAAAAGATATGAATTAAGCATGAGTACATGAAGTAAAGCTCATTTGAATCGGAGTAAAAATTGCGGAAGCAAAGCAAATGACCAAAACCAAGTGACATGACATATATATATGTCAATGTAGAGAGCACACATGTCACATAAGTCTCACCATCACATGTATATAATACAATGCATGAAAGTAAACATGAATGCACAAAGTATCACACACAAAAGACGAAAAGAAACGAATTGAGGCCATCTCACACGCTCCCCTAGATCTAACATACTCGCTCCCCTAGATCTAACATACTCGCTCCCTCTCCCCCTTTGGCGTCAAGCACCAAAACCTAAGGGTCGGACGACAGGACAGGAGCAGTCGCGTCGGGCGCTGAGGTGCGGTGAGAGATCCAAAACTGAGCTACATCATCCTCTAATCCTAAACTCTGAGCGGTCTGACCCTCTATAGCTAGAACTGAAGATGAAGCGATCTAGGTCTGCTCAGTAACTGGTGTGGCCTATGACTCTAGATGTGTCACTATAGGAAGTGGAGCCACATCTGCCTCTGTCGTTGTCGCTGAAGGCTCAAGTGTAGGAGTGACTGTCTAAGGTGGCTCGGATGATGCAACAAACAACAGGATCGTCTCGGTAGTCCCACAAACTGGAGCAGCTATGGTAGGGACAGGGACTCGGAACACTGGAGGTGTAGGCTACCCTATAAGGTCACTGAAGGTGGTGCTGAGACTCCTGGAGATAGGGGTGTCCATCACAAACGCCGAAGAAGTTTGAGTCAGAGTGAAGCCCGTAACAATAGGAGTAAAGTGCGGACCCTGAGCTGTTCCTAGTGAAGCAAACCACTAAGACACCAGCTTTGTAGGTGAGGCAAACTGACGAACAGGCTGTCTTTGACTCGGAGGCCCACTGGGCTATACAGCTGGAGTCACTGGAGTGGTCGTGGTAGGCTCGCCTATCTGAAATGTAGACTGCTAAGGATCAACCCCGATAGCAGTGAATACATGCTGCATGAAGCCAAGTAACTGCTGCTGAATCATAAGCTGCTACTGCTGCATGGCCTGCTGCTACCGCGGAAACTCATCCTATCGTGCCTAAACCTAAGCAAGTGCGGCTGCGGTCTCCTATGCCTGACGTGCCTGGTCCTGCCTCATCTGCTCAAGTATAGCTAGAAGTGTCGGGTCTGTCTGTGGTGGCTATGGTGGAGCTGAGCTAGAGCCACTGGCCTCTCTATCGTGAGGACGAGGTGCCATATGCAGAATCGGCTGATAGTCATCATTTGAGTAATCACTCGGGTCACTCTCGACCTCATCCTCTTGCTATGCATTAAGCTGCTCCTCCTCTGTCTCTACGATGACCTTGATGATCTCATCCTACTGAGTTGCTGTCTCTGGTACCTCTGGGTGATGGCTCAGCTGGCAAGGTGTCCTCGCAGGACTGTGATGTAGCATCTGGCTCATGTCATACTGTGGAAACTCAGTAGTAGCACCTGTCCACTCTGCCAATGTCTCGGGGGACTTGTGTGAAACTGCCTTTCAGAGTAAGAAAGTGATCCAACAAGCATAAGGCAGCTGACAGTGACCTCTAAAGCCCTCTGCTAGTGTGTCATCCATCTCTAAAAGCATCACATTCCAAATATCAATGACAGTCTGAGACACCAGGTGATACACTAGCCATAACTGAATTCGAGTAAGGACCTCGCGGTAGCCCATCCTTGGAAGTAGAGTCCTCCTTGTAATAGCATCAAGGAGCCGAGCTATAGGTGTAAGGTCACGTGGTGTCCTGCTCGACCCCTCACCAAAAGGCTCTGTGAAGCATGGTTCGACAAGATCTGTAGGTGGCACAAGTCCGTCGTGAGGGCGTCTCGGAGGCACGGTGGAGTGCAAAGGCGCGGGTGCACGGGCTGCGCGATGGCAGAACTGCAGTGGCGCGATGCAAGCGGTGGTCGTGGGCGTGGGCACGGGCGCAGTGAGGCAGCGCATGCGCGGACGTAGCGGTGGAGCAGCGGTGTGGGTGCGCGGTCGCGGTGAGGAGGCGCATGCTCGGGCACGGCGGTGGAGCAGCGGCGCAATGCAGGCGGTGTGGGTGCGTGGTGGAGTGCAGGCATGAGCGCAGGAGTGGCAAGATAGGCGTGGGTGCGACCACTGCGGTGCGATGGTGGAGGCAGGCACAGGCACAATGATGGAGGCACCGGCAGCGTGGGTGAGCTGAGAGAAAGGTAAATAGTGGGCCCCCGTGACATATAAGGAAAGAAAAGAGAAATCTTTTCCGCTTGCACTTCTGTGACCGAACGCACCGGTGGCAACGACCGGATGCTACCACCCGGAGTCCGGTCGACAACAGAGAGGTCCAAAACCCCTCAAGTCATGACCGGGCGCGTCTGGTGCCTCATGATCATACGCACAACAGAGTCCGATCGATCCTGACATCTTCTTCTTCATTTGACCGGATGTAGGGCCATCTTCACACTGGACGCTGGGGAACACTGTGCAGCATCCGGTCACCATTTTTCAGCAAATCTTCAGAGTTCCTTCGCGCTGCCTTTTCCCAATCAAGTCCCAACTTCAATAAGACACAAATAAACACCAATTGGGACTGATGTGGGAGACCTCTCTCAAGCCCTCAATTTTTTTTAAAATATTTTGCCTTAGGCTATAATTCTTTTTAAGAAAATATGCAATAAAAGGGGCGAGGAGCACTATGTGACCACACAAGAGGGTTTTATGACCAATAGGAGCTTCAAATGCTCTCCCTATTTGTGGACAAACACAGCGGGTGCTCAAAAGATAACATAAAAGAAATGACGAAGCAACACAAATGCACATGCAATGCAATTCTTGAAAGTAAATCTAGTTGCTTGTCAAGTTTGATCCAAGGTTAAGCTTCTTCACACGCTTTTCGGCGGTTATCTTAACCATGTTAGACAAGCCCTAAGTGCATTACTAAAAAATTAAACATGTTTTATATTACAATGCAATGCAAGGGACAACACAAGCTCATTTTTTAGTGAAGTTACTAAAGTCAAGCACATTGAGCTCATTCCTCAACCGACAAATTGTAGCCTCATCGGTTTAGTAAAGATATCCGCCAATTGATCCTCGGTCCTTACACCTTCTAGTGATATATCATTTTTAGCAACATGATCTCTAAGAAAATGATGGCGGATATCTATGTGCTTGGTGCGAGAGTATTGAACCGGATTATTAGCAAGCTTTACCGCGCTCTCATTGTCACATAAAAGAGGTACCTTTTATAGAACTACACCATAGTCTAGCAAAGTTTGCTTCATGTAAAGAATTTGTGCACAACAAGCACCCGCGACAATGTATTCCGCCTCGGCGATGGACAAAGCCACACTATTTTGCTTCTTGGAGGTCTAAGACACTAGTGATCTACCAAGCAAATGGCACCCTCCAGATGTGCTTGTTCTATCAATTTTGCAACCGGCATAATCCGAATCGGAATAGCCAACTAGTTGTAATCTAGCTCCTTTGGGATACCAAAGACCAATGCTTGTTGTGTGCTTAAGGTACCTAAGGATTCTTTTAACGGCAACCATGTGAGCCTCCTTAGGATTAGCTTGAAATCTAGCACACATACACACACTAAACATGATGTCGGGCCTAGATGCGGTCAAATATAATAAACTACCAATCATAGAACGGTAGAGAGTTTGATCAACCGATTTACCTCCCTCATCTAGGTCGAGATGTCCATTCGATGGCATTGGTGTCTTGATTGGCTTACATTCATCCATTTTGAACCACTTGAGAAGGTCCTTGGTATATTTTTCTTGAGAGATGAAAATCCCCTCTCTCATTTGCTTGACTTGAAAGCCAAGAAAGAATGTAAGCTCCACAATCATAGACATCTCAAACTCCTTTGACATCAATTCACCAAACTCTTTGCAACAATCTTCATTTGATGAGCCAAATATGATATCATCAACATATACTTGGCAATTGAAGATCTCTCCATCAAGCTTCTTGGTGAATAGTGTGGTATCGACCTTCCCAATGGTGAAGCCCTTCTCAATGAGGAAATCCCAAAGGCGCTCATACCAAGCTCTTGGGGCTTGCTTAAGCCCATATAGCACCTTGGACAACCTATAGACATGATTAGGATATCTAGGGTCTTCAAACCCGGGAGGTTGATCAACATAGACTAGTTCATTTATGAAACCATTTAAAAATGCACTTTTAACATCCATTTGATATAATTTCATTTTATGATGTGATGCATATGCAAGGAGGATACGAATGGCTTCAAGTCTTGCAACCAGTGCAAATGTCTCTCCAAAATCCAACCCTTCAACTTGAGAGAACCCCTTTGCAACTAGTGTTGACTTATTCCTCACAACAATGCCATGATCATCTTGCTTGTTGTGGAACACCCACTTTGTTCCAATGACTCTTGCACCTTGTGGTCGCTCTTCAAGTGTCCAAACTTCATTGCGGGTGAAGTTGTTCAACTCTTCATGCATGGCATTTATCCAATCTGGATCTTGAAGAGCTTCTTCTACATTCTTAGGTTCAATGCAAAAAACAAACGAGTGATGTTCAATAAATGAAGCAAGTTTTTTAGAGCGAGTCATTACACCCTTTGAAGGACTCTCTATGATAAGATCTTGTGGATGTGCTTGTAGTAGGGGTGAATTTCTTCTATCAACCACTTGAGGGGGAGGTTATGGAGCATCAACATCTTGAGCTTGTGCCACCATTTGATCATGAGAGACATGAGTATCTTCATTTTCTACTCTCCCATCTTTATCATCATCTTGTGGCACATTTGATGAAGAAGGTGGATCAATCACTTGCAGATCATCTTTGGGCTTGATGTCTCCAACCAGAATGTTCTTCATGGCCTCCCTCAATGGTTCATCACCTACATCATCAAGATTCTCATATGCTCCTTGGGAGCCATTAGATTCATCAAATTCCACATCATATGTTTCTTCAACCAAGCCGGTGGCATGATTAAATACTCGATGTGCTTTGGACTTTGATGAGTAGCCAACAAGAAAACCAATATCACAACGTCTTTGGAACTTCCCTAGGTGTTGCCGCTTCTTGTAGAGATAGCATTTGCAACCAAATACCCGGAAGAATGATACATCTGGCTTCTTCCCATTGAGCAACTCATAAGGGGTCTTGCCAAGAAACTTTTGAAGAAATAGGTGATTGGATGCATAACATGCGGTATTGATAGCTTCTGCCCATAGAGCTTCGGGTGTATTGTACTCATCAAGCATTGTTCTTGCAAGTGTGATAAGTGTCTGGTTCTTCCTATCTACTACACCATTTTGTTGAGGAGTGTATGTTGCGGAGACCTCATGCTTGTTTCCAACTGTATCACAATATGCTTCAATGTTTGTGTTGTCAAATTCTTTTCCATTGTCACTTCTTATCTTCTTGAGCTTCACATCAAGTTCATTTTGTGCTCTCTTGGCAAACTTCTTGAAACTTGCAGCCACTTCGGTCTTGTCATGAAGGAAGAACACCCAAGTATATCTGGAGTAGTCATCAACTATCACAAGATAATAGAGATTTCCTCCCAAACTCTTGTAAGTTGTTGGTCCAAATAGATCCATGTGAAGAAGCTCTAGCACTCTTGTTGTTGACATGTAAGCTTTTGTTGGATGAGTGTTTGCAACTTGCTTGCTGGCTTGACATGCACTACAAAGCTTGTCTTTCTCAAATTTCACATCCTTCAAACCTCTCACCAATTCATTCTTCATTAGCTTCTTGAGTGAGCTCATCCCAACATGTGCAAGTCTTCTTGCCATAGCCACCCAAGTGATGTTTTGGTGAATAAGCATGTCTTCAAGTTTGCATCTTCGGAGGTGAAATCCACTAGATATAGGTTGTTGTATCTAAAACCCTTGAATATAACTTGATCATCATCTTTCTTTGACACAACCACTTCCTTCACGGTAAACAAATATTGAAAGTCAAGATCACACAATTGACCAACGGATAGCAAGTTGAGACTCAATGAAGCAACATATAGCACATTTGATATTGAATTATCATTTGATATTGCAACTTTGCCCAATCCTTGAACTTTGCCCTTTGAATTATCACCAAATGTAATCCTTTCTTGACCATCTACTTCTTCATCTAGTGAGGTGAACATACGAGGATCACCGGTCATATATTGAGTGCAACCACTATCAATAACCCAATGACTTCCAGCGGTCTTGTAGTTCACCTACACAACAAGAGATCGAGCTTGTTGTTTAGGGACCCAAACTTGATGGGGGCCCTTGACTTTCTCAACAAGTGACTTTGCAACCCAAATTTGCTTAGGCCTATTCTTGTTGGGTGGACCTAAGAACATGACTTCCATTTTTCCACTAGAATCCTTTCTAAGCATGTAGTGAGCAATGAAGGCAAAGGGCCTAGCATTCTTGGGCAAGGGTTGTGGTGGTGGAGTTTGACATTCATAAGCAAAGTGACTTTCTTGTCCACACTCAAAACATCTCTTTGGCTTAGGCTTTGACTTGTATTGTTGTTGATGTTGAGCTTGAGCTTTCTTTTCTTGATTTGCCAAGTACCCAATACCACTTTTATCCATTTTCATCAAGGTGTTCATGAGTAGCTCACTTTGGAGATATTGGCCTCTTGTGAACTTGCTCAAACCGGTCTTGAGATGTTATTTCTCCAACTTGAGCTTCTTATTTTCTTCTCTAAGTTCATCATGATTTTTCTCCATCTTGAGTTTCTTGTTCTCTTCTTTAAGCATCTCATTCTCAAGAGCCACATTATAATCTTTGTCAAGATTCTCTATTAGAATTGTGTTGGTGGTTGATAGCTTTTCAAGATCTTTCTTGAGATTTTCATTCTCATTCTTGAGCTTGACATACTCATCATAGTTGTCGGACTCAACCACTTTCTTGCCTTTGTTACTAGAACCTTGCTCAATGCTCTCAACAATCAAGTCATCACATGATGTAGCTATATCAATCTTAACAACATTGTTAGTAGCATCATGTGGCTCATTAAATAGTAACTCATGAGAAAGAACAAGATTGTCATGATTAATCTTGAGATTGGTGTACTCTTTTTTAGCAAATTGTAGCTAGCGGTGAGCTCATTATGTATCCCCTCAAGTTTATCATATTTTTCTCTATGCTCCTGTTTAGAGGATTTGAGCTCCTTGAGTTTGGATGACACAATTTTATTTTCTTCTCTAAGATCAACACTAGCTTTTTTTGGCTATGTCATACTTTGCTAAGAGTGAGTCCTTCTCAAGTTCTAGCTTTTCATTTTTAGCTCTTGTCTTTCTAATGATTTTAGTGTATTGGTTGAGCAACTTGACAAGATCATCATAAGAAGGTGATTCAAATTCTTCATCACTATCACTACCACTTTCATCATTGCTAGAATTATCATTACCACTACTATCATCATTATTTTGTACCTTTCATTCATCCTTGGCCATAAGGCATAGGTGTGTAGAGGATGACGATGGCGGTGTCGGTGAAGATAGTGAAGAATCAATCACAAGAGCGGCCACCTTCTCGTTCTTATTCTCACTTTCATCATCGGATGAGCCACTTGATGATTCAATATCCGTGAGCCAATCACCAACAATGTATGCCTTGCCATTCTTCTTTTTCTTGTGAAATTCCTTCTTCTTGCCATCCTTCTTCTTGCATGGCTTGTTCTTCTTTTTCTCTTCATCATTTTCATCACTAGAGTCATCTTTCTTGCCCTTGTACTTGTCTTTCTTAGGTTTGGGGCATTGATGAGCTAGATGACCAAGTTCTCCACAATTATAGCAATCCATTTCGGAGATGGGCTTCCTTCTATTACTAGTGAAGAATTTCTTCTTCTTGCCATCAAACTTGACACCATTCTTGTTTAGCTTCTTGAGCATCTTAGTAGTTCTTCTCACCATGAGAGCAAGGCTTACATCATCAATCTCATCATCACTTGAGCTATCATGATCAACTCTTGCTTTGCCCCTTTTCTCTTGGCTTGCCTTGAATGCCAAATCTTTCTTCTTGGTGGAAGAAGAGCCATCTTGTGGAGTGATGTGCATGTACATCTCATGTGCATTGATCTTCCCCAATATTTGAGTTGGTGTAGCAGTTGAAAGATCACCTTGATGAAGCACCGTCACAATATGCCCATATTTGTCAATGGGGAAGACACTCAAGATCTTTCTCACAACATTGGAGAGTTGCATTTGTGTGAGTCCAAGCCCATTGACTTCCTCTACAAGAATGTTCAAGCGTGAATACATCTCATTGGTACTTTCTCTAGTAAGCATCTCAAATGAATTAACCTTTTTCATCACAAGGTGGTAGCGTTCCTCACGCTCACTCTTGGTTCCCTCATGGAGCGCACAAATGTTTGACCATAGTGCATGGGCATCTTTGTGGTTCCACACACGGTTAAAAACATCTTTACAAAGGCCTCTAAAGAGGGTGTTTCTAGCCTTTGCATTCCACTTCTCGTAGTTAACCTCATCGCCTTGAAGGTTTATGGGATCCTTAGGTTTTGGAAAGCCTTGTGAGACGGCTCTAAGAACTTCAACATCTAAAGCTTCTAGGTATGACTCCATGCGAATTTTTCAATAAGGAAAATCATCTCCCTCAAAGATAGGAGGGGGTCCATCCCCGTGGGACATCTTGCTCTAGGCGGTTAAGTCTAATTTAGCGAGCACGAGGCTCTGATACCAATTGAAAGGATCAAGATGCCCAGGAGGGGGGTGAATTGGGCTAATTCTAAATTTTTGCAATAATTGAGCCCTACACTTAGCCCACTTCACCCCTTATGCCTAGAATGTGTTTCTATTGTTCTCCCGCACAAAAGTTTTGCACCCTAGGTTCCAATCCTACTCTAGCATGGCAATTCTGGGAATGTAAAGACATGAAATGAATTGCTCAAATGTAAATGCTCAAACTAAAGAGAGGGAAAGGAATGCGGCGATGTTTTCCCGAGGTATCGGAGGGTCGCCACTCCCTAGTAGTCCTCGTTGGAGCACCCGAGCAAGGGTGTAGCTCCCCCTTGATCCGCGCAAGGATCAAGTGCTCTCTACAGGCTGATTCTTTGACACTTCATCGCAGTGAATCGCCCACAATCGCTCACAACTTGACTTGGGCCATACACAAGCTCCGCCGGATGATCACCAAGCTCCGAATCACCACCGAGCCATCTAGGTGATGGCGATCACCAAGAGTACCAAGCACAAACTCTCACTTGACCAAGACAAGCATAATGAGAAAGGTGGATGCACACTTGCTACTCCCTATGCACTAATGAGGTCCTCAATCTTGGATTATCAAATCTCAATCACCTCACTAGGCTCTTGCTTGCCCTTGCACTCCAAAGGTGTTTCTCAGTTCAACAAATGGGCAAGAGACCTCCCATGGATGAGTGGAGTAAATATTTATACCCCCTCATTTAAAACATAACGTTTGGAGGCTGAGTCAACACTCTGCGGGTTGATTGGACGCTCCGATCAGGGTGATCAGACGCTTCGGTCAGTTATACCTGCCACTATGTCAGAGAGAGCCATTAAGGTCTGACCGAACCCTGACCAGCGTCCGGTCAGCACTGACCGGACGTGTCCAGTCATCAAAAACCCCCTCTGGAACCTTACTGATTTTAACCGGACGCTGGCACCTAGAGTCCGGTCACTTCTCTATTCAGCGCTGGTCAAGTATCGGATTCGACCAGCGTCCGATCAAGACTCCACCGGACGGACGCGTCTCGGTCATCAAAAACCTTCTCTGGAACCTTACTGATGTTGACCGGACGCTGTCACCCAGAGTCTGGTCATTTCACGTTCATTCGATCGATCAGTACCAGATGACTGCAGTTGATCAAATGAACTGACTGGACTCACCCTCTAGCGTCAGTCACAAACTGGACTGCGTCAGTCGATCATTTGACCCTCCATTCACTTCCAACTCGAAATCCTATGTGAATGATGTTGACTCCAATTGATCTTAGGGCTATTCACAGAGCTACCTAGTGCTAGGTTTGACAAGTGTGCACCACACCTAACCCACTAGACTCACCTAGGTCAAGCTACTAGTCCATATCCCCTTAATAGTACCTACAAAAGGAAAACAAAGTCCTAAACTACTCTAAGTGTCTCTCCAACAACAAACGACACTTAGAACTAGTCCATCCTTAACCTTGTTGTCCATCCTTTGAATACCAAAACGATTTCCATTGACAGGGGCATGACAACCATGATTGCCTAATCAATTTCCATTACCATGACCTAACTCAAATTGCCTCTATAAAACACACGTTAGTCATAGTAATCTCGTGTCGTTATTAATCACCGAAACCCAACTAGGGGCCTAGATGCTTTCAGCACTTATAGGAGCGATAGACACACTTGCAGCAGCACAAGGACCAGGTAGGGAGGTAGCAGAAGATGTCGGCAACCACATCGTTTGAGAGGCTTTCCACTGCGTTCCTCATGTTGGGGTCCTGCATCATCTGGAAGGACACCACCAGCTGAACAGATGAGGCTACGCTGCCGTGAAAATGCATCAATAAACATTACTAAGGAGATGAGTTTTGAGAAGGGACGATAATACAGGTAAGGCCTTATTACACTTGCCTTTGGATCTGGCGGCGGTGAGCACGAGTGTGAACGTCGGTGACAGCAGCAGCTCGTTTGCCAGTGGATCTGTGTGGGAAAGTCGTGATGTGCACCAGCGTGGAGAAAGAGCTAATGACGAACAACAGCAATGAGGACAAGAAAAGCTATGTGTGTGGGGGGAGGGAGGGCGGCAACGGTGAGGGGGGAGCGGTTAGGGGGGTTTAGGATGTTGGGGCAGGGGTTGCTTGCTCTCTACGTAACTTTTGCGCCACGCGGGAACCGAACTTTCATCAGTCCGCGCGGGAGGGTTCAGACTCGGGATTGGAAATTTTGCAACTAAGCAACGATGGCTGGGTCCTATTACCACCTAGAGACCTCCGTATGATATGGTGATGAACACTAAGGCACACAATCTTAGCATTGGGCACTGAAACAAAGCGAAACTTCTCACTTAGAAAACTATGAAAAGCACAATTCGAGTACTCAGATTGAAAGGAAGCCAACTTAAGTTCGATGGTGAATAAAAAGGCATACAGATTTACATTGAAAGAATGCCAAACTGCGCACTTAGAAAACATAAGGAAAGCACAATGTCAGTACTCTCAGATTGAAAGGAATCCAACTTGAGTTCCATACATTCATACCAAATAAATAGGTCCACACTACCAGGCTAACAAGCATGCCGAAAGCTAAAATGCAGATACTAATTGGGCCGACACTAAGAAAAAGTTAAAACGCCTTCATATGTAAATCATTGGTTGCATAATTCATCACTCTGCATGTAGATCCTAGTCGATCTCCATGGCATCGTTGTCAATCTCGATAAGATCCAACAGATCGTTGTCGACTTCCACGGGATCATTGTCAATCTCCATGTCATCACGAGCCTTAACAACCCTGTCCACATCCATTGGTACAATTTCATATAGCTCATCGACTTTGTTCACAAAGTACTGATTCGGTGAACCAATACTGAGCACAATAAGGCTCACAAGCTGCACTCCACGGAGGTAAAAGGCCACAAACTCCAGAATGAGAAGATGCATTTTCATCTGCAGATCCAAGGAAAATACTGTAGCTAGGTTGGAGGTGAAGGAGCAGAGAGCATGATAGAGCACTACAAAGGAATATAGAATCCAGTGAAGGAGCAGATCAGTGCAGTTACCTTAGATCCGGATAGAGCAAACAAGCAGGGACCGTGCACTAAAGATTTGTGCGCTGGCGAGGTTGGAGGTGAAGGAGCTGTGAGCACGTGAGAGGCTGCCTTTCGCCCGACGCTAGAAGGGTGAAGCAGAGCAAGGGACCAGAGTGGGGAATGGATGGGAGGAAGCTATGGTAGGACTGTAGGAGAGTGTATATACGGTTCAATAAATTGGTTGCCCCTGTAGCAGAGCCCAATGCCCATGGAAGTAGGATGCCTCCAACACATCAATTGATACTTGAATCTACTATCATTTACAGTTCAATAAATTGAACACCTGGTTAATCACTTTGCATTTAGTTCAACAATAGTTGTACAAAAGTGATAGATTTCAGTCCGAAACATAAATTGATATTTGAATCTATTGCGGTGAACTAAACAACTTGCTAATGAATATGCCAAGAACTAAGGTAAGTACAAAATAGGAGAAAGAAGAACAGGAAGCACATTTCTTTCTCAAAGGTACAAAATCTTCCATCATCTTCGTTGGAACCCTGGCCATTTCTTCAATCTATGGCATAATCTCTTCCTCCTCCTGCAGATGTTCTTCATTTGTTGTAACATTGGCCTCCGCCTTTAGCTCCCAAATCTTGTTACAAAAATTTAAAATCAAAGTCCTTAGAAATTTTCCAAACTAAAGAACCCACAATCTAAGTCGAGCTACGAAAAAACTAAATTACCCTAAGTACAACATGATTTCAACAATTGTATTGCGAGAACAGAATGAACAAGAAAGAAATCGAGTTACATTATTTGCCCTGCAGCATCTATGGTATCGACGTCCTGAGTTTCCATCACTCCACGAAATCCACAGAGGCGTCTTTAAGCCGCAACGACACAAAAGTGGTGGCTGGTATGCGTAGGGGTGGTTCCTCAGGGTGGGCGGCCCCTCAGGGTGGACGTTCGGTTCTCGGCTCGGTTCCCTCGGTTATTGATGAAATTTGGTTCCTAGAAAACGGGAACCGATCGGGTCCAAAATTTTTTAGGAACCTAGCATTTCGGTTCTCGGTTATTTTGGTTCGGTTCTGGTTCTAACCGAACTAACCGAATTTTTTCGGAAGACCTCAAGACAATAATAAATATACTTGTTCTAAGGCAAATTTATGCAACACTATATTCATTTTTAATAATAATAATATATAAGAAAACAATACCAATATAGTAACACATATATATAGAAATTCAAATATAAAACACTACACATAAACCAAACATAATCCTACAAAATACAAGTAAGTGAAGTATAATTCATGTAATTTGGTTCTTTCGGTTAATTCGGTTAACCGAGAGTAGGTACCGAATTTTCTTCGGTTATTTCGGTTCCTCAATATCAAGAACCGAATTTTTCGGTTTTGGTTCTTTCGGTTTTGGTTCCGGTTCTTTCGGTTCGGTTTTTGGTTCTCGGTTAAATTTGTCCAGGGCTAGCGGCCCCGTCCCGTTGTAGCCTTCTCCACTGGAAGCCAGTGTTCTTCTTGTGACGGCGCCCTGGGATGGTGCCGACCACTAGGATGAGTTTGAGCTAGATGCAGCCAAGGAGCAGTCAGGGTTCAAAGTGTTGCACACTCTAAGTGAAAGAGGTCGACCCGGGTCTTTTAGTGTCTACGTTTTTGCCTCCCGCCAAGGCACCAAAACGTCCTGGAAAACTCTCGCACTCCCGCCAAGATGAAATGTTGTATCACCAACAGTTTAAGGTACTATCCGCCTATAGAAGAAGGCCTGTTTTGGATCCTCTGTGCTTACATAGAGGTGTACACGTGGACCACAATCAAGACCAACTAATTCAATTAATAGTTCAATCGAAGTAATAGTTCAATGATTATGCAATACTCATACATACTAAACCAGAGGCTTCATCGGTACATATAAACTTCATTAACATAAAAGTTTCACAAATTCTAAGATTTAATGTCGGATGGGTAGGCAGTTGCTAAGGTACTCAATTGGTTGATGCGGTCCCAAAAGCCAGAGGTAGTGAACCATAGCGAAGATGACAACATCTCTGTCCACGGACACATTGTATCTATAAAGTATATCTACTTCCTGTCCAGTCCTGCAAAGCACAAAAATCTCTCCACAAATAGGGTCTTCAACGATTCTTGTCAAATTTTATGGTCCGAGAAGGTGATGAACAACGGATTCAACAATCAACTATCGGTCCGGGTGAATGCTCCATCCCCAAGTAGCAAACAACATCATCTGGGGTCCTGGTGCTAACCCTAGCCGCCAAAAGGCAAGGTTGCTCGTATTGAAATGGCTTCTTCCATAGTAAGACATCTATTGCAATGAAGAAATTCCTAATATGAACAAAATTGATACCGAACCCAAAACCAATTGGAACCAAATACAAACAGGGGGAGAGGGAGGGGAGGGACAGGGGTGACCGAATCCATGTAACCTTCATGGGGCGTTGTCCACGATGACAATGCAAGGTGCTCGAGGAAGGGAAGCACAAAGTGGTGGGGAGAATGAAGATTAAGCAACCGGTGGGGGAGACGAAAGTGAAGCAACGGGTGGGGAGAACTAATGGCTTCATATTGGGGTTTTAGTGGGTCCAACAACCGCCAATGCGAAAGCACAGGCCGAGGGGAGTTGGGGAACGGCTCAAGGCAGTTCTAGGTTTCGTTTCCAAACAGACGGTCCAGATTGATCGGCAATGAGAATGGATGGCACAGATAAGATAAACAGATCCGTATTAAGCCGACCATTGTCACGCTAATCTAATGCTATAATATGACGATTGTCAGCAGTTGAACTACTATTAGATTCTCATGGAAACAACCAGAACCATACATGATAGTTTTTACTTTTCATTCATATATATACGGAAAAAGAAAAAAACATTTGTTGCGTAGCAATATCTCCTAGAATACCAAGGATCAAAGATAGGTAGCAAGAACAGCAGTAGGAAACATAATATTTCAAAGAACTTTTTTTCATTGATTCATTGCATATATAGATACATACAATTTGGACGAGTATATGATTGTACTCGTCTAGAAACATAATAATTAACCTAGACTATTAAAACTACTTATACTAACTATAAACTACTTAATCTAATTATGATCCTTGCTTGCCTCGATCACTTGGGAGGAGGCGAGTCAAAGTCAGAGTCGGAGTCGTCGAAGTTGGAGTCATCGGAGTCATCGGCGGCGGCAATGGCATCGGCGTCGTCCTCCTCGTCATCATCCTCATCCTCCTCCTCCGGGTCCTCCTCGGAGCTCAGTGGAGGACTACAATCAGAAGGCATCCATTTGTAGGTGGAGACATCTTTCTCGGAGGACTGGTGGGCTGTCAAGTCGTCCTCGCTGGACGACGGGCTGCTTGGAAACTTGATGGGGCTGTTCGACATTTTCTTTGCAGATTGGAAGAGAAGGGGATGATGGATGAAGAAGAGGGGTGGTTTCAGAGGGCACCGGGCTTGGAAAATTTGTAGAGCAGTACGTACAGCTCTTTGGCTTCAGGCGGCGGAAGTAATGGTGATTTGATGGCCTTGGAAGTTGAGGACATTCAACACTCACGTTGAATTTTTACCGCAAGTTGACCAAACGCTAGTTTAGGACCGCCGGCCAAAATGTGTATCCCAGTCGGCCTGGCTTTTCATGCGACAGAGGAAATGAAACCCCAATACTACTGCCGCATCTACCGTTAATCCGTCGGTGGTAGCAGTTTCAACTGCCGGTTTCCATGTTTAGGAGGCCTCGCTATCGGTCAACCGACGGTGAAGGTATCACACTGTCGCTTCTATCGCTACGGCAATGAAAGTGACGATAGTGATAAATCAATCTGTAGCAGTGCGAGACAGTGATAAATCAATCTGTAGTAGTGGCGATAGTGATAAATTCTAAAAATTCTCACAATAATTAGAAACATCCGGCCACAAATCAAAAGACTCTAGCCATCCATAACCATTGGATCTATTTCATTTTGTAAGTAATTACCCACCTCTGCCATTATAGAGATTATAAGAAATAATAGCCTAAAATTTACCAATCACGTTCACTTGGTACATCCATTGATTGGCCGTAGTTTACAATATGTTGTTAATAAAAAATATCTACCAATCAAGTTGACGTTGGTTAATCTCACGGTTATTGGAAATACAATAATTAAAATAACTGCCTGAATCAATCTGGGTGTTTTACGTGTGTTTTCCAGAACCCATCTAATCTAACCTAGCGCATCGTCGGCTTCTTCTCCGGTTCCTCTCCCCTGTGTTAGAATTCCTACCAACAGCTGTGTGTAGCGGATCGATGGTGTTATGGTAAGATGGATGTTAGTGCACGCATGAAAAATCTCGCGAATGCATTAGTCCTCCTACTGGATTGCCCTGCAGATGTGGAGAGAAAGCAGGATCGGAGGGGCTCAGGGGCACCAAGCACTAACCTCATATGCGTCTTATGTGAGACAAGAAGACGATTTGGTATGCATGGTGGCACCCCGGGAGGCCTGGAGGAATCAATTTCCATGAATTGCATCTCGCAGTTGAATATCTTCAATCTTCATCCAAGACAGCTTCCATTATTTCTTCGTCAAAGTCATTGCTTTCTACTACGGAAATTCAGATGTTTGATCTGAAGGTTGCATCACTATGCATCAACCTGACATCGACCTCCAAGATGGGCAAGATGCACCAATGGGCAATGCGCAAATTGCGAGCTTGGTTCTACTCAGAACACCCATCTAGATCATGGCAAAAAAAAATTCTGGTGCCCTTCCTCTATCTGTAAATTTTTGTTTTTATGAATAACATGTCATATTACTATCTTATGCTTATTTTTTCTTTTCCAGGCAATATTCGCTGCAAACCTGATGTAAGTAGGAAGACAAGAGCTTGAGCCTAGAATATACAATGCTTGATTTGCAATGAGTGTATGAGGTAATGCATCCATGTATCTCTATGTAAACAATGTAAAGTTAGTATTGAATTTCCAACTTTTTGGGGAAAAGAAAAATGCCATACCTATGAGTTATTCATAAGTAAATATAATCACACTCACTTATATGTTAAACAACCTAGGACAAAATTGATTTATGGATCGCCGCCTAACAGATGGCCCAGTCAGTCCTAGAACGAGTGCAAACAGAAAATCTCCAATGAAAGTTACCTTATCCAACCTCTTAAAACCTTAACGTCTATGCAATAAAAAACACCCTCCAAAAAGTTTTTCTATCCAACATACTTTAGTGATATATCCTAAATCTTCCATTATGTCCCTTCAATTTGTGGTGACTGAAATATTGTCCACCCTATATGTTATTTAAGATAGGGGGAACGTTGAAGAACAAAAATATTTCAGGGAGAATTTTTATTAGGATGCACCATATGGGCGGATCTAGGGGTTAAGGTTAGAAGGGCTCTAGGAGATCTAATAATCCTATTTTATTTGTGGCTTCAAATTAGAACAACATGTATTATTTGGGGGTTAAGTTTAGAAGGTCACTTGGATGTGAGGAGATCTAATCATCCTGTTTTTTATGGCTTCAATAAGAACAACATGAACTAATTAAACCACTTTATGAAATTCCAGAAAACATATGGTTGTTATTGTGTTATTTACCTTATATGAGGATATGGGGGGATTAAATTTAGTAGGATTCTTGGATGTAAGGAAATATAATCATCCTATTTTATTAGTGTCTTCAAATTACAACAACATGAATTAATTAAATCACTTTACGAAATTTCACAAAAGATATGGTTATTATTGTGTTATTATGTCTTAGAGATTATGAAGGGACATGTTATGACATCGGCCACTAATATATATTTTTTAAAAATAGTAACAATATGTTGCAAGATCACCGTTGGCATATGACCAATTCAAACATTTGGTATTATACTGTAGCCAAGATAAAAAACTTTGGTTTCTCACTTGCTTGGGTATTTTATCTCTTATTATCAAAGCAGGGGACTTTGGCCAGCGCTCAGGCTGCCCACGTCGCCACCGTCGTTGACAGCCGTAGGATCTTCGCTTCGACAGCCAGATTTCGTTCCGTCTACTATCCTGCCCTGCGTCTTGCGTTCGTTCGTTCGTTTACTCTCCGTCGCCTCACTGTGCCCCTCCTCATCCGCTCGCCGGTACGCTCACTCCCTCGCTCCCGTCGCCACACGACTGAGGCGACGCCGCGGGCCAACCTCGGCGGTGGCCTGCCCTCCGCGCCACGGTGG
Source organism: Miscanthus lutarioriparius (assembly GCA_904845875.1). Classification (NCBI taxonomy): domain Eukaryota; kingdom Viridiplantae; phylum Streptophyta; class Magnoliopsida; order Poales; family Poaceae; genus Miscanthus; species Miscanthus lutarioriparius. The sequence continues at coordinate 27,723,092 of CAJGYO010000009.1, read as the reverse complement.
CAACACTCCTCCTCCTCCTCCTCCTCCACCGCCACCACCACGCAGCTTCCTCCTCGCGACGCAAGGCAGCAGGTCGCGCGGCCTAGGGTTTGGCCGCTCCATCGCCGGTCGTCCCCACGGCCGCGCCGCCAGCCAGCTGAGTCCCTAACGCGCCAGACGGCTCTGGCGGCGGAGGGGCCTCCATGGTGGGCGTGGATGACGATGGGGAGGTCACGTCAGCAACCTCGGCGGTGGATCTGAAGCGGTTGCTCGCGGGGCCCCTCCCGGCGCGGATCTGAGGCTGGAGCGCGGCGTGGACCTCGCACCGGCAACGGACGCGGTCGATCTGAGCCGAGCAGGCGGATCCAGCGTGAGGCCTCCCCGTCTCCACTGGATCCGGCTGCATGGGCTCCACCGTTGTGCTGGACGGTGCCACAGGTCAGCGAGCTGGCCCCCACCGTGCCTGCCACCCCGAGCCAGCTTCGTCCCGCAGGTTTGCCTCTCCTCGTGCGCCGCGCTGGTGGGGCGACGGCGCCCCCGGTCTGCTCTTTCTTGTGTCAGCCTTACTGTGACACTGATCATGCCTTCACATTTCGTAACTGGATTACTAATTACTTTATCGCTTTCATTTTCTGAACTATCTCACTTTATGCTGTGTTTTCCCATGAATTACCTATGTTACGATAAACTGGTCAGATTTGCACACTCAGAATATATGAAAAAAAAGGTGTTCTTGCAGTGTTCCTATTAGACTCAATAGGTCACTAAAGGTTAAATTACTAGAATTTATTCTTACTGCTGGTAGATTACTAGGCTGCTGACCTTTGTAGTGTCAGATCATCGTGTGAATCATGAATAGGCCAAGATGAAACCATCAGGTGGATGCAGATTAATAAATTTTAATCCTTGTACATACAACCGTCCTTTTCTTCTGATGACATGAAAGTAGTACTATTGTGTAATTGTGTTTATTTCATCAGCAGAATTAGTATTGCTTCTGATGATCTTATATCACTGGCCCATTGTTCTGTATTGGTCTGTTGTGCAATGCTGTCTTTGGATATTATAGATGCCTGCTATATTTAAAGTAGTACAGTTGACACTTGGCACTGATTGATTAATCAAACATCGCTTGCCAATTCGCAATTTCTAATGATGTGTTTCTCAGCCCGGCAAAGTCATTGACCCATGTTGAAAACAAAGGTGCAAAGAGGAAACTGTTCGACGAACAGTCTACTCATAAGGAGGTTTGTCCTCTTTCTATTCACAAATCATATCTTTTTCCCCCTCAAGTTTACACCGCAGATGCTAATGCTAGAGCTGCATTCTAGCACATGAGAAATGTGAATACAAACTTCCTGTTAACTATGCTCAACAACCTCTGTCGATGATGTCATTTTCCTATAGGATCAAATGACCTTCGCTGAATCTGCTCATCGGAGTTCTCAGCAACTCAACATCGACGTCCAGATCACCGGACAGGATAAGGATACATAGGAGCAACATTCTGAGGACCCCCTAGACAGCCGAGCAAAAAGGTATTAAACACTAAGTATGGATCAGAAATTCGCATTGTTTGTCAGACTGTTTATACTGATGAGTTAGAACATGAGGATACAGTCCTTCTGTGCAACTTTTCAACAATGATAAGTATGCTCTTCTTCCAGGCCAAGAGGTCAGGATACTAAGCCACATGGCAAGTCTGGTGGACGCAAATCCTCATCGGAGAATCAGAAAAAGTGAAACCGGTTTTTAAATACATACTGCCATAATTTTAGAAAGACACCTTCTTCGACGCTGTTGTCATCAGCTCAACCTATTTGCTGTTTTGTGCAGTTTGGGACACCCCTTGGTGCAGCGCCTTTTGCATGTCCTCCACAACGCCTACAACCGAGCTCGTCTTCAACACTATGTACATTGGTGTTTACAAGGGCAGTTCAAACCTTTGCTGCCTAGATTTCTATACCGCGACACAAGGCTATCTTTTGTATGCATAATCTGTCCGCTTTTGGAGTTCGTCGTCAGGCTTCTTGTATAGTCTAGGATCCGACTATCTAATGTTATGGAACTAGGCCTCCTACCTGCTGCTACCTGAACTGTGGCAAACTATATGGCAAGCTATAAACTCTGTCTCTGGACATATGGCTTGCACTGCTCGAAACATTGCTGTCTTAATGGCATCCATCCATGTAATATAAGTAGACTTGGTACCTCTGCGCTGCGTTTACCGGTACCTACTATGCTTAGCTGCACCGTTTGATTTTCTGCTTAATCGCCGGGCCCGCGTGATGGACTAGTATCCATAAAGTGTGAGCGTGCTTCTACTACTACAACAAAAAGACTGGTTAACTCAAGTGCGGTTAAATGTCTGTACTGCTATTGGACGGTCATACTTAGCAAACTGATCGAAATGTGAGTCAATATTTTTAGCTTTCCATTTAGATCTATATATGTCTTGATTTCTATTGTAGAATATAATGCTAATAATTTTCATGTCTTTCTTATTATTATGATACATTTTCATTAATCAAAAGATATTATAAACCTGATCACATAGTTTGTGAGCACTCTTCGGTTCTAACCATGTGTATATTAGAGAAAAGGCCATCGTCACAAGAATTCAAATATCATCCCATGTGATGAACATAGACGCTGCACTACTCACAAATTCCATCTCAAATATTGAGTCATGGTGAGTTTGATCAAGAAAGGTGAGATAGTTCTTCTCATGGACTTTAAACTTGATGAGCAATTATCTTTTAATTTTTGCATTCCACTGCGCGTTTACTTTGACTAATTCATGCATCCACTTCTGTTTAGTTTGAGTTTTCTCATATCAAATCCACAGCATGTTTAGTTCCTTGCATGTATCCGGTCGCATCTTTATCTAAAAAAAAGAAAATATATATACTCCTCATCATGATCATGTTCTTTCATCTCTATTTGAGTCAATCTCTGTAATACTTTCATGCTACCTTTGTCTGCTATAGTATGCTTAGGTTTGGAGTATCTTCGTATACCTTTTAAATTAAGCATGATGCTTAGCTCAAAATATTTTCTTGAATCAAATTAGACGTCGTTTGGCCGTGCAAGTGCACGGGTTGATTGACTAGTGATGCTCAGTGCGGTGACCTCGTCGAAGACCTTCTCTGCGTACTTCTCAGTGCTATTGCTGTCGGTGCCCTTGGAGTAGCCCTCGGCGATTATGATCTCGGATGATTATGATCTTAACTGTGCGACAATTATTTTAAGAGATGGTTGTGAAAAAGGCTTGGCTTAGAAAATCATTTGTAGACCGAAAACAGTCCTACTTTCAGATGCGGTTTTTAAGACCGGCCTCTAAAAGCCAATTTCTAGAGATTAATTGCTTGTGGCCATTGGTTCCCTTGAGTATTTACCTAGGAAGGCTTTATGGCATGGGTGATGACTTTGACTATTTGGCATTCTGAGATAGTCCATCCCGTATGATTCTATTTCTCTTCCATGTTCACTGGGACAGTTTCAGCCTTTTTTTGGCATTGAATTCTTACTGAAGCCTTTCTATGGCCACACTCTAATAATCCACCCTTGCATATAGATTTAGATTGGAGGGGATTGAAGTGCGGTCAAATAAGTCCTTGAAAGGTTCAGCCCTGAGTTCCAACTTAGAGGCCACCGAAGTTGAACTACTCTTGCCCTCTGAATGCCGACGGTTGAATTGTAGGTTGGCCAGGTGCTGTCACGCAAGCTAATGACACTTCCACTTAACCCTACCTTGTGTTTGCGTCTTTTGCGCTTTTTTTGAGAAAAAAATGCTGAAGGATCGGGGGCTCATCTTTCCGGATGGTGAAGGATAAAGTTATGGGAGAGCAAGTGGTCGTTATGGACAAAGTGGGCTCACTATGGACGGGCAAACAAACAGCTCCCTATTTGCGCACATCCAGTCACTTTGTTTGATCCTGGTACTGGCTATATCTATATCTATATACCATAGTGAAAACAGTATACAGACAGTAGTAATTTGGTGAGAAGAGAAAAAAGATGTACAATCCAAACTGAATACGTGTCCACATTCAACACGACAATCGGCGCTCACTCTCACAAGACCATAAATAAGGGGAACGAACGGCACTAGCCGTACGTGCGGTGCAGGAACAGGAAATAATTAATATCAGCCGCCCTGAACCTCCAGCTTCGGAGCTGGTATCTTGGGAAGCATGTCAAGTTGCTGCTGCAGTGCTGCCTTGAGAGTGTTGTCGTCGAAGGAACCCAGGAGCCATACGTGCTTGAGGTGAACAGCGTGTTCTAGCCCAGAAAACTGCATCTTTAACCCTCGAAGGCAGTGGAGCTTCAGCTGCTCAAGCTTCACCATCGCTCCCACGTCAAACCTTAGATGCAACTTGGATTTGCAGGCAATCTCGAGGACCTGGAGTTTCATGAAAAGGTACTCTACAGTGGGAAATTGGAGCTCACCATCTTGATCCTTGTTGACGCGAAGGCGTAGAGTCTGCAGATTTCGTATGCTCCCGAGGACCTCTATGACCTCTGCTGTGAACAGTGTACTCATCTCTAAAGTCAGCTCCACTAGATTTTCTAGATACTTGATGTACGGTGGCAGCTGCTCTACATAACCATACATCTTTAAGCTCCGTATGCTTCTGGGAATGTACATGCGTTCCCAATGAACGAAATGGTTGTATTTATCGAACTGCAGTGACAAGGATTCCAAATTATGAGTCTTCCTGTTTGAGTAGTAAAGAGCAAGGTTTTCATTTTCGGAAATTAAAATTAATCTGGGGTCACAGATAAAAAGGATAAACAAGATATATCAGAAATATCGGACCAAATTCAAATAAAATTTAATTTAAATTTAAATAAATTTAAATAAATTTAAATAAAATTTGTACGAAAAAGATAGATATTTTTCTTATCGGCACCTACAGATAAAAATGATATATCAGAAATATCAGGAGATTTCGTCCGATAAATTTTTCCCTGGTAAAGAGACGATCGTCCGTGTTTGCCACTGATGCCAGAGATTTCGAGTTTCTTCAACTGGGGAAGGGAAACAATCTCAGCCAGGTATTTACACAGACGGCACCCAGCGTTTGCAAGGCTTCTAGTCTGTCAATCCCGCTAGGCACCACAACACCACCACTGCGAGAGCCAACAACAGGTCCACCTCCACGTCTGAGGAACTTGTTGGGCAAGCAGGACGCCAGAGTGCGCCACCTGCTACTTGATGGCGGCGTCGATCCCTGCTCCGCATCATCAGTCCATGCAACAGTGGTACCTGCACGAATATACTGCAGCTTCCTTAACCTGGTGATGAAGGGTGGCAGCTTGTCAATGGACGTGTCTCTGATATCCAGAGTTTGCAGCAGCACCAGCTCACGCACGGAGTCTGGTAGCCGAGTGATTCCACTCTGTCCTCTTAGGGACAGGAACTTGAGACGAGATGGCAGCTTCCCAATCTTCTCGAAGTGACCATCACGTACTTCCAATGCATTATCTAGATCCAGCACCCGAAGCACACCCTCATCGTGTCTGAGACGTAGAATGAAAAAAATAATGCTATTAAAAACTGTCAGCGACCGTAGCGGGTGGCTGAGGACCACGCCGTTGTAAAGGAGGTGTTTCCGAGGGTTTTGTTGCACAGTTGCTCTCTCTAGGAATAGTGACATGGACTGCGGGTTAGTTTGTCCAGAGTTAGGGGTGTTTTTGCAAGTTGGTCGGCGTGCGCGGGCTCCCCGTCGCGGGCCGTTTGGGTGCGTGGGCCGCGTCCCGTGTTGCCCGCGTCTGCGGGTCCCGTGTTGGAAAGCAGATTGTTTTTTCTTTTTTTCCAACAAATTAGCAAATGTTTCTCTAATTTAGTTTTGAGCTAATCTTTCGAAAATTATAGTAAATTCTGTATGTATTCAAAAATAGTGAAACAAAATTTGTTTGGTTCATAAAAATATGATCTATCTGTTGGTATAGTTAGTTTATCGTTATCTATGAGGATGTTTGGTTCATTAATTCATTTAGGAAAGCTTAGCATTATTTAGTTTAATATTTGTAGGAATTTTTGTGGCAAATTGGTAATAGCTTTGACCATGAAATTTTTACAGTAAGTTTATTCTATTATTATGTGCTCACCATAATTGTTGTAGCCTAAGTACTCCTTGTTTTAGTATATATGAAATCATAAATAAAGTAAGAAATGCATTTTTGATTGCTAAGATAATACTCGAATGTTTCATACCTATTTAGTGGAAAGGATGGGTAGCTTAGCATCTTAGTCATTAGAGTTAGCTTGATAGATGTATTCTTATTTTAAGTGTTGCTGTTGCCGTATTACTAAGTGTTACATCATCATTTTATGCATGTAGATAACGAGTTGTTAGAGTTCGTGACTGCGGGCGAGCCGGAGTACGAGGAGATAATCGAGGAGTACGAGGAGGAGATCCTCGTCTAGGAGGGAGCCTCGGAGCCAACAGCTGCTGACTTTGCTGACACCACGTCTGCCCAAGGCAAGCCCTGGTGCATAATCCTTATTTTAAATGATCACTGGATATATATATATGTGATGTGCATTTATGTTATAGGCATTTTATGGAAACTACATGCATATATAACATACCTATGAGTCCTACTAGCATAGGTCGAGTAGCTGCTATGCTTAGGATTTTCAGTAGCGTGAGTAACCTGCCGTTACTCACAATAGGTGGTTATTATTATCACTCATATGATAAAATGGTGAAAGAAAAATGGAGACCAAGCAGGGATATGGTACGGGTATTGGTGGTTGTGAGGGGTTATGTCTCGCGGCCAATGGGGCATAGCTTGGTTACACTATTTTTTCCTGTCCATGTCGGTTAAGGACCAGCCGTTGCATTGGATTATAGTCAGGTCACAGACTTATTATCCTGAGCACATGCTTGTTTATGGGAGCAGGGAAGGCTCGTTGCTCTCTTGTCATGGGTTCCGGCTTTTTCTGGACCAACTGATTGAAGGCAGGGACGGTGGAGGTCTAAGCACCACACTGAGTTCGGGACTCAGGTGTGGGGGCTTGGAGTCCTAGTTTGGACGGGGACCTAGACCCCTTGACAGGAGAGTGATGGGTTGGTCCTGCTTGTGCCTGGGGTACAGGCGGGGCGTGTGTTTTGAGGTATCCAGTTGGGTACATTGATTCACGAATCGTCGGGTAATCCGGTATGACTTGTCTACAATGTAGCACCGTAGTACACTACACCACAACACCATATCACCGTCAGACATCTGACGCTAAAACTTTTTTTTATTGATGGATGATCTAACGCTAAAGATAGCTCACAGACTATCTGACGCTAAATCCACATTTACCGATCCAATGTCTGTCGCTATAGGTATTCATTTTTAACGTTTAACGGTCTGTCGCTAATATCATGTACACCGTCAGTCAGTCTGACTTCAAAAATAAATGGGCTCCACCTAGCTCACGCGCCCACTTCTTGCGCGCCTAGCTCCCGCGCCGCCACCCACAAGTCAGAAACCCTAGACCCTTCTGTTCCCCCAAATCCCAAATCCAGGAGCAGTGACCTGCCCGCACCGCCGCCCTCTCCCACCAAATCGCACCCGCCCGGCCCCAAATGTCGTGCCCGCCACCGCTCAGCTCCCTCCCAAATCCTAGCCCGCCCCATCCCCAATCTGCCGCTTGCAATCTCCTACCCATGCTGCCCTCCCTCCCGAATCCCAGCCTTCCGCTCGCTCGCCTCGCCGTGCCCCCAAGCTCCCGCTCGCCCGCCCCCTCTGTTCGGTCGCGCTCTAGCCAGCTTCGGGCAGCGTCAGTGGCCTTCGTTGCCGTGAGCTCCAGGCCAGCTTGGTCCCTGCTCTCCGCAGTGCAGCCCCTACGGACGAGATTTGCACCAGTCGGAGCTCGCCCTCTGTCCGTTTCCTCTGTGTGTCAGAGTGTAGCACCTCAGATCCCGCCCCGCCCATCCCCGGCCGTCGCCCCCTGGAGCAAGCCACGGCGGAGCACGCCGCCCCTGGAGCACGCGACGGTGGAGGATGCGCCCCCAAAGCTGATCGTGCCACTGCATCACTGCTTCTTTTCCTGGTAAGCAAGCTGTTGGATCGATTGCCTTTACAGTGAGTTCCATACTATAGGATCTATTTCGCTGTCCCGAGCACCGAAACTGAGAATTTTTTTTCTTAAGCTGTCCATCCATCAGTTTGTTGTGGATTTGTGTGCTCCAGCTGTATCACTGTCAGATGTAATCATAATCAGAAGTTTGGGCACCTGATTCAGTTTTGTTCATGGTAGTTCAGGCTTCACTATTATGTACTCCGTACTTGATTTTTGGTGCAAATCTACATTATGACATGAAAATGTATAAAGCAATCCGGCTGTATGACACAAATTTATCAAGCAGTTGGTATGAACTGGCGTTCATCTCATTAGAATCATCTCCTATACCACAATAATATGTTTTGAGGATTGATGCTCTTGTCCAGCTTTTGAATGGGGCCCATGGTTTAATGTTAACATGTAACCAGTTCCCATCTATTGATGTGAACATCTATGCTTTGCTGCCCCAACCAGTCAATTTGCAGTGGTTGGGATAATTTTGGGAAGCTCTTCATATTGGGTTTACATTTGCAGTGGTTGGGATAATTTCTTATCCTAGCTTTTGCATGTTTCCTTACTGAAACCATTCTGAAAATAATCAGGGGTCTATAAACTTGTTCTTACCGTAAGCCCGAAACCATTCTTTCCAGTGCTACACGCAGGCATAATTGATTTATTCTTTCCGATTCATTTCATCTCCCTAGGTAAAATTACTGTGCAGCTGGCCCACTAAACCCAACGAGTTGTAGATCTACTGCATCGACGTCGTCCTCTTCTCATTGCTTGCAGCCAATAGATTCAAGTACTGCAGGTACACGCTCAGTCTCCCCAAAGACTCATGGATAAATCATGGATCAATAGTGATGCTAGGCACACAAAGGCATACTTACAAGGGGTCAACAGTTTCCTATCTTTTGCATTTAGAAATTCAGCGGTAGGGGACAAGATACTATGCCCTTGCAGAAAGTGTGTTAACTCATTTTGGAGAGACTCAAGTAATATACGAGAGCACTTGATATGTGATGGGTTTCTAAAAGGGTACACAACTTGGAACTTACATGGGGAAGCTAGTTCCTCTTTTGTAAATACCGACAATGGTGATGGTGCTGATCTTGTGGAAGAGTCTAGTGAAGAGGATGACATATCTGCATTGCTTAGAGACCTAGCTTGTGGTTTAGATGATAGAGGGGATTTCGAAGAGAACAGTTCTGTTGAGGTTCCTAAAGAACTAGTTGACCTCCAAAAGTTGGTAGAAGCCAATAGTCAAGAATTATTTCCTAATTGCAAGAAGTACAGTAAACTGCGTTTCCTCATTAGGCTACTTCACATCAAGCTCCTTGGAGGATGGACTGACAAAAGTTTTGACCTTATACTAGATCTATTTAATGATGTCTTACCTGAGGGTTCAACACTACCCAGAAACTACTATGAAACTAAGAAATTGATTAAGTCCATAGGACTTGGGTACATTAGTATTCATGCCTGTGACAATAATTGCATTCTATATTGGAAGGAACATGAAAAATCTGAATCATGTCCAAAGTGTGAGGTTTCACGTTGGAAACCAGCTAGGAAGAGTCTAGATGGGAAACATGTGTACAAGGTTCCTAAGAAGGTTCTTCGATACTTTTCAATAAAGAAAAGGCTCCAAAGATTGTTTCTATGTTCTAAAACAGCAAGTCTAACAAGATGGCATGATGAGGAGAGAACAAGAGATGATGTTCTTAGGCATCCTGCAGTTTCTCCTCCATGGAAAGACTTTGATCTTAAACATCCTGAGTTTGCTAAGGATAGCAGAAATATACGTCTTGCATTTGCCACCGATGGTTTTAATCCTTATAGAACCCAAAGTATTAGCTATAGCATTTGGCCTGGTATATGTATTCCCTACAATTTTCCACCATCAATGTGCATGAAGCAATCAAATTTCATACTCTCTTTGCTAATTCCTGGAAAACATGCTCCTGGTAGTGATATGGATGTTTTTCTCCAGCCACTTGTGGATGATTTGTTAGATATGTTTGTTAAGGGGGTTAGAACTTATGATGCATCGAAGGGTGAGTACTTCCAATTACGGGCAGCAGTGTTGTGGATTATTACAGATTTCCCAGGTCTAGGCTATGCATCTGGTTGTGTCACTGCTGGTGAAGTGGCATGTCCTGATTGCCACTCATATACTTGTTCATATAGACTTGGTAATGGCAGCAAGACTTGCTATATGGGTCATCGTAGGTTTTTGGATGAAAATCACCCATTTAGGTTTGATGTAGATAAGTTTGGTTCAACTGAATTTAGGCAGGCACCTACTCCACTCTCTGGGGAGGAAGTGTTGGAGTGTACTAAAGATATTGTTATAGTTTTTGGCAAGGATCCATATGGAAAGAAACCACCAAGGAAGAAACGCAAGGAAGGAGAGCCATTAGTCATTTTTAAAAGGAGGTCTATTTGGTTTAAACTTCCCTATTGGAAAGAACTGATGCTGCGACATAATTTTGATGTCATGCACATAGGGAAAAATGTGTATGAGAACTTTGTTAATACATTCTTGGGTACCGATGGGAAATCTAAGGATAATCTGAATTCTCGCTTAGACCTTCAAACTTTAGGTATTAGAAGTGATCTCCACCCTGTTGATGTTGAAGACCAATTTTATTTACCACCTGCACCATATACAATGAGTCCTGATGAGAAAAATTTATTTTGTGAAGTACTGAAAGGGGTAAAGTTTCCTGCTGGTTATGCATCTAATATACGTCACAATGTTCATGTCAATGAGAGAAAGGTGTTTGGCCTTAAGAGTCATGAATGCTACATCGTTCTACAACACTTACTACCGCTTGCTGTGAGGAAGGTATTGCCAGAAGTAGTTAGTGCTGCAGTGATTCGTGTTAGTCATTTCTTCAAGAAAATTTGTGCTTCTGTTTTCCGCAAAAGTGATATGGATAGTCTAGAGGCTGAAATAGCTGAAACCTTAAGCCTTCTAGAGACTATATTCCTGCCCTCCTTTTTTGACATTATGGTACATCTGATGGTCCATCTTCCTGCACAAGCAAGACTGGCTGGTCCAGTACATTTCCATAGCATGTGGCCTGTTGAGAGGTAACTTCTGTGAGCGTATTGCAGGATACGTATAAAAAATACATACTATTTTACAACATAATGAGCCTATTATATTTGTATAGGTTTTTGATGAGATTGAAAGGTGATGTTCGTACAAAAAGCCATCCTGAGGGATCAATTATGGAGGGTTCTATGTTTTATGAGAGCCTTACAGTATGTGGACACTATTTACACAGCCAAGCACTTAGAAATGTTGAAGAACTGCAAGATGAAAATTCCACAACCCCTTTCTTTGATAGCATTGGTCGAGGTTTAGCTGGGAAGTGCACAGTGAGTTTAGACCACAAGACTTGGCTGCAAGCACATAGATATGTTTTGTTCAACTATGCAAATATAGGGCCTTACTTGGAGTAAGTAATCTGTTTCACTTCACACCATATGTTTAGATTCTCTTGCAATGGTAAGATGATAAAATTGACCTTTGTAGAAAGTATGCTCACTATCTATCTTCAATTGGTGTTCGAAACCAACGAGCTATCAACCGAATGCAGCACGAACAATTCCATGAGTGGTTTAGGTCACATGTAAGTAGGAAGAGAACTTAACACATGTTATCTAAGTTGAACTTCTCATTTACCTTAATAATATTTCTTACTAATCATAGGTGGAAGAAATATGTGAGGAAGTACCAGATGAGATACAAATCTTAGCCAAGGCGCCAATTATGAGTGCACAAAAATATAGTAGCTACACAATAAATAGATTTGATTTTCACACTGAGTCCTATGATGTGGGTAGGTCTATCCAAAATAGTGGTGTCGCTCTAGTTGCAGAGTCCACATGCTTTCAGAGGGCTGAGTGGGTTTCTGTTCATTAGTACAAACCAAGAGACTTCTATGATATGGATAATTTGGAGAGTGAGCACCTAGTTAATGGCAATGGACTAGTTCTGCCACTGCCTGATCTAAATGCCAAGGTGATTGTGGATGTTATTAATGAGGTTGTCCCCACTATTAGGACAGACATAGATGGTATAATTGTTGAGCCTAAAAAGTATGTGATTGCCTCATTGAAAATTTTGTTCCCTTCAGTTTGTATTATTTCTTATACAAGGAAAAGATTGCTAATTCCTTTGTACCTTTTTAGGAGAAAAAATGTCAAGCGCAAGAGGAAGATGTAATGAAGATAATGGCATGACTGAGTATGAGAGGCAGAAATGGGAACAAGTTGCAAGAAACCAGGAGAAGATGGATTCCCTTTGTCTTCGTAAGCTGAGCGCCGCACTCCAGCCTGCCCAACCCAATAAAAGAACAAAGGTTAGCCTTGTACAATAGTGCTAGAACATTTCTAAACTAGAACAAATACTTATGGGCTGCTCGGAGTTGCTTCCTTACTATGTTAGGTTAACATCTGTATAAAAAATTAATAATCTTTAGATGGCACTTGGATACTGCACTTTACTACTACCTCAGATACTACACTTGGATTAAACTAATCTTTTTAAAATAAAGCATAGTGATTTCTAAACTAGTACAAATACTAATTGGCATTGTCATGTGCATTTTCCTGTAGACAACTCATAACACAAGTGATGCAGCCATTGAACATCATAATTTGCGACCAAGACCACAAAGAAATAATGTTGAGACTGCAAATGAGCAGATTATTGATGATCCTGATTATGAAGTAGTCGGAGAGTTCTTATGTGACAATGAAGGTATTGTATTTCTAAAAATTTCTGAGAACATCTTTTGCAATTTCTGGCTACAATTTCTGAGAACATATGCTGATATTTTCTGAAAATACTCACATTTACGTTTTCATCTTCATAGATTTGCACAGTGGTACTCAAAAGAGGAATGGAAGGAAAATCACCACAATGAATGACATATTCTCAAGGACAGCTGACATGCCTAAAATCAAAATAATAGTCAATGAATATGGACAGCCTGTAGGAGAAAATTATAGGAAGTTTGCTAGTGCCATTAGTTGTCAAGTGAGAAAGATATTACCAGTTTGATTTAATGATTGGAGGTCTGTTCCCCTTGGAAAGAAGCTTCAAGTTTGGGATGACTTGCAGGTATAGCATTGTCTACCCTTGTGCAAGTTATCCAATTCATAGCAGCTAGTATAATATGTGCATCAATAGCAACTTAGTGCAATCTGTACATAATCTGTACATCAATAATCAGCTGTTTTTTTGTAGCAATCTAATACCCACATAGCAATTAATACTAGCATAGTACAATTTGTACATGATCTGATGGCGCCTTTTCAATGGCAAATTAGGCGTTCTATGATGTGGATGAGGCTGTCAAGAAATGGTTTATGGATACGTCTGCAAGGAAGTGGAAGGACTACAAGGCAAACTTAAAAGAGAAGTTTTTTGATGAAACATTAACAGATGAACAAATGAAGGAAAGGCTTAAAAATATATTAAATGATGATGACATCAATGATCTTATTAAATTTTGGAGGTCTCCTGAATGTCAAGTAAGGAACAGTTCATATGAATCTCTCTTTTCCATTACTTGCCTATGAATGTGCAAATCTCAATGATTTCTACCATAGGCTCGCACTGAAAGAGGAAAAGCAAATCGTGCGAAGTTGAGGGTTCATCATACATCTGGAAGCATCAGCCATGTTTGCCATAGTTATAATCTGGTACAGAATCCTATCATGTTACTCATCCTGTAAATTATTTTGGGGCATTTTCATTGGTACATAGTTATAAACTTGTAGGGTAAAGCACTTGGACGCCCCCCTCGAAGAGATGAAGTGTACATCAATACACATACAAGAAAAAATAGAGTACCTTTAAGGGAGGCAGCAGGAACGATTGTAAGTTTTCCCCAAATAAAGAAACATGGATCTGTTGTATACACTTTACTTATTCATATTTTGTAGGATGGGATTAAAGCCATTGTTGAAGCTCAACCAGAGTTGAAGGATAGAACAATTCAAGAAGGTGATGCGTATGCTGCTGTTTGTGGAGCAAAGGAGCCAAGAGGACGTGTTCGTGTTTTGGGTCTAGGACCAACTCCCCAAGAGATTGGTACCCCAGGGCTCAAAGCACTCATGTCAACAAGGATGCAAATGGAAATTTTTGCTCGATAGAAAGCTGAAAGTAAGAACAGAGCTCTTGAGCAACGCACTGCGGAATTGGAAGAGGAAAGGATGGCACAAGGAAGGACAAATGTTGAAGTCCTGTCACAGCATGGCTCTAATTCACGACAGTATGCGGTAAAGAACTCGAACTAAATTATCCCTTTGCATGTCGTAATCTACACATACATTTCTCTGGTAGCAGCCAATGAATATTATTGTTCCGATTCTTGTGTAGAGTTCGACACCTGAAAGACCTATCGACGAGGCACATAATGCTCTTCGGCGTGAAGACTATGATAATTATGTAGAGGATGAAGACTATGATGACTATACTGAGGAGGATGAGAACTTGCTCCCCCGTAGGCATGCTGAAGCCCGACCAGCTATGAACATTACAACAGCAACAAATGTTCGCCCTTGCTTTGCAAATGATACACATGTAATCTTCCTATGCCCTTGCAAAGTATTTGTTTGTGATTTTGAAAATGTTCCCTGCATTACAATTCTCATGAGTGCATCATTTATTTTAGGTTGAAATGGAAGAGACCTTGCCCCCCTCTAGGCCTATTGTTGCCTGATCAGCTATGAACATGACTACTGCACCAACAAGTGATATCCACCCTTACTTTGCAAATGATACACATGTAATCTTGCCTTTCTGCTACAATGTTTGTCTTTGCGATTTCAAAAATGTTCCATGCTTTATAGTTCTCATGAGTGCATCATTTATTTCAGGTTGAAATGGAAGAGAGCTTGCTGCCCCCTAGGCCTGTTGTAGCCCGTTCAGTTATTAACATGACTACTACACCAACAAATGATATCCTCCCTCGCTTTACAAATGATACACATGTAATCTTGCAATGCTGCAGCAATGTTTCTCTGTGATTTTAAATAGTTCTCATGAGTGTATCTTTACTTCAGGCTGAAACTGATGAGAGCTTGCTCCTCCATAGACACGATGCAGCCCATTCACCTATAAACAAGACAACTATAGCAACAAATGATGGCCCTCGCTTTCATGATAACCTTGTAATCTTCCTGTCTTCGTACATTCTTTTGTGGTTTCATATACGTTCCTTGCTTTAAAATTCTTATGGGCACATCATTTATTTCAGGTTGGAAAGGATATGATATTATTTGCTATATTGAGATCTGAGTTAGCTGTGGCTAGGGCAACAGTCATTTCAACTAATCCAAACACCATGGTAGGAGGCCAGCCTCTTGGGAATGAATATTGTGAAGTAGTTGTCAATGTTGTGATGAGATGGGATGCTATGCTGCCTCGGACTTATGGCGAGATGCAGACTATGGCTAGTGCTCTCAAGATGAGCATTGCATGGCCATACAATAAAGTAATAAACTAGACTTGACATAATTTTCATTTTGTTTTGATCTGTGATGCATGACCAATGTCCTAATTAAACCTATCTGTGATAGATAAAGGAATGCAAGAAGGCATCTAGTACACCTCTCAAGGGCACTGTAGGTATGTCCCTAAATTAGAGGTTGACAAAGTGAATAGAGGCTGCAAGTGAACAGAAAATAACAGCTCAATTACATATGCAAGTACAAGCTAGTAGTACTGCTGGGTGGTGAGCAGGTTTTAGTTAGTGCATGAGATCGTCTTACATTGATGGACAGAGTACTAGAGTAATAACCAACTGGTTGCCATGGCAAATAGAATAAGGAATTTAAATGTCGCCAGTAGCTAGCAATAATTATAATGGGTCACTTGGCGCTATCATTTTAAATTATTATATGAACTTGACAATTAGTTCAGATTTTATTTTTCAGTTCAAATCTGCAATGTCAATTTGATGAACTAAATGGTTCGGACACTTTACAGCCCCACCAGGAACTGTCTTAGGTCTAGTTAGTTCCAGAGTTTCATACTTTACAGCCCCACCATAGAAATTATTATATGAACCTTGAGGATAATGGCATGGGTACTCCACGTGAGCCATTCTGTGCAACATGGTCCTATGGACAAACAAATAGTAATATAGAAATTATCAATCACTTAACAAGTGCAAACCCTACCACTGACTAGTCATTTTCCAATTAAATGTCATTATAGGGTATTAAGAAGCTAAAATACTCAGTTTCAGAAACTAAGCTTCCATGCATAGAGACCACCCATGTATTGAGAAAAACTATCTGACACTACAAAATTCTGACCATGTGGTTAGTGTTACAAATCGAAAATCACACCAATGTTGAATTAAAGAATGGGCTGGAGGTGTAAGAGGCTGGGAAAACACTAATGTTACAATTCAGCTGTACATTTTTCATATGAGGGTGAGTTGCAGCTTCTGGGGTTTCAGAGTGCAGTAAAGCCTCTTTACCTATGCCTACCCAACTACCCACATATAACCCACCAGAATCCTATCCGTCCCAGGTCTGCAGCGCAGCGAATCAGGTAGAGTAAAGCTAGAATTAAAGGCGCCCCTCAGTTAGTCTCCAAAGGATTACTACCTATTTAGAACACAATGGTAGAGAGAGATTTTGTTCCAACAAAAGCATGGGTAGGCAGCATTAGTTGGTGCCATGTGAATGCTTAGATGCAATATTTTGCTGATAATCAAGTGCTTATTGACTTCTATAGGTGATTGGAACGGTGTTCCAATATTGAGTATTCCTTTTCATCAAGTTGCAATCCTGTAAATTTGGAATCAATCCTAAGCCTTGTTGTGGGAACTGAAGAACTAGTCTATATGAATTATGAAATAGCGTCGAGGTGTGTTGCTTTCTTATAAAGATGTTACCTTTTTGCCCAATCAGAATATTATCAATGCTTATAAGCAAGTAGTGAGAGGATTTCTGGAAGATGGTATTTAGAATGATTTCGCTTAGGGATCCTTGGCTTCACTTTCTGGCTATACAGGGCGTCACACTGTATTTGTTGTGAATTTCTTGTTTTGCCTCATGAACACTAGGAAACAAATGATTGGTGATAAGTGACAATCAGGAATCACTTATAGAAATGTTTAGTGCTCCTGGGGTTCCTTAGGAATATTTGTATTGTCCTGGGTGATAGGTGTATGGAGTATGTATGGTACCATGTGTTTTCTTGTTTCTCTCTATTTCAATAGTACTGGTGAAGCACCTAGTGGCACATTTTGAGGAATCCATCTTCAGTTCCAACCACAAACAACCTTGACAAAGGAAGCACAGCAATAGTTGAAAGGACAGATAGGTTTGTCAGCCGAATACAAGTTCTGAAGTGCAAGCTGCTGATGTCCAATCTGCTTAAAAATAAATGGAAATCACTTTCATGAGAGCCAATTAGATTTCCATCTCATATAGTTTATAAAAATTGCTAAATGGGAGTTACACTACTGCTGGAACTTGGAAGCAGCAAATTCTTTCAAGATTGAACAATGTTGCCTGATCGAAACCAACGAGCTATCATTTCTTACTGCCATAGACCATGCTCAATGCAGCCTAATTACATGGTTGTTATATTTTTCAGGAAGGGTTGGGCAGTCTTTGGCTTGAGTTTCTGGAAAATGGTTCTGCAGATAACCTGGTGGAGGCTCCAGTGTTGGCAAGCCATTGCTTTTGGTTTTTGAGTTCCCAGAAATGATTGTATGAAGGCAGAAACAAATGTAGCTTTAGTGTTGCTTTTGGCAAGCCGTAATTGATGGGGGAAGTTTCTATCAGGATATGAAGGCAGAAACAAATGTAGCTTTGAACCTGAGAGCTGCAGGTGCAGATGGATCACTATTTGGAGCATCAGGTGTCTGACATCGAGCTCTCTTGTTATTTGATGCTTCTGTTTAGTACAGTCACTTGTTTTTTCACAACTAAAGCCCTTCTGAATGTAGAATTCAAAATAAAAATATAACCTTGGGATATTCTTCAGTCTGCATGTCTAATGGAGATTTTAAGGGCTGCACTGTTTTTTTTTTCTTGAACAACACAAGGGCTGCACTGTTATGTTTGTAACATACTTTTTCATCTTCGTTTTGATGCTTGGCAGGCTCTAATCAGGCGGGGAACAATTTGACCTTGAAAGGGCGGCCTCTTACAGTTAGTTCTTCACCTTTTCTAGGCTTCCAGTCACTTGCATTGGAAGCAAGTTTGCCTGTTACACATTCTTGTGCACTTATGACACGTGTCCTTTTGATCATAACTATTCAGGGTTTAGAACATCTTCGATCTGGATGATGTACTGTGCAAGATTGTATGTTATATATGTATTGATCTCCATGTGATGTATGTGTTTTTATATCTTTTTGTGATGGACCTTAAGCTTGAATCTGGGTATGATATGTGCTACATATTTTCTCATTGTATTTATTTTTTTTATATATTTATATTGTCCTGTAGGACAATCTGTCGCTATAAATTCAAGGACTGTTGGATGATCTGTCGCTATATGTCTTGTAACAGAGCATCTGTCGCCAAAAAGTAGCAATGGATTGTCTGTAGCTAAAAAAATTCAAGCCAACGGACTATCTGACGCTAAAAGTACTGTCTGACGCTAAAGATTTTTAGCGACAGGACTTATAGCGTCTGCAGAAGTCTGACGCTATAACTTTTTAGCGTCAGATTGTCTGTCGCTGTAGCCGCTTTTAGTATCAGACCGTCCATCGCTAATCTTGGTGTTGTGGTGTAGTGGTAAGAACTGGAAGAAGAAAGATGGTGAAATGGATCTGATTGCTCAACTCTTGCTTGAAAGTAGAACATGTGCTTAAAATAGAATGGTTAGCTAATGAACTAATCTTGACTGCTAATAAAACACATACATAAGGATTTACTACTAGTATTGCTTTTTGCAAAAAGAAAACCCAGCAACCCATAAAGCTTATCATATCATTTGGAGTCGGGAAATTATTCCCACTAGTCGGATAAGTCTTGCGAGTACATTATGTACTCAGGGTTTATTTACCCCTATTACAGGTGCACCTTGAAGAGTAGCTGTTGTGTGGAGGATTCTTCTGGTGAGCACATACAGATCATTGTATTCTACCGTTAGATGTTTATTTTAATTCCACTATTTAATTTCCGCACTCTAAACTTGGTACTGTAATAATGCATTTCTAAGAACTTTGGTTGTATGAAATGGACTAAGTATTGTAAACTCGTTCTCATTATTAGATTCTGGAAGAAAAACATGGATTATTCGAGTTCTCCCTTGGGGTGTGCTCGATGGAATCCGCCCGATATAGCTTGCTTTCGGGGTGCTTAGTGTCTAGTGGATGACGAGCGCCTCCGAAGGTGTGTTATTTCGGGCAGTTCTGCCATAGGAATAGGGACCTAGAGCTCGCCAGAACCCTAGCCACTGCCGCGTCCATCAGATCCAGAGGAGGAGGATGAGGCTCAGATCCAGAGGAGGTGGAGCAGGAGCGCTCAGATCCAGAGGAGGTGGAGGAGGAGAAGGAGGAGGAGGAGGGCTAAGATCCAGAGAAGACCCGACCTACCTCGTCGGAGCCGCCGCCGCCGTCCTCGTCTCCGGTGGGGGTCGCGGAGGGGAGAGGGAGGGAGGGAGAGGCGGCAGTGTCTTGCCGCGCGGCACGCGTCGTCCGTCCCGAGCATATGAGGCGGAAGGAGGAGGAGAGGCAGAGGAACCCAGCCCCCGAGACGACCAAGAGCGAGAGCGGCACGATCGCAGAGAAGGGCCGGCGCGAGACCCGGAAGGCGTGGAGAAAGTGCACGGCGGCAGTGAGTGGGTGCGGAGGAGTGCGGGGGAGAGCGGACGAGTGGAGCAAGCGAGTGGAGAACGGGGATGTGCGGGTGGGGAATGGGGATTAGCGAGCGAGCCCGAAGAACAGCTCGGTCGAGTCTGTACGGGTCCGTCCGGATGGGACGGACGCCCATACAGTATTGTTGTCGTTATTATTAAGGCCCGTATCTAGAAATAAAATTATCAAAAATAATTTTAAGAAATTTGATGTCAAAGCTGGTAATGAATATTTAGGCCACTAAATAATCTCAAATAATAAAAGTTGTCAACTAAATTTAGGCGAGGTTCTTTTCACGCACCTCCTTTTTTTTAATTAAAAAAACAGAAAAATACAATTACAAGTGCAAGCTAAAGGTGTTGCGTGCAGCTCCGGACATTTAAGATGGCTGAGGACTTCATTTTTTGTCCTTTTCATGAGGATGCATGGCTTACTTGGCTTCAATACGTCTCGATTTGCTGCGTTAAACTTTGGATTAATTTTTTAGCAACATCCAAAGTCCTGTTGACGATAATTGATTTTATTTGCTGGTGCTAGCAGAAACCACGTAAATACGATGCGACCGTTGCCTGTTTTGTCTGTAGTTAGCGAACTACAGACAAATGCGCGACAACAATAGAGTAATAATAATCTACTTACAGGCCTTTTCCACCATATACAGACAGAGAAAGTAACGCACCTAGTAATTGGATAAGAGAACAGAATATACAATCCCAACTGAATACGTGTCCACATTCAACACTGGAGCCTTTATTATACATACAGGAATATATATACACACAACAGTCGGTGCTCACTCTCAGAAGATTATAAGACAGAGCAGAAGAGAGAAGAGAAGAAGAAGAACAAATAAAGAATAATTAAGGGGAACCTCCAGCTCTCTGACGCCTAAGATGAAGGGCTGAGCCTCCATCTCGGAGCTGGTATCTTGGGATGCTTCACAAGCTGATGCTGCAGTCCTCTCTCGAGTGCGTAGTCGAAGGAACCCAGAAGCCATACTTGGTTGAGGGAAACTGGGTGCTCTAGCCCAGAAAACTGCATCTCTGACCCTTCAAGGCAGTGGAGATTCAGATGTTCAAGTTTCTGCATCGCACCCTCGTGAAACCTTAGATGCAACTTGGATTTGCAGGCAATCTCGAGGACCTGGAGTTTCCTGAAATAATGTTCAGTAGAGGGAAATTGGAGCTCACCATCTTGATCCTTGTTGACGCGGAGGCGTAGAGTCTGCAGATTTGGTATGCTCCCGAGGACCTCTATGACCTCTGCTGTGAACAGTGTAGTCATCTCTAATGTCAGCTTCACCAGATTATCATGATTCTTGATGTCCCCTGGCAGCTCCTCTACATGGCCGTACATCTTGAGGCTCCGTAGGTTTGTGGGAAAGGAGATGTCTTGCCAATGAACGAAATGGTTGTGTTTCTCGAACTGCAGTGTCAAGGATTCCAAATGTTTCTTGAAGCTTAAATTGTAATGAAAAGAAAATCTTCCCTGTTTGCCACTGATGCCAGAGATTTCGAGTTTCTTCAACTGGGGAAGGGAAACAATCTCAGCCAGAATGGCCTCCCCGTCTGCAGTATTTACACAGACGGCACCCACCATTTGCAAGGCTTCCAGTCTCTTAATCCCTCTAGGCACCACAACACCACCACTGCGAGAGCCAACAACAGGTCCACCTGCACGTCTGAGGAACTTGTTGGGCAAGCAGGACGCCAGAGTGCGCCACCTGCTACTTGATGGCGGCGTCGATCCCTGCTCCGCATCATGAGATGAGCTAATAATGTCTTCATCCGTCCATGCAACGGTGGTACCTGCACGAATATACTGCAGCTTCCTTAACCTGGTGATGAATGGTGGCAGCTTGTGAATGGATGTGTCTCTGATATCCAGAGTTTGCAGCAGCACCAGCTCACCCACGGAGTCTGGTAGCCGAGTGATTCCACTCTGTCCTCTTAGGGACAGGAACTTGAGACGAGATGGCAGCTTCCCAATCTTCTCGAAGTGACCATCACGTACCTCCAATGCATTCTCTAGATCCAGCACCCGAAGCACCCGCATCCTGTTCGAGACGTGTAATGGCAAAATAATTCTATTAAAAACTGTCAGCGACCGTAGCCGTGAGAAGTTCAAATTCTCGATCTCAGTTTGGTCGATATCCCAGGTGCTCCCGATGGCTAGGTGCTGTCCTGTGCCTTCTGTGGTCAGGCGGGCATGCCCCTGCCCCTGCCCCTGCTTCTCCAGTGCAGAGACTTCCACTGGAAAGAAAATGGTCTCTTCCACTGGCGCTAACAAGACGTACTCACGGAAGAAGCCGTTGACTCGGTACCCAATCACCTTGGTTGCCTCCAGCAGTACTGGCTGCATGATGCTCAGTGCCGCAACCTCATCGAAAATCTTCTCTGCGTACTTCTCCGTGCTATTGCTGTCGGTGCCTTTGGAGTAGACCTCGGCGATCCATCGCCTGATCAAACGCCTCCGCCGAATGATGATGTCTTGAGGAAAGATTGATAGATACATCATATATTTCTTGAGGTGGCGAGGGCAAGCATGCAAATAGGAATGCAACCAGGCTTGTATGTCTCGCAACGAATCAAACTCCTTGTTGCTCATTAGCTCGTTCATAAAGTTGTCATTCAGACGCCTCATCGCCTCTTGGAACACATCTTTTGGTTTGCTAGCCAAGTATCTTGCCACGGTAATTAAAACTCTGGGAAGTCCACCGCACTTAGACAAAAGAAGTTTGGCTGCTTCTTCCACCTTGTACTCTTCCAGTTTCAGAAACCATCCTTCCTCATCGAGCGCCTGTAGGTAAAACGAGAGTACTAGTTAATTACTAACAGCTAGCAAAATAAAACTACTCCAAATTACTATTTTAGTTGCAGAATCTAAACCGCACGACGACAACACTTGTACTATCAGCTCGTGAGAACATTGGCAAGGCTTCACATCAAAATAAAAAAAGTTCCCTTAAAGGCTCATGTATGGATAACATTAACAAGTTATACAAATCATATATCCATGTTCTTAAGAATAACTTATGTAAGCTTTTTAATCTACATTAGTTTAGTTATTTTAGCTCAAACATTATGGCATACCGATATTGAAAAACACTCTTTTTTTTAAACAAAGACACCACTACACATATAATTCCTTGTTATAAAAAAATGAAAACTTGTATATATCTAGACATAGTGTATATCTAAGTTCATAACAAAACTTGTATATATTAAAAAAGGCAAAACGTCTTATAATTTGGAATGGAGGGAATAGTAACTCATAGTTGTTAGGCTTATGTAACCTTGATCACCTTGGTGCAAGCTTAGATAAACTGGCAGGAATTTAACCAATATTCTCTTTGTATATCTCTCGTGTCTTGAACAAACTCTCCATTTTTTGTTCACTATACTGTAATAGCTATCATAATTTTCCTTTTGTGAAAGGATTGATGAGAAAACTATCATATACACTACCCCAGTTCTTCACACCACTATCGGTTCAAAAATCCCCTTCACTGCCGGATTTTGAACCAACAGTAGCATACCAACAGTGATGAGGGGGGCACATCACTACCGGTTTAAAAAACCGACAGTGATATGGTTTTTAGAAAATCCAAAAAAACAGGCTGAAAAAATAAGGATTTTTTTTAATACCGGGAGGGACCCCATTGGACAGTCACAGGTTACGCTTCGCGGCCACTGGCGCTCGAACTCACGACCTCTTGCTACACATGTTCGTTAGGGAACCACTCCACCTGTAGGAAGCTTGTGTCCAAATGACATTTTGGTCCTAGCCATTTTATGTTCATCTGTTTTAAAATGAGTATTTGGGATTCTAAACGAATTCAAATGAAAACGTTGTCAACTACAAAGTTATATAACTTTTCAAGATCTATAACTTTGATTTTGGTCATTTCTCCATCCGAGATCATTTGAAGAATTTGAATTTCAAATTTGAGAAAATTCAACCATATTTTACACTACATAAATGATGTCAAATGAAAAAGTTGTCAACTACAAAGTTGCATAACTTTTCAAGATCTAAAACTTTTGTTTTGGGCGTTTCTCCATTCGAGGTTGTTTGAAAAATTCAAAATTTAAATTTTAGAAATCCAAACGTGATTTTCGTTAGATAGATGATTTCAAAAGGAAATATTGTCAACTATAAAGTTGCATAACTTTTTTAAATTTACAACTTTTGTTTTGTTTGCTTCTTCATCTGAGATCCTTAAATATCACTACACACTCACTTATGACTATGGAACATATGTCCTTAGTTGGTGTTAACTTATATGAAATCTTGCCAATCAAATAGAGGGACATCATAACAACGACTTTAAATAAAAAAGTTGTGAACTACAAAGTTGCATAACCTTTTATGATCTATATCTTTTGTTTTGGGTGCTTCTGCATCCAAGATCCATAACTACCACTCCACACTCAATTATGACTATGGAGCATATGGTACTCCTTTTGTATTAACTCTATAAATTTTTGTGGTCTATATTTGGACATCCAAACAATCTCAAATCAAAAAAGTTTGAACTACAAAGTTGTAGATCTCATCGAGTACTACAACTTTGATATAAAGTTGGTCTTCATCGGACATCATATGAGAGAGTTATGAAGTTTTCTTGCAGCATATCACTGTCGGTTCAAGCCACGAACTGGCAGTGATAGTATCGGTGTCAGTTATTGGCTAAAATCAACAGTGATGACCCAATATCACTACCGGTTCTTGGCTCAAATCGACAGTGATATGAACCGACAGTGAAGACCCGAATATCATTGTCGGTTGGTCCTATCACTACCGGTTTTAGCCAAAAACTAGCAGTGATGTGCTATCATTGTCGGTTTCTTAAAATCTAGCAGTGATGCAGCCGGCAGTTAAAATCATATCTGTAGTAGTGATATTGTATTTAAAGAGCCATCTAGCCTCTCTAAAAATTAAGAGCAAGAAGGGTGGTTTTGTATAGTGAAAAAGATGGAAGGCGATTTGGAGAATCTATTGAAGAATAGTTTTTTGGTTTGTTTGATAAATTTTATGATCTAGTGCCGTGTAGAGAGGTTTTGGAGATACTCATAGACTGATTGTATGCTATTCTAGTAATTAAAACAGTAGCCTACAACCCTAAAACCTTTTTTAGTAAAATACAAAGGTGATTTCTGAATAAAAAGTTCATTACGTATGATAGTTTCATGTTAACGTAAGGATACAAATTTTATAGAGACGAATAAGATCAAAATTTAGATTCATGACCTAATGTGACATGGCCTACACCAAGATCTATCACAACTCATGGCTTGTTTGTTTACATCCTTGCTTATATGAGTAGAAGGAAAGATATCAAATAAACCTAGTTCAAGTCCGCTAAACACTTAAGCTTATATAAGTTGGGAGTTGTGTAGTACATAAGTTACCATATAAGTCAGTGTACTTATTGGATACTTAAGCTTATATAAATGCGAGATAAGCTGGATTATTAAACTAAGCCTAAGCAAACAAGCCCTTGAGCTAAAGCTTATAAGGTGTCATATAGAGGAAGATAAACTATATATATGGCATATAGTGTACTTGGTAAAATTTATGACAACCAGATATATGCATGTTGGGTTAGAAAATGTACAAAACCAAAGAATGTGCGCAATGATAAGTATTTTTTATTAGTTGATGGGCATGTTCAAATAAGCTAAAGTAACTATCTATGTTTGCGCATCTACATTACACAAATATTCCTTTGTGGCAATCGAATTACTCAAAGTTCCCTATATACGCTTCTAAATTAGAAGGTTTTGCCACTTTATATTGGACAAAATAGCTCAACCATTGTTAAAAATGACAAAATATAACCACATAATACATAATACACATATAAAATTACTATTGGACGATGTATAGAACAGCCAAAGTGTCATCCATATATGCTTTAAAATTAGCAAGTTGTAAAACTATAAAAATACAAAAAAAATTATATATATATATGCAGGTAGTTTGACACTACGCATAAATACACACACAACATAAAACGTATACCTAGTCGAAGGGAACTAGCACATCTTATATGACAAAATATGTTTTCTTATTGATTGGCATACAAATGGCAATATCAATCATATGTAACAACATTAATACAATCATCGGCATTAAGAATTCAAATTTAAAAAAAAAATAATACCAGTATTCTCATAGTATTTATAAAGGAAATTTGACATCATGGGCTTTTTGTTGTAAGCTTAAATGCTGATATTTGTAATTGTATTAACTAGAATGCATTGTAGGACCTAGAATATAGATTCTTAGTTAATCAAATAGACATAATGGAATAGAAGGGTAACAAGTATTAGAATTTTAAGTTAACAAGAGGAGAAGAAAGTTTTTTGAAGAAAATTATTTTAGGTAAGATCAAAATAAACAATGCCAAGATATTGATTTATGGAAAAGTCTAGGTTGGCTACAAGAAGAGCTAACAGAGTTCCACATAAGGTTCCAAGTTCCAACTAAACACATAATATAATGGACACACATTGAGATATGATGCAAATTAGTTGAATATGAAATAAATATAGAGAGAGTATTTCATAACCAAAGTATATCACAAACATATTAAAAATATATGGTATCTATGTGTGTAGTGTGTTAGGAAATAATCAAATAAGACATGCCTATGATATAAGAAATTTTGGTTATTGTGGATTATTAATCTATATGTGGAATTCATGCACTTATAACTTTTTAAAACTATAATTCAGTATACGAGCACATTTAACCAACCAAAAATACAACCATCACTAGGGCTTTAAAATAAAAAGAGGGCAAAGAATTTCATTAGTTTTGGTTGTAGTATAAGAATTGCAAACACAAAGTCTTAGTTATTCAGTCTGGGCAAATAGAGTGCAATAGGTGCTGACATATCTCAACATAAGATTCTAATTAAGTAAATGTTAAATGCACTGAGTGCCAGCGGCATGATGCAAACCAGAGTAACTATGGATCAAGATTGCAAGGCATATGGACTATTTATTGCTCAACGAAGTATATCTCATATGAATAAACAAATAAAATTGAGTGGGCAAAGACGGTTATGCAATTTTTGATAACTCTGGGATCTAAATTATTGTATGAAATTTGCAACACTTAGGTTTCTTCTAAAATATACTAAATCCGTTCTAAATTATAGTTCGTTTGACTTTTTTTGACCCCAAGTTTGACCACTCGTCTTATTCAAAAATTTGTGCAAAATATCACTTCTTTTGTTGTGGCTTGCTTTATTAACAAAAGTTCTTTAAGAAAGACTTAAATTTGACTATGTTTATACAAATTTTTTGAATAAGGCGACTGGTCAAACTTAGGATCAGAAAAGTCAAACGAACTATAATTTGGAACGAAACAGTATCTTTTGAATGTCAAGCTCCTGTAGCAGTACATATTGATGGATTAGTGTAAGTAATATAAATCTGAAATAGAGCATATGAGAATTGAGCACACATCTTATATATCAAACTCTGCTCGTGACTAACCACACCTTTATGAATAGCTCCTTGGCAGCAGTGGCATGTAGACCTTTGACGTTGTACACTCCATCAATAGATACTGCACAATGTTTGGCAACACTTTCTTCTGAAGTAATGATAATGATACAACTTCTAGAGTCTCCATATTGTATCAAGTTAGATTTTATCCAATCCCAGTCTTCATTTGACTGCACACCATCAATTGCAACAAGGCACACACATTTACTTATATGATCCCGGCACACACTTATGAGATCTTCGGCTCGAAGTGCCTTTGCATATTTTCCCTCCGAAGAAGTTGGCTCCATATACAAACTTACAAGTAAGCTGCGACAGAAGTCAGTTGGACTGAACGGATGGGATACACTGACCCAAGCATGCCTATCGTATCGACCTCTAGTCCTGAGTTTGCCATCATATATGGCTTTGATGAGAGCTGATTTTCCAACACCAGGCATCCCCCACACAGAAATAAGCCGGTTTTCCTGGGTCTTCTTAAAAAGTTCATCCATTTCGGTGTCACGCCCAAGAAACAATGAATGGTGGGGTTCTGATGGCTTCATAAACGATTGGACTCTATCATGTTGGAAACCCTGCGGATATCGAAACACAAGGACAAACAAGATGAAAAATGGAGAGCAATTAGTTACTAGAAAAATAGGAGTAAGCACCAACGCCAATTATTAGTGCACATAAAAAATAAGTGACTATGCCAAAAAGAGAATATAGGAGTTTTCACGACTAATATTTAACCACTAGGCTTCGTCTAAGTTGATGGCCAACCTAAACTAGTTGAGTGGACATACATATGAAGATTTTTTTTTGGTTTAGCGTGGTAAATTTACACTGATTTATATTTTGACAGACTAGTGGCACGTACGAGAAGGAACAAGTAATCACATATAATGAATATGTGTATATATCTATATCTCTTATAATCCTAAACCCCGCTAGAAGTCTATCTCACCATTCAAGTCATCTAAACCATTATCCACTGACGCATGCAATTATGGCATATATTTATTCATGCAAGCTGTCCACGTCAACAAGCCACGTCATCCACTAACAAGCATTTATTCATCCATGTCGCGCGCATACTTATGAAGGTTTTTTATTTGCCTACATTTGACTTATCCTGTCCAAGGCACACTACCCCACAACTGGTCTTCACTGCCGGTTCAAAAACCCTATCAATATAGTTTTTTTCGAACGAGCAGTAGGAAAGTGGTAGTGGTGAGCGGCCTCATAACCCACAACCTCGGGCTTTGCGCATTGATCCCCTAGCCACCACCCATAAGACAATTGTGTCCATTTGAGATTTTTGTCCTTCTCATTTTATGTCCATCTGATTTTGAAATGAGTATTTGGGACTCTAAACGAATTCAAAAGAAAAAGTTGCCGCCTAACAAGTTTTATAACTTTTTGAGATCTACATCTTGGTTATTTTTCTGTCTGAGGTCATTTGAAGAATTTGAATTTCAAATGTTTGAAAATTCAAATGTAATTTTCCTTGGATAGATTATTTCAAATGAAAACAGATCTATGACTTTTGTTTTGGTCGTCATTTCTCCGTCCGAATCATTTCAAAAATTCCAATTTCAAATGTGAGTAATTCAAACATAATTTCGTTGGATAACCGATTTCAAATGAAAAAGTTGTCAACTACAAAGTTGCATAACTTTTCGAGATCTACAACTTTTGTTTTAGTCCTTTCTCTAACTAAGATTCTTCCCTATCAGTACACACTCACTTATGACTATAGAGCACGGATTCCTTGAGTATGAACTCGATAAGATCTTGTGAATCAAATATTTCAGCATCAGAAAGACTTAAAATGAAAATGTTTTGAACTACAAAGTTACATAACTTTTGAGATCTACAACTTTTATCTTGGTCGTTTCTCCATCCAAGATCATTCCCTACCACTACACACTCACTTGTGAATATAGAGCATATAGCTTCGTTTGGTATGAACTCTATAAACTCTTGTGTGAAATATTTCGGTATCAAAACAACCTCAAATCAAAAAGTTGTGAACTACAAAGTTGTAGACCTCATCGAGTACTACAACTTTGGTAGGATGTTTATCTTTATCAAATATCATATGATAAAGTTATAAAGTTTTTATGCAGTCTATCAATGCAAGGTCACGTCCCGAACCGGTAGTGATAGTATCGCTTCCGGTTCATGAACCGGCAGTGATGATGCAATATCACTGCCAGTTTGTGGCTACATATCACTGCCGGTTCAATCCATGACCGACAGTGTTGGGCAGGTAGACACTGTCATTGTCAGTTTGCAAGCATGCAAATGATGGGCCATCATTGAAGGTCGGCTCTGTAATAGTGGCACATTCATGGCATTTCTGGTATAGATTTTTGGACAGTTTCACAAAGCTGTTTTGTACCTTCTGTACAAACAGATCCATGGAAACAGCTTCTCAATGTAATCCCCTGGAAATCCACTCTCACAAGCCAGAAATGGGGGTGAAGCTGAAGTTACCTAGGCCGGTTGTTAGACTAACTAAAGTTACGAAGTTTTTATTAAAAGATATTTGGATCTACATGTTTAAATAAATCCACTATTAAAGAATATCAACATGAGCAGGTGCTATCTAGAGCGTACGCCATACGGCAGACAAACTTGCCCTAATGGATCTAGTCAAGGTTTTCATTATCGGAAATAAAAATTTATCGGGGGTCATGGATAAATAGGATAAGCAAGATATATCGGAAATATCGGACCAAATTCAAAAAAAAATTCAAATTGTTTTGAAAAAAAATTCGTAGAATTTGACTTGAAACTATTCCTAAGCTATTAAACATCACTTGTTCACAGATAAAAACAAGAATAAAACATTATAATGTGGGACCGTCGCACGGCTGAATTTGGGTTGTCTGTGTAGAAGCAGGAAAGAAGGGAAAATTTTGGCCGATGTCAAATTTTATCGGACCCTGTGGATAGAAGGGAAATTTCGGAAATTTCCGTAAATTTCGGCCGATAAAAAAAACCTTGGATCTAGTACATATAATCTTCTTGGCCTGATTACCAACTAGCTCAATTTTTTTCTTTGCATCTGTTGGCC
The DNA here is from genome assembly GCA_904845875.1 of Miscanthus lutarioriparius. Classification (NCBI taxonomy): domain Eukaryota; kingdom Viridiplantae; phylum Streptophyta; class Magnoliopsida; order Poales; family Poaceae; genus Miscanthus; species Miscanthus lutarioriparius. The sequence continues at coordinate 27,692,600 of CAJGYO010000009.1, read as the reverse complement.
ATTTGATGTATTATATATAAACTTGACACAATTATTAATAAATATATAGTACATAGGAAATGCATAGAGGTGGTTCCCCAGAAACATAACAGAAATGTCTTTTTTCTTTTCTAGAAGAAAAAAGTTTAAATTACTAACTCCAAATTTAGGCAATATCTAGATAACCAACTAAACTAATGTTCAGTTCGAGTTACTCCCTCTACTGTTTCAGTTGGTCCAGTTTGACCCCAAATAGGATTTGTCTTTTTTGTGTCACCACGCACAAGATGAATTTCTATTTGAAATTTTGTGATGTGCTAGAGGATATCATATTTTATGCTAAAAAATATATTATGAAATTTGGACAACGAATGGTAGGGAGTACAACATATATAGAATTACCTCATGGTAATAGACGCCGACAGAGTGGCCTGGTGAAAGGTGCCCAAGCTCTGAAACTCGGCACGGCTCCCCAGTACATTGGCTTGCAACCACCGGATGGTGGGTCAACACCACAATCCGGCTCCCTTTCTTCCTATCCGGTAGGTAGGAGCTGATGGCATCCCACTGTACCATGGTGCTTAGGTCTTCCAGGACGATGAGGTACCTATGTGTGTTGATCTTCTGAGTCAATTCGTTGATGAGATCGAGATCATCCTGAGTGGCCTGCATCCTCGCCAGCGCGTCTAGACCCACGATTACTTGTTCTTGTTCTTGGCAAGAGTGCGTCAAGAACTGAGTCATCATGCTTCGAATAAATTCATGAGGATTGAAGGGATGCACCAGCTTCACCCAGGCGCGACACTGGAATTCCTTGTGGATTCTTGCATCACCGTACATCTTCCTGACGATGGCTACATTCACAAGATCACCTTCTGTTCCGCAGACGGAGACCACATGAAGGTCTCTGTCTTCCCTAGTGATCAATCCGGTGAGATCCAAGTGGCCAGTCTTCTTGACGGCATTGACAAGAAAGTCAAATGAACTTTTGCTGGAGGAAGCTGCCTTTTGCACAAGATCCATGGCGGGTTTGGAGGCGCAGTCAGCAATAAGGTTGTAGCGTATGTTCCTCTGGCTCACATCCACCACCCGAGCCCTGAGCAGCGTCGTCTCGGCGACTGCTTCGTCCACCGGCAGCTCAGCTCCCGTCTTGCCACCAGAACAGGACGGCAGCAGCCGGAGCCACCAGGACCTCTTTGTTGTGTCGAGGTGGAGGACGAACTCAATACAGTCCTCCACATCGTAGGACAGGTCGCGGACCTGCCGCACCCAGGTCCTCACAATCTGGTTCTTGACACGCTCCTCACTGGCGCTGTCAAGGAAGGACTGCATCATCTCGAACTCTCCCGTGATGAACGCCAGGTCGCGCTGCACGATCTTCCACTGCTCTGCTTCCTCCTTGATGGCGGATTTGACTTTGTCCGCCAACAGCTGCACCGCCGTCCTGGAAATCCCAACCACAAGCTCCGCCATCGCTCTGTGAGTTCGTGGTTTTCCCGATGTCTTCGCTTGAAGCTATCAAGTGGACGTCACTGGATCTGAGATGGGATGAGATCTTAATAAATGGGGGACTGGGATGAAACTGCTACTAGGTAAATCAGAAAATCACTATTGAATTTAAAGAGGACTTGCTTACCAGCCCGACTGCGTGGAGCTGGAGCATCCAGCTGCACCGCCGTCAGTAGTCAGTACTCGGTAGGCGAGAAGCTTCAGTACAGTCAAATGCTGTAGCTGCTCGTAGCTTCACAGGAAACAGAGGAGACAAAGCCTGAGCTATCCTTAGCAATCATTCTGGCTCGGGTGTGATATGATAAGCGCGAACTTCGTCGTTCATTTGCTTTTATCAGCCAGCCCAGCATTTGCTTTGAGGGTGGCGTTGGATGGCACATCGCTATCTATATGGATTTGGGGACAGATTTATCCATGCTTCCTGTTTGGCTAGATAGATGGAACTTGTAGTTTTTATGTTGGATTGGATGGATGAGAGTGGATGAGACGAGAATCGTTGAGTAATTGTATCTATTATTTAAAAATAATGACGACTAATTATACACTAATTATACACCGGCGGAGCTGCATGCAAGAGGGCCATGGCCCCTCCTTAATGATTGAAAACTTCCTTAATTAGCTATTAAACTGGTGATTAAAATTTATAAATATGCATTTTCAGTGTTGATGGCCCCCTCTTATTTTCCCATCAAACTCCGCCGCTGCTCCGGTGGGTGAGCGGCCCTGTTCCGCCCGAGAGGAAGAAGATGCAGGCTGGCTGTCTGTGACATGTGGGGTCCACTCTTGAGTGAGAGAAGCTTTTTCAAATGCCACACCTGTTTAACCAAATGGGCTTTTAACTTTGCTACCGCACCTTTTCACAGTAGCTTTTACAAAAGCCGCAGCTCACAGTAGCTTTTGTAAAAGACACAGCTGAACCAACACAGGACCTAAAGCCCTCTATCTATGGGACTACTCGCTCTGTCCCTTTTTATCTGTCATTCTAATTTCTCGAGAAGTGAAACATATTTAACTTACACTAAATATATAAAAGAAAATATTAATATTATAGTACACAATTAGTATCATTAGATAGTCGTTGAATTTATTTTTATAACAAATTTAATTATTTGAATATACAAATATTGCTAATATTTTGTATAAACTTAGTTAAATTTGAGAAAGTTTGACGGAGACGATTCTCACCGTGACACTTAAATGGGGATGGGGGAGTATGCCCCAATGTTGCAGTTTACAGCGTTGGTGCTTCTGTGCATGTTTGGTTTGCTCGTTTTAGGAGCCGTCTGGCTATCCTTCTCATGCGGACGAGGACGAGAGGGATGCCTGGCGACGCTCACTGCACTACCGGAATCGCAAGCTTTGCCGAGTGCCAAGAACTTTGCCGAGTTTTTTTTATCTCGGGCACTCAGCAAAGGCTGTCTTTACCGAGTGCCCAAACTCGAACACTCAACAACGACACGACCTTCGGCAAAGCTGGTCTTTGCCGAGTGCTCAGGATCGGCACTCGGCAAAGACATCCTCTTTGCCGAGTGCTTAGACATGCCACTCGGCAAAGACTTTCTTTGCCGAGTGTCAACGTCTCACACTCGGCAAATTTTGGCCCGCCGTTAAACCAGCCTGCCGCCGTCAGCTCTTTGCCGAGTGTATAAATGTAACACTCGGCAAAGAGGCTCTTTGCCGAGTGTCAAAAGCAGACACTCGGCAAAGTATAATTTTTTTTGACTCCTGCACTTCAAAAATTTTCACCTCTCCACATACCACATGTGGTACTCCATGCTTAAGTTTGGTGTATTTTTGAATTTATTTGCTATATTTAACTAATTAATTGCATTTCAAGCAATTTTTTGAATTAAGTTAAATTTGAACTGCAAGTGATTCAAATATTTGGAAAAAATAAGTATAAAATTGATATTCATGTTATTCAACCCAGTTTGAGGCCTTACCTATAAGATTATAAGGGTTTTCGAACATCTTATTTCGGAAACATGACCCCGAGCGTGTGGTTGAATGGTTTTTAAATTCTAAAAAAAGCAAAGGAAGTCCGAAAATCATGAAATTTGATAAGATGTCATGAAATCATATGTGGAGGCTATGGTAAAAAATTGAGAAGGTGTCACATAAATTGTCACGTACATTGCTTACAAACCGAAACATCTGCGAAGAAGTTTCATGATTGTTGAGAATGATCTGGTAAGATTTGGAGTGAAAGTGACGGTCGAGTTGTGGTTTGACTCCCAAACTTTTTGTATAGCCAATAGACATCAAAGATCGTGTCATGTTAAATTTTAGTGATTTTTTGGATCCATTTGATAATTATTAATTTTTAATTGGAATTATATAAATGGAATTTGAGCTATAACTACGTGAAATCATGGTCTATTTTTCGCTGAAGCATCAAATTTGCATTGTTGAGTGAATTTGACAAGGTATTTTCAAAGTGTATTGGAACAAATTTGGAAAAAAAATGGTTAAGGAAAAAGGAAAGGAAATAGAAAAGTTTTTTTTAAAAAATACCTTTGCTGAGTGTCCTAGGGTTAGCACTCGGCAAAGTATAGTCTTTGCCGAGTGCCTTATCGGCTTGACTCTCGGCAAAGATTTTTAATGTTTTTTTTAAAAAAAATCCCGGCTTTGCCGAGTGTCGGATCGCGGACACTTGGCAAAGGCCTTACCCAAGACTTAACTGCCACGGCCGAGACTCACTCACGCACGCACGCACACTCCCGTCCCCTCGCTCCCTCACTGCCCCTGCCAGCGCCGCCCCCCCCGCCCTGCCCGTCATCCTCGCGTCACCGCGCCTTCTCCCGCGCTGCCCCGCTCGTGCCCGCCCGTCGTGCTCGCGCCTGGCACGCTCGCCCGCCGGCCGCGGCCCCGAAGCCGCCTCCACCGGCAAAGTTTGGCCCGCCGGCTGCCCCCCATCACTGCCCCGCATGCCACCCCGCTCGCAACGCCGCGCCTGCGCGCGCCCACCCACCCACGCCGGCGGCCCGCCACCTGGACTCGTCTCGCCCGCACCCGGCGCCCGTCCCCACGCGCCGACGACGCAGGCTCCCGCGGCTGGCCCCCAGCATCCCGCACCCGGTGCCCTCCCCCGCGCGCCGATGACGCAGGCTCCAGCGCCCGGCCTCCTGTGCAGTACCTAGGTAATCCCTTGTTCATCTCTTTCATGTTCCCTTTGTCTGATAGAAATAAGGTAAAAGGTTCCATGCTGCAGAACATTGGTGTTTCGAATTGCCTCATTCCTAGTTCCCCTGGAGTGAAATGTTGTAATATCATTTTATCTGTCTGTAGAATGTAGTTTCATTGAATTCATATTCATACTGAGATCAAGTGCAAAAAAACGATATGAATTCGTCTTGTAAGAGATAAAGCTTTCACTAGCTAGTAGAGTGATCGATGCATAATTTTTTAAGTTTAGCTTTCACTAGTTAGGTAAAATCCTAAAGCTTGGCGTGATACAGCAGCCCCGTTAACCTTTTTGCCGGCAATAGGCAAGTGGCTTAGTGGAAGAAATTTTAGAAGGGGGAAAGCATGAGAAATTGCTACAACGAAAAATCAAAAGCAAAATCACTTAAACAACATTTAAAGGTAGACGTGTTGACTATTGTATTTGTTTTATTTTTATTCGATAGGCATTGACCCAGCTGTCAGAAAAGCTACACATGTGTTGCAGGTCTACAAATACAGAGGGGATAGGAAGGACTTGAACAAAGCAGTCAAAAATATCTAACCGTTTTATTTTCAAACTTGTGAAAGCAACCGATCCTGACATAGTAATATCTAACCGTTTTATTTTCAAACTTGTGACCCACGCTTGCTAGTACGTACTAGCTGATTGAGCTCTGCGGCGCGCAAACACACCTTGCAGTTGGTTTATGTCACAAGCACAAACGTAGCATGGACGACCTGCAAGGCTGCAATGCCGCAGGAAGCAGATCCCTGCTTTGTTTGCAAACTACAGTATTTTCTTTTCTTTTCTTTTTCCTTTCCCTTTTGCTGCAGTAGTCACAATCTTTTTGTCAAGGAATTGGGATTGATTTCAAACAAGAAACAGCCACAAATAAAACACACACGGTGCAACTGAATAATCCTAGCTAGGCAGCTGGTTCAACTTTCTGAAACAGATGAAGCTTCACGTATACTCTGCGATGTGGGATACAGTAGCAAGGAACTACCCAAGTGCTGGTGGGTGGCTTGAACCCTTGCTTGCGACCATTTGGTCAAAACCAGCAGCACTGTGTCGGTTGGCTTGACCCAGCCATTCACTTGGTGCACACTGATGATGGAGTATATATATTATTACATGATTCATGGTTGGATGGACTTATTAAACTGCACTTGATGCCTTTCCTGCTGTATCATATCGTTTCAATGCGAGCTACTTATTACCCTTGCCAGTTCAGTAGTGCTGTTTGACCATCCTAGCTAATGGCACTGAGAGGTAGTACTTAGGAATCACTCCTAAGCTATTTCAATTCCCAGTGCGCCCAAACCTTAACGTAATTCATAGGTAAAAAAATCGTGCGCCCAAACCTTAACGTAATTCATATGAAACTGTGTGATTATATATGTAGTAGTAGTAGGAGGAGGAGGAAGAGGAGGAGGAGGAGAAGTAGGACTGGTGGTGGTGGTAGTAGCAGTAGTTGTGATTATATATGTTTGTATGAATGTGAATCCAATGCATATGCATATGTGGTTATCAGTCATCGTGCCGTACGTTTTTTTGCAGGTTTTAGAAACCTCACCGTGTAGGGGAGGTTCTGTCAAAATTTTGAATTAAGCCCGTATGTTCTTTTTTTACAGAGAAGAGCCCGTTGGAGCCGAGCCGGAGTACCTCGGCGACCCCGATCGTATTCCTCGCCACTGCGGGTCTACCTGCACCGCGTTGCCTCGCCACTGCACCGACCCGCCACGGCCCCACTAGCCTGACTCCACCGCCACCCAAGGTATAACCCCTCTTTCCGTATCATGTTCGTAGATCACATAACCAAGTTAGGTGACTCCCGTTCGAAAGGGATACGGTTGGAAGTATGCAGATCTTTGCATATCTATAACCGTATGGGTTTTGAATTGTCCACATTTTTTGGACAGCCCGAGGATGCGTAGATGGGGTTAGTTTTCATGGTCTACTCCGATCCGAGACAGAGTTTAGGCATCATCCCCCTGATTTTCTCCGGATACACAATCTCCCTGCCGGGACGTGTATTTGGAGAAGAGCGGGGAGGTGCTGCCGAAATTCTGTCTCAGATAGGAGTAGAGCATGGAAACTAACCTCATCTACGCATCTTCGGGTGGGATTAGGACCTATCTTCACCTATTTGATAGTAGGATCCTCGTGTAGATGCAATGGATTCTTATATTACTCGCGTATATGGTAAATGATGGATGACCGTGAGTGAATGTACACTGGCCGAAGGGGTTATGGAGACTGGACTGATGAATGGATGAAGAAGACCAATGCTTTCTTGGAAGCAGCATTTCGGGAGGCTAAAGAAACGGATAAAGTTTGGTGTCCCTGCAGCGAGTGTGAGAACAGGCGTAAACAAACAAAGGTGGACATGGGTAAACATCTTGGCAAGTATGGATTTATGGCAGACTATACCTGGTGGACCCTCCATGGTGAAGGACGTAGGAGAGACGAGGTCGTGAGACAACGCATCGAGGATCTTGATGCTGATGGCGGGGTAGGAGACATGTTAGGTGACTATCATGAAGCACACTTTGGTGAAGGACGTAGGGATGAGGAGCCAGAGGCAACCGCAAAGGCGTATTACAACATGTTGTCTGCGGCACAGAAACCCCTTCACGGCCAGACAAAGGTCTCTCAACTAGATGCCATTGGATGCCTTATGGCTTTCAAGTCCCAGTGCCACCTGAGTCGAGACACCTTTGATGCTATGCTGATAGTTTTTGGCACTTTGCTTCCGGAAGGTCACATTCTATCAAGGAACATGTACGAGTCGCGGAGACTCCTCCGTGTACTTAAGATGCCATATGAGCAGATACATGCTTGTCCAAAGGGGTGCATCTTATTTAGGAACGAACACGCGGAAGCTAAGCACTGTCCAAAGTGTAAATCCTCTAGGTTCCTTGAGGTAGACTATGGTGATGGTCTCAAGAGGCAGCTTGACATTCCCGTGAAAATCCTACGGTACCTTCCGTTCGTACCGAGGATCCAACGGCTATACATGACCGAGGAGTCCGCGAAACAGATGACATGGCAAAAAAATGGACGTCAATACAATCCAGATAAGATGGTACATCCTTCCGATGGTGAATCATGGAAACATTTTGATGACATTCATCGTGAGAAAGCTCTAGAGGCCCGTAATGTCCATGTTGCGCTGGCAACAGATGGGTTCAATCCTTATGGAATGATGGCTGCCCCATACACTTGTTGGCCCATGTTCGTTATCCCACTCAATCTCCCCCCCCCCGACGTCATCTTTCAATGGCAGAACATATTCTTGTCGTTGATAATTCCTGAACACCTAGGGAATAGTATGGGTGTGTTCATGGAGCCTGTGATTGATGAATTGCTCAATACTTGGGACAAAGGGGTATGGACATACGACCGAGCTACAAAGAGAAGCTTCATGATGCATGTTTGGTACCACTACTCCCTGCATGACTTCCTGGCATATGGAATATTCTGTGGCTGGTGTGTTCACGGCAAGTTCCCATGCCCAGTATGCAAGACAGCTCTGAAGTTTATTTGGTTGAAGAAGGGTGGCAAGTATTCCTCGTTTGACAAACATCGACAATTCCTCCCTCTTGACCATGCATTCAGACAAGACACCAAGAACTTTATGAAAGGCCTCGAAGTTACAGACCCTCCACCGGTGATGATGATAGGTGCCGTGGTCCGTGCTTAGATAGATGCTCTCGAGGTCAATGAAGTAGAAGGTGGTTTTGTGGGATATGGCGAGCAACATGCATGGACTCACAAGTCGGGCTTGGAGAGGCTCCCCTATTTTGATGACCTTCTTCTTCCACATAACATTGATGTAATGCACACTGAAAAGAATATCGCTGAGGCACTTTGGGGAACAATCATGGACACTGATAAGTCAAAGGACAACGTTAAGGCTAGAGTGGATCTGGCAACGTTATGCAACAGACCAAAGCAAGAGATGCAGCCTCCTAGAAATGGCAAGAAATGGACTAGGCCTAAGGCTGAATTCACATTAAGCAAGCCCCAAAGGAGGGAAGTACTAGAATGGTTCCAAACGTTAATGTTCCCTGATGGGTATGCAGCGAATCTAAGGAGGGGAGTGAACTTATCTACTATGCAAATCAATGGGCTCATGAGTCATGACTACCACATATGGCTTGAGCGGCTTCTTCAGGTGATGGTTCGAGGCTATGTCCCAGATCATGTCTGGCAAGTGCTGGCAGAGTTGAGCTATTTCTTCCGCTAGCTTTGTGCTAAGGAGTTATCTCGGGCCATGGTTGCAGACATGGAAAAAATGGCACCTGTGTTGCTCTGTAAGTTCGAGAAGATCTTTCCACCAGGCTTCTTCAATCCGATGCAGCATTTGATTTTGCACCTCCCATATGAGGCACGAATGGGGGGGCCTGTGCAGGGCCGTTGGTGCTATTCAATTGAGAGAACCCTAAAGGTTGTTCGAAAGAAATGTAGAAATAAATGCAAGATTGAAGCTTCCATCGCAGAGGCATCGATTCTGGAGGAGGTGTCAACCTTCACAACAACATACTATGGTGACAACCTTCCTAGCGTGCATAGTCCACCCCCTCATTACAATGCTAGGGAAAATGAATCGAACCTCAGCCTTTTCCGAGGGCAACTCGGAAGTGCAAGTGGTAAGACCCTCAAGACCTTGAGTCATGAAGAGTGGCACACTATCATGCTATATGTACTGACCAACCTCGAAGAAGTGGAGCCGTACATGGGGTAAGTCACTATTTTCAACAAACTTGTTCTCGACTAGTCAGTATTCTGCATCCAACCCCCTTGTTTCTCGTCGGTATAGGGAATTTACTCATGAATTCTGGCATCGATCTATGGCGCCTACCCCACGGGAATTTCACACCCTTCTTAAACGGGGTGCGGGAAATGGAAAACCCAATTTCATTTCTTGGTTCAAACGCAAGGTACATTCTAATTTAGCTCGTACTTAGTTTGACATTACAAGTTGCTTGTATGTGCGAATGATATAACGAACTATCCTGCTTGAGATTGCAGGGCCAAACCGATGCATCTATGAGCGCCGAGTTGAGTCAGGTTGCCGGTGGCTGTGCCTTTAGGGTCATGTCATTTACCGGTTATGACATGAATGGATATCGCTTTCACACAACAAGACACAAGCAGAGTCGGCCCAATCGAAGAACCATAAATACCAGAGTTTTCACGCCCACCCTTGATGGGCTCCATTATTATGGAAGAGTTGAAGAAATATACGAACTCACGTTTCATGGCCGCAAACCTCTTAATCCTGTCATATTTAAATGCCATTGGTTTGATCCTAAAAAAATAAGACGGACCCCTAATCTTGGGCTAGTCGAAATTCGATAGGATTCCAAGTACCCAGGAGACGATGTCTATATCGTGGCTCAACAGGCCACACAAGTTTATTATCTCCCATGGGTGTGCCAAGATGACCCGCATCTTAAGGGTTGGGATGTTGTGAACAAGGTATCACCACACAGTAAACTACCTGTCCCAAACAATGAAGATTACAACTTTGACCCAAACACATATGACGGAGGGTTCTTTCAAGAAGAGGGGCTACAAGGGAGCTTTTTGGTAGACATAACCGATCCGGTTAGAATGGAAGTAGACAATGAAAGGGTTGATGATGAGGACGATGGGGATGAGGTTCAAAATGTGAAGGACTTAGAATTACTTCGGCGATTAGAATTAGGCAATGACAGTGATGACAACATTGCTCCTCCGGATGGTCATGATATCAACATGGAAGTAGACATGCATGATAGTGATGATGAGACTTATGATCCAGCTAATGCCGATCATGATGATTATTTCTAAGACATGTAATATTATGTTACCTTCTAATTATGTTTTGTTCATTTTGCAATACTTCTTATTTATTTTACATCTCTTTCTAATTATGTTTTATTCATTTTGTATCTCTTTGTAATTGCAGGTAATTGAACAAAGATGCCAGGCGGCAGGGGTCTCTTAAGGAGTTTAAGGAAAGTAAAGTCGAAATACAAGAGGGTGGAGGAGGTAGCTCCTCCACCACCGCCAAAGAAAGGCAGGGGTCTAGGCAGCAGAGGTTGGGGTCGTCAGGCTCCTCCACCACAGAGGCAGGAGGAGGAGGTGGAGGAGGAGTCCGAGGAGGAGGAGGTGCCCGAGGAGCATGAGGAGGCGGTGGAGGAGGAGGAGGTGCCCGAGGAGCATGAGGAGGCGGTGGAGGACGAGGAGGAGGTGGAGGAGGAGGAGGAGGAGGACGAGGACGAGGAGGACGAGGCTGAGGAGGCGGCGGGGGGTTCCTCTTCCTATGGTGCGGCGGCAGGGGGCTCCTCTTCCTCTGGCATGGCTAAACTCTATCAGCGAGGTCCCTCGCAACTCCCGAAGCGACCGATACCTCTTGAGAGACGCCCGATGGTTCGACCCGGTGGTTCAAAGTAAGTAACTTTACATGCTGTCACTATTTTCTCATTTGTTATGTTGAAACTAATATTTTTTTCTTGATCACTTGGGTAGGGGTTTCGTGATTGTGGGTGCAGGTGGTCACGGACGCCATCCCAATGGCGTTCTTGGTCTTTTGTGCAAGACACACTTCCTTGGCCTTGTTGACTTTGCCAGAGTGCGGCAGCCGGCCTGGACGTTTGCCCACTACGCCATCTGCATAGATGCATATGATCGGGATGGCAGGATCTACGACCACAAGGCAGAGCGGGTGATTACGGAGCTGTGGGTAAGTCTTCGTCTCACTACACTGCTCAATTCATCGCATTCATTGGACATTCTTCAAATAATGATAGGGTACATTGCGTCTACATACAGGATTTCTTCAGATGCGAGCCGGGATGGGAGATGGCAGCGAGGGTGGCGGCTAACAAAGCTTGTCACAAACTCGTGGGTGACATGAACTACGAGGCGCGCCTCCAGGCCATCGTGACATACAACGCGACCTTCGAGTTTAGGAAGGTCACGAAAAAAGAGGCAAGAAAGGATACGCTGACCAAGGAACAATACATGAAGGTAAATATATAAGATTAATACAAATTTTTTCTAAGATTAAATAAGCTTAATTTGATCTACATATACTTGATGTCGTGTAGGTGGTTCCGTGGTGGTGCACTGGGCACGAAGACTGCTGGGAGGCAATGGTGGACAAGTGGTGCAGCCCCGAGTGGTGGGAGATGCACAACGCTTGCCAGGACCAGCGTTTGATGATGCCTGGTGCACCACACCATCAAGGCAACCTTTGCCTCCCGGCCTACGTAGCTAAATGGGTACGCTGAATCCATTTCTTTATTCTAAAGCTCAACTATACAAATTTCTAATCATCCTGCTGTTTCTTTCGTAGTCGGCGTCACATGGTGGCGCGCCCATCTCCTAGTTCGAGGCGTGGGCAATGGCCCACAAGGGCAAGGCGACATCCGACGTCCACTACAACCCAGAGGACCCGCCCGAGGCGTACAGCAACTCGTCCGTGCACACCCGCCTCACTGAGTACACAGCGATGGCAAGGGAGGTCCATGGGCCAGAGTATGATCCCACCTCCGAGGACCTTGATGGAGAAGTCGTCATGAGGTTGGGAGGAGGGAAGAAGCACGGGCAGTACTGGATTGGCGACGGCGCAATCGACCCGGCCCGTACTAGGTCTCTCTCCGAGATTCGAGCAAGGAGCATGAGCTCGAGCCCAGCCATACGCACATGGTCGGACTATGCACAACACACGGTGCAGGCACTCAAGGTTATTTTTGTTTTATTCGTCGTTCATTGATTTTTACATACCTTTGCTTTGTGTTGTATCATTGGGGTGAAATATTGTAGGCCGAGGTGGCGGAAGAGATGAGGCGATGGGAGGAGGCTGAGGCGAGGGCCGAGGAGGATCGACGGAGGATGGAGCAGATGTTTCAGTATATTCAAGGTCTTGGAGCTTACTCAGGCTATGTTCCGCCACCGATGATATTCACTCCACCAAATGATCCTGCTGTCACTCCTGTGAGTTTCTCTACCTTAAATCTAAATGTCAATGTGGATATGGATATATGAATGTGAATCCAAATGATATGTTGAGACAAATGCACCATGATATGTGAATATGCATACGTGGTTGTCGGTCATCGTACCGTTGTTTTGTTGTAGGTTTTGGACACCTCACCGTGCAGGGGAGGTGCTGCCAAAATTTCGAACTGACACTAATATGTTGCTTTTTTCAAGTTTTTAGAACCTACCTTAAATCTTGTCTCACACATGCAATCACTTCTCTTTTGTGCAGGGGCAATCGGCGGCGGCGAATGATGTTCATGGCACACCTCCAGCTCAGGGCACACCTCCGTCACAGTGGGACCAGTGGAGTGGCTGTCAACAATAGAGGTAGATGGACTTGTGCTTGTGATGCTTATTTGTGAATGGTGGCACTTGTGGCGGCACTTGGATGATATTTGTGGACTATGTGATACTTGTGGACAACTTGTGATGATATTTGTCATGGTTATGGATTATATGTGATGGCTGTGTGATATATGTGATTGTTGTGTGATATGTGATATATATGTGATGGTTGTGTGATATATGTATGTGTGGATGCAATAAACAAAAAAAAGCAAATTTCCCAGCTATGCCAAGTGCAATCACCAAGACACTTGGCAAAGCTGGGAAGTTTGCCGAGTGCTATGGTCATTGCACTCGGCAAAGGCAGGGAGGCTTTGTCGAGTGCTATCGCCATTGCACTCGGCAAAGGTAGGGAGGCTTTGCCGAGTGCCACCAGTAAGGCACTCGGCAAAGCCTCCCTGCCTTTGCCGAGTGTCGCCCATTAGCCACTCAGCAAAGCAACCACCTTTGCCGAGTGTAGTAGGACTGACACTCAGCAAAGAGGGCGGGCTTTGCCGAGTGCCCTCCGCCAGGCGCTCGGCAAAGCGACCGTCACTGTCAATTGGCGCCGTCAGGCAACTTTTCTTTGCCGAGTGGTTTACGGGCACTCGGCAAAGCCTTTGCCGAGTGCCCGACAAAAGACACTCGGCAAAGAGGCCTTTGCCGTCACCGGCTTTGCCGAGTGATCTTTGCCGAGGGTTACACTCGGCAAAGGTTTTGCTGAGTGTATATGGGGATTTGCCGAGTGTCACAGGCACTCGGCAAAGAGCCTGAGTCCGGTAGTGCTAGGAGTGGGAGGCATCAGTCCAACATGCCCTTGGTGCGTGACCTGAAAGCTGCTACAGTGCAAATCCATACAATGATCACATCTCCATACTTAAAGACCAACTGCCATTGTAGCCAGCCTTGAGCATTTGTGCCGCAGGTGCCAGACGGTGTAGTGCTCCGAGCGTGCTGACCGCCTACGACCGAGCGATGCGGCGGCGCCCCGAGTGTGGCACCTCCACATCAGCATGTCACCAGCAGTGCCTCCCGTGAACCTGGCGTGAGCATGGAAATGAGGGGGTCAATGAAGGCTCGAAGAAGCAACTAATTGAATCTCTACCAAAGGATACCGATTTACCCCCAGCGAAGTCAGGCGCGGCGGCGGAGACAACCGCCGGTGAGTAAAATGCCAAATTGGTGGTCGACAGTGCTCGGCTGAGGCTCGGTAAGGGTGACACAGCTAGATAGCTTTATGGAGTCGCTATAGGTGCTATGTATTGGACCATAGTGAACCGAGGCGCGCGAATTGCGAAGCCGTGTGCGTGAGGGGATGTCGGCCCGCCGTCCCTGACGGCGGTAATGGCGCGCGAGGGGGGGAGGAAGGACAGCTTGTTGCGTCATGTAGCCATTCAATAGAGAGAGACAGGGTGAGATGGTGGACGGCTACACGTGCGGGCAGAGCAAGGCGGCAGTGGCAGCGGCACGGTGCAGAGAGGCGCTGTGCCGCCTCGGTGGGACACGGCTGAAGGCGGAGCAGGTGCACATGGGGGGGGGGTCGCGACCCTGTGCGTGCGGTACCAAGGTGGCCAGCGACACAGCGCGGTGATGGGACGACAGCGGCAGCAGCGCCCGTGGCTCGCGGAGCAGTGCAACGCCACAGAGTGAACGCCGGCGGCCCCAGTGGCACCGGCAGCGACACCAGTGGCAGCGCGCGACGAGACTACGATGGTAGTGAGGTGGGGCAGCTGCACGCAAGGGCTGTCGGCCACAGCAGCAGCGGCGCCCGTGGCTCGCGGAGCAGTGCAGCGCAGCAGAGCGAACGTGAGCGGCCCTAGTGGCACCGGCAGCGGCGCCAGCGGCAGCGCGCGATGGGACTTCGGTGGCAGCAGTGCGGCAGTGAGGTGGGGCAGCTGCGCGCTAGGGCTGTCGTCCATAGCGGCCAACCGAGAGCGGCCAGACACGCGCTGACGTCGGGTCAGGGGCACGGTGACCGCGCCGACGCGAGGAAACTGACCAAGGACGTGCCATGCACGCTTTTTAAAGTGTCCAAATCAACTAATCGGTTGGTCAAACACCCAAACCATCTTCACCATACATTAGAGGGTACATAAGGCTACTAAAACAATCCGTAACACTACTCTACTTCTTAACCAGTTTGCCGTACAAAAATTACCCAACATCGCAAGGTCTAGCTCACCAAAAGTTCGTGAAATCTTCTAAATGTTGAATGACTTTATATTTCTAGTTGCATTTCCAAACCCTTAGAAATATAAGCTAGCAACATTATTTATCAACACCAAGTATTTCATTGTCATCTACAAGGTCTGTACTTTCAACTTTATTTAAGTGTTGCATATATGTTCTATATTATTTTTGTTCGATAAAAATTGGTTTTAAACCCTACGTGATATAACATAACTATCAATTCAACTTTCGTTTCCCATTTCTGCCGATCGTTTTGAGTTACGGGAATCGATTTACACACTTTATTACAAGCATTAACACATAGCATGATGCTCATGACATGTTTTAGTAAATGATTTACAGTGTAGGCGACCCCACTGCCTCTCTCACGCTCGCGAGTCGCAAGATCCCCTCCTCCATGGCTGGCGCAAGCTCCCTCACTTCTTCCCCGGAGCGTCGCCACCTCTGTCCTCACTGACTCTGGTGGCGGGCAGGCGTCACAGGCCCCGGTGGCACGGCGCCTCTCCCCATCCGGCGAGCTCCCATCCCCACTCCGTTGCGGCCTCTCTCCCCTCTCCAACCCTGCAGCAGTGAGACAGGAGACCTCCAAGCGCATCCAGTTGCCCGCCCCCTGCATCTGTAACGCCACCGGCCTCGGTGGCAGCCCTGCTCTAGCATGGGCACGACGCAGCCCCCTCTCCACATGCGGCGAGTCCCCATCCCCACTCCGTTTTGGTCCGTCTCCCCTCTCGGACCCTGCAACAGTGAGACAGGAGACCTCCGAGCGAATCTAGTTGCCTGGCCCCTACATCCGAGCGCCACCGGCCTCGGTGGCGGCCCTGCCTTGGCACGGGCGCGGCGCAGCCCCACGCGCGGGCTCGCGGCCCTATTCCTGCGGGCACGGAGACCTCCGGTGCATAGGGCGGAGCTACATGCAAGCCGAAGAGGGCCATGGCCCCTCCTTAATGATTGAAAAATTCCTTAATTAGCTATTAAACTGGTGATTAAAATTTATAAATATGCATATTCAGTAAGAAATTAGTGTTGATGGCCCCTTCTTATTTTCCCATCAAACTCCGCCACTGCTCTGGTGGGTGAGCGGCCCTGTTCCCCGCGAGAGGAAGAAGATGCAGGCTGGCTGTCTGTGACGTGTGGGGTCCACTCTTGAGTGAGAGAAGCTTTTTCAAATGCCACAGCTGTTTAACCAAATGGGCTTCTAACTTTGCTACCGCAACTTTTCACAGCAGCTTTTACAAAAACCGCAGCTCACAACAGCTTTTGTAAAAGACACAACTCAACAAAACAGGACCTAAAGCCCTCCATCTATGGGACTACTCGCTCCGTCCCTTTTTATCTGTCATTCTAATTATTTGATGATACAAATGTTGCTAATGTTTTGCACAAACTTAGTTAAATTTGAGAAAGTCTAACGGAGACGATTCTCACCGTGACACTTAAACGGGGATGGAGGGAGTATGCCCCAATGTTGCAGTTTACAGCGTTGGTGCTTCTGTGCATGTTTGGTTTGCTCGTTTTAGGAGCCGTCTGGCTATCCTTCTCATGCGGACGAGGACGAGAGGGATACCCGGCGACGCTCACTGGAAGTGGGAGGCATCAATCCAAACATGACCTTGCTGCGTGACCTGAAAGCTGCTACAGTGACGGGCATGTTAGGTGGCGGTTGTGCCATGCATGGACCAGCCTGCTACAGTGCAAATCCAGTACTTAAAGACCAACCGCCAGTGTGGACAGCGGCGCCTGGTTCTGGTTCAGTGAACTGCGTGTAGCCAGCCTTGAGCGTTTGTGCAAATCCGCAGATGCCAGACGGTGTAGTGTTCCGAGAGTACGGATATACTTATAACTTATGATGACAAGGCATTATTGTGTGCACAGCAAGGTTGTTGGGTCGTGCACCGGACATGTATTATTTATACACGTAATCATGAAATCGATTCCACGTAGTAAGTGCGATCGGTGGTCGTGACCGGTGGCCCCGGCCCCAACCAAGCCAGGCCACCGGCGACGGTGACGATGTGCATGCTCGTGACTCAGGGGCCACGACGAGTATGCTGGTCATTCTCAATCAAATGAAATGCATGCCTAGCCATTTGTCACGACTCGTATGGAACAGGCAAAAGCGGCAAACGTACCCCCCTGTGGCTGCGGTCCAAAGCGGCATCTCACCGCAGCATCTCAGATGGAGATGGCATGTCGACACCTTACTTTTTGCACACAAAAAAAATCTTTGTGAATTGATGCTGTTGTTCCCTTTTATGCTGCTGAGATGCAGCTGCACTAGGCAGATTTTCGATTTTTCTTTCTTTCCTTGTGCATGTCGTTGTTAGAATATATTAGAATTTTATCATTGTCATAAAGGACTACTATTTTCATAAGCAACCTCAACGGCTTTCGACGGAGCCATGACATCATGCTTCAATCATAGGGCAATGCTACGATACTCCAGTTACCTACTATGAGCATCTCCAAAAGTTTCTTTTTAAAACACACTCTCTAAATTATTATTACGAGTCATTTACATAAAAATTAATTTCTATATCTTTTCACTCTCCAACAGATTTTTTTATATCTCGTGCCCACTCTATAGAGTTATTTTCTCGCTTTCTATCTTTGACTAGCCAGAAATCCAGAGTAAAAGTGACTATATTTAGATAAAGAATTAAAGAAACTGCCGGAGGGGCAATTTTTATGAATTAATAAAGAAATAAATTACATAAGAAAAAGGAAAGGCAATCCCTCTAGCTAATCTCAGGACAAACGTAATCAGCCTTCCCTTTCTTCGTGCACACCTGACCGGAAATATTGGATTGTTCTGGTTATCTTCAGAGATCCGACTCACGAAGATTCCGCGGTAACTTTCCATTACAAAGATCAGTCTTTTCTTTAAAAAAAAAAAGAGCAAAGAGTCGATCGTGCACAGTATATATTATCTCCATTATATATGACTATCGATATATGCATCTTCATGGACGATCGATGACTCCATTCATATTCCAATGATGATCCATTCCACGTCACTGATTTGATCTCTGCTACAGTGCTACCCGCCCGGTGATGATCTGTTTGGTGCATATGTGGACACATGGAGTACTCCCTTCGTCCAAACAAAATATAATATTATGGGATACGTGCTGGTCAAACTTTTTTAACTTTGATCAAGCTTATAAAAAATCTTAGCAACACTTATATCTCTAAAAAATTTTACTATGAAAATATATTCAGTGATTCATCTAATGAGGCTAATTATGAAACATAAATCTTATATATTTGGTCAGAGTTCAAAATATTTGACTTCTCGAGAAGCGAGAATGACATTCTTTATGGAAGGGAGAGAGTACTTACTTACATGCTCGATTGAAAAAAAAACAGGCTACATACATGGAAAAAAAATTCAACATCTAACATGGAGGTTGGGAACAAAAACACGTTACATGTAAAAGATTAATTGGTAGCTCATTGAAAGTTGCAAAATGAAAAGATTTATCGCATCCAACAGATTGTGCATGCATTAAGTAAATCGAGGAGAAAGATTTTTATATCTAAATCTTTCGTTATTTATCATACTTAACAAATTATAAAAAATAGATAAATATATATCACAAAGTAAAGTCCACAAGCGATCCTCGAACTTGTTCGCTAGTATCTTCCCGGTCCTTAAACTCACAAATCGACCGTTTTGGTCCTCAAACTTGTTCATCGGTGTCATCTCGGTCCCTAAACTCGCAAATCGCTCATTTAGATCCTCAAACTTGTTCAGATGTGTCATCCCGTTTAAGTCCTCAAAATTATTCAGTTGTGTCATCACTGTCCCTAAATGTTGTAAACTTGTAAATTCAATATATTTTTATAGAACTAACCAAAAATTATAAATCCAATTTTGTTAGACTCCTGGTAAATATATATTGAATTTACAAGTTTACAACATTTAGAGACTAGGATGACACAACCAAACAAGCTTGAGGACCTAAACGGGTGATTTATAAGTTTAGGGACCGAGATAACACAATTGAACAAGTTCGAGGATCTAAACGACCGATCTGCGAGTTTAGGGACCGAGGACACAGATGAACAAGTTTGAGGACCTAAATGGTCGATTTGCGAGTTTAGAGACCGCGATGACATATATGGCCGAACAAGTTTGAGGACCGCTGGTGCACTTTACTCTTTCACATATTAACTTCTAAGAAGTAATAAATGATATCATCCATGTGATCTTAAATGAATGGCTCACAATTATTTGGGAATACCACAACAGAACCCTCAATCATTACGAAGAAGAGGGATATGTAAGTCTCGAGGATTCTTTCCCCACATGAAATGGAGACCAACGGAGGACGAGTTGGACAAGGGTTTTGATCCGCACTAGGAGGTATGGATAAAACCTAGGACTATACATTTTGCTTACCTAGACATGATTACTAACATTTTGACCCCCGAATAGGCCCCTCCAACTAGATTATGTTGGCAACACCTCGCCAGACAAGAAAGGGTACAGGAAGGGGGAGCAACGGCAAGAGCCACAGAGGAAGAAGAGTTGGAAACAGACGGCTCTGCTCCATAGCATGAGACCACAAACTTGGGTAGATAGACGAAGAGGAGATGGGGGCAGACATGGGAACAAGTATCCAGAACCAGACACACCCTATGTAATAATAGAGATTAGGAGGCCAAGGGAGCCACTTCAGCCGAAATATCTCAGTGCATGTGGCATAATGCAATCAGGGTGCTAGTAAGAGATGAATTGAACCTAATAATCCCAAGTTGGAAACAAGTATCCATTGAGACAAAGGCCTTCCAATGGTCAAAACTTTCAACCACTTTTAGATTCATGGCAGGAACAGAGACCACGGTACATTATCATGCTCTTAAGCAACTTGGAGAGCCATTCTGACACTGGAAGTCCCATCTAAACATCCACTATGACCAAATGGGATTACCTTCCTTCGATGAGTATGGAAAGATTACTCCCAGACAATGGGGGGAGTTTGTTAAATAGAATACTTCAGAGGAAGCATTGACCCTCAGTGCTCATAGGACTGAGCTGGCGAAGAAGAACATGCACCACCATAGTCTAGGTACTAGTGCTTACTATGTAAAGGAAGACCATTTTAGGAAGATAAAGGTAGCGGTTATTGAAGCTAGGACATAACACCTGCAGGGGTTACATAGCGTCAAAGGAATTGGATCCTTTCAAGGAATAAAGAAGGATCAAAGGGGCTTAAGTTGACTAACCCTGAGATCGAAAAAGCATTATTGAAAATACTGAAATATGCTAACATCCGACAAAAGGGGTTATTCAAGCCTTCAAGAGAGAGCGAAAAGATTTGCCTTGACTTGGGAAACCCTGAGCATAGATTGATGCCTTCATCCTCCCCATCGGCGATGACATTGATGTTATCTTGGGAGCTCCATAGCTGGCAGACATTAGCAACGCCCTCTGGAATTTTACATCCCTAGAGATGCAATTCCAGAGGGACAACCAGACAGTCACCTTCACTAGCATCCCATACCGCTGAGCGTCACCACATCACCTCACCCTACCAGCACTGCCTGCATTGACACTAGCACCTCTAGCACCAACCCCGGCACAACACCGGCCACTTGGGTGGTGGCATCAGCACCGGCTACTTGGGCGGCGACCCTTGCGCCGACCACATGGGCAGCAGCAGCCTCTTGAATGGGCGAAAACACTAGCACTACCCGTGACGGCCGCATGGGTGAAAACACTAGAACTACATGCATGGGCGGAGACACTAGATCCAGTCATGTGGGCAGCAGCACCAGAGCTAGCCGCATGTGCGGCCGCACCACCGTGGCCCCTGTACCCGACTCTGGTAACATGACACATGACAGGTCATGCAGCGGTTGTAGTCCTCTCCACCACCACCGTGGCTGCAGCAGGGCAAGACGCGCATGCTCCACGCAGCGTTGTGCAAGACAATGCGTCTGTACCTGCCCGTGGTGTGGGACTCCAAGCACGCGGCGGAGGGGGACGTGCTCCCCAACGACACCCGCATGTAGTGCGACGATTGCGTGACCTACTTCTAGTATGGGACAGGGTGGATGGAGTCCATCGGGGGCATTAACACCACTGAGTCCAGCCTACCCGTGGTAGGTGTCGTTGCGGCCTCCTGGCTAGTGCGGCAAAGGCTAGCGCGGCAAGGGCCTATGCGGCCACCTGATGAAAGGTCATAAATGGCTAGAGGGGGTGAAAAGCCTATAAAAATTCTCTACAAATTCACTGGAGCAAGTGGTTAGTACACTAAATGGCGTATTGCAATTTTGCTCTAACTCTACAAGGGTTGCAAGCCACCTATACCAACAATTCTAGTTGCTATGATCTCTAGGCACACACAAAGCTATGTCACTACTCTCTAAGTTAGTGAGCTTGCAAAGAATAACTAAAGAGCGTCACTAACCAAACAAACAATCTCTCAAAGACTAACTACACTAAAGGACTTGACTAGGCAAGAATGTAAATAATGTAAATACAAGAGAGTGTGTAGGATGATTATACTGTCGTGGAAAGAGAGATGAACCGATCATAATATGAATACTGAATCAACCACAGGGAGAATTCCAATCACAATGGACACAAGACTTTTTTCCTGAGGTTCACGTGCTTGCCGGCATGCTAGTCCCCGTTGTGTCGACCAACACTTAGGTATCACACACCTAGCCCAACACTTGGGCACCACAAGATCCTACCCACAAGTGAGGTAACTCGATGACATGAGCAATCCACTAGAGTTACCTTTTAGCGCTCCGCCGGGGAAGGCACAAGACCCCTCACAATCACCGAGAGACAGCCACGAACAATCACCAACTCGTGCCAATCCTCCTCCGCTGCTCCAAGCCGTCTAGGTGATGGCAACCACCAAGAGTAACAAGAAATCCGTAGCCACAACGATCCCCAAGTGCCACTAGATGCAATCACTCAAGCAAATGTACTAGGAATCACTCCCAATCTCACTTTGATGATGAATCAATAATGGAGATGAGTGGCAGGTGTTTGCTTATGCTCACAAAGATGTCAAGTATGTCAAAGTGCCAAGAGAGATGAGCCCAAGCCGGCCAAGCTCTATTTATAGAGCTCCCAAACAAATAGAGCCATTATACCCCTTCACTGGGCTTGCTGCAAACTGATCGGACACATACGGTCACCACCGAGCAGCCACGTGTCCTGTTCAAACTTGTATAGACATTGGCGCCCAATGGATCTCTTTGCGCACACTGTCAGAAACGATCAGACGTGACACTAGAAAACGATCGAACGCAGGTGAGGCACCATCAAGTCGAGTCCAGAGAGCTCCCAGAGCTGCTCAGGACTGACCAGACGTGTCTGGTCCTCCTGACCGACCGCTCCCTACGTCAGGTCACACACCACCAAGCGTTTCACCTCTTCCGACCGAACGTGATGCTCAACGTCAGGTCACTCGATGCACTTAGAGTCCGGTCTTGATGAAAATCAACACCGAGAGGTCTAGGCCATGACCTGATGCATCATATCACATGTGAACGGATGCAACCCAGCATCCAGTCATCCCTGCCTCAGCTGATCATGCCTGGGCCAAATACCAGACACGTCCGGTCCTGATACCGGACGTGTCCGGTCATGTCTACAACACTTGCCCAAGCCTAGGTAGCACACCGGGCACGTCCGGTCCCTATCTCAGACACGTCCAGTCACCCTGTGACCCGCATGATCAACTCCTTTCTCAACACCCTTTCTTCTATGTTGCTAACCACAAAATGTCTCACCATAGTGCACGTGTGTTAGCATTTTTCAAGGGTTAAAAGTTAGTACAGTAGGTCCCTAATGCATATGCAAGAATCATGTCACATAGTGGCACTTGATAACCGCTTAGCTAAAGATTTCCCCTCTTAATAGTATGGCTATCGATCCTAAACACACTCACACCCTCTATGGTGTCTTGAGTGCCAAAACAAAAACCTATTTGATACCTTTGCCTTGAAAAACCTTGTTTTTGTTTTTCTCTTTCTTCTTTTCCAAGTTGGAGCACTTGATCTTCAAGTTTGGTCACCACCATCACCGTGACCATCATCTAGCTCCACCACTTGACTTTGGACCATCCTCTCTTGTCTACACACTTTGCTCAAGGATTAGTCCATAGGTTTCATTAATTATCCTAAAACAAACTAGGGCTTTCACTTGACTGGCGTGACCAGCCTGCCCACGGCAGGGGCCGACACGGCCTCTTGGCCAACGAGCGCGGGAGGAAGAAGACGTGTTTTTTCATTTTGGCCCCTAGATTTGTTATCATAATTAAATATAGGTCCATTTTAGAGCTAGAGTTGTAAAAAAATGGTTTTGTGGGAGCTCAGCTCCATTGTAGAGCTGCTCCTTGGTGGAGCACCTGCTCTGGAGCTGTGCTTTCAAAGCTAGAGGCCTTCCAATCATGCCCTAATATGAACAATGCATATATATGGCTTGATTGAGAGAGTTTCAGATCGACGAAAAATAGCTCTCTATACTTTTGCAAGCCAGACAGTTTTAGCTCCACCAATTAGAGATCCAAAGAAACATGGATCTCACTCTAAATCCTTGGATTTCGTGGAGCACCTCGAGGGGTGATCTAAAAACTCATGGATTCCTAGAGTTGGACCATCCTCTCTTGTCTACACACTTAGCACAAGGATTAGTCCATAGGTTTCATCAATTATCCAAAACCAAAATAGGGCTTTCAATCTCTCCCTTTTTCGTAATTGATGACAACCTTTTCATAAAGATATTGAATAAAATCTTTTTGGATTCGTGTTGCTTGCCCAATCATTTTACCATGTGTAAAGGATATGGACAAGTTTTATAAACCTGAATTGGTAGCATTAGCTCCCCCTACATATGTGCTTAGAGTTTGAATTTGAAAGCTTGCACATATGCATAGATAGTAATTGTGGGGAAGTAGTGTCTACCAAATGATGCCAAGGTGTAAAGAAGGGACCTTTGAAGCATGATACCAATCGGAGTTGCCATTTGAACACCATCCTTAGCACCATGGTTTGCTAGATATCACTTGAAACAACACAACCTAGATATCTCGTGAGATCAACATTAAAAGCATGGCTCTAGTACCACTTATGAAAGTAATTCAAGTGTCTAGCTATCCTATGCATGCTAGTTTTTCATTTCATCATTCAAACCTTCAACTAGCATACACCACACAAGCATGGATATGGAATTTAAAAACTTGTGCTATGCAAGCAAACATATGTAATGCACATACAAATGCAACATACAAGTTTATGAGCTTGCTCCCCCTACTTGTGTGCTTCAAATTTTAATTGATCTCCTTCCTTTGTCATTTCTCCCTCTATCTTACTATCTTTGTGAATCTCTCTCCCCCTTTGTCAACAATTAGCACAAAAGGTGAGCTCAGATGTTAGATAGGTTGGGGTGAAACCATGTTATGTGAGGATCATTTTCTCAAATTTGGTTCAATCTAGATTACTTGCAAAAGATATTTAACTCGGTTTGATCCAAGGACAAGCTTCTTCACATCTCGTTGCAAGGGTTATCTTGACCATGTCGAGTTAAACACTTATAGCTCATTTTCTAAATTAAACGCTAGGTTCACACTCCCACAAACATGTCATATGCTACCACTAGATCATTTCAAACATAGAAGCAATAGTGGTACCATACAAGCTATTGGCGGTCCTTAACTATCAATTTTAACCACCAACATTCGTATAAAATTCACACAAATGAAAACTAAACCTAGTAATAGGGCTTTAAACTAATGACTTCCATAGGTTTTGGTGAGTTGTGTATTTACAAGACACATACATGGAGTACATATGAAAAACAGTCAAAATGCGCAATAGGAGAAAGCGTGATGCATATCCAAAATATGCAAATGAAGGAAGGTCCACTTACCTAGTGAATCTAGGCCAAAAACCCACGTGGAAGTGGTCCAGGCCCAACATACAACCGCCATGCACAAGGCTATCACGGGGAGGTAACACTAGGGTGCGCCCGCACCCTTGTATGCAGGCACTGCCTCCCCTTCCACGTGGCATCTCCTGGTGGATCTCCCAATGCGGTTGCATGGAGGATCCTGTGGAATATTCCTTCAAACCAACCATTCCACTCCTATAAAATAGATGGGAGTGCCTCCTCCTCATATCATCATACACAAGAGAGAAACAATGTGACAAGAAGAAGAGCTACACTCCTATTTTTAGTCTTTAGCTACTTTTAGTGTAGGGAGTGAATAAGACTGGAGAAGTACCGGAGTTGTCGGCTACCTCCTCTTGTGTACTCGGGGCCCCTTGTACACTTTTAGCAGAAGGAATGTCAGGAATCATCGGCTCCTCTCCACTTGTACCTCTACGATCCGAATACTACTTGGAGTATAAGGTTCGTGTTTATCTTTGGTGGTGAGTTCTACTTTAAGTTAGTTTTGTTCATTATTTGCTTGTGGGTTCGTCGTCCGTCCCCGTGGCGGATGCTCTAGTAGAGGGCCCTGATAAAGACGGATAACCTTGATCATGCTAGAGTAGTAGTCGATAGTATAGACGTGGTGTCTAGGCTAGAGGCTACCTTCGTTTGCCTCGTATCCTCCGGTTGAGGGGTAGGCGGTAGGTGGTGACAGCCCTATCTGTCCTTCGTAATACCCCACGTTCGAATACGGCATAGAGCTGTAGGCCGGCAACGCTTGGCATACCAAGTGTTATCCGGGTCCCGAAGCAAGTCTATAGTGTCAAAGTTATCTTAGCTTAGGATCTCTATCCTTAGAAAACCTCACTGCCCGAGCTATCTTTCTTCTTATTACCTTAGGTGAACTTGCTAAGAGACTTTTACACATCCGTTCCTCGTGGAAATACGGTACCCTAAATACTTTTGGGTGAAATGCTACAACGGTAATTTCATACGCTTGCGGATTATTTCTGTATACGTTAAGAAATACCAACACAAGCATCAAATTCATTTGATTTTCATGAATGGGCCTATAAAAATGAGGAATGACTAGATGCACTAAACAAGTCCTTAGCAAGGCATGAATGATATGTCAATCAATTTTACCTTGCTTTGCTTGAAGGAGAGGCATGTTATATAATGGTAGTACATCAACACATATTTGAGGCTTCAACACTAGCATCGCGACGAAGGGAATCATCACCGCCCACAACACCGAGAAGCACTAGCGCAACCTGGTTCATGTCGATGCTGAGCAGGTGGCCAACCGTATCACCGCTGATGAGCAAAAGGGCCTCATGTAGTGTTGCCCGAACTGTCCAGCGCTGCCGATAGGTACGATGCTTCCTGGGAGATTGTTCCAGTTAACGTATTTCTGCATCCATGGATGTCGACCATCGACCAGAACTTGCTACAGCCGATGCTCTATTCAATTCATTCCTTTGCTTGCAAAACCTCTTCTCATCAAGTGGCTTGGTGAAAATATCGGCAAGTTGATCGTCGGTGCCCACACTCTCAATACAAATATCCCCTTTTTGTTGATGATCTCTTATAAAATGATGGTGGACATCTATATGCTTTGTTCTTAAATGTTGAACTAGGTTGTAGTGAGCTTCACGGCACTCTCATTGTCACATAGCAATGGCACTTGTTTGAACTTGATCCCAAAATCATTCAAAGTAGCCTTCATCCAAAGTAATTGAGCACAACAACTACTGGCCAAAATGTACTCCACTTCAGCGGTTGAAAGTGCTATACTATTTTGCTTCTTTGATGACCAAGACACAAGTGATCTTCCCAATAATTGACATGTGCCCGATGTGCTCTTCCTCTTAACGCTGCATCCCGCATAATCAGAGTTTGAATATCCAATCAACTCAAATCTTGCTCCTTTGGGATACCACAATCCAATATTTTGTGTATGCTTCAAATACCTCAATATTCTCTTTGTTGCCTTAAAATGACTTTCTCTTGGTGAAACTTGAAATCTAGCACACATGCATACATTAAACATTAGATCCGGCCTTGACGCGGTCACATAAAGTAGGCTTCCAATCATAGACCAATACATCTTTTGATCCACCAAGTTGCCACTAGCTAGCATCACTATCCAAGTTTCCATTTGTCCCCATAGGTGTACTAATTGCATTTGCATCATCCATTCTAAACTTCTTAAGCATGTCTTTAATGTACTTGTCTTGACTTACAAATGTACCATTCTTCATTTGCTTGATTTGAAGACCAAGGAAGTAGCTAAAGTATCCAATCAAAGACATCTCAAACTCATTAGCCATCCTCTTTCCAAACTCTTCACAAAACTCTTGATTGGTTGATCCAAATATGATGTCATCAACATAGATTTGCAACACAAACAAGTCCTTGCCAATCTTCTTGGTGAAAAGAGTGGTGTCAACCTTGCCCATAATGAACCCTTTAGAGAGTAAGAAATCTCTTAAGCTCTCATACCATGCTCTAGGTGCTTGCTTCAAGCCATACAATGCCTTCTTCAACTTGTAAACATGGTTGGGCTTCTTGTCATCTTCAAAACCGGGTGGTTGCTCAACATAGACTTCCTCATTGATGTAGCCATTGAGGAATACACTTTTCATATCCATTTAATAGAGTTTGATGTTGTGGGCACAAGCATAGGCTAACAAGATCCTAATTGCTTCCAATCTTGCAACGGGGGCATATGTTTCACCAAAGTGAATACCTTCAACTTGTGTGTAACCTTAAGCTACCAATCTTGCTTTGTTCCTACCAACAATCCTATCTTGATCTTGCTTGTTGTGAATGACCCATTTGGTTCCAATCACATTGTGTCCCTTTGGCATCTTAACTAACTCCCATACTTGATTTCTTGTGAAGTTGTTCAATTCTTCATGCATGGCATTGACCCAATCAACATCCTTCAAAGCTTCATCTATCTTCTTTGGTTCAATGAATGACACAAATGTGAAATGCTCACAAAAAGATGCCAATCTTGATCTAGTTTGTACACCTCTAGAAATATCTCTAATTATAGAGCTCAAGTACTTGATCTTTGTCATCTTTAACTTCAATCACTTCTCTAGGCCTTATGTCACCAATATCTATGTTCTTCATTATATTGGCCAATTGAGAGCCTCTCACGTCATCTAGATTTTCATCTTCCTCTTGGGAACCATTGGTTTCATCAAATTCCACATCATGAACCTCCTCAAGAGTACCACTATCCAAATTCTAAACTCTATAAGCTTTGCTAGTAGTGGAGTAACCAAGCAAGAAGCCTTCATCACACTTCTTCTCAAACTTGCTCAATCTAGTGCCTTTCTTTAAAATGTAGCATTTGCAACCAAAAAAACCCAAAAGTTTGCATTATTGGGCTTTCTACCATTCAAGATCTCATATGGGGTTTTCTCTAATATAGGATGACAATAGAGCCGGTTGCTATAGTAGCAAGCCGTGCTGATTGCTTCGGCCCAAAATGAATGACTAACATTGTACTCACTAAGCATTGATCTTGCCATGTCAATCAAAGTTCTATTCTTTCTCTAAACAAGGCCATTGGATTGTGGAGTGTACTTGGCCGAGAATTGATGCCTAATGCTAAACTCATCACATAGCTCATCAATTCTAGTATTCTTGAATTCACTACCATTGTCACTTCTAACTTTCTTGATTGTGGTTTCAAACTCATTGTGAACTCTCTTGATAAATGATTTGAAAGTTGCAAACACATCACTCTTGTCAACAAGAAAGAACACCCATGTATATCTTGTAATATCATCCACTATCACAAATCCATATTTGTTTTCACCAATGCAAGTGTATGTTGTTGGCTGTTGGTATTTATTAACGTGTCACTTGTTTTAAGTACTCACCCTATGTTGTTTACATTCCTTAGCATCACTTTTACTAAGTTGTCATCCCTAGCGATAGTGCCAGAAATGCTTGTTGGTACTACCTAGTGCCACTTCTAGAATGACACTAAGAAGTACTTTAATATTTTATGTGACTAGAAAGAATATATATAAATGAAAAGAATCTACAAGCGCATAGATAATATACCATTGTAGCACTATACCCAAGAGTATTCCAGGTATCGTTATTTATATTTTAACCACAGGGAAGAACAGGTAGTTGGAATATATTGATAACTTATATGTATGGAGAAATAAACCATAACCAAACTTCTACTCATAACAGGGGTAAGTCAAGAGATAAATGTATATGATAAGTAATGATAAATGATAATTAATTACTCAGAAGACTCCTTTCAATGGCATTAGCATGGCTAAGTAGAATATTAGAGGAATAATTCCTAAGTCATTCTTAATTACAAGTCAATGCATACGTTGATTAGTGTAATTACACTTAGTAATCATGGTTAAGATCAGCTTCATATCTACACATAAGGGATATTACTAAGGAAGATTAAGAACAGAGCTTGTCTTCCTTCGTAACTAGATCCTACTTGTCCTATATTCGGGGAGTGGACTACAAAGGATTTAACGGGAATATCACATCTACGATCTACCACATGGCCCGGAATACAAGGTGCATCCGCAGGTAAACAACGTATAAGCACCACGCTTACACAATGTCGACCACTCACCCATGGTACCTTAGAGTGAGCGCTATACGAACTTATACTTGAACATGATGATAATCTAACTATACTAAGTATATAATCAAAGTAGACGATGAACATTATATCTAGGAACATGAATGATATTAAGAACAATGTCATAACAATTGTAGCAAACATATAAAATTAATGAGAGATACAAAGAGAGAGGGGTACAAAAGCTATACCAAGCCACGCTCTTAACATGATCAGGAATCCAAGCGAAGCTTGCTTGCCTCCCTCTAGACCTAGCCTAGCTAGCTATGCCCTAGAATATGGAGATCTAAGGATGATTAGGGTTTCTGTCTTCTCAAATGACTTAGGGGGGTGGCAGGGGTAGATATATATAGGTCGAAGCATCAATCCTGAGCCCTCGGATCAAACCGACTTGAATAAATGGCGTAGATGCAATCCTTAAGGCGGTAGAGAACCGACATAGCGAGGTAGAGGCTAACAGGTGGGGCCACAGACCGACCGGTCTAAAGGTAGGACCGGCCGGTCCCACCTGACGGCCTCTCGCCCTTCGCTTCGGTGTGGTGTCCTCTAGAGTCCTCGAGAACCTTCTGGTGTTGTTTATCATGTGGATAATCATGATTAAATCTAACATCTTGGTCCACCTTGATGGTTTTCTAGATAAACCCTGCAGAAAATACAGATTCACCAAAACTCGTAGAATTGGTTAGTTTATGTCGACGCTGAAAAAATTGACGCCGGGAACACAGTGATCAACGCCGAGGAGAGACCGTGCTGAGCAAATTCTGAGCTCTCTTTGAGCTTTGGAAGGGCACCACTGGACCGGACGGCCGTGACCTTGGGAGGCATGCCAATCAATTTGACCTGCAATTGACAAGGGAGCAAGATTGATAAGTAATTTAAGGTGGAACATGTCGGTCGTTTGTCTAGACAGTTCCAAATCTATGGCCATGTGGCCTTTGAGACAAGGCTATCGGCTAGAGAGTCGATATCCAGCATGTTCATGATGTATGATAAATAAAACAAGCATATCGGCAATCATTAGCTATTCAATTACATCGATCTAACCTGCTGATTATCATGAAAGCATGCAAAAAGGTGTACAAAAGATAGGCGTGAAAGCATACAATTTGGTTAAGAAATATACTAGCTTTTAACCAAGACAAAAATATGTAAAAAGCATGTAAACAGCCAATATGTATTCTCAAAAGATATGTTATCGGCTAAATAGCCGATTCCAGTGAAAGAAGGGTCATAGCATGCAACCACTCAACCATTAGACGTGTATAAACTCGTACGCCTATCAGATCCAATCCACTATCTTTAACAATGGGGGTCAGACCTGACCAATGCAGTCGTGATAAAGATAACAAATCAAACCTTCAAATCATACAGATCTATAAACGCTTAACGAGATCACGAGAACATGCTATGATCGTGAAAGCTCAGGCGATTGGCTAAATAGCCAATGCAGACATAGCATGCAGCTGAAGACTATGCTTGGCCATAAGCAAGGCTTACTACCTGACGATTTTTGATCTATGATGCTATCAGTGGGGGTTAGACCTAACCGATGCAGCCATAAAAGCACTTCTAGACCGGATCTCGTTAACTAGCAAGCCTTACCTAGGGCTAAACATGCCTTTGACCATATGTTATCTTTGATCAAGATCAGAACAGAACAGCTAGACTAGTAAGAACCATCATCAAAGCAAGATGTAAACAATGTAGTGCGGTAAGATGACGATTCAAAGAGGATACAAAGCCACTCTATCTCAATCTTAACAGGGCAAGGGGTTCAAATCAAAATTCATACAAGATCAGTTTAACCGAGGGCAGCCGTGCGGATTTTGATAAGAACCAAGGATAACTATCAGCTATTGCAAGAGATCAGACTTAACCGAGGGCAGGCTTACAATTAACTGATGATAACTAACTTATACTGAGCTTGTAAGAGATCAAACTTAACCGAGGGTAGCCTTACAAACACAATATAAATCGTAACAGATAGTTATAGACAAACCGGAGATCGAACCTAACCGAGGGCAGCCCTGCTTGCCGAAGAACTCATCGAAATCTACTCTACTTCTACTCCTAAGGGGTGGCGTAAGCTGAAAAGTAAAGGTACTGGTTTCTATTGATCATTGGAGATGTTTATTACAATGTCCGGGGTTCAATATTTATACCCAAGGCCTAACTGGTTATGAAAACATGGAAAAGCGAATAAAACTTCCTAATCTAAGATAACTTGGACTCCAATATTTCCCTTCTATGGAGCCCAATATGTCTTCTTGCTCCATACCTTGCTGATCCTACCGATAGGGCCCACTCCCTTGGAGTGATGACGTTATCTTCATTTCGATGGCAACTTGGTTAGCCAATCCTTGCTGCATATTTTGGCTTTCTCTTGATGAATTTAGACTTTGGGGCCCTTTGTCTCCTCGAACTAAATCTTGGTGTCAACACATGCCCCCCAATTTTGGAATAAAATGATTTTATTCCAAAATTACTCCCCATGACCGTCGCACGTGTTGCATCTTTTAACCGCACATCTTGACTTCATGCTTCCCGAGTCCCTGGGATTTTCCATGGATCTATCTCATCATCTTCTTCTCAATAGAGGATAGATTGGAGATCATGATGCTCCTTTTTTGAGCAACCCTTTTCCTCCTCCAATTCATGCTTTTATAGCTGATCCCCCCGATATTCCTTAGGTCCATTCTATCACTGTCAACCGTTGCACCAGTGATCGGCTCCCTAGATCAATCACTTTTTTTGCCGAGATCCCAAGTTTGGTCCATCAACTAATCTTAGCCTTTAGTCGATCGAACTTTAACTGACCAATCCTAAGGCCTACCTCCGGACGTGTCTGGAAACGCAAAACTGCAGCGGATAACATTTTACGTCCACGTCTGGATTTGAATGAAACTTCAATCAATCTTGATGAATAGAGCCTTCGAGTCCACCATTTTTGTAACCGCTGCCATCTTATTAGGCCACGCACGGTCTCCTCGATATCCGAGATGGCCTTTCGTCTTCCATGAATTTATTTCTCCATGGCTCAAAATATCCATCAATGATCCACTCTAGCTATAAATACATCCTCAAAATATAGCCGAAGGATCACATTGGTTCCTGCCTTTGCCTTTGCCATTGTCCAACTTCCCTTCTCTGTGTTCTCAGGTTCAGAAACCGCATCTAGAGAAGCATGGATAACGGCAAGCACGTTGCTGGTGACCTCCCAGAGGAAAATCTTCCTCCTCATCGGCACCTCTGTTTCCAAAGATAAGATTGAATTATTCTTGATCTCTCATCCCCTTTTTGCTGATCTGTTTGATTTTGCAGTTGCGATCACTCAGGCGCCACCCATGGTGACCAATCGGCAGTGCAAACGGCTTCCTCCTCTGATTTTGCTGACTCCTACGACGAAGATGATGCACGGTGCTTCCATCGCGAGTGGAATGCGGCGGTCGACCGCTAGTTTGAGGCCACCCAGCGTAATGGGCAACTAGAGTTTGCCCTGAACGCCTCCCAAACCGCCCTCTCTACCACAGAGGTGAAAGCGAACATGGCCTAGGCACTACTGGCGGAGTCAGATGCCAGGGTAACCGGTAAGATCTTCAATATCCTAGTTTCCTTTGATGCTCCCCATCTTACTGATCTTCTAACGGTTTCATGTGCAACTGGAAGCCCTCCAGTTGGCGGCAGGCGATGCCTCCAATGCCCTGAACACTCGGGGCGACACTCTAGAGGCTTAGCTCCAAGGCGTTCCCGTGCACGCCAGGGAGGTGGCCCTTCATGGCGTCCGTTGTGGTGCTGCCATCGTCCTCGCAATAGCCCAGGTGCGCTTGGGCCATGATCTTCGCTTGGTGGAGCCTGGCTTCCCAGAGGAGGAGAACCCTGATGACTACCAGGACCTGGTGGATGACATCGAGGGAGCTGGTGCCGCCATGGCGAACATAACCTCGGCCAAGGAAGTTGTGAACAATGTCTTCCTTGGCCCTTAGTTTGTAACTAGGGGTTATGCTTAATAAAAGTTCTTCTGCACCTGTTCTTTGTACTTTTGGCTCTGAGCATCTCTTTTATTGTTGTTAATTCCCTAGCGGCAGCTTCTTGATCGATAACTTGAAGTATTCATTAAAGAACTTGAACTTAGGTCCTCTGGTTGATCCAAGAACGGCTGATCAGATCGGATCGACTAACCTCCTGGAGTCGGGCCATCCAGGGTTAAGTAAAAATGAAACCACAATGAACAACTTCCTTCCAAAATCCGTTGTCTAGATCTTGAGTGATAACGCAGTTGCAGATCTAGTGTCATCGGGTTAGACACAATCTGAGTGGTTTTGAACCTGTAAGCTTCAATCCTCATGTATTGCAACATTTGGTGTAAATGTTTCAGCGGATCTATTTTTGTGTAAATTTTTGTCATTTATCGATCGGCTCTCTAACGACCCCTTCCAAACTTTGGAAAGCAACCGTCTTCAGACGATCCGTCCTTGGAGATAGTATTGGGGCTTGAATGGTAGCAAAACTGCAACGAGTGGACCTTTTCAAATCTACAGTCCAGAGCTGATCCAAAATGTAAAATTTCAGAAAATGGCAATTCTTTCGTTTAGCCGCTGCTTTTTCATTCGGCTATGTGTGGCCTCTTCGATTCCCAGAACGGCCTCTTGCCTTCCATTAACTGCTCTTTGTTTTGACGCGCTCGATGAACCTACCCTGTGCCATTTTCACTTATAAATAAACACCTCTAGGGGATATCCGAAAGGTCACATCCGCACTTGCTTTCGCTTCTGCCATTGCATAACTCCTTCTTCCTCCTTAGACCAGAAAAACTCGATCCTTAACTGAGAACAATGGTGGACAGCAAGCATCCTGCTGGTGATACTCCAGATGAGGATCTCCCCCATGCCATTGTCTCCGTATCCCAGGGTATGTTCAAATTTCGTCCCCAATCTTTTGATAATCACCTAAATTTGGTAACTCTGCTTCATAGGAATGTCACCTGGGCTGCTATCCAAAACCTTCTAGTGAGGTTTGAGGCCCAACCGGTGGCGCCTATGGCTTCCTCCGTCGACTCCGCCGATTCGCACAATGGAGACGACACTCGGTGTTATCTTCATGAATGGGACGAGGCGCTAGGTCGTCATTGGGAGGCGACCCAAGAAACTGAGCGCCTAGAGGCTGCCTCCCAAACCGCTCTCGCCACTATTGTTGATGGTAGTTAACAATCATTATAAATCATCAATATAACATGTATAAGGGCATAAATATAATCACCAACGAAGGTTTAGGGGTTTAAACTAACAAAGTCCATAAGTTTTGGTGAATCCGTATTTTCTGTAAGGTTTATCCAGAAAACCGTCAAGGTGGACCTACATTTCAGATTTAATTACGCCTATCCATGGCAAAACAGACACGAGAAGGTTCCATAAGACTCGAGAGGACTCCACACCGAAGCGGAGGGCGAGAGGCTGTTAAGTGGGGCCGGTCGGCTTGTAGGCCCCTCCTTCGAATGTCGGTTCTCCACCGCCTCCTAGGTTGCATCTATGCCATCCTTTAAGTCATTTTGATCCAAGGGCTCACATTGGACACTCTGGGCTATATATACCAACCCCTACCACCCCCAGGCATAATAACTCCAGTCATCAAGTCATTTTAGAAGATAGGAACCCTAATCATCCTCAGAGCCCCATCAATTCTAGGGCATAGCTAGTTAGGCTAGGTCTAGAGGGAGGCAAGAAGGCTTTGCTTGGATTTACGATCGTGTCAAGAGCGTGGTTCAGTATAATCTTTGTACCCCTCTCTCTTTTGTATCTCCATTAATTTTATATGCTAGTTACAATTGTTGTGACAATATTAGTATTCATCTTATTCATGTTCTTCGTTATATTGTTCATCGTCTACTTTGATTATATGCTTAGTATACTTGGATTATCATCATGTTCATGCATAAGTTCGTATAGCGCTCATTATAAGGTACCTTGGGTGAGTGGTCAACGTTGTGTAAGCGTGTTGCTTATATATTGTTTACCTGCGAATACACCCTATATTCTGGGTCATGTGGTAGATCGCGGATGTGACACTCCTGTTGAGTCCTTTGTAGTCCACTCCCTGAATATAGGTGCACGTAGGGTCTAGTTGCGAAGGAAGAGCAAGCTCTGTTCTTAATCTTTCTTATTAATATCCCTTATTGTGTAGATATGACGATGATCTTAGCAATGACTACTAGGTATAATTGCACTAATCAATGTATGCTTTGATTTGTAATTAAGAATGACTTAGGAATTATTCCTCTAATATTCTAACTGACCATGTTAATGCCATAGAACGGAGTACTCTGAGAGATTTATCATTATCATTAATCAATACTTATCATATATACCTATGACTTACCCCTGTTATGAGTATTATATTGGTTATGGTTTACTTCTCCATCAATAGTATAAGTTATCAATACATGTCCGTCCTAGACCTTCCCTGTGGTAAAAATATAAATAACGATATCTGGAATACTCTCGGGTAAAGTGCTACAACGGTATATTATCTATGCGCTTGTAGATTCC
This sequence comes from Miscanthus lutarioriparius, assembly GCA_904845875.1. NCBI lineage: Eukaryota > Viridiplantae > Streptophyta > Magnoliopsida > Poales > Poaceae > Miscanthus > Miscanthus lutarioriparius. The sequence continues at coordinate 27,656,307 of CAJGYO010000009.1, read as the reverse complement.
TTTTCATTTATATATATATTCATTCTAGTCACATGAAATATTAAAGTACTTCTTAGTGTCATTCTAGAAGTGGCACTAGGTTTTATCAACAAGCATTTCTGGCACCAACACTAGGGATGACAACTTAGTAAAAGATGCTAAGGAATGTAAACAACATAGGGTGACTACTTAAAACAAGTAACACGTTAGTAACTACCAACAATCATTTTTGGCACCATTGCCGGGGAAGGTAGCTAGGCCAAGGAAGTATTGATAAACTTATACTTATTGATGTGATCAAAGATAACCATTGATCTCTGCTCAAACAGGCTTACCCTTGTTTTGTCTACTTGTGTATCTTATGCAAGGTAATGTATGATTGGTTTTGACCTTCTGATAAACTACGTTGAAGATCCAGAAGCATTAATCAGGAGGACTAGAGCTAAACTCAAGAAAGTTCCAGCTTTAAAGTCAAGAGACAACCATATAAGGTGAAGCTTAACACTAGAATTTGAAGCTATGGCTAACAGGACTCTCCGTAAATTCTCTGCTCCAACTATAGCCAACATCCATACTGGACCAATAGTCAATGTTGGAGACAATGGATTCGAGCTCAAGCCAGCTCTCTTTAACATGGTGCAAGCAAAACAGTTTTGTGGAAAGGCACATGAAGATGTGAGTGCACATCTCTAACACTTCCTGGAGATCTATAGTACTTTCACAATCAAAGGAGTAACCCAAGATGCCATACTGCTTTGCCTTTTCCCATTCTCACTCTTGGGGAAGGCAAAGCAATGGTTCAACGCCAATAGAGATAGAAATACTACATGGGATAACTGCTCCACTGCCTTCCTAGCAAAGTTCTTTCCCACAGGCAAGACCAATGCTCTACGTAGGAGAATCTCAAGCTTTCAACAATAACATGATGAATCTATCCCTGAGGCATGGGAACGCTTTCAAGATTACATTACAGAATGTCCTCACCATGGGATGGAGAATTAGATACTCATGTAGACTTTATACCACGAGTTGACCAATAGTACCCATGAGACTATGGATGCTGCTGCTGGAGCTGCATTCCTATCACTTACACTCCCAGCTGCAACAACTCTCGTGGAGAAGATGGCTTCCAATCAAGGTTGGAATGAAGAACGTGTTCAAACCCGCAAGAGGGGTGGAGGTATGCATCAACTCAAGGAGGTAGACATGCTATCTGCCAAGATGGACCTGCTAATGAAGAAGCTTGAAGATAGAGCCAATGAGAAGCAAGAAGTCATGCACATTCATGATTCTCGCATGACATGTGAATTGTGTGGAAACACTAGGCATTCAGGAAGCAATTGTTCTGAAACCCATGAGGATGTGAACTTTGTCAACAATAACAACTACTTTCCTCCTCACCAGAGTCATGGATAGAACCAGCAACAAAGACCAAACTACCAAGGTAACTATCAAGGTAATAATTTTAATAATTTCAATCAACCACCCTTAAGAGAATTAATTGCTAGCCAATCCAAACTTATGGAGGGATTATCTAGAATGGTAACTACCAATGATAAAATTCTAGAGAATATAAATAATAAAATGGATAGCCTTGCTTCTGCTATTAAGAACCAGCGTAGCTTTAATAAAATGATAGAATCACAAATAGCTCAGCTGGCTGCTGCTGTTCCTCTATCCGACAAAGGTAAGATTCTGAGGCAACCGAAAGATCTAGAAACTACAAATTTTGTCGATATTCACAATGCAGCTTACTACTACACGGAGCCATTGACAGGAAGTTGGATAGATTATACCTTACCGGAAAAGAAGAGCGATCCAAGGAGACCGGTCATCCCCATCGCCATTTTCTAAGAAGCTGTCTGTGACTTCGGAGCAAGTGTCAACATCATGCCTAAGGTAATTTATGATCAAATTAATGGAGATACTTTGTTGTATACAAATATGTATTTGCAACTTGCAGTTCAGTCACTCTGGTACCCCAAGGGAGTTCTTGAACATGCCATTATTCGAGTAGGACAATCATATGTTCCTGTAGACTTTGTGGTTCTAGAAATAGGTGGAGATGTAAGGGCACCCATTATTTTGGGCTGACCTTTCCTAAGCACAGCAAAAGCCATCATCTACGCGGACAGTGCTTAGATCTGCTTCACAATCAAGGATAGAAAGGAGAAGTTTTCTTTCAAGAATCGTATCATGCGATCTCCTGGACATCCACAAACACCGTACCTATCTAAAGAGACATCAGTGACCAAGAACAAAAACAATAGGAGAAGGAGGAAGAACAAGGCCATGCAGGCTCAAGAAGAATCAGTCAACATGATCAACACACTTCAATCAGAGTACGACCACCTTGTCGCTTCACCATTCCTTGCCAAGAAACATGACCCAGGCGTACCCATGATTGAGTGTACCATTGGATAAAGAATCTTCCATAAGACCTTCTGTGACATTGGATCGGGTGTCAACATAATGTCCAAGGTAATGTATGAATATTTATTCGGTGATGAACCTTTGTTCCCTACATATATGCAATTATAGATGGCGAACCAATCAATCCAATTTCCGGAGGGAATAGCAAAAGATATCATGGTAAGGATACATGATCAGTTTGCTCCTGCCGACTTCATGGTTCTAGACATGGGTGAAGAAGATGATGAAACACCTATCATATTGGGAAGACCGTTCCTAAACACTACCAACGCGTTCATTTACGTTGGATCTGGACAAGTCCACTTTCAATTCCCTAGAGAAAAGGTACGCTGCTATTTCAATAGTTATACCACTTATGAACAGCCAAAGAAGAGTTGCTCTAGGAGGAGATGTCGATCATCCCAACGCTAAAAGAATCAACCTCCAAAGAATGGATGGGAGGAAGATGAGGAACCTGAAGAACCTATGAAAGATGAACCTCCTCCACCTAAGACCAGCCCACAGACCAAGCAGGTATGGAAAGAGAAGGTGACATCACCATCAGAGACACCGTCATAAGATGTGCAGCCATCTGGGTCTCTATCTCTAAGACCGTATGATGCACCCGAAGAGTGAAGGACTTTTCTCTAGCCAAGTCCTGTCTGGAGGACTTAAAAATCCGAACCTTGGCCATGAGGTAACATCGATAGTTATTCATATTTACTTTTTAGTATTGAATGAATTATTTTTCACTTTAGCATATGTACTTTTCTACATTTGTCTTGCACTCATAAAAGAAAAATGAAAAGTTTCATGACTGCTTTACATCATTGCATCATAAAGCCTCAAGCCCCATGTGAAAAAATTCTCACAGTGTGTAAACACTCACGGGAATATTTACTGTGGTGGCATATAAAAAATATATATATAATGCATGCATATTTTTTCTACATTATATAAATAAGAAAATCCAAAAAATATTAAATAGATATCCTGCTAGAACTTTGCCAATTAGAAAATCTGTCTAAACCCCAAGGACAACAAATCTCTGAATGGCTGACCGCTAACCCCTTATCCTAATCTGTGCCATGAGTTTTGGTGTTCTTGTTGGAGTATTTTGCAGGATGATCAAGAGTAAAGCCATCGATCCGAAGTATATTTTCCTGAACTGTCGCTACTTTCACTACATAAGGAACCCAACTTTTGGATGGATGAGAAATACTTTTGTTGGTAGACTCACTCTAAGAAAGACCACGACAACATCTAGCTTAGGGGACGAGCATCCCCCATGTATCTAGCTATGTATTTCTTTCCATTTTCTATTTTTATGTTTGCTATATAGTTGCTAAAAATAATAATGAAATAAAAAGATACATAACAAACTAAAAGCATAATAAAAATTTATCTTAGCTAGTTATATATATATTAAGGTGTGATCTTAAATTTTGAAGATAAAATAAAAGGTGTTTTAAGTTTTCTTTAAGTTTGATTTTTAAGAGCTAAATAAATGGACTCTTAAGATAATCTCTTACAAAGAAAATGATGAATAGTTGCTCTGTCGTAATTCCTTTCAAGTACCTAGTTTTTAGCCTTGAATTCTCCCGAGTTTTGGATACGACTGTTTTGATATAAGAATTTACTCTGAACTTAAAACTCGTGGGTAGCATATGCTTGATCTAAGTCTAGGTAATTGACAGATATGATATGAGAAGGTCTGAGCTACTGTTTATCATGTTCCAAGTGATACTAAAGTTCTGGACATTTATCTTTTGAAAAATACAAAAACACTACATGATGAGTTCCTATAGGACAAAGCTTGAATTCCTACCAGAGCCATATATGATATTTAGATTAGGAAAACTTCCACTCATATATGCTGCATGCATTGCATTGAGTTTAGTCAAGCTTTGTTGACCCTTATGAGAGGTTTGTCATGCTCTTAAAATTAAGATAACGTACACACCACCCAAATATGCCATTCCATCTAGATCCACCCAAAAATGTTTTACTCCTGCACTAGGAGCAAACACCAAAAATATTCTTGATAGGATATCTACCAGATAAATGCTCCAAGTTCTTGTTGCTATGTCCCAAAAGTTTTGTTGCAGAAAAGAAACATTGGGCTATGCAAAAATTATTCATAAAAAAAGAGATGAGAAAAAATGGACAAGTGTCCGAATTATTAAAACAATGGGTACTCAGATGCCCACCTGAAAAAAAGGAGTGAGATGAATAAGATAGCCCCTGTTCTCTTGCAAAGTTATTTTCAAGTTTTAAAAGAGAGATATGTTTTTAAGGAGCATAGTTGAAATAGGTTAGCTACCAAATATATCCATCATACATCGACACATATGCACATCTTGATTTGATTGTATGACTCAACTCTCTTTGGATTCGAGGTTTGTCTTTACAATATATGTATTGCAAGTATGCTCTTTCATGCTTTCTCCACTCCTATGAGCTCCACATAAGCCTTAGTTGTAGGAAGAGAAAGGCATAACAACACTATTGCCTTGGTGAGGATCCACAAATACCACATATATTGAGAGACTTGAGAGTGTCATACAAAGGAAGCTCTGGGTTTTATTTTGAAAATCTATAAAAACTCTAGAATAATGGTTGAACAAAGGACTTGAGACATAGTGCTTGACTAGATCGTTCTGTTTTTGAATTGCTCAAGACCCAAGTAAAGGCTGAGAAGCTGCATGGTTGAAGGTAATATGGGTAAGTTTGAAAGTCAGATCAGTTTATTCTAATCCAGAGGAGAATTCTTGTTTGAACGCATGTGTACTTTTGAGGAGTGAAAGCATTGTAGAAACTCCTGATCTATTTACTAAGTGTAGCTTTGCTAAGGGACTAGCAAAGGTTAAGCTTGGGGGAGTTTGTTAACGGTAGTTAACAACCATTATAAACCATCAATATAACATGTTTAAGGGGATAAATATAATCACCAACGAAGGTTTAGGGGTTTAAACTAACAAATTCCACGAGTTTTGGTAAATCTGTATTTTCTGTAGGGTTTATCTAGAAAACTGTCAAGGTGGACCTACATGTCAGATTTAATTGCACTTATCCACAGCGAAATGGACACCAGATGGTTCCAGAAGACTCAAGAGGACTCCACACCGAAGCGAGGGACGAGAGGCTACCAAGTGGGGCCAGTAGGCCCCACCTGCAGGCCGCCCGACCCCCTAGGCCCATATGTCAACCCCTCCTTCGAATGTCGGTTCTCCACCGCCTCCTAGGTTACATCTACGCCGTCCTTTAAGTCGGTTAGTTCATATAGCGCTCACTCTAAGGTACCATGGGTGAGTGGTCGACATTGTATAAGCGTGGTGCTTATACATTGGTACCAGCGGATACACCCTATATTCTAGGTCATGTGGTAGATCATGGATGTGACACTCCCGTTGAGTCCTTTGTAGTCCACTCCCTGAATATAGGCACATGCAAGGTCCGGCTGCGAAGGAAGAGCAAGCTCTGTTCTTAATCTTCCTTAGTAATATCCCTTAGGTGTAGATATGATGATGATCTTAGCAATGACTACTAGGTATAATTATAGTAACGAATGTATGCTTTGACTTGTAATTTAGAATTACTTAGGAATTATTCCTCTAATATTCTACCTGACCATGCTAATGTCATAGAAAGGAGTACTCTGAGTGATTTATCATTATCATTAATCAATACTTATCATATATATATATATATATATATCTTATCCTATGACTTACACCTGTTATGAGTAGAATATTGGTTATGTTTTACTTCTCCATCAATAGTATAAGTTATTAATACATGTCCATGCTAGACCTTTCCTATGGTAAAAATATAAATAACGATACTTGGAATACTCTTAGGTAAAGTGCTACAATGGTATATTATCTGTGCGCTTGCAGATTTCTTTTCATTTATATATATATATATATATATATATATATTCATTCTAGTCACATGAAATATTAAAGTACTTCTTAGTGTCATTCTAGAAGTGTCACTAGGTTTTATCAACAAGCATTTCTGGCACCAATACTAGGGATGACAACTTAGTAAAAGATGCTAAGGAATGTAAACAACATAGGGTGACTACTTAAAACAAGTGTCACGTTAATAAATACCAACAACTGTGGAGGGGGAGAGTAGCGCTGTCGGGGCGCGACTGGCAGATTCCAACGCTAAGGTCGCAGGTAGGTTTCTCCAGAAGCAACTCTGTATTCATTATCTTGCCTCATCATGCTTCTCTTCATGTTTTCCTCTTTTGTCATTATAGCTCTGACGGAGGAGTCAGAGGCCCTATAACTGGTGGCGAACAATGCCGCCAGGGCTCTGAATGCACGGGGCGATCTGGTGGTGAGTTGCCTCAAGGATATCCCTATGCGTGCTGGGGAGATTGCTCTCTATGTCATTCATCACGGGGCAGCAGTTGCCCTGACAATTGCCTAGGTGAACTCTGGTCATGAACTCCGGGGGCTTTAGTCTGGCTTTGCTGATGGCGGCGATCACCATGAATTGGTCAAGGCTTTTGCTGGACATGCAGATGCCACAACGAATCTTTCTTCAGCTGGAGATATCATGAACAACGTCTTCTTCGGCCCGTAGTTTGTACTTAGGGATTCAACCATAATTGAAATCTTTTGATTTCACTCGTGTTCATTCCTTGCTGGAATCTCAGTGAACATTTTCTAGAGATTATCTTGTGATGATGATGGCACACTCCTAAGTTGATCTTATGCGACCCTTTTTTCTTTTTATTTTTGCACTATAGGCGATGCATGCCGCACCAGCTTTTGCCTTCTTAGGCTAAATTAGGATTTGCTATTCTTGTTCTAAAGGCGATACTTCGTCAGTATCGGCTATCATACTTGGCGATGATCTACACTTCAAACGTTATCTTTAATCATCAGAGTCTGAACTTCATAATGAATAATTACTCCTCAAGAATAGCCAACGACGATTCAAACAAAAAATCATTTGCAAAACTTCAAGAATCATTGGCTATCAAGCCCTTTTTAGAATGTTATGCGTTTAAATCCAATTCTAACTCCTTGAAACAGAATAGCTATACTCTGACAAATTGATTGACAAGAGCAATGTTTAGTGGATCTGTAATATCAAACTAGAGGAGTCATTAAAACAAACTCTCATAGCCGATTGCTTGGATCGGCTATTGACGTTCATCATTGACCCTGATGACACCTCCTTCCCAAATTCTTCCAGAGAAGCATTTGCGGTCTTCAAACTCCCAATAGGCTGGATCAGCAGTTGCCATGCTCACGGATGTATCGGTTTGAACCATCTCAACATTGTCTCCTTACCATTGGATGAGGCATTGGTGCATTGTTGAAGGGATGCAACAATTGGCGTGGATCCAGTCATGACCCAAGAGTAGACTATATGTTTACCATCGATGATGAAGAAAGTAATAGGTAGGGTCCTACTTCCAATCATCAATTTGACGTTTACTGCCCCCCGGGTCTTAGACGCATTGCCCCCCTATTGACGGTAGTTAACAAACATTATAAACCATCAATATAACATGTATAAGGGCATAAATATAATCACCAATGAAGGTTTAGGGGTTTAAACTAACAAATTCCACAAGTTTTGGTCAATCTGTATTTTCTACAGAGTTTATCCAGAAAACTGTCAAGGTGGACCTACATGTCAGATTTAATTGTGCTTATCCACAGCGAAACGGAGACCAAAAGGTTCTAGAAGACTTGAGAGGACTCCACACGGAAGCAGAGGGTGAGAGGCTACCAAGTGGGGCCAGCCAGCACCACCTGTAGGCCGCCCGACCCCCTTGGCCCACATGTCAGCCCCTCCTTCGAATGTCGGTTCTCCACCGCCTCCTAGGTTACATCTACGCCGTCCTTTAGTCTGTTTCATCCAAGGGCTCACGTTGGATGCTCTAGGCTATATATACCAACCCCTGCCACACCCAGGCTTAATAACTCCAGTCATCAAGTCATTTGAGAAGATAGAAACCCTAATCATCCTCGGAGCTCCATCAATTCTAGGGCATAGCTAGTTAGGCTAGGTCTAGAGGGAGGCAAGCATGCTTCACTTAGATTCCCGATCATGGCAAGAGCATGGTTTGGTATAATCTTTGTACCCCTCTCTCTTTTGTATCTCCATTACTTTTATATGCTAGTTAAATTTATTATGACATTATTAGTATTCATCTTATTCATGTTCTTCGTTATAATGTTCATCGTCTACTTTGATTATATGCTTAGTATAGTTGGATTATCATCATGTTCGTGCATAAGTTCGTATAGCACTCACTCTAAGGTACCATGGGTGAGTGGTCGACATTGTGTAAGCGTGGCGCTTATACATTGTTTACCGGCGGATACACCCTATATTCTGGGTCATGTGGTAGATCATGGATGTGACACTTCCATTGAGTCCTTTGTAGTCCACTCCCTGAATATAGGCGCATGTAGGGTCCAGTTGCGAAGGAAGAGCAAGCTCTGTTCTTAATCTTCCTTAGTAATATCCCTTAGGTGTAGATATGACGATGATCTTAGCAATGACTACTAGGTATAATTGCACTAATCAATGCATGCTTTGACTTGTAATTAAGAATTACTAAGGAATTATTCCTCTAATATTCTACCTGACCATGCTAATGCCATAGAAAGGAATACTCTGAGTGATTTATCATTATCATTAATCAATACTTATCATATATATATATATATATCTTATCCTATGACTTACCCCTGTTATGAGTAGAATATTGGTTATGTTTTACTTCTCCATCAATAGTATAAGTTATCAATACATGTCCATGCTAAACTTTTCCCGTGGTAAAAATATAAATAACGATACCTGGAATACTCTCGGGTAAAGTGCTATAATGGTATATTATCTGTGCGCTTGCAGATTCCTTTTCATTTATATATATATTTATTCTAGTCAAATGAAATATTAAAATACTTCTTAGTGTCATTCTAGAAGTGGCACTAGGTTTTATGAACAAGCATTTCTGGCACCAACACTAGGGATGACAACTTAGTAAAAGATGCTAAGCAATGTGAACAACATAGGGTGACTACTTAAAACAAGTGACACGTTAACAAATACCAACAGCTGTGGAGGGGGAGAGTAGCGATGTCTGGGCATGACTGGTAGATTCCAACGCTAAGGTCGCAGGTAGGTTTCTCCAGGAGCAACTCTGTATTCATTATCTTGCCTCGTCATGCTTCCCTTGATGTTTTCCTCTTTTGTCATTATAGCTCTGACAGAGGAGTCAGAGGCCCTATAACTGGTGGCGAACAATGCCGCCAGGGCTCTGAATGCATATGGCTTTGCTGATGGCGGCGATCACCATGAATTGGTCGAGGCTTTTGCCGAACATGCAGATGCCATGGCGAATCTTTCGTCAGCTGGAGATATCATGAACAACGCTAGTTAGCCCTTGAGCCCAGGGCAGGCGGCCCATCACTGGTCTGTTTCGGCTCCTTGTAGCAAACCGAGGGCTTATACTGATCGCTGGCAAAAATGCTCGTCGGCACCGGCTCTCAGTCGGACACCATTTTGAGACGCCTCAGTATGTGATTGAGCTCGAGACCATCGAACTTGTCCTCTAGCTGGCGGACTTCTCAACAATATGCAGCCATCTTGTCATTGTGGCAGCTTGATTCCTTCATGACTTGGTCGATGACCAGCTAGGAGTCACCCCGAATGTCAAGCCATCGGATACCCAACTCGATGGTGATGCGTAAGCCATTGATGAGTGCCTCATACTCGGCCACATTGTTGGAGGAGGGGAAATGGATGCGAACCATGTACCTCATGCATACCTCGAGGGACCAAACGAAGACCAGCCCCATGCCAGCGCCTTTCTTCATCAGCGATCCATCGAAGTACATCATCTAGTACTTTTGGTCGACGTCTGCTGGCGGCATTTGAATCTCAGTCCAGTCTGCAACGAAATCAGCCAGCACTTGGGACTTGATGGCCATCCGAGGAACATATGAAACACCTTGACCCATTAGCTCAAGTGCCCACTTCATGATTCTTCCTATGGCATCCTGGTTTTGGATGACCTCACTAAGAGGGAAGGACGTCACGACCATCACCGGATGCGACTCGAAATAGTGACACAACTTCCTCTTGGCGATAAGGATAGCATACAGGAGTTTCTGCATTTGCGGGTAGCAAGTCTTGGAATCGGACAAGACCTCACTAATGAAGTACACAGGACACTGTACTTTGAGGGTGTGTCCCTCTTCTGCTCGCTCTACCACCAGGGCGGTGCTGACCACTTGGGTGGTGGCCGCAACGTAGAGCATAAGTGGTTCTCTGTCGGTTAGGGGGACCAGGATTGGAGCCTTCATCAGGAGCTGCTTGACCTTGTCAAGTGCCTCCTGGGTCTCGGGCGTCCATTCGAAGCAGTCGACCTTCTTTAGAGGCCGATAGAGGGGGAGACCTCATTCGCCAAGGCATGAGATAAAGCGGCTGAGTGCGGCGAGGCACCCTATAACTCATTGTACCCCCTTTATGTTCTGGATTAGGCTCATCCTCGTGATGGCCGAGATCTTCTCTGGGTTAGCTTTGATGCCGCGCTCGGAGATGATAAAACCCAGCAGCATACCCCTCGGGACCCCAAAAACGCATTTCTTGGGGTTAAGTTTGATGTCATTTGCTTGGAGTTTTGCGAAGGTCTGCTCTAGGTTGGCTACGACTTGGTCAGCTCATTTGGACTTGACCATGATGTCATCCACGTAGGCCTCAGCGGTCTGCTCGATGAGATCCCCGAAAAACTTGAGCATGCAACGTTGGTACATAGCCCCCGCGTTCTTCAAGCCGAACGGCATTGTGACGTAGTAAAACGATCCAAATGGGGTGATGAAAGATGTCGCGAACTGGTCAGACTCTTTCATCACGATTTGATGGTACCTAGAGTACGCATCAAGGAAGAAAAGGGTTTCGCACCCTGAGGTCCAGTCGACTACTTGGTCTATGCGTGGCAAAGGAAGCGGATCCTTTGGACACGCTTTGTTGAGACCTGTGTAGTCAACACACATTCTCCATTTCCCACTCTTTTTTCGTACAAGAATGGGATTGGCTAACCACTCAGGGTGGTATACTTCCTTGATGAACCCGGCCGCTAAAAGCTTCACAATCTCCTCGCTGATGGCCATACGTTTCTTCTCGTCGAAGCGACATAGGCGCTGCTTCACCAGCTTGGAGCCTGGCCTGATCTTCAAGGCGTGCTAGGCGACTTCTCTCGGAATGCCTGGCATGTCCAAGGGTCTCCACGCAAAGATGTCTATGTTGGCGGAGAGGAAGTCGGTGAGCGCGCTTTCCTATTTAGAGGAAAGCGTGGTGCCAATGCGCACCACTTTTCCCTTGGAGCCGCTGGGGACTATGAGGACCTCCTTGGCGGCCTCTATAGGCTCAAAAGACCTTGCCGACCGCTTGGGGTCAAGTCCTTCTTTGATGACCTCCTCCCTATTGGCCGCAAGCTCTTTTGAGGTGACAATTGCCGCTGTGTGTTCGCAGCACTCGACCTCGCACTCATAGGCGCCCTGGAAGGAGGTGTCGATGGTGATGACCCCGCATGGTCTCGACATCTTCAACTTTAGATAGGTGTAGTTGGGGACAACCATGAACTTCACGTAGCATGGACGTCCCTATATGGCGTGGTAGGTCCTGTGGAACCCAACCACCTCAAAGGTAAGGGTCTCCATCCTATAATTGGTTGGATCCCCAAAGGTGATGGGCAGATCGATCTGCCCAAGTGGCATGGCCTGCTTTCCAAGCATGATGCTGTGGAAAGGTGCCCCGGTTGGCCGGATGCGCGATCGGTCGATGCCCATGGCATCGAGCATTTTAGCGTACATGATGTTGATGCCGCTGCCTCAATCCATCAGCACCATGGTGAGCCGCTTTGTGCTGATGATTAGGTCGACAATGAGCGGATATCTTCCCAGCAGTGGGACGCTTTCCGGGTGGTCAGTCCGATCAAAGGTTATGGTGGACTCCGACCATCGAAGGAAGGAAGGCGCGGCTAGCTCAGTCGTATAGACCTCGCACCGTGCAAGCTTCTAGCGGCACTTGGAGTCATGGCCGCTGACCCTCCGAAGATCATGAGGCAGCCATCCAGCATTGGAAATATGTCGTCCTTCTACTCGGCGTCGTTTGTGGCTGGCTTGGGCTCCTTCCTGTGCTCCCCTTTTGTTGGAGCCTCCGGACAAGAACCGCTTCGTGAGGACATAGTCCTTGTATAGGTGCTTGACGGGGAAAGCATGGTTCGAGCATGGCCCTTCGAGCAGCTTCTCAAAGTGGTCCGGGGTACCCTCGGTGGGCTTCCAACAGCCTTGATGGTCGGCAGTGGCCACGAGCGAGTCCTCACGCCGCTGCTTCTTCTTCTTCTTGTTGGGACAGTTGGAGGCACCTTCGCCGGCGTCCTCGTCCCGCTTTGCCTTGCCTTTGGGGTGGTCGAAAATCACACCGACCGCCTCCTCGCTCGAGGCATGGCTAGTGGCGATGTCGAGGAGCTCCTTGGTGGTTCATAGGCCCTTACTTCGTAGCTTGTGAACCAGGGACTCGGAGGTGGTCCCAGACAGAATAGCTCCTATGACGTCGGGGTCGACGACATTGGACAGCTCGTTGCACTACCGGGAGAAGCGCTGGATGTACCCATGAAGAGTTTCCCTGGACTTTTGTCGGTAGTTTTTGAGATCCCATGGGTTCCTAGGACACGCGTATGTGCCCTAGAAGTTTCCCACGAAGATTTCTTTTAGGTCTGCTCAACTTTGGATTTGGTTGGGCGGGAGGTGTTCCAACTACATTCGCGCTGAATCGGCCAGGAATAATGGAAGGTTGTGGACAATGAAAATGTCACTATCCGCTCCATCGGCTTGGCAAGCAAGCTGATAATCCTCGACCCACAGTTCGGGGTTTGTTTCCTCGGAGTATTTCGGGATGCTGGTCGGCGATCGGTACCGTGGTGGGAAGACGACGTTGAGGATGTGTCGACCAAAGGCTTGAGGTCCTAGCAAGTCAGGGCTCGGGCTTCGGTCCTTGCCACTGTCATAGCATCCGCCACGATGAGGGTGGTAGCCATGGCTAGCCTCCTCCCTCTCATTGCCGCGGGAATGTCTACGGGCATCCAGGGTGTCGTGCGCATCACGGTGGAGGCCGAGACGCTCATGCACTGGGACTACGGCGCATGGCCCATCGCCTTGCTACACCTGGTGGACTGACACGTCCCTATTGGGTTGCTCTAAGGGCACGCACAGGTTGGGGTCGAGCTCGCGTCGTTGGGACAGCGAGCTCTTCGCCTGCTGCGTCACCGCACGCTCGAGTAGCATGTGAATCTCGAGATGGGCCCGATGGTCCGGAAGCCCCCAAAGCAAGGCCACCACGGCAGCGACGTTCTGGCTCACCCGGATGAAGTGTGGGAGGGCTTTGTCATGCTCGATGATCCTTTGGTTCACGTCATGGGCCACGGCGTGCGCACACCCACCATCTTCATGGAGTTCGATCTCTCGCTCAAGCTTCGTGCGTTCCTGCTCGAGCTGGAGTCATGCTTCTTTGAGCTCTTGGTGCCGCGCCCTCAGCTGCTCTACCCATAGGCAAGGTGGGGTCCCTGCATCCTCCTCGACCTCATTGTCGAGGTCGTTTGTTGCGGTAGCCCTGCCCTCATGGACGCTTTTGATGTATCCCTCAGGGGTACCCGCCATGAAACATTCTCGTGAGGGGTGATGGTTCCCCCTGCTGGAGTAAGAGTTAGAGGGCGACTCCGATTCTCATGCAAGAAGGTCGTGGAAAGATTCCATAGCGTATTCGGTCATCCCCATGAACCCGTCATTTGTAGGGGATGGGGGTGTGCGTTGCGCCACAAGGTGGCCAACGATGTCTGCGGTGTTGCGTAGACCAAACGGGAGCGCTATCGGGGTGCTTCAGATGAGGTATTCCGGGGAGAGTGGCTCTCCTCCGGTAAGCTATGTCTTGACATTGGCGAATGAGAAGGTGAGGCGGCCCAGGTCCTCCCATAATGGTCAAGGTCCTAGGAAGGCGCTGAGCTGGCGCTCTAGCCTCCCATAATCGAAGCCGAGGAGCTAGTCGCTCCCAGGGGTGCGGAACTCTAGTGCGTGCAACTATAGCTCCTCAAGTGCCATGGCGATCATGTTGAGGCCGGTGGAGTGGAGAGGTTGGACGGCGGCGAGAACCTACGCCAACTCTCCCTCCTTCATAATGATGAAGTCTAGGTTCCCGAAGCGCACGTACACGCACGGGACCCAGCTGACGCCTCAACTAGCCATCCGAGGCCTGATGTGGACGTCGAGACGCGCAAAATGCCCCTACCTGGCGTGCCAACTGTTGGTGTTTTCGGACCACCGACGAGTAAATTTGTATTTGCATGTTTCGCTCGGATGGTGTGCTTAGAGGACACAAGGGTTTATACTAGTTCAGGCGGAACGTCCCTACATCTAGTTTGCTGCTGCTCGTGTTACCGGCACTTGGTTTGCAGTAGGGGTTACAAACAGGTGAGAGAGGGAAAGGATCCCATGTCTCTGGTAGAAGGAGTGAACGGGTGCTGAGAGCTCGATTGTCGCTCAGCCGTGTGCTCATGTCGTGCTCTTGTGTTTTGATCTGATGTTCGGATCCCCTGGTAGGGGCGCCCTACTTTCCCTTTTATAGGTGAAGGGAAAGCGTGGGTTACAAAGGAGGAAAAGGAGAAGAATGAGAGAGAGAGAGAAGAAGGCTTCTAGGATCACCAGGTCCATCTTCACCTTCATGCGGGACCTGCCGATCCAGTAGATGTCAACAGGGATGACTCTATGTCGTGGCCCTGTTCATCACTGGCACCATGCGCAGGCATCATCTGCCGGTCATGGCGTTCCACTCTGTCTCGGCGTACGTCGTTGTGAACTGACGAGCCTGTCAACGTCCGTACGAGGGTTATGTAGAACAGCATCGGCACACCCGCACTGTTCTTGATGTGAATCCCCAGGTATGGCCCGTCATGGCCACATCTTACATCAAGGCATGCCAGTCTCTTCCCTAGTGTCAGAGTTTTGACCCAGGCCCATACAGTTGGACCTAGAGTTGTTAGCGGTGGTATGGGTCCCCGACGGATGAGATGGAAACCACATCATTGGGCTCAGGCGAGACGGAGCCCGTGGCCTCGGGCGAGACAGAAACCACACCCAAGGGGTCAGGAGAGACGGAGGCCATGGCCTTGGGCGGGACAGAGCCCGCACCCAAGGGGTCGAGCGAGACAGAGCCCGCGGCCTCGAGGTTGGGCAAGACGGAGCTCGTGGCCTCGAGGTTGAGTAAGATGGAGCCCGCAGCCGTGGGCGAGATAGAACCCACGTCCTTGGGATTGGGCGAGACGGAGCCCGCACCCAAGGGGTCGGGCAAGATGGAGCCCATAGCCTCGAGGTTGGGCGAGATGGAGCCCACGGCCTTGGGCGGGATGGAGCTCGCACCCAAGGTGTCGGGCGAGATGGAGCCCGCGGCCTCTAGGTCGAGCAAGATGGAGCCCGCAGCCTCAAGGTCGCGCGAAACAAAGCCCACGGCCTTAGGCGAGACAGAACCCACATCCTTGGGATCGGGCGAGACGGAGCCTGCACCCAAGGGGTTAGGCGAGATGGAGCCCGTGGCCTCAAGGTCCGGTGAGACAGAGCTCGTGGCCTTAGGGTCGGGCGAGACGGAGCCTGTGGCCTTGGGGTTGGGTGAGACCTTTTAATATGTCTTGATCCGTCCGGGGAAGTTAGCATGGGCGCTAACTTCCTTGCTTTAGGTATCCCTAATATCGATACTCGACACTTAGTATAGTTAGATTATCATCATGTTCTAGCATAAGTTCGTATAGCTCTCACTCTAAGGATCCATGGGTGGGTCGTTGACATTGTGTAAGCGTGGTGCTTATATGTTGTTTACCTATGGATACACCCTATATTCTGGGTCATGTGGTAGATTGTGGATGTGACACTGCCGTTGAGTCCTTTGTAGTCCACTCCCCGAATATAAGCGCACGTAGGGTTTGGTTATGAAGGAAGAGCAAGCTATGTTCTTAATCTTCCTTAGTAATATCCCTTATGTGTAGATATGATGATAATCTTAGCAATGATTACTAGGTATAATTGCACTAATCAATGTATGCTTTGACTTGTAATTAAGAATGACTTAAGAATTATCCCTCTAATATTCTACCTGACCATTCTAATGCCATAGAAAGGAGAACTCTAAGTGATTTATCATTATTATTAATCAATACTTATCATATATGTTATCCTATGACTTACCCCTATTATGAGTAGAATATTGGTTATGGTTTACTTCTCCTTCAATAGTATAAGTTATCAATACATGTCCATGCCAGACCTTTCCTGTGGTAAAAATATAAATAACGATACCTGAAATACTATCGGGTAAAATGCTACAATGGCATATTATCTGTGCACTTGCAGATTCATTTCATTCATATATTTATATATTCTTTCTGGTCACATAAAATGATAAAGAACTACTTAGTATTATTCTAGTAGTAATGTTGTGTAGTACCAAAATGCATCTCTGGCATCATCACTAGGGATGACAACCTAGTAAAGTAACGTTAGGAGATATAGGTTTATAATTGGTGGCTACTTAAAACAAGTGACACGTTAATAAATACCAACACCCCCAAAGTCCCTTAACATCATATCCGTTTTGAGCAAATCTTCTAGGCCCTTCCCAAGCTTGCGGAAGGTAGTATAGGGCATGAGCTTGACTACTGCTCCTCCATCGACTAACATTTTGGTCATTGACTTTCCATCGACAAATCCTTTTATGTATAAAGCTTTTAAGTGCCGATGTTGAGATGTCTTGTCAAATATAGCTTGTTGGGACTGGAGGGCTAACTAAGCTATTGCTTCTCCCAATTAATCTTCATCATATTCCTCCACATCAGATTCTTCTTGTTCATTTTTGGAGGGAGCTCTGAGCTCTGCAGGTAGGATGAAGACCATATCAATATTAGCCGACGGCTTACCCTTGTCGGCAGTTTGCTTGACGCGCCATCTCTGAGGTCTGTTATCTTTCTGAGCTTCTAACTCACTGTTCCTCAGGCATTGAACCCTTCTCTTTTAGCTCCTTGTCAGACCTCCTAGACACCATTGGCCTTCTTGCCAAACATGCTCTTTCTCTTCATCATGATTGGCCCAATTTTGATCATGAACACTCATGCCTAACCAATCATGAACTCCTCTTTTTTTTATGCGCCGATCCATGCTGTTGGATTGATAATTCAAACGTCCATGGATGGACCGAAGGTTGGCTTGAGATTGCCTGAACTCTACATACTAATTACTGCACTCTACGCAGTTATGTCTATAGGCAATTTCAATCCTTCGTTCCAGCAGTGTCTGAAGAAATGACAACTCTAATGTAGCTCGGCTTGTTCAATTTCGTACCTTTCCTCTTCACACTGGTGCTCATATTCTTCTTCTTGAAGCCAGTGCTGATAGCCCTTCTCCTTTTGGCATTGCCACTTGTTCAACAAGATCTTAGAGGTGACCCGAGGACCTAAAGCATCAGCTCTAGATGTCTCACCTTGTTCGTATCGGCTCTTTTGCTGATTGTCCTTCTTGAACTCGTTTGCCAATATCTAAACTTTGGGGTCAACTGACCCATTTTCCTTAGCCTTAGCTAATGTCAAGACCTTTATCTTTCCCATAGCCAACTAAAACTCCACCATATGCACCCCTAGGAAGGGATGTCCATCTATGCCCATTGCTGGTTTCTTGGTTGGCTCGAACTTGATCTTTCCTTGCTCTATGTCTTTCTGAATGTCTACGCGGAAGATTCTGCACTCACTAGTATTATGAGTGGTGGCATTGTGGAACTTGTAGTATTTCTTCCCCTTCAATTCTTCAGCCAAAGGGATCACATGATTTCCAGGTAGTCTCAACTACTTCTTTTCTAGCTACAAGTCAAAGCTCCAGTCAGCTTTCTTGACATCGAAGTCATAAGCATTGTCCTTTTCTTTTACCCATGGACATGATAATGGAGCCTTGCCCCATGTCCATTTAGCGGTCATGACTTCTTCATCTTCATCAGAGTCTACATCATAAGGATCAGTCATAGCAGTAGTGCCCTTCAAATACTTCTCTTTGCATAGGGTCCGGTGCTGACTTTCAAAAGCAGACACTCTCTGAACTAAATGGTCCAAGCTTTCAAAGTCCTAGCCTTCGAACTTTTCTCTAATCAATGTATACATCCCTTGAAGGGCCAATCCTACCAATTGGTCATCAGACAGATTCAATGAGTAGCAATGGCTCCTTACTTCTCTGAATCTCTAAATGAACTCAGAGCCCGATTCATTGCTTTTCTACCTCATGCTTGTAAAATCTGTAAGCTTCTTCTCCCTTGCCCCACTATAGAAGTATGCGTGGAACTTGTTTTCCAGAGCGGCCCACCTAGTGATAGAGTTTGGTTCGAGCGAAGAAAACCAACTGAAGGCCGGTCTAGAGAGGGACAAAGGGAAGAACTGAACTTTGTGTGCCTCCTCAACAGATGCATCTCCAAGCTGAACGAAATAGTGACTGATATGTTCCATGGTTGTTATCTCATCTACTCTGGTAAATTTGAAGAAGTCTGGGACCCTGTAGCGTGGAGGGAGCTGCACAATATCGTACCAAGCGAGGTATGGGTGCTGGTAGGAGCCAACTTACCATTTGGGCTTCAGACCAAACTGGCTCTACATAATAGCAACTATCCTGTTAACGAATTCATCAGCATCCATGCCAACGGCTTCCCATCTTGGCTGTCCTTGGGCCTAGGCTTGAGATCCTTGTGCTTGAGCTTGTTGACCCTATGCCTGAGACTGTTATCCTTGAACTTATAGCTGCTATCCCTGGGCTTGAAGCTGCTGAACACTATAGTTATAAGGATTCTGATACCCAGGGTGTGGCATCATCTTGTACATGCTGGCATCAGAAACTAGATGATAACCTTCTAGATAGTCGATCTAGGCCCTGTGAGTGGTATATCCTTATAACCAACTGTTGAAGAAGATAGGACCGACATCTTTGGTGATCCATTGTACTGATGGAGCAATTTTATAGGCCGACTGAGTTGTCTGATAGGAAGTAGTGAACTTTCCTTGAGACGGCCATTGCACAACCTGTTGACTAATCGGTGAGGTTGGCTGCTAGACTGAATAAGCTTGGTTTTGCCTAGCTAGAAGTTGATTTATCTATGTGACAGGGGCACATGGAGATTGCTGAGCTGGTGGTTTCCCCCTGTCACTTGACGTTGACCATGCCCCCTACTGCTAGCGGGGTTGGTACTTGCCCCCCTACGGTTAGTTGAGCTTGAGAGTCTGGGGCTTGTCCTCTTGGAGGCTGCTGTGCCAGTGGCTGCTGGTACTACCCACAGTTCGGTTGTTGACTAGACCAAGTTACATTGCTTCCAACAACCGAAGGGTTGAAGCCACTGAAGTATGCCAGTCCCGTTTGATCAACTGGTGCCCCAAAGAAAACTGTCTTCATCACATTACCAACCGTATTGGCAAGCGTCTGATTGTGATTTATAATGACTTCATTGACAGTATTGTGGATCATTTGGGCAGCAAGTCTAGCTTTAGATTCTTCATCTGGATCGCTCTGTCCATGCCGGAGAACTCTCGGTAGCGAGATCTTCGAAACGACGGATTCACGCGTCCTGCTATAAGACAGCAGGCACTTCTCTTTGAATTCTTCCGCTGCCTGCTCGATGAGTGCCTTCTAGTCATTAGGTAGGTCTTCAAGGTTGACCTTGAGGATGGCATTGTTGTTTTCCATGTTGGCAATTGCGATTGACTTCTGATCAGGTGATTGTGGGTTAGAGTCCCACCGGGCGTGCCAGACCAATGTCGACGCCGAAAAAATCAACGCCGGGAACACAGTGATCAACACTGGGGAGAGACTGCATGGAGCAGATCTTGAGCTCTCTTCGGGCTTTGGAAGGGCACCACCGGACCGGACGGCCATGACCTTGGGAGGCATGTCAGTTAATTTGACCTACAATTGACAAAGGAGCAAGATTGATCAGTAATTTAAGATGGAACATACCGGTCATTTGTCCAGACAGTTCCAAATGTGCAGCCAAGTGGCCAGTGAGACAAGGCTATAGACTAGAGAGTCGATATCCAGCATGTTCACAATGTATGATAAATAAAACAAGCATATCGGCAATCATCAGCTATTCAATTACGTAGATCTAACCTGCCGATTATCATGAAAACATGCAAAAAGATGTACAAAAGATAGGCCTAAAAGAATATGATTTGCTTGAGAAACATACTAGCTTTTAACCAAGACAAAAACAAGTAAAAAGCATGTAAACAGCCAATATGTATTCTCAAAAGACAGGTAATCGGCTAAATAGCTGATTCCAGTGAAAGAAGGGTCATAGCATGCAACTGCTCAACCATTAGACATGTATAAACCCGTACACCTATCAGATCCAATCTACTACCTTTAACAGTGGGGGCCAGACCTAACCGATGCAGACGTGATAAAGATAACAAATCAAACCTTCAAATCATATAGATCTATAAACGCTTAACGAGATCGTGGGAACATGCTATGACCGTGAAATCTTAGGCGATCGTCTAAATAGTCGATGCAGACATAGCATGGAGCCAAAGACTATGCTTGGCCACAAGCAAGACTTACTACCTGATGATTTCCGATCTATGATGCTATCAGTGGGGATCAGGCCTAACCGATGCAGCCATAAAAGCACTTCTAGACTGGATCTCGTCAACTAGCAAGCCTTACCTAGGGCTAAACATGCCTTTGACTACATGCTATCTTCGATCAGATTGGAACAGAATGGCTAGACTAGCAAGAACCATCGTCAAAGCAAGATGTAAACAATGTAGTGCGATAAGATGACGATTCAAAAAAGGATACAAAGCTGATCGATCTCAATCTTAACCGGGCAAGGGATGTGAATCAAAATTCGTACGAGATCAAACTTAACTGAGGGCAGCCGTATGGATATTGATAAGAACCAAGGATAACTATCAGCAATTGCAAGAGATCAAACTTAACCAAGGGCAGCCTTACAATTAACTATTGATAACTAACTTATACTGAGCTTGTAAGAGATTAGACTTAACTGAGGGTAGCCTTACAAACACAATATATGTCATGACGGATACTTACAGACAAACCAAAGATGGACCTAACCAAGGGCAGCCCTACCTGTAGAAGAACTCATCAAAATCTACTCTACTCCTACTCCTAAGGGGAGGCGTAAGCCAAAAAGTAAAGATACTAGTTTGTGTTGATCATTGGAGATGTTCATTACAATGGCTAGGGTTCAGTATTTATGCCCAAGGCCTGACTACGAGTCCTGGTCGAACAAGACCGTTTATGAAAACTTGGAAAAGCGAATAAAACTTCCAAATCTAAGATAACTTGGCTCCAATCTTTCCCTTCTATGGAGCCCAACGTGTCTTCTCGCTCCGTGCCTTGCTGATCCTACCGATTGGGCCCACTCCCTTGGAATGACGACGTTATCTTCATTTCAATGGCAACTTGGTTAGCCAATCCTTGCTGAAAATTTTGGCTTTCTCTTGACGAATTTAGACTTTGGAGCCCTTTGTCTTGTCGAACCAAATCTTGGTGTCAACAATTTAAACCCCTAAACCTTTGTTGGTGATTATATTCGTGCCCTTATAAATGTTACATTGACGATTTATAATGTTTGTTAACTACCATCAACAAACTCCCCCAAGCTTAACCTTTGCTCATCCCTAAGCAATGCTAAACACAGCAATGGATCATGACTTTAAAGATTTTTTAGAACATCGATGCAACTCCTTAAAAGTACACATGCGTTCAAATAGGAATTCTCCTCTGGATTAGAATAAACTATTCTGACTTTCAAACTTACCCATATTACCTTCAACCATGGAGCTTCTTAGCTTTCACTTGGGTCTTGAGCAATTGAAAGACAGAACGATCAAGTCAAGCACTATGTCTCAACTTCTTTGCTCAACCATTATTCCAGAGTTTTTGTAGATTTTCAAAATAAAACTCAGAGCTTCCATTGTATGACACTCTCAAGTCTCTCAATATATGTGGTATTTGTGGATCCTCATCAAGGCAATAGTGATGTTATGCCTTTCTCTGTCTACAACTAAGGCTTATGTGGAGCTCATAGGAGTGGAAATAGCATAAAAGAGCAAACTCGCAATACATATATTGTAAAGTCAAACCACGGATCCAAAGAGAGTTGAGTCATACAATCAAATTAAGATGTGCATGTATATGAATATATAGTGGATATATATGGTGGCTAACCTAATTCTACTTTGCTTCTTGAAAACATATCTCTCTTTTGAAACTTGAAAAATACTTTTGCAAGAGAACATGGGCTATCTTATTCATCTCTTTCTCTCTCTTTTTTTCAGGCAGGCAGCGAAGTACCCATTGTTTTCAATATCTCAGACACTTATCCATTTTTTAGCTTATTTTCATGAATAACTTTTGCATAGCCCCATCCTTCTTTTTGCAATAAAACTTTTTAAGATATAGCAACAAGAACTTGGAGCATTTATTTGGTAGATATCCTACCAAGCATATTTTTGGTGCTTACTCCCAGTGTAGGAGTAAAACATTTTTGGGTGGATCTAGATGGAAAGCATGTTTTTGTGCCTGCCCCCAGTGTAGGAGTAGTGCATATGTGGGTGGTGTGTACGTGACCTTAATTTTTAAGAGCATGACAAACCTCTCATAAGGGTCAACAATGCTTCACTAAACTCAATGCAAAACCAACAACATATAAGAGTGGAAGCTTTCCTAGCCTAAATATGATATTTGGCTCTGGTAGGAATTCAAGGCTCAAAACTAGTTACTTGAAAAGAATTACAATAGAGCAACTATTCATCATTTCCATTTCAAGAGATTTTCTTCGGAGTCCTTTTATTTAGCTCTTAAAACAAAATCAATCTAGACACACATTCTTTTTATTTTGTTTTTAGTTTATGCATATTTTTATAAAACAAACTATATAACAAACTTAAAAATAGTAAAACAAAAGTGAAAGAAATACTTAGCTAGATACACGGGGATGCCCTTCCCCAAGCTAGTTGTTGTCATGGTCAAATGTTGGATTTGGGTAATCCTTCTCAGAGTAGATTTTCCCAGTAGATGTCCTTCTCGTCCAGGAGTGGAACAAGATGAAAACGACCGGGCAAACTTGCTCTTGACCTTTGTGCACCATCTTGTAAAATACTAACAAGAACACCAAAACTCATGGAACAGATTAGGATAAAGGGTTAGTGGTCAGCCGTTCGGAGATTAGTCATTCTTGAGGTTTTAGAAAGACTTTTGAATTGACAGAATTTTAGCAGGACGTCTGTCTAATATATTTTTGGATTTTCTTATATAATTGTATGCATGGAATTTTTTTTATTTTTATACCACCACGGTGAATGCTCTTGCAGGTTTTTACACACCGTAGAATTATTCACACAGGTCTTAGGATTTATAATGCAATTTTTATTTTCTTTTTCTAAATGAAATGCAAGTGCAGAAAAGTAAGTATGCTAAAGTAAAAAAAATAATTAATGCAATACGGACAAGTAAATATGGATAACTACTGATGTTATCACTCAGTGAGGGTTGAGAATTTTAAGTCCTCTTGGGCTTAGGATTTATAATGCAATTTTTATTTTCTTTTTCTAAATGCAATGCAAGTGCAGAAAAGTAAGTATGCTAAAGTAAAAAAAATAATTAATGCAATGCGGACAAGTAAATATGGATAACTACTGATGTTACCACTCAGTGAGGGTTCAGAATTTTAAGTCCTTTGGACAGGACTTTTCTCCTATCTTGTTCATATATTACCTTAGGCATGATATTGACACTTGCTCCGAAGTCACAGACAGCTTCTTAGAAAATGTGAGGTCCAATGGAGATGGGGATAACAGGTCTTCCTATATCAACCTTCTTCTCAGGCAAGGAATAATCTATCCACCTTTCCGTCGATGGCTCTGTGTAGTAGTAAGCTGCATTGTGAATATCGATAAGATTTGCAATTTCTAGATCTCCCAGCTGCCTCGGAATCTTACCTCTGTCCGTTGGAGGTACAGCAGCCGCCAGCTAAGCTATTTGTGATTCTATAATTTTATTAAAGCTATGCTAGTTCTTAATGGCAGAGGAGAAGCTATCCATTATATTATTTATTTTTTCTAAGATCTTATCATTGGAATCTAGTTTTCTAAATGAACCCTCCATAATTTTAGCTTGGCCAAAAATTAATTTTCTCAAGGGTGGTTGATTGAAATTATTGAAATTACTACCTTGAGGGTTACCTTGGTAATTACCCTAGTAGTTCGGCCTCTGTTGCTGATTCCATCCTTGATTCTGTTGAGGACGATAACAGTTGTTGTTGACGAAGTTCACATCCTCATGAATTTCAGGGCAGTTGTTCCCTGAATGCCCGATGTTTCCACACTATTCGCATGTCATGCGGGAATCATAAATGTGCATGACTTTTTGCTTCTCATGAGCTTGATCCTCGAGCTTCTTCATAAGCAGGTCTATTTTGGTAGACAATATGTCTACCTCCTTGAGTTGATGCATATCTCCACCTCTTTTGCGGGTCTGAAGGCTTTCTTCGTTCTAGCCTTGATTGGAGGCCATCTTCTCCCCGAGAGTTGTTGCAGCTGGAATTGTGAGTGATAGGAATTCACCTCCAACAGTAGCATCCATTGTCTCATAGGTATTGTTGGTCAACCCATGGTAGAAAGTCTGTATGAGCAGCCAATTCTCCATCCCATGGTGGGGACATTCTGAAATGTAGTCTTGAAAGTGTTCCCATGCCGCAGGGATAGATTCATCATGTTGCTATTGGAAACTTGAAATTTTCCCATACAAGGCATTGGTCTTGCCTGTGGGAAAGAACTTTGCTAGGAAGACAGTAGAGCAATTGTCCCATGTAGTGTTTCTATCTTTGTTGGCATAGAACCATTGCTTCACCTTCCCCAAGAGTGAGAATGGGAAGAGGTGAAATAG
Source organism: Miscanthus lutarioriparius (assembly GCA_904845875.1). NCBI lineage: Eukaryota > Viridiplantae > Streptophyta > Magnoliopsida > Poales > Poaceae > Miscanthus > Miscanthus lutarioriparius. The sequence goes on along the minus strand of CAJGYO010000009.1, from coordinate 27,630,892 downwards.
TATGGCGTCTCTGGTAACTCCTTTGATGGTGAAAGTGCTAGATATCTCCAGGAAGTTTTGGAGATGAGTACTCGCATCTTCATGTGCCTTTCAACAAAACTGGCTAGCTTACACCATGTTGATGAGAGCTGGTTTGAGTTCAAAGCCATTGTCTCCGACATTGACCACTGGTCCAATACGGATGTTCGCCGTAGTTGGAGCAGAGAATTCACGGAGAGTCTTGTCAGCCATAGCTTCAAATTCTGGTGTTAACCTTCCCCTTATCTGGTTGTCTTCTGACTCTAAAGCTGAAACTTTCTTAAGTTTAGCCTTAGTTCTCGTAAGTAATGCTTCTGGATCGTCAACATAGTTGTCAGAAAGTCAAAACCGATTATACATTACCCTGCATAAGATACACAAGTAGACAAAACAAGGGTAAGCTTGTTTGAGCAGAGGTCAATGGTTTATCTCGATCACATCAGTAAGTACAAGTTTATCAATATTTCCTTCTTGCCTAGCTACCTTTCCTGGTAATGGCGCCAAAAATGCTTGCTGGTATTCATTAACCTGTCACTTGTTTTAAGTAGTCACCCTATGTTGTTGACATTCCTTAGCATCACTTTTACTAAGTTGTCATCCCTAGCAATGGTGCCAGAAAAGCTTGTTGGTACTACCTAGTGCCACTTCTAGAATGACACTAAGAAGTACTTTAATATTGCATGTGACTAGAAAGAATATATATAAATGAAAAGAATCTGCAAGCGCACAGATAATATACTATTGTAGCATTTTACCTGGAAGTATTCTAGGTATCGTTATTTATATTTTTACCACAGGGAAGGACGGGCAGTTGGAATATATTGATAGCTTATATGTATGATGGAGAAATAAATCATAACCAAACTTCTACTCGTAACAAGGGTAGGTCAAGAGATAAATGTATAAGATAAGTAATGATAAATGATAATTAATTACTCAACGTACTCCTTTCTGTGGTATTAGCATGGCTAAATAGAATATTAGAGGAATAATTCCTATGTCATTCTTAATTATAAGCCAAAGCATACGTTGATTAGTGCAATTATACATAGTAATCATGGTTAAGATCCACTTTATATCTACACATAAGGGATATTACTAAGGAAGATTAAGAACAGAGCTTGTCTTCCTTCGAAACTAGATCCTACTTGTCCTATATTTAGGGAATGGACTACAAAAGACTCAATGGGAGTACCACATCTGTGATCTACCACATGGCCCGGAATATAGGGTGCATCTGCAGGTAAACAACGTATAAGCACCATGCTTACACAATGTCGACCACTCACCCATGGTACCTTAGAGTGAGTGCTATACGAACTTATGCTTGAACATGATGATAATCTAAATATACTAAGTATATAATCAAAGTAGATGACGAACATTATAACTAGGAACATGAATGATATTAAGAACAATGTCATAACAATTGTAGCAAACATATAAAAGTAATGAGAGATACAAAGTGAGAGGGGTACAAAACCTATACCAAGCCACGCTCTTGCCACGATAAGGAATTATGGGGGGTACGACCTCGGATACCCACGGCAGACTGCATGGGTTGCAACCCCAGGGGTGGCCTAGCCCACAAGATGAAGCCTTGCAGAGCATGGCGTTGCTCGGCGCGCCCTGCAAGACACCGGGAAAATATCCTAAAGATACTACGACATCTGTTAGGATACGTATGATTCCTATAATCTGTTATTACTTTCCAATTATCTGCTAGATCTAACCGACTTGTAACCATGCCCCCCAGACTATATAAGGCGGGCAGGGACACCCTCAAAACACAGGCAATATCATATGATAGCCAATACAATCCAACAGACCACAGGAGTAGGGTATTACGTCGCGCTAACGGCCCAAACCTGTCTAACTCTTGTGTCTGTGTTACCTTCTTGTTCTCGATTACACACATCTCTGCCGATCAATCTATCTTTGTAGGATAGCCCTCAGAGGACTGCCGATGATATTCTGTTGACAGTTGGTGCACCAGGTAGGCATGTGCGTGCTATTTCCATGACGAACAAGATGGTACGTTTTGTAGTCTCTTCGTCCTTCCCACAGCCCGGCCAGATCTTTACGGACGGATTGATCTCCTAGATCATCAACGCTAACGGAGATGAAGAGATCATCGAGCCAGTGCAGATCGATTCTACGCCGACCACCCCAACACCTGTGACAATTCGCTGCCCGCTCCCCCGCTACCCAAGGAGGCAAATCAACAATGACGATCTAATCGTATCCATCCATCAGGATAGCTAGAAGCGCGTCGACCACCTAGGGACAACAACAACGCCTTCTAGGATCATGACAAAGTGGTCGCCACTATCTTCAGGGGCCTCGCTGCTGCCGAGAGCAGAAGTGATCGGAAGCTCACCGCACGCTGGGTGCTCACCATCAACGCTAACCAAATAACGTCGTACGACACCGACCAGACTTTCTATCTATAGCTAAGTCACACTTTAATATTCTTCTAAATATTCTCTAATCTTCATATATCGCCATGATGTTTCTCCAAGCTGTTTTTTCCATGTTTGTTCACCAAATGATTTTCTTTCATGTATACCATCTTAAAGATGACATATAGCTAAGCCTAAGGCAAATCCCCGAACAGTCATGTTGACACTCAGATGTCCCCAGAGACGGCCCTATCTCTGGCTTCTCCATACACATGCACGAGCGTCTGCCTCTGTGTTACGGGTGGTCGGCAATGGCTCCTTAGTGACGCTTTGTTCTTCCTACACGCACACGGGCTCCGCGCTCTGCGTTATGGTTAATGGGCTAGCTAGGGCTGGAGACTCAGCTACACACTAACTGGTTGGGCGATTTATATTAAATATAAATACATCTTCATAATAACACTAAGTGTTCACACCAACTGATCACCGAGCTGCATACGTTATTTTATCAACATTGCTGATTCTTCTCTGGAGTTCATATATTTTACATCATGTACTACCTGTTCTACATATTTATATTGCTGGATCACCGTCTGGGCGGTCGGATCACCTGGTGCTCAGACCACCGATCAACAGGTCGGACCGCTAAGTTCATGGACTTCATTGCCGACTAGTTGATCGGACTATTTGCTAGTCGATTCTACTCAATGCTCACTTCGCTGCCAACCAATTGACTAGACTATTCGTCGCTCGTGCTTCATCGTCAGCTATACTGGGGGCTTACCTGCTAAGCTGGGGACTCCTTGGCGTTCGGATTGTTCATCGCATCATCGTCAGCTATGTTGGGGGCTCGCCAGCTACACTAGGGACTCCTCAGTGTCTGGATTCTTTGTGCAAGCGTCTCCAGCTAAGCTGGGGACACCCTTGGTGGTCGGACCACCTATCAGATGGACTTCACCACCAACCAACTAGTCGAACTGCTCAGCGCTCACTCCTGCTCGGCGCTCACTCCTGTTCGACGACTAGTTGGTTGGACTGCTCATCGCATGGGCTTCATCGCCAGCTACGCTGGGGACTCCTCGGTGCTCGGATTCTTCATGCAAGCGTCACCAGCTAAGCCAGGGACTCCCTGGTGCTTGGATTCTTCGTGCAAATGTCGCCAGCTAAGCTGATGACTCCCTTGGTGGTCGGATCTTGCTATGTCTCATCGGTGGCTATCAAGCTACTCCATGCTGTTCGGATTAGGGTGCTGATCTTGGGCAGCAAGTCTAGGGTCTTGATACGTGCATGTCAAATGACGTCGGCAAGCTTTCAGACTTCTTTTCTTTGACCCTGCTACAAGATTCATTCTTCATCTTTCAGCAAGCTCGGGGACTAAGTGGGCACATTTCACCTTGTAGTGAATGTGCTTTTCAGGGCTCTACCCAGGAACTGGCTGCCTGCTCAGCTGGTCTTTTGCTTTTCTTCTACTTTGTACCATGGCACCACGTGACTACATCACCTACTGTCAGTCTCGAGGACTAAGTGGGCACACTTTAGCTCATGGTGAGTGTGTTTGCTTTAATCTGGAAGACTCCGTGCCTCCTGAAGTTGAAGAAGACTATCTCCCTTTCTCATGGTCAGACTCTAAGTGGGCACACTTGTTCCACTGCGAGGAAATTTTTGATTTTGAACTTGAGCTCCTTACATCCTTATGGCAAGCCTCACTTGGGATACACTGCTCGGCGACGGTTCACAACTGCTCAGCGATGGTTCACACTACACGACGACGGTTCACAACTACTTGGTAACTCATCACGGTGGTCAGACCATGAGTCTGACAGCTCGGCTTTGTTCGCACCTGCTCGGACAAGCTCAAGACGGCATTACACAATGGATACAAGGCGCTCGGGGACTAGCTGTGGGGGTACGACCCCAGATACCCATGGCAGACTACATGGCTTGCACCACCAGGGGTGGCCTAGCCCACAAGATGAAGCCTTGCGGAGCACGGCGCTGCTCGGTGCGCCCCGCAAGACACCAAGAAAATATCCTGAAGATACTACGAGATCTATTAGGATACGTATGATCCCATGATTCTTGTAATCTATTATTACTTTCTGGTTATCTCCTAGATCTAATCAACTTGTAACCCTGTCCCCCAGACTATATAAGGCTGGTAGGGACCCCCTCAAAACACAGGCAATATCATACGATAGCCAATACAATCCAACAGACCACAGGAGTAGGGTATTACATCGCGCTGACGGCCCGAACCTGTCTAACTCTTGTGTCTCTATTACCTTCTTGTTCTCGATTACACGCATCTCTGCCAATCAATCTACCTTTGTGGGATACCCCTCGGAGGACTGCCGATGATATTCTGTCGATAGGAATCCAAGCGAAGCTTGCTTGTCTCCCTCTAGGCCTAGCCTAGCTAGATATGCCCTAGAATATGGAGCTCTAAAGATGATTAGGGTTTCTGTCTTCTCAAATGACTTATGCCTCAGGGGGTGGAAGTGGCTGATATATATAGGCCAGAGCATCAATCCTGAGCCCTCAGATCAAACCAACTTGTATAAACGGCGTAGATACAATCCTTAAGGTGGTGGAGAACCGACCTAGCGAGGCGAAGGCAGACCGGTGGGGCCACAGACCAGCCGGTCTAAAGGTGGGATTGGCCAGTCCCACCTGGTGGCCTCTCGTCCTCCACTTCGGTGTGGTGTCCTCTGGAGTCCTCTAGAACCTTCTGGTGTTGTTTATCCCGTGGATAATCGCGACTAAGTCTAACATCTAGGTCCACCTAGATGGTTTTCTGGATAAAGCCTACATAAAATATAGATTCACGAAAACTCGTGGAATTTGTTAGTTTAAACCCTAACCCTTTGTTGGTGATTATATTCAAGCCCTTGTACATGTTATATTGACAGTTTATAATGTTTGTTAACTACCGTCAACATTGGTCCAAACAAATCCATCTATAATAGCTCAAATGCCTTAGAAGTTCTCATGATGCTCTTCTTAGGATGTGTGTTACCAACTTGCTTTCCGGCTTGACATGCACTACATAACTTATCCTTCTCAAATGTGACATCTTTTATGCCCCTTACTAAATCATGCTTAATCAATTTGTTCAATTATTTCATTCCAACATGACCAAGCCTTCTATGCCATAATCAACCCACGCAAGATTTAGTGAGCAAACATATTGACAATTGAGTTTCACTAGAATTGAAATCAACCAAGTATAGATTCTCATATCTAAATCCTTTGAATATCAAGTTAGAGCCATCAATACCTATGATCTCTACATCATCCACACCAAATATGCACTTGAAACTAAGATCACATAATTAAGCTACCGACAATAGGTTGATGTTCAAGCTCTCTACTAGTAGCACATTGTAAATGCTCAAATAATTATGTCGGATATATCGACCTGGGGTACCTTCACCGCCCGTATATTTGACCACATCTACTTATCAGGCCAGGGGCCACGACGGTTGAAGCCCACAAAGACTAGGTGGATTCACTAGCTTAGAGGACAAGGCGTAGCAAGAAATTTCTAGAACTCGATTCTATCTAGTAGATCTCCTTGTAACAAACTAGAAAACCAATCTATTAGGCCGATCACCCTTATTGTAACCCTACCTTCTCTGCCTATATAAACGGGGTAGGGACCTCGCAATCGGCACCATCTCATTCTACCGCATTCCATCCCATCTACTATGTAGATAGGAGCAACAGCCCTTGTAACCGAGCATACGAATGCACGAGCAGCAACACCACTGGAGTAGGGTTTAGCGCGCACCACGCCCCGAACCAATATAAATCCTTGTATCTCGTGTGCCACCATCTGATTCATCTTAGGCGGATTAGTTAGCTAGGTATTGCCAGAGCTAAATAATCCGGTAGTTGACACGCTAAGAAGGGACCTTTCGCGTACAGATCTAACATGTTTTAGATGGAATTTTTCTTCGTCAACGTCGTCTGCAATAATCCGAGATCTCACGGCGGAGTACTTTGTCAACAACGTCAACGGCACCTTGACAACTCGCATGCTGGGATCAGCCGCCACACGCGACGTCCCAGCACTACTACAGAATTAGACATCACTGTCGGCCTCATCACTGCCGAATTTTAAAAAAACTAGCAGTGATAGACAGTGATAGACCATCACTCCCGGTTTTTGGCTAAAACCGACAGTGATAGGACCAACCGACACTGATATTCAGGTATTCACTGTTGGTTCATATCACTGTCAGTTTTAGCCAAGAACCGACAGTGATATTGGGTCATCACTGTTAGTTTTAGCCAAGAACCGACACTGATACTATCACTGTCGGTTTGTGGCTTGAACCGACAGTGATATGCTGCAAGAAAACTTCATAAGTTTCTCATATGATGTCTGATGAAGACGAACTTTATATCAAAGTTGTAGTATGAGATCTACAACTTTATAGTTCAAACTTTTTTAATTTGAGATCGTTTGAATGTCCAAATATTTTTATTTGAAATAATCTATCTAACGAAAATTACGTTTGATTTCTAAAATTTAAAATTTGAATTTTTCAAACGGCCTCAGATGGAAAAACGCCAAAAACAAAAGTTGTAGATCACAAAAAGTTATGCAACTTTGTAATTGAAAACTTTTTCATTTGAGAAAATTTACTACTTGAAAATGTTGTTTGAAATTAAAATTTGAAATTGTTGAAGAACTCTAATTTCTCTTTTTAATCTCTGGCTAAAATTTGTAAATAGTCTTTCTCCCTCGTACTCACTTCAAATTTGATGATTTTTTTTTAAAAATTTCTAAAATCATGCTCTATCAATTTACTGTGTTCTTATCGCTATTATTTTATCCATCTTTTCATGTGACTGTGTTTTATCTATTTGAATTTTGAATTTCAAAAAATGGTAACTTCAAATGTCATTTTGGAATACTAAATGATTTCAGCTAAAAAAATTATGAACATAGAAGTTGTAGAACTTATCAAGATCTATAACTTTTATTTTGGTCATTTTTTTATCCGATAAAGTGGTAATAACATTGTTCACAAAATTTATATCTCTCTTATAGTTTAATAAACAATAAAAGGGATATGTAACATTTGTCGACAATGTTACTACCAATACGTCGGATGAATAAATGATCAAATGACCAACATATAACTTATAGATCTCGAAAAGTTATGAAACTCTGTAGTTGACAACTTTTTGATTTGAAATCATCTTGTTAAAGAAAATTACGTTTGAATTTCTAAATTTTAAAATTTAATTTTTCTAAACGACCTCGGATGGAGAAACTACCAAAATGAAAGTTGTAGATCCCAAAAGGTTATGAAACTTTGTAGTTGACAACATTTTGATTTAAAACCATCTTCTCAAGAAAAACTACGTTTGAATTTCAAAAAATTTAAAATTTGAATTTTTTAAACGAACTCGGATAGACAAACAACAAAAACAAAATTTGTAGATCTCAAAAAGTTATGAAACTTTATAGTTGATAACTTTTTATTTGAAATCATCTTGTCATGAAAAACTACGTTTGAATTTCTCAAATTTAAAATTTAAATTTTATAAACGACCTCGGATGGAGAAACTACCAAAATAAAAGTTGTAGATCTCAAAAAGTTATAAAACTTTATAGTTGACGACTTTTTTATTTGAATTCGTTTAGGATCCCAAATACTAATTTCAAAATTAAATGAACATAAAATGGCTGGGACGAAAATCTCATTTGGACACAAACAGTTTCCAGGTGGAGTGGTTAGGGACCAAAGACGTGAAGCAGGACGACAGGGTTCGAGCACCGGTGGCCGCGAAGCACGCGTTTTTCAGACGAAAAATCGCTTAATTTGTGAGTTACAACACGTGAATGTGGCTATCCAGTGGGGCCTCTCCTAGTATTAAAAAAAATTCTCTATTTTTTCAATGAATTTTTTGGCTTTTCTATAAACCACGTCACTGTCGAACCGATAGTGATGTCAATCCCACATCACTACTGGTATACCACTGTCGGTTTAAAATCCAGCAGTGAAGGAGTTTTTTGAACCAACCGTGATGTTAAGATCTGGACTAATGCAGCACCAGGCGGTGTCCATGGTCGAGAGGCGTCGTCGTGCACTGCGGCACCGAGGTTGGCCTGTTTTGGCAGATCGACGGCGCCGCCAAATTTGGCACACGATGCCAAGCGGTGCTAGCACTCCACGCCAAGCAAAAAGGTAAACGCATGATTAATCCACAGGGCCATCCGATGCGACAGGCTATTTGCTCGAGATCGCATCTGGAGAAATCACACGGTCCACAAGATATGGCATCCCCGTCTCCCGCATGGAAACAGCTAAGTCATCTCCTCTATTTTCGATCAAATATTCTTTGGTCCTCGTAATGCCTTCAAATATTCATGTGAATATTATTATTGATAGTCCAGCAGCATGAATCGGGCCGTGCAATGCAAGCTATTTACCAAAAGGCATGCAAACTTACTAAAATAATCAAGATATCAATATTTGCATCCATATACACATGCACGTATGGCCTCAAGCATCCATATATAAGGAATAAATTTCCTTGCTGCCGGTCTACGATTTCTGGATTAGACTAAGCTAAGTCGTGCTATTCATCTCAATTAAATATTCATGGAATATGTATCTTCGGATATTTGTGCATATTTGTATGAATATTATTTTCAGGAATTCGGGTGCGATCCTCGCCATCATCACCCCGTGCCGCCGGCACGACCCCAACAGCATGGATCACGTCGCCGAATCGACTGCACGTCGCAACCCTCGTCCTCGGTCCGCAACGTCGACACGTCGTTCCGGTGGCGCCGTTGTCATCCTGCCGCGGCTCCGGTTGTCGACACGTCCAAATTTCGCACAAGAAATATTAAACAGTTAAGTCATTTTTTTGTTCAATTAATATTCTTAAATATTTGCATATCCCCGGATATCTCTGCTGTCTTTGTGACTTCTAACGGCAGTGACGGTCCCCGTCATGTCCCGCGGTGGCCCTCGTCGTCGGCACGGCTCGTCGGCGACCCCCGCGCTCCTGTGCGGCGCAGCCGAGTAACACGCGGCACGTCGTGGCACGATGCAAACACTACTAGAGAACAGACTTTAGAACGATGTCCCAATTTAATATTAGCCTCGACATTTTTTGCTCCCGTTACTAAAGGTTCCTACCCAACGGCTACTACGGTAGACTTTTACTGCAGGGGACCTTTAGTCCCGGTCCAACCGGGACTAAAGGTTAACTTTTACTCCCGGTTGGTCCCTCCAACCGGGAGTAAAAGTCTACTCCTGGCTGGAGGCTATGTCCGAGACTAGAAAGGGACCTTTAGTCCCGGTTGCTGTCTCCAACCAGGACTAAAGCTTAAAACTGTAACAGGCAGTCTTTTGAGCCAGGACTGACAGCGTGCTATCCCGGTTACATTTATTGCCGTGCTCTAAGCTCTAAGCTCTAAAGCTCTAAGTTTTAGTCCTGGTTGCATTTATTGCCATGATTTACTTGTACTAGAAAGCTTAGAGCTTGAAACTTCAGTCAGGACTAAAGCTTAGAGCTTGAAACTTCAGTCGGGACTAAAACTTAGAGCTTGAAACTCCAACCGGGACCCATATGCATGTTTCAAGCTTTTAGTCCCGGTTGTCGTGCTTGCATTTGTTTGTAGGAATTGAAACTCCAACCGGGACTAAAGTAGCAATAAGAAACGAAGACGTATTTCATGGTGCTTTACTTGTACCTACTTGCATTTACGAGCTTTAGTCCCGGCTTGCATTTACCTGCTTGCATTTACGAGCTTTAGTCCCGGCTTGCATTTACCTGCTTGCATTTATTGCTGACACTGAAAACGAAGACCTTTAGTCCCGGCTAGTCCGATGCAACTGAACACGACCAAATCAATTAGTCCCGGCTGGTATTACGAGCCGGGACTAAAGGTTACCTTTAGTCCCGGCTGGTATTATCAGCCTAGTCCCGGGCGTTTATAGGAGCTTCGATGGGCCGGCCCAGTACGCAATATGCTGGAATTGCTGGCCAGTCCCACCTATTAGCACCACCTCGCTTGCTCACAAGAGTGAAAGCTAACTTAAAAGCTCAGCTCTCGAACCAAGCAGCACGAACTTTAACAGGATTGTACCGCTGATCCTTGACTAAAGGTCCTTCGTACTATAGTTTATACAAAATGTTGAACATTATAAACGTACGTATATTCTAGCAGCGTAGAATGCGTATTCAAAAACCAAAACGAATCATCAATTAAAAATAGGAAAAAAAGGAAAATAGAAATAGAAACAAAAAAAAACCTGGTAGCAGCGTGAAAATAGAAAAAAGGGAAAATAGAAATAGAAACAAAAAAAAGGAAAAAAAAACCTTTAGTCCCGGTTGGGATTACCAACCGGGACTAAAGGGTGCGGCCACGTTTGCTTGGCTGGAGGGCCTTTAGTTCTGGTCGATAATACCAACCGGGACTAAAGGTCCCTCTTTAGTCCCGGCTCAATGACCCGGGACTGAAGGTTCCACCTTTAGTCCCGGGATCGTTGTCCCGGCGTGGTAACCGGGACTAAAGGCCGTTACCACCCGAGACAACAAAGGCCATCATGTAGTAGTGAAAGTTGGAGACCTAGCCGCTAGGCGACGCTCCCCTCCAAACAGCACCAGCAAGCAAAGGAGGTATGTACATCTAGAAGGGCCACGCAAGCCAAATACTAAGGGATGTGCAGTTTAACTAAAACAACCATCATATACTTCCGCTTGCATGTTTTTTGTTAATCCAAGTGCGAGGACGACACCACCGCCCAGCTTCAGACCGGCTAAGTCATGACTCCATTATTTCCATTAAATATTCTATGGAATACATGTATCTTCGGATATCGCCGTGTCTACATGACTATTGTCGGCAGGAACCCGGTGGCGGCCCCCGACGACGTCCCTTGTTGTCAACTTGTCGTCAGCATGCAGCGGCCCTCGACAACCCACTCGAGCGCGTCATCAGCAGGCTTCCTCGCTCCCGACTTCAAGCAGTCTCTCATCGTGCGCTTACGGTAGCACTCGACAACAATGGCACCCAACATTCTGAGCTAAGTCGCTTCCATAATTGTTTTTATTATGTTATTTTTTGCTCTTACTTCCTACTAAGTTGACATCCAACTTAGCAGAAAGTCGGGGGGCTACTGCACATAATAATCACACTCTAGCGTACATCTACTTTTTTTTCCGCAATTTAAGTATCTGCATGATACGCTCTATGTGTAAAGCTTTGTCATGACAATGACTTAAGCTACAACCCAACGCTATACGGGTCAGGCCATATAATGGCCAGCATCCTACACACCGGGGGCTACGGTCTTGTTAACAAAGTGCACAACACGTTCAGCAATTCATAAAGGGAAAACAGCATCAAGGAGAGAAGGCAACGACGCTTAAAACTGCTCTAAGTACCATTATGAAGCATGTTCTATGTCATGCGCTTTCTTGGTAGCGATGGCCTACGTTGCAAACCCAATGCTACACGGGCTGCATCTCGACGGCTAGCACGGGGGCTGTGGAACAGTATTTTTTCATCCGGAACAGTGTTTTTCTCTCATAAATTCCTCCAGCATTTCTCCAAACCATCCAGATTCCTCCAAAATTCAGACAAGCGAACAGGCCCAAAGTGCATAACACAGTGAATATAGCTCATAAAGGAAAATTAACACTTGCATTGCTACATGCTTATCTTATTCAACTACTTAATATAAATACTTACTGATCAAGTTCTCGACAACATGGTGTTACCACCCGAACAAGGCGTTCACAATGCCCTGGAAGGTGGTACCACCCGAACAAGGCATTCACAACACCCTGGAAGCTACGCTTTCAATTACACGGTGTTACCACCCAAGGCAAGCGCTTATAGCGCCTAGGGAGCCATGTTCACGAATAAGCGGTGTTACCACAACAACAGAACCCTCGGGACCTGAGGAAGGACCTCGGTACCCAAGAAGAAGCTCGATTGGTACTCACAGTACCCGAAATTACAGGGGTCTATGACACCCAAGAGCTAAGCTACCTACTAGCTTAACATTAAGTCGACTCGACAATGACCACCGAGTGGTCCAAACCTTGCTGGTGAAACCAGGTGGACCAACATTTGGGCCCCACCAAAGCCCGGCGTAGCCCACCAAAGCGGTAGGCGCAGTCGGTGGTTCTGGCCTAGAACCACGAAAGCCGAACCCTGCCATTCTAGAGTGAGGGGATGTTAGAGAGGGTCGCCAGCCAATCCTAAAATCTCTCGAAAGTTCGAACGGGCTCGAAGTACCTTATTTCAGCGGATGTGTGCCCCTTCATGGGAAACCGGAAAACTGGTCAGCCCATGGCTATAACCAAAGTATGAGCTCCTGGAATCTGGAAAAAGAGGTTTATGACGTGCCCTAGCTGGTCAGGCTTTGTCCTGCCGCTTTCAGATAGCAGACATTCACCTGTTCAACCCGTTATTAACTCGAAAGAATAGCATACGCTATAACCGCGGAGGTTTATGTGTTCGCTTTTCGTCCAAGTGATCCTTGAGCATTCGGAATCACTGCCTTTAGGAGACACGAACGACCGCACTTGGTAGTAGGAAAATTTTAGATCGAATCACCTGCATAACCCATAGTTATACTGACTACCCATCGGGTCGGGAAGGGGGGCCCAAAAAAATGCAAGGCCGGTTCGACTGAACGAAAAATTGACAAATGCCCAAGCAAATCGGGAAAACATGTAACAATTACATATTTTATATAAGATATTCTTTACTGATAATTTTCCTTGCAGATGTGCATTAATAAAGGCTACATCGTCGTACTGCGTCCAGCTACGTCGAAACGCCGCCTTTGGGCACTCCATCGGCAACGACCCTCAGGTATGCCCTTGAAGGCTACCCCGAGCCAGTCACACCACCTCAGGTTACGTCATCGTACTGCATACTGCGTCCAGCTACATAGACACACTGCCTCCGCCTACATCATCGGCAACGACCCTCGGGTACTCCCTCGGGGGCTACCCGAGCCGGTCATGCCACATCTATCTACTGTGGCACACTGCCTCCGACTACATAATTGGCAATGACCCTCGGGTACTCCCTTAGGGGCTACCTCGAGCCGGTCACGCCACCTCTATCGATGGTGGCACAGTCCCTCTGCCTACATCATCGGCAACGACCCTCGGGTACTCCCTCGGGGGCTACCTCGAGCCGGTCACGCCACCTCTATCGATGGTGGCACAGTCCCTCTGCCTACATCATCGGCAACGACCCTCGGGTACTCCCTCGGGGGCTACCTCGAGCCGGTCATGCCCCTCTATCTACGGTGGCACACTGCCTCCTCCTACATCATCAACAACGACCCTTGGGTACTCCCTTAGGGGCTACCTCGAGCCGGTCGTGCCACCTCTATCTACGATGGCACACTGCCTCCGCCTACATCATCATCAAAGACCCTTGAGTACTCCCTCGGGGGCTACCTCGAGCCGGTCACGCCACCTCTATCTACGGTGGCACACTGCCTCCGCCTGCATCATCGGCAATGACCCTCTGGTACTCCCTTGGGGCTACCTCGAGTCGGTCATGCCACCTCTATCTATGGTGGCACACTGCCTCCGCGTACATCATTGGCAATGACTGCTGGAATACACCTTTAGTAGGTCGTCTCAAGCCGGTCACGTCAATATCAACTTCGTTGTTAACCTCTACCTCTCGAGTGGCCTATGACAGGCTATCTCGATCTGGTCACACCATCCCAAAATACATGCTCGACCATGACTATTCGAGCAAACATTGTTAGGCTTCGCCCGAGTTTTCTTTCTCCAGGCTACTAGCATGACGACCCAGGCAGGTCACGAGTGCAACAGTATGGGTGAAGGGAACGAGGCGGTTTAAACTCCCCATCCTACTAATCCTCTCTTCAAATAGGACTCAATGATGCGCATCAACTAAAGCTTGTACAGGCATTCAAACATTCCTGGAATCAAGTTCCTATATACGGGGTGCTACCACCCAAACAAACTTCTCGGCGCCAGAGAAGCGGCCTCTGCACACCGAGCAAAGCGCCAATGAGTCCTCGACACTCAAGGACACCAAACTCTACTACTCCAGACCTTGGCACCTGAGAAGACCTCATCGACACTCACAGTGCTGAGAGTTATAGGGGTTTGTAGCACCCAAGGACGTAGCTATTCGACTAGCTTGTCATTAAGTCCTACCAAGGCTACTATTGGATACATCGGCCCGGGGTACCTTCATCGCCCGTATATTCGACCACGTCTACTTATCGGGCCAGGGGCCACGGCGGTTGAAGACCACAAAGACCAGGCGGATCCACCAGATTGGAGGACAAGGCATAGCAAGAAATATCTAGATGCCGATTCTATCTAGTAGATCTCCTTGTAACAAACTAGAAAAAACAATCTGTTAGGCCGATCACCCTCATTGTAACTCTACCTCCTCTGCCTATATAAACGGGGGTAGGGACCTCATGATCGGCATCATCTCATTCTACCTCATTCCATCCCATCTACTATGTACATAGGAGCAATAGCCCCTGTAACCGAGCAGATGAATGCAAGAGCAGCAACACCACTGGAGTAGGGTTTAGCATGCACCGCGTCCCAAACCAATATAAATCCTTGTGTCTCATGTGCCACCATCTGATTCATCTTGCACGGATTAGTAGCTAGGTATTGCCAGCGCTAAATAATCCGACATATTGGATATTGCAATCTTACCAAGCCCTTTGACCTTGCCTTTGCCATTATCACCAAATGTGATGCTATCATAACCATTCCTATCATTGGTGTTGATTGAATTGAACATTCTTGAATCAACGGTCATGTGTTGTGTGCACCCACTGTCAAGCACCCAATGCCTTCCTCTGTCTTTATAATTGACCTACAAAAGAAGAACAATTCTTTTTAGGTACTCAAACTTGCTTGGGACCGTGAAGGTTAGTCACTAAGCTCTTTGGTACCCAAATAGCCTTCTTCTTTGGGCCCAACAAGGATGTACCAACAAACTTAGCCTTCACACCATTGACACCCTTGGTAAGCAAATAATAAGAATCAAACTTAATTGAGGATACATTTGCATGTGATTTCTTGTTCTTGCAATCATGCTCTTTGTGACCAACTTGCTTGCAATTAGTGCAAAACTGACCATTGTTCTTCACAAAACTAGTCTTGTGAGGAGCAAAGGCCGCCTTGGCTTTCTTGGGGGTATAGCCCAATCCCTCTTTGTAGAGAGATGCTCTTTGGCTACCCAAGCACATAAGCAAGCGGTCCTCACCACCATAGGCTTTGCCTAAGGTGCGAGTGAGCTTATTGACCTCCTTCTTGAGGGTCTCATTCACAACCATTAGTGAGGCATCACAAGTGAAACCATCACTAGTAGATGAGGTAGAAGTGGAAGTGCTACAAGAAGGATTAGTAGGAACAACAACAATAGGCTCAAAGATTCATTAACTAAATCACATGTAGAGCCTACGTCACAAGTCACAATGACTTTCTCCTTCTTGCTCTAGGAGAGAGGAGTGAGCCTTTTCAACCTTGGTGTGAACATTGTCAAGCTCCTCATGGTCTTCCTTTAGTCTCTCATGAGAGGCATTGAGCTCATCAAAGAATTGCTTGAGAGCTTTGAGCTCTTTCCGCAATTCTTTGCACCCCTTTCTCTTCATCTCAAGACATGTGTGGGCATTCTCCAACATATCCATGAGAGCCTCCTTGGAGTCCCCATCATCACTCCTACAATCATCACTTTCACACTCATCATCATTTTCATCATATTTTACCTTGGTGGGCTTTGCCATGAGACCTGTTGATGGAGTGTCGAAGATAGAAGGCTTGTTGTTGATACCAATGCTTGCAAGTGCCTTCTTCTTGGAATTCTTGTCATCATCACTAGAGTCACTATCCTTCGATGATGCATCATTATCCCATGTCACCACATAGCTGTCACCTTTCTTCTTCTTTTGGAATGTCATCTTCTTCTCCTTCTTCTCTTTCTTTTCTTTCTTCTCCTTCTTTCCTTTCTTCTTCTCATCCTCATCATTGTCACTAGTGTAGGGACAATCCACTACAACATAATCCTTGCTCTTGCACTTGTAGCATCTTCTCACATATTCCTTGTTGCTATCTCTTCTCTCTCTTGCACCATAGCCCTTCTTCTTTATGAATTTGCCAAACTTGTGCACAAAGAGAGCCATAGCTTCATCATCAATGTCACTAGCTTCTTCATCACCAGTTGATTCTTCCTTCTTGGATTTGCCCTTATTCCTAGATGATGAACTAGCCTTGAATGCTATACTTTTCTTCTTCTTATCTTCAACCTCCTTCTCATCTTTGTCAACCCCCTCCCTTTCCACACGGTATGTCTCTTGTATCATGACATCACCTAGTACTTGGTTAAGGGTTAGGTCCTTCAATCCTCCTCTTATGATGATCAATCTCAATGTCTTAAATCTTGGAGGTAAGCACATCAAGAGCTGTTGAGAGACATCATCATTTATCTTCTCACCCAAAGCCTTCAAGTCATTGATGATCACTTGCAATCTATGAAACATCTCTAGAATGCTCTCATCATCCTTCATCTTGAAGCTTGTCAACTTGTCCTTGAGAATGTACAACTTGGCACTCTTGACCGCCGGTGTGCCCTCATATGTTTCTTCCAATCTCTTCCATACTTCACTAGCTCTTTCACAATACTTGATTTGCTCAAACACCTTTGAATCAATGGCATTGTAGATGGTGTTGAGAGCCATTATATTGCATTGGTAGATTGCCTGGTCTTGGTTGGTGAGATTGGTGCGATCAAGAATCACATAATCACTCTCGGTCACATCCCACACTTGATCATTGATTGAACCAAGATACATCTTCATCTTTCTCTTTCAATAATCATAACATGTGCCATCAAAGAACGGTAGTTTGCCCCCACATGGTTGAACACTACTTGAGCCATCTTTTGACACTGAGATTGTTAAGCCTTCAATCAAACGGTGACCATGGCTCTGATACCACTTGAAAAGTCCTAAATGGCTAAAGGGGAGTGAATAGCCTATAAAAATTCTCTACAAATTCATTAGAGCAAGTGGTTAGTACACTAAATGGCGTATTGCAATTTTGCTCTAGCTCTACAAGGATTGCAAGCCACCTATACCAATAATTATAGTTGCTATAATCTCTAGGCACACACAAAGCTATGTCACTACTCTCTAAGTTAGTGAGCTCTCAAAGACTAACTAAAGAGTCTCACTAACCAAACTAACAAGATTTCAAAGACTAACTATACTAAAGAGCTTGACTAGGCAAGAATGTAAACAATCTAAATACAAGAGAGTATGTAGGATGATTATACTGCCATGGCAAGAGAGATGAACCAATCACAATATGAATACCGAATCAATCACCGGGAAAATTCCAATCACAATGGACACAAGATTTTTCTCTCGAGGTTCATGTGCTTGCCGGCATGCTAGTCCCCATTGTGTTGACCAACACTTGGTGGTTCGGCGGCTAATAGGTATCACACACCTAGCCCAACACTTGGGTGCCGCAAGAACCTACCCACAAGTGAGGTAACTCAATGACACGAGCAATCCACAAGAGTTACCTTTTGGCGCTCTGTCGGGGAAGGCACAAGACCCCTCACAATCACCGGGAGATGGCCATGAACAATCACCAACTCGTGCCAATCCTACTCCGATGCTCCAAGCCATCTAGGTGGCGCCAACCACAAAGAGTAACAAGAAATCCACAACCACAACGATCCCCAAATGCCACTAGATGCAATCACTCAAGCAAATGCACTAGGAATCACTTCCAATCTCACTTTGATGATGAATCAATGATGGAGATGAGTGTGAGGTGTTTGCTTATGATCACAAGGATGTCAAGTATGTCAAGGTGCCAAGAGAGATGAGCCCAAGCCGGCCAAGCTCTATTTATAGAGCCCCAAACGAATAGAGCCATTATACCCCTTCACTGGGCTTGCTTCGAACTGACCGAACGCATCTAGTCACTGCATCTGGTCACCACCAACCCACCACTTGTCCCGTTCAAACTTGTATAGCCATTGGCGCCCAACAGCTCTCCCAGCACACCCTATCAGACACGATCGGACGTGACCCTAGAAAAAGATCGGACATAGGCGAGGCAGCATCAGGTCAAGTCTAGAGAGCTCCCAGAGCCGCTCAGGACCGACCCTCCAAGAGCCGCTTAGGACCGACCGGATGCGTCCAGTCCTCCTGACCAGATGCTCCCTGCGTTAGGTCGCACACCACCACGCTTTTCATCTCCTCAGACCGGACGTGATGCTCAGCGTCAGGTCACTCGATGCACTTAGAGTCCAGTCACGATGAAAATCAACAACGAGAGGTCCAGGGCATGACCTGACGCGTAAGATTACATATGAATGAACGTAGCCTAGCGTCCGATCATCCCTGCCTCAGCTGATCACTCCGAGGCTAAATACCGAACATGTCCGGTCCCGATACCGGACGTGTTCGGTCACGTCTGCAACAGTTGCCCGAGCCTGGGTAGCACACTGGACACGTCCGGTCCCTATCTCAGACGCATCCAATCACCCTGTGACCAGCACGATCAACTCCTTTCTTAACACCCTTGCTTCTAGTTTGCTAACCACAAAGTGTCTCACCATAGTGCACGTGTGTCAGCATTTTTTAAGGGTTAAAATTTAGTACACTAGGTCCCTAATGCATACGCAAGAATCAAGTCACCTAGTGGCACTCGATAACTGTTTAGCCAAAGATTTCCCATTTTAATAGTACGGCTATCGATCCTAAACACACTCACACCCTCTATGGTGTCTTCAGTGCCAAAACAAAATCCTATTTGATACATTTGCCTTGATCAGCCTTGTTTTTGTTTTTCTCTTTCTTCTTTTTCCAAGTTGGAGCACTTGATCTTCAAGTTTGGTCACCACCATCACCATCACCATCATCTAGCTCCACCACTTGGCTTTGGACCATCCTCTCTTGTCTACACACTTAGCTCAAGGATTAGTCCATAGGTTTCATTAATTATCCAGAAACAAACTAGGGCTTTCACCTGACCGGCGTGACTAGCCTGCCCACGGCAGGGGCCAGCATGGCCTCTTAGACAACGAGCGCGGGAGGAAGAAGACGTGTTTTTTCATTTTGGCCCCTAGATATGTTATCATAATTACATATGGGTCCATTTCAGAGCTAGAGTTGTACAAAAATGGTTTGGTGGGAGCTCAGCTCCATTGTAGAGCCGCTCCTTGGTGGAGCACCTGCTCTAGAGCTGTGCTTTTAAAGCTGGAGCCCTTCCAATCATGCCCTAATATGAACAATGCATATATATGGCTTGATTGAGAGAGTTTTAGATCCACGAAAAACAGCTCTCTATAATTTTGCAAGCCAGACACTTTCAGCTCCACCAATTAGAGATCCAAAGAAACATGGATTTCACTCTAAATCCTTGGATTTCGTGGAGTACCTCGAGGGGTGATCTGAAAAACTCATGGATTCCTAGAGTTGGCAAAAAAATTACCTATCATGCCACTGATTACACAAAAATAAAAATAATAGTTCCTTTCTCTCTCTTATTTCCTCCAACCACTCCTTCGCACCACACCATCCTTCCCTTTGTGACCTGAGGTCATCGCGGGACCCTCTGCTCCATAGCATGACCATGCCATTGCTTTGCTGCCACCCTCGACGCGCCGCCCGGTCTATGATGGCCCAATACCATTTATGTCTCACTGACACAAGCATCATCCATTTGACCAACTTGCACCAGCTTGACTGGCAACAGGTCGCCAACATGAGAGTATAAATTAGCTTTCCTCTCATCAGGATCTTGCAGTTGGGTAACATATCTCCAGCCACGTAATAAACCATCAAGTGACCACATGTATAACATTTTCAAAATAAACTCAAACATAACTTCATATTCAAGGAAAACGCTATTTAAAGGATAAACAGTCTACACTTCAAGCTTAACCCATTCTAGGTTGCTCTCGGTACTTGCTCATACACACTATCGAACTTAACTTGCAGCGCAAGTTGGAGTCCCCCACTCAAAGGTCTGCTATTCCTCAACTTGATGAGCTCGGCTCAACTGCCAGCGTAAACAAAGATTCCTGCAAACAACTTAACGACAACACCGTGAGTACATTGCATACTCGTAGGACTTAATTCCAACATAAATATTTGGTGGATGCGAGGAGGTATTATCAGGCATTTGTACATTTGCAAAAAAGTGATGGCGTATGTTAAATAGTAAGATGCTTATGATGCATAGTCCAAACAACTCGACAAAAGTAGGTTTAAGGCAGATAGTGATTCACATAGTTCCGGCGATCAACAGCGGAGTTCACCTTCACTCAGGTGTTACCCTCACCAACACTGCCATGGGTCTTGAAGTAGGAACAACCGAATCCGTCCTAAGGGACTTCAGGCTTGCAAATGAACTATGTGCAGAGGGTACAACTGTACCCACCCGGACAACGGGACGAACCACCATATACGTGCGCAAGGATAAGGGTTGCCTCATGCCTCCAAACTTTCCTTAATCCGGCCAAGAATGTCCACGGAGGGGTTGATTGGTTCCCAGGTAATGCTACCACGATCTACCTGGCGCCACCTTCGTGCCAGCTCAATGGACAAACCGGTCGCAACCAGTTACTTAGCTTATCACCCCCATATGTGATATGTGGTTTGTACGGGTGGTTACTCGGACTCACTATCCCAATATACGATCCTTAATCCTCTACGAGCTACGTCACTCGAGATCCCACACTCACAGTGACCTACCCCTCGCATGAGTGAAGAGGTCAAACTAATCACTAGGGCAAGTTACCAAATTGAGGTGTGTTCTTAATCTAGATTAGAGAACTAGGTAAGTTATCACCCTTGCAAGTTTTAGTAGATAATTATCCCAGTGTAACTTCCTACACGTGTGAGAGTGAGTTCCCTTCTCAATCTTGTCTTCTGTCGAAGCTAACAACTAAGCATAGCATTAACGTATTCCTGACCCAGTTGATATTAGTGAAAGGCTCTAGCTTTGTCTGAGAGTCTAAGGGTGAAACGATTTTTAGTTGAGTCACAAAAGAAGGTTTTGATGCAATGCACCACTCTTAATGAAACAAATAGTTTGTATCCAAAATAGGGTTCGTAGTAGTAGGGTGCCTGCCTGATTATGCAGCCGATCTAACTCTCAAAGCTGACGATGATGACTTGTACACGTTTCTACTTGAGATGATCCTGAAAGAATAGGAGAGATTCGACTGAAGAGGTACATCAATGATTAGGATGACAAGAGAGAGTATAGTTGAATAGGAATAGGTTACTATTTGGAACTTGGGAAGAGATCACTGTGGTGGCTCTACTATAGCATTATTTGTAACCAAACAAGTTCTAGTATTGTTGACCTTTTGGGTAAACTTTCTAATCTAACCCACCTTCTGTGGCACCTATCGGACACTCTGTCATATGTGATGGACACTCTGTCCCTCACGGAAGGTTCCGTGGAACGTTCCGTTGACTCAGGACTTAGGTGTTCCTATGGTTTGGAGTTTGAACGGACAGTCTGGCATAGCTGGCTGATGCTCCGGTATGAACTGGGGTTGTTCGGGTACTCTGGGAAACTTGGGTTTATAAATCATCAAACTCTCCGTGAGATACCACGGATGCTCCGGTAGTTGTTGGGGTTCTTCGGGTTGCTTAAGGCTTAACTGTATAAATCAACGGACACTTCGCTAGAATGGTGGATGATCCGGTGGTTCACTTCTGGGTTCAGTTTTACAGGTTTTGGCTAGGACTCAGGGTTATCAGACACTCCGTCGGTTTTGACGGACACTCCGTCAAAATGTCGACAGAAACTATGTTCTTGGTTTCTTAGTCTTTTCTTAGGTTTCAATCCTAAATGTGCAGAGCTAGGGTTCATGCATGTGCAAGATATTTCTAGGGTAGCTTAGGTGACTTGCTACGCTCCTTGTGGCTAGGTTTTGAGCTACGTTTACTAAGTGTGGATAGGATTTAAGAAATTAAGCCAAAAATATGGGATAAAGAGGATAAGGCTTGAGATTGAGATTCAAACACATAACTCAGAGATTGAGAGCTTACATAGCCAAAAGTTCGAAGACCTAACTCCTTCCATCATCTTCTTCCATTTCCAACATGCAAATCATATATTCACCACCTTTCTCTTGCAAATATCCAAAAGAGAGGAATTAAAGAAAATCCAAAGGGTAAGAGGGTGATTGAGGTAGATGTTGATTCATTGAACTTACTCTACACATGATGGAACCACCACCAGCAAGAGATTCAAGATCTAGCATCCAAAACCATAAATTAGGTTTTTGGAGAAAATTCCAAGAAATGAGAGGAATTCTCTTGAGCTCACCATGGGTGAATGGAAGGTGTTGAGGAGATCCATAAGAGGGTGCTCATGCTTCTCTTCCTCTTCTCCTTCTCCTTCTCCAAATACATCTCCAATCCTTTCTCCCTCTAGTTCTAGAGTTCATCCTTGTTCTTTGAGTGTAGAGAGAGAGAGGGAGAGTGTTGCAAATGAGTGAGTGGGTGAGAGAGTGAGAAAGAAGGAGTGATTTCTGCTGGTGAAGTACTCCATGTCGTGTTGACATGTGGGTCCATGCACCTAAATAGAAAACAGCTCATTTCCCACTTATCCTCACTGTCCAGTGTCCTGACGGACAGTCCGGTGAATTCGGCAGATGGTCCGATAGTTCTTTGTCTTTGTTGAATTGATCCACCAAGTGGCATCCTTCGTGATGTGATCCAAAGATACTATTTCCACTGTAGCTTCCTTCCATAATATGGTGTTGATGATGTCAATAGTGGTTCCTTGAGAGATTACCAGTTGTTGGCATCAATTGCAAACCTGACTGTGTCTGATGGAAGGTGCTTGCTCGGGGCTACTTGGCGATATCGTAGGGTTCATACACGTCCAAGGTGGATGGGGTTCTCTTAGGTGAACAAACACTCGAGCCAAAAGCTGAGGTAGAGGTCTTTGATTGCTCGGTTCCAAGTTCTCATTGGAACGACTGTTGGGTCGTTACACGGTCCTACTCTCCATGGCCCGACAGCATCGTCGCTTCCCAGCCTTCCCCACCGGTGCTAGTGGCTCCAGTCCCCGCCCAATCGATCCTCCCCTCCGAGCCAAAGGATTAATGAGCATCACATTGGCTCATCCGATGGTTAAAGGCGCAACTGCGGCCTCGTCCGACCCCTAGGGGCCAGACCACGCCTCGTCCGACTCCGCGGACGAGGATTTCAATTCGTCCGATCCCAAGGTGTGGGCTGCGACTCCTCTCACCCAGGGAGCGGGTTCCGACTCATCCGGTCCCACGGGGAGGGCTCCACCTCGTCCGATCCCCGAGGGTTGGATTCCGTCTCGCCCGACCCCCAGGGCGAGATTTCCGTTCCTTGGGGGCCGGATTTGGTACCGGACAAAAGCAGTGGGACCCAAACTGCTTCAACCACTACGGCGTGGAGGCGCACGCCCGGGAGCACGTCTCGGCCACGTCCTGACACAACTGGCGGTCGCATCAGGCCATGCTGGGAGGTTCACGTCCCCCACCGCGTCAACAGGCCAGCACTATGCTGCCAACTTCCTGGCTGACCACCGTCCAAACGCCAGTCGATCGGCGTCAGTTGACTGGCACTGTACCGTCCGCCCCCCCCCCCTATGGCCTCTGTCAGGGGACCCTATGACCATTCCGTCCGCTCAGATGGGATGGAAGACAAGAACGACGCACAAAGCCCGCACGTATGCTGCAGCAGCCAACAGGACCCCGGTGCGACGCCGCTGCCACCACGATCTA
This sequence comes from Miscanthus lutarioriparius, assembly GCA_904845875.1. NCBI lineage: Eukaryota > Viridiplantae > Streptophyta > Magnoliopsida > Poales > Poaceae > Miscanthus > Miscanthus lutarioriparius. Next base: position 27,606,658 of record CAJGYO010000009.1, on the reverse strand, counting down.
TAGGGTCAGTGGGACCCACGCGAAGAGGAGGACGGCACGCCCCCGGGAGCATTATTTCTTTTTCTTTTTTCCCTCTTCCCTTCTCTCGGTCTCTGGTATCATGTTCTCTCCCCTTGGTCTATAAAAGGGAAGGCAGGACACCATTCAGGGTGGAGATCAATCGACTAATAGATCGAGCAGTAGAAGCATCGAGCAATCGAACCACAGAGACTTGGGAGCTCCTCCCTCTCTTGACAGTTTGTAACCCCCTACTACAAAGTCAGTGCTGGTAACACAAGTAGCCCGAAACTGGATGTAGAAATATTCAGCCCGAACCAGTATAATCTTTGTGTCCTCTTAGCACACCATTCGGGTTAGATGTGCAATATACAAATTTACTAATCGGCTGTTCAAAACACCGACACGCGGCGTGCCCCCGAGCTCCCGCGTGGTGAAGACGGAGCGCACGGCAGCGGTGGTGGCGCCGCGGCTCCGGCTTCCCGCGTGGTGACGACGGCGTGCGTGGCCCGGCCTCCACCGTGACGACAACGACGGCGCTGCGTGCGGCTCCAGCCTCCTGCGCTCCGTCGGGTAGTTGGCCGTTGGTGGTACTGTATCGAAATATCTTTTTAATCCTCACGAGTCGGCTCATCTGCTTGCATCGACTCCTGACACACACCATGACCTAGTCGGAGGTTCTAGCTTGAGTCGACTCATGAGGTGCCACCTCAGCCCATTGAGTCGGTTTTCAACTGCCACAGAGGCCATTGAGTCCATGTGCGAGCTGGCCCCCTCCTAATAGCCAGTGACGTGGACTTACTGCATGTGCGCTGTCGTTGTTCTCGTACTGTGTGAGGACAGCACAGGCTACTACTTCCTGCTTATTATTACGTGTCACGTTAGCTTATTCCTAAATCAAATAATATTAGTTCTCCGTCTTTTTAAAAAAATATTGTTTTACAATAATAAATCTAAAAACATAGATCTTATATCATAAATATATAATTTTTCTAATCAATGCTCAAACATACAAACGTTTAACTTCTATCATATAAAAAAAAGTCTACCACATCCAAAGATCACGTGTGCATGAATTAAATCTAGAAAAACGAATTTTATGGCTAAACTTTTGTTATTTATTCAATTTCCCGAAATTTAAAATTAAACAAACATATGATTCACCAATTACTACATTCTATAAAGTAATAGATTACTTTAACTATTCGATGTCTAATAAATTGTATGGCTCCGGGGGCGCATTTGCGTGAGTCACTACAAATTTTGTCAAAAGAAAAAAAAACTTCGTACGTGCCATCTATGCCCAAATATTTTTTTTTCCCATTGTTTTCGTACGTGCAGCTACTGGCCACGTTAGGTGACGGTTCAAAGCCTGATACAGTACAAAGACCACTAGCATAGGATTGCTTAAAGACCAACGGCGGGAGTGGACGTGGACTCAATTATTATTGTGCCAACGCACGCTTTCGAAAAGAAAAATTGGCACGGTGACGGTTCAACGCACGCTTTCGAAAAGAATTATTGTTGCGCCTGGTTGTGGTTCAGTGCACCGTGGATAGGCAGCCTTAAAGCTTGTGGCGCACAAGGCAGATGGTGTAGTGCTCGGAGGTCGTGCATCTGACAATTATGTCCATGATTGCTTGCCGCTGTCGGTCTGTTCTGTTCACCGTGTCCGCTCAAACCGTCCTTGAAAAATCTCACTGCTGTGTCACCATCTATCTCAGTGTGTTCTTGGACTGATCACCAAGTCCAGGGGTCCCACTCGCATGCGGCATGTCCGTGACTCGGATGAGACCACGACGTGGGGTGGCGGAACTCAGCTTCCTCCGGTGACTGAGCTGGTGGTCGACGGTGTGGCCCAGCGCCACCAGCAAAACGTGGCCTCGCTTTCCTTCCACTTTATTTTCACCGGCGAGCCCTCTTCCACAAACACATTCTCAGCTTCATGCAGTAGCACAATGGAACACCAATATAATCACTTCTGTCATCAGATTAATTAATCGTAGAAGAATCACCCTGTGCCTAGCTGTACGCAGAGGAGTAGGGGATACAGGATAGCAAGTAATCAACAGAAGAACAAGCAGCAATTCTGGGGAAGGATGAGTTCTTAGACGAAGAACGGAGGAGTGCTCGGCAGTTTACAGAGTTTGTTCATAATAATTGTTATCCCCCCTCTCTCTCCGATTACATATATTGAAATGACACGGCACTCTTGCCAGCTGGTGGTCGGTCACTTCCACTCCGGCCTATGGACTCGTATGTTGGGCCTGCGGTCATGTCCTCCTCGACGTGGCCCATACTCGGCTTGAATGTCGCTGTGAACATCAGGCTGGCCGTCGTCGTTTATCCTCTTGGGTTGATGATGTAGTGGTGCGGGTGCTGACACTAGCTTGCTGACAGATACGAGTACGACCAGACACAGCACAAGTCGCGTTCATCCTGGGCCCTAGCTATGCACATATGGTTTCACATGGTTCAGTACTTATCTTATCTAGTTCATTCACAACCCAACACAAAGTGGCTAAAAGTAACCTTTCCTTAAGCGCATGTACTACAGTGCATACTCCACTGATAATGAATAATATAATAATGAATAAATGACAACACGGTAGAGAGAACCTCGTAATAGTATTTTTCTCTCATAGCAAATCAGCGAAAGCGAACGGGGACCGAACTAGCCGTACGAGCGAAGGAAACAGCGTGTCGTTGTTCCAGCGTGGGCTGTCCTGTCCATCACAGCGAGGCCCTAGCCCAAGTGGAAACACAAAAGGCTATGAAGCTCTGCTTTTGTTTTCCCCGGTGGCCCCTCATGCGAGTTTCGAAAGACGTGGGTGGGCTCGATCCGTTACGAAGAAAACGGTGTTGGGACGGCGAGATCTTAAACCGGCCCAATACATACATATGTCCAGTAACGTGAAAGTTTCGGAAGCTGCGGCATCGGAAGCAGCCTGATCGACCCGCGCGTCTAAAGTTGCAACCTTGCACAATTTTAGCGTAAAAAACCTGCTGCAACCAGTCATATACAATATATAAATAAGGCCGACAAATCCCCTTCGACTGACTATTCATTCGAGAAGAAAACAAAAATTGGTGCAATTTTATAACAGATTAATTTGGTGAAAACATTGGTGAAAAACGAGAAGAAAAACCCTTCGGCTGACAAATGACCCTTCAACAGCACGCTCTTAAACGAATTAATTTTCGACTTTGTCCAATGTTAACAGATGATGCATCGATCGCGCTTTTGTACCTTATACTTAGTCTTATACTAACACTTCAGTCGTCAAGAAAAAAATAAGTTCTAAGAAATCTTTATTTATTGGACCAAATTCCAGAAATCCTAAAGGAGAAAATCACAGCATACTGTTCAATTGGTAGATCTAATCACCGTCACCAGCATTAGCTGCGGCATCGGAAGCAGCGTTGATCGACCGGCACGTGTGTATAGTTGCAACATGTACAATTTTAGCGAAAACCTGCAACATATACTGGCTTCCTCTGTTTCAGCCTCTGGTGGCTTCAATGAAGGGATTCTAAGAGTATTGCTAGCGTGGACGCACAGGTGGGAGGACATCTAAATTTAAGCGAGGTTTCTATTCACCTCTACTATTTTTTTTAAAAAAAATAAAGATCAGAAAAATTCCATTATTACAGGTGCAAGCTAAGGTGCTGCGTGCAGCTCTGGATATTAATTATGCTAGCTTAAGACGGCTGAAGCCTTATTTTTTGTTTTTTCTGTTAATGAGGATGCCTGGGATGGCTTCAACCGTCTTGATTTGTCGCGTCCAAACTTGGGTTAATTTTCAAGCAACCTCAGTAGAGCGGTTGATAATTTGCTTTTATTTGCAGGTGCAAGCTGAAACCACGTAAATATGATGGGACCAATGCCTGTTTTGTCTCCGTAGTTATTAGCTAAGAAACATCATGTACTGGGCTGACAAATACATGACAACAGTACAGTAATGATCTGCTTATTACAGGCCTTTTCCGCCATATACAGACGGCAGACAGTACTGCAACTAGATAGTAATTGGGTAAGACAACAAAATATAGAATTCTAACTGAATAAGTATCCACATTCAACGCGGGAACAGGAATATATACACAACAGTCGTTGCTCACTCTCACAAGATTATAAGACAGCAGAAGAGACAAGAGAAGAAGAAGAAGAAGAAGAAGAAGAAGAAGAAGAAGAAAGAATAATTACTATCTAGTAATTAGGATCTTGACGCCTGGGATGAACGTGGCTGAACCTCCAGCTTCAGAGCAGGCTTCTTCAGATTCTTGGCAAGCTGCTGCAGGACTGCTTCCTTGAGTGCCTCGTCGTAGGAACCCAGAACAAGCCATACTTGCTTGAGGGAAACTGGGTGCTCTAGCCCAGAAAACTGCATCTCTGACCCTTCAAGGAAGCTGAGATTCAGATGTTCAAGTTTCTGCATCGCACCCTCGTGAAACCTTAGATGCAACTTGGATTTGCAGGCAATCTCGAGGACCTGGAGTTTCCTGAAAGGGTATCTGTAGGGAAATTGGAGCTCACCATCTTGATCCTTGTTGACGCTGAAAGGGTATCTGTAGGGAAATTGGAGCTCACCATCTTGATCCTTGTTGACGTGGAGGCGTAGAGTCTGCAGATTTGGTATGCTCCCGAGGACCTCTATGACCTCTGCTGTGAACAGTGTAGTCATCTCTAATGTCAGCTTCACCAGATTATCATGATTCTTGATGTCCCCTGGCAGCTCCTCTACATGGCCGTACATCTTGAGGCTCCGTAGGTTTGTGGGAAAGGAGATGTCTTGCCAATGAACGAAATGGTTGTGTTTCTCGAACTGCAGTGTCAAGGATTCCAAATGTTTCTTGAAGCTTAAATTGTAATGAAAAGAAAATCTTCCCGGTTTGCCACTGATGCCAGAGATTTCGAGTTTCTTCAACTGGGGAAGGGTACAAGAGAAAAGGATTTCATCCAGAATGGCCTCCCCGTCTGCGGTATTTACACAGACGGTACCCAGCGTTTGCAAGGCCTGCAGTCTCTTAATCCCTCTAGGTACCTCAACACCACCACTGCGAGAGCCAACAACAGGTCCACCAGCACGTCTGAGGAACTTGTTGGGCGAGCAGGACGCCAGAGTTTGCGACCTGTTACTTGATGGCGGCATCGATCCCTCCTCATAGTCCATCCATGCAACCGTGGAACCTGCACGAATGTACTGCAGCTTCCTTAGCTTGGTGATGAATGGTGGCAGCTTGACAATGGAGGTGTCTCTGATATCCAGAGTTTGCAGCTGCAACAGGCCACCCACTGATCCTGGCAGCTGAGAGATTCCACTCTGTCCTCTTAGGGACAGGAACTTGAGACGAGATGGCAGCTCCTCAATCCCCTTAAAGTAATTATCAGTTAATTCCCTTGCGTTCTCTAGATCCAGCACCCGAAGCACCCTCATCCTGTCCGACACATAGTATGGCCAAAAAATGTTATCAAATACTGTCAAAGACCGTAGCCGTGAGAAGTCCAAACTCTCGAACAAAATCTGGTCGTTCTGCCAGGTGCTCCCAATGACTAGGTGCTGTCCTATGCCTTCTGTGGTCAGGCGGCCATGCCCCTGCTTCTCCAGTGCAGAGACTTCCACTGGAAAGAAAATGGTCTCTTCCACTGGCGCTGACAAGACGTACTCACGGAAGAAGACGTTGACTTGGTACCCAATCTCCTTGCCTGCCTCCAGTACTGGCTGCATGATGCTCAGTGCGGCGACCTCGTCGAACATCTTCTCTGCGTACTTCTCCACGCTATTGCTGTCGGTGCCCTTTGAGTAGCCCTCGGCGATCCATCGCCTGATCAAACGCCTTCGCCGAATGATGGTGTCCTGTGAAAAGATTGATAGATACAGCATGCATTTCTTCAGATGGCGAGGACAGGCATGAAAATAGGAATGCATCCAGGCTTGTATGTCCCGCAAGAAATCGAACTCTGGGTTGGTCGACAGCTCCTGCATCAAGTTATTATCATTCAGACGCCTCGACTCCAGTTTCAACACATCCTTCCTCATCCAACGCATGTAGTATCTTCCCAAGTATCTTGCCACGGTAATTAAAACTCTGGGAAGTCCACCGCACTTGGTAATTAAAACTCTGGGAAGTCCACCGCACTTGGACAAAAGAAGTTTGGCTTCTTCTTCCACCTTGTACTCTTTCAGTATCGGAAACCATACTTCCTCATCGAACGCCTGTAGGTAAAACGAGAGTACTAGTTAATTACTAACAGCTAGCAAAATAAAACTACTCCAAATTACTATTTTAGTTGCAGAATCTAAACCGCACGACGACAACACTTGTACTATCAGCTCGTGAGAACATTGGCAAGGCTGCACATCAAAATAAAAAAGTTCCCTTAAAGGCTCATGTATGGATAACATTAACAAGTCATACAAAATCATATATCCATGTTCATAAGAATAACTTATGTAAGCTTTTTAATCTACATTAGTTTAGTTATTTTAGCTCAAACATTATGGCATACCGATATTGAAAAACACTCTTTTTTTTAAACAAAGACACCACTACACATATAATTTCTTGTTATAAAAAAATGAAAACTTGTGTATATCTAGACATAGTGTATATCTAAGTTCATAACAAAACTTGTATATATCTAAAAAAGACAAAACGTCTTGTAATTTGGAACGGAGGGAGTAGTAACTTGTAGTTGTTAGGCTTATGTAACCTTGATCACCTTGGTGCAAGCTTAGATAAACTGGCAGGCATTTAACCAATATTCTCTTTGTATATCTCTCTTGTCTTGAACAAACTCTCCATTTTTTGTTCACTATACTGTAATAGCTATCATAATTTTCCTTTTGTGAAAGGATTGATGAGAAAACTATCATATACACTACCCTAGTTCTTCACATCACTGTCGGTTCAAAAATTCCCTTCACTGCTGGATTTTGAACCGACAGTGGCATACCAACAGTGATGAGGGGGGCACGTCACTATCGGTTCTAAAAAACCGACAGTGATATGGTTTTTAGAAAATCCAAAAAATAAGCTAAAAAAATAAGGATTTTTTTAATACCGGGATGGACCCCACTGAATAGTCACAGGTTACGCTTCGCGGCCGCTGGCGCTCAAATTCACAACCTCTTGCAGCGCATTTTCGTCCCCTAACCACTCCACCTGTAGGAAGCTTATGTCCAAATGAGATTTTGGTCCTAGCCATTTTATGTTCATCTGATTTTAAAATGAGTATTTGGGATCCTCAACGAATTCAAATGAAAACGTTATCAACTACAAAGTTATATAACTTTTCGAGATCTAAAACTTTGGTTTTGGTCATTTCTCCATCCGAGATCATTTGAAGAATTCGAATTTCAATTTTGAGAAAATTCAACCGTATTTTACACTACATCAATGATCTCAAATGAAAAAGTTGTCAACTACAAAGTTGCATAACTTTTCAAGATCTACAACTTCTGTTTCGGACGTTTCTCTATTCGAGGTTGTTTGAAAAATTCAAATTTAAAATTTTAGAAATCAAACGTGATTTTAGTTAGATAGATGATTTCAAACGAAAATATTGTCAACTATAAAGTTACATAACTTTTTTAGATTTATAACTTTTGTTTTAGTCGCTTCTTCATCTGAGATCATTAAATATCACTACACACTCACTTATGACTATGGAACATATGGCCTTAGTTGGTGTTAACTTATATGAAATCTTGCCAATCAAATAGAGGGACATCATAACAACTTTAAATAAAAAAGTTGTGAACTACAAAGTTGCATAACCTTTTAAGATCTACAACTTTTGATTTGGGTGCTACTGCATCCAAGATCCTTAACTACCACTCCACACTCAATTATGACTATGGAGCATATGGTACTCCTTTGGTATTAACTCTATAAAATCTTGTGGTGTATATTTGGATATCGAAACGATCTCAAATCAAAAAAGTTTGAACTACAAAGTTGTAGATCTCATCGAGTACTACAACTTTGATATAAAGTTCTTCTTCATCGGACATCATATGAGAGAGTTATAAAGTTTTCTTGCAGCATATCACTGTCGGTTTAAGCTACGAACTGACAGTGATAGTATCGGTATCGGTTATTGGCTAAAACCGACAGTGATGACCCAATATCACCGCCGGTTCTTGGTTAAAATCGATAGTGATATGAACCGACAGTGAAGACTCGAATATCAGTGTCGGATGGTCCTATCACTGTCGGTTTTAGCAAAAAACTAGCAGTGATGTGCTATCATTGTCGGTTTCTTAAAATCCGACAGTGAAAAACTAAGATGGAAGAAAAGGTGAAATGAGGCAGATGTTGCTCATCTTTCCTTCAGAAATCAAAATGCATTCAGTCGTAGCTATACATGTCCAAACGAGCGGCATCTAACGTAGTATGCATAGTTTAATCTCCCGAAGCAGAAAAACTTAGTGAGAAAATAAAAATTAGCCTAGAAATAAACCAAGGGTATCGGAGGAATGATTCGTTCTAAAGTTACCAATAATTTGGCAAAATATATTTTCTTGGAACTATCTTGCGTTTTAAAGCGTTGTGAATTACTATTTGGGTAATTTATTAACTTTGATACAAAAGAAATTAGGCAGATCTTGTATTTTTCCGTAGCCACATGCCTCACTTCTCTAAGCCAAATGGTAATTGATAATAGTGTTTTACCGATGCAGTGTCATTTTAATTATGATTGGTATCATGTCATCTATATCTCTACATTTAAAATTCAACATTGTATTTCATAATTAAGGGACACAAAATACAAATGTGACTAGCTCGGAGGTGAACTGACACGGTATTAACAGTTCAGGGACAAAGTCTTCTTTTTTTCTTGCGCGGGTGGGGGCTGGGTTTCAGCACCGCAACCAAATTGCTTTGGGGTGTTGCATTGTTTTTAAGTTAGATCACTACGCACAACGGAATTGAGCAAGATAACTGGAACATAAAACAATGGAACAGTGTTGTGAGTAAACACACCTTTATAAACAGTTCACAGGCTGCATCAGGTTCTAGACCTTTGATGTTGTACACTGCATCATTAGATGATGGCGCACAATGTTTGGCAACACTTTCATCTGAAGTAACGATAATGACACAGCTTCGAGGATCTCCATATTTTTTCAAGTTAGATTTTATGAAATCCCAGTCATCCTTGGAGCGCAAACCATCAATGACGACAAGGCATTTACTGTCTTGCATATTGTCCCGACACTCTTCCATTGGGACGTCCTCGTATTTTGCAATCAAATCCTTGAGTAAGTCCAGGTTGAAGTCCGTGGGATTGAAAGGATGGGATACATTCACCCAAGTATGCTTGTAGAATTTATCATATATAGCTCGGACAAGAACTGATTTCCCAACACCAGGCATCCCCCACACTGAAATAAGGCGACGTTTCTTGGACTCCTCAAAAAGTTTGTTCACTTGTGTCTCACGCCCAAGAAGGCCATAGTTGCGTTCCCTTATAAACGAATGGACTGTATCATTTTGGAAAGCCTGCAAATACGGACAGAGAGATGAACGAACGAGTTGAGAATAGAATTTGGGAGCGAGATTAACTAATTTAATAAAAAAATACTATTCACCTATGACAATATGAAGTAAAAAAATAAGGACATATACAAATAAGAGAAACATAAAATTTCTCAACTCGCATCAAACCACTATGGTCTGTTATCAATTGGATCATTGACCTACACTAGTACTATCTATATCCAATCATATAGCTAGTTCTAGGTTTGTTATAAACTTCTACTAATGCTATTTTAAATTTCAGTACTACAAAATTGAATTTAGGAGACAGGGATTTTTTTCCAAATGTGGTCATGAATTTTCACTTAAATAATTGGAGGCTGAAGGATAATGACCACATCTCAAAATTGTAAATGGGCCCATTTACAACCGATGCCGCCGTTTTAAGGAAACCACCTCTGAAAATTGTGTGGCCCATCTAAAGACAAAAGCCCATTTAGCCATATATATACGCTTAGAATTTCCAGGAAACTTTATGCCAAGAAACCCAACCCTTACCCCGCCCCAAGTTTACTCCTTACTCGTCCTCTCCTCCCACTCACCTCATCCTCCCCATCTCTGTCCTCAATGTGTCGCCATTGCTTACCGCCTCGACCATCGTAGCTTTGACGAGAGTCTAAACACAGGTGTGTTAAGTCACCAAGTTATAGAATCGACAGTCCATCTAAACCCCAGATTGACTCTCTCGAGACAGCCGAGACCTCAGGGCTACGCCCATCGGGTGCGCTTGCACACACCTCACTGGCAACTAAGAGATGGCTCGGTGGCTGCAGGTGGCCCTCCCCGATGGAGTCCCGACCTAGCTAGGGCTCAAGGGCTAGGCCAAGCTACACGCCATCGTAGCCAACCTAGCCTTGGCTCGGGGAGAACGCTCCTCCCGAGCCAAGAGGAGAAACCAGCTCTAGAATCAGTAAGACGCTCATAGCCTAATAGGCACAAAAGCACCGCACCGCCATAGGGTGTTGTTGGCCACTCCTCAAGTGAGGGTCACGCCCTAGGCATGACACATTAGGACAAGGAACTCCCCGGTGGGAGGCTCATGATCTGCCAGGCAGCATCCCAGGATGAGGAGAAGGGCCTTGTGTGCCAAGGAACCTAGGAGAAGGCTTGCCTAGGGAAGGCGCCCGCTTCAGAGACTGACACCATGTGGTAGCTAAGGCGTTACGGAATGTAGAGGTTTTGTCAGCCCAGACTATAAGACAAAGGACTCGGCCCGGCGCCAAGCAGGCGATGAAGACCGAAGCCTGTGGAGAGAAACAGTGGGACACATCACCCGATTTGTACTCCCATCGCCTCCCCATTATATAAGACAAGGCATGGGCTCCTGTAGAAAAGGACGGAAACCTAAGAGATCCCCGGTTCAACAAAGGTAGAAACCAATCAATCGTCCACTTGGTCAAGAGCCCAAGCAAATCCCTATATTAGCATAGCACTACCATTTGAACAACAAACTCGACTACGACTATGGCTAGACGTAGGGCACCACATTGCTAGAAGTAGGGCACTGAAGCCTAAACCACAGGATAAATTGCCTGTGTCTCTGAGTGTTTTTGAGTGCTTAAGCCACCGGAGTCACACACATCAACCACCATCGAACAACACGATGCTTGTCATGGTTCCAAACCCATGGCACTGCCAGCTCTACCTGCCCCTCCCTAACCCACTGCCTCTTCCTGCCCCTTCCACTGCTACCCTGACTTGCTTTGCCCCTCCTAGCACCCCTTTCTGACTCGCCGCCTTCATTGGTGATCACAAGCCACAATATATCGATGACCTCGGCCTAGGAGTAGGACACAAGGAACCAGAGCTTAGTGGCGGGGTCTAGATTATCGTCCACAAGTGGGCGGAGGTTGGCGATTGTGTCGTCGCTCACGATCTGGTTGCATGGAATTCAAATTTGGCGGCACATACTCTAGATCTAGCGATACGAACTCTTGATCTGGTAGCATAGGCTCCAGATTCAGTGGCACAGTGTCTGCCAACATCGCAGCTTCATGGAGATCAGCAGGCTACCTCAACAAGGTGCTAGATAGGCTTCCTAGATAGGGTCGTTGGGGCGCCTGCATTTGGGCGCTGAGAAAATGAGCTGCCTCTGGAAACTACAATGGTAAACATACCGTCATCTAGAGGTGTGTGCGCCCCCTCCTCCTCTAGAAACGAGTTTTTTAAGCATGCGTAGAAACGTAAAGAAAGAGATTGGGAGGCTCTAGCCTAGAGGAAAAGGTGTGATACCAAGGTTTGAACCCTAGTGCGTAGCGTCCTACTGGATAGCCCTACACTCGACCAAATTGCTTTTTGCTCTAGAAATGAGTTTTTGCATGTCTCTTAACATGTAGATTGTAGTTGTGTTTGTCCAAGGTTATAAAAATATAATTAACATCTACTACCCCAAATGAGAACATTGTGCGGGTCTGACCGCTGGAACAGTTGGCTAGCGGCGGCATATATATGTTTCGATATGTATATTACCCACTCCTATTATTATTAATGTTAATACTAATATTAATATTAATATGTATTAAACTTTAATTAAAGTAAATATACATGTTGTGGCATCATGCATATATACAAAGTAAACATGCATGCATGAGAGATATATGATTTGTTTCAGTAATCATGAAAGTTATTTGCTTATCTACTCTTACAAGAACAAATTATTAAATATTATATTATGAACATGACATATAATTTATATAGGTATATTTATACATGTTAACTAAAACATTGGCCATATCAATATAAATAGTATAAGTATTAGTACACATAATTTTTAGATATGAAAATTCAAATAACTTGAGAAGTGAGGGAGGCTAGTGCAGACTATAGGTAGCTATATTTTCCAAGCCTTTAAGATTTTAGTAAATAGTCATTAATAAGGTTTAAATTTTGATATCATCTGGAGGTTATCACTGCTACCCATCCTAGACCTTGTTTCGAAGTCTACCACTATTCTTAAGCAATTGGTGCAGGTTTCAAATGACTGTTCGTGCTACTGTAGTACTTAAAAATACAGTCTATAACCTAAAGTCTTTATTTTGAAAAATATATAAGAGTGTTAATAAAAAATACCGTAAGTACCAATGTTGCACCTTAATTTAAGGATAAAAAAATCTGTAGCAAAAGATTAGACTATTATATTTCAAATTTGGAATTTAGATTCATGACATCATAAGATATATGCTGATGTAAACCGGAGTAATGTATTTGACATCATAAGATTTTAACTGAATATATATTGAAGATACACAGAGGTACCAAGCAAATGAATAAAAGTATAGATATGGATGAACCTATAGATCAGTAGTTGAGACTACGAAGACTATTCCCTCAATTCCAAATTATAAGTTGCTCAATTGACTTTTTTGGTACATCATTATTTCTATGTATCTAGGTATAACATATGTCTTGATACATAGCAAAATTGATATACCAAAAAAATCAAAACGACATAATTTACAACAGAGTGAGTAATATATTATGCATATTGTGTTAGAAATGAATAAAGAGAAAAACAAATAATTTAATATATCTATTTTTATATTAGTCAAATACATTAAACAATAACTAGTGCTTATGTCTTCTAAAATTATAGCATGTGCGAGAGAACGTGGTCATAGACTAGTAAATACTAAATTCATTAATGGAAATGTATATATAATTCATGCACCATTAACACATACTAGATCCAACAGTTTTCAAGATTTACCTCCTTGTAAAAGACGTAGACCGAGTGATCAGCTGAAAACTGCCTCAGCTCGGATACTAAGCACGGTTCCCCAGGACAAAGGCTAGCAATTTCGAGGTCGTGAGTCGACGCAACGATCCGGCTCCCGTTCTTCATGTCGGGTAGATATGTCTTGATGTCATCCCACTGTGAGATGGTGGACAGATCTTCCAAAACGACGAGGTATCTCTGCTTGTTGACCTGCTGCACGAACTCCTGGGTGAGACTATAAGCACCTTGGCTCCCCTCCATCATTGTCAGGGCACGTACGCCGACAACTTCTCCTCCTAGTGCTTCGCAAGAGTTTGTGTAGAATTGAGCCACCAAGCTTCGGATGAACTCATGAGGATTGAACGGATGCTGTAGCTTCACCCAAGCACGACATTGAAAGTTCTTATGGATCCTTTGATCACCATACGCCTTCCTGATGATGGATATTTTCCCATGATCGTCTCCTGTTCCACATATCGAAATTACTTGAAGTTCCTTATCTTCCCTAATGATCAATCCGGCAAGATCATCTGAGAGCCCACTTTTCTTCTTAGTGGCATTGAGGAGAATGTTACCAAATAACCTTGTGCTTGCAGCAGCCATTTCCTGCGGCGGCAGGGCCAGGGGTTTGGAACCAGAGTCGCTAATGAGGTTGTAGCGTATGTTCCTCTGGCTCACGTCCACCACCCGGGCCCTGAGCAGCGTTGTCTCGGCCACTGCTTCGTCCACCGGCAGTAGCGCTCCCGCCTTGCCCCCACAGGACGGCAGCAGCCGTAGCCACCACGACCTCTTTGTCGTGTCGATGTGGAGGATGAAATCGATGCTGTCCTCCACGTCGTTGGACAGGTCGCGGACCTGCCGCACCCATGTCCCCACGATCTTATTCTTGACATGCTCCTCACTGACGGTGTCGAGGAAGGACTGCATCATCTCGAACTCGCCCGTGATGAACACCAGGTCACGTTGCACGGTCAGCCACTTCTCAGCGTCCTCCTTGATGGCAGACTGGATCTTGCTCACCAGCGCCTCCACCGCCGCCTTGGAGATGCCAACGGCGAGATCCGCCATTGTTCTCCTGATGTTAATGCTATGTGTTGTGTGTCAGAACTCAGAAGATAGCAGTGGCGCTGCTAATGCTCAGAGTTGTGTGTATCCGCTGAGCGTATAGAGTTGTGGTAATAAAGGGGATGTTGGTTGTATGAAGCACCAAATTTTGTGGTTGAGGCAATGCACATTATGCTTGTCAATGTGTGCAACTAACCTATAAGCACTCAAGGTATTTGTTCCTGATGATGGACAGGATATAAAGCATATATCGTTTCTGCTACTTTCTCTTTTCACACTGAATCTCTCTTTGTGCACTTTTGTGTGGTGCAAGCAAAAGACATCAAGTGATGCTTGCTTGTAATGTGGGTAATCCTTCAAGGCGAGCAAAGGTTCAAGGACGACCACAGTACGCAGGACCAGAGCCAACGCGTACGCATGGAGCTCAATAAATAACATTTAACATTTCCAGGGTGCGCAAATTAAGTCACACCTAGCATTTTCTTTAGCTCCTTTTTGATTTCTTGAACTGTTATTTTTTTACTCTACCTTTTTAATTTCTTTTTAAATATCTGTATGGGGTAAAGCCCCCTCTAGTTTTGTAAAAAAAAAAACAATGCACGTATGGACGGTAAAGCCCACAAAGTTGTGATGCACCTCGTTGGAAAACCAGGTTTCCAGCAGGTGAGACACGGAGGGTCTTCGCCCAGTCGGATGCCCTGGGCGAAGATGTGGAAAGTGGTAGGTGGGTCCAGGTACAATTAGAGTTTTATAAATGTATTCACCAACATCTCCTTTACAGGATTTGTACCCCTTTTATACGGCACTGTTTGTTGTTGCGCCGTATTACAACAATACCTTGCGACCGTCATGGTACATTCCTGGTATATCCTTGTCGACAGAATATCGTCGGCAGTCCTCCGAGGGGTATCCCACAGAGGTAGATTGATCGGCAGAGATACGTGTAATCAAGATCAAGATGGCAACAGAGACACGCGAGTTAGACAGGTTCAGGCCGTCAGTATGACGTAATACCCTACTCCTGTGGTCTGTTGGATTGTATTGGCTATCGTATGATATTATGTGAGTTTGGAGGGGATCCCTGCCCGCCTTATATAGTCCGGGGAGCAGAGTTACAAGATGGTTAGATCTAGGAGATAACTAGAAAGTAATAACAGATTACATGAATCTTGGGATCATACGTATCCTAACAGACCTCCTAGTATCTTCAGGATATCTTCCCGGTGTCTTGCGGGAGACGCCGAGCAGCGTCGTGCCCCGCAAGGCTTCATCTTGTTGGCTGGGCCACTACTGGGGGCGCAACCCATGTGGTCTGACATGGGTATCCGGGGTCGTACCCCCCCTCCCCCCCACAGCTAGTCCCTGAGCGCCTTGTATCCGTTGTGCAACGTCGTCTTGAGCTTGTCCGAGCAGGTGCGAACAAAGCCGAGCAGTGAAACTCATGGTCCGACCACCGTGATGAGTTGCCAAGAAGTTGTGAGCAGTTGCCGAGCAGCGCGAACCATCGCCGAGCAGCGTGAACCGTCGACGAGCAGTGTGAACCATCGCCGAGCATCGTGAGCCATCGCCGAGTAGTGTGAACCATCGTCGAGCAGTATAACCCAAGTACGGCTTGCCATAAGGATGTAAGGAGCTCAAGTTCAGAATCGAAAATTTCTTCGCAGTGGACCAAGTGTGCCCTCTTAGAGTCCGACCCCGAAAAAGAGAGATAGTCTTCTTCAGCTTCAAGAGGCCCGGAGTCTTCCAGAATAAAGCAAACACATTCACCGCGAGGTGAAGTGTGCACACTTAGTCCCCGAGCCTGACAGTAGATGACGTAGTCATGTGATGCCAGGGTCCAAAGTAGAAGAATAATAGAAGACTAGCCGAGCAGGCAGCTAGTCCCCGGGCATAGCCCCGAAACGAGAAAAAGCAATTTCAGCATAAGGTGAAGTGTCCCCACTTAGTTCTGGAGCCTGACAGTAGGTGACGTGGTCATATGGTGCTAGGGTCAGAAACAACAGTCAACAGAAAATTTTTTGCTCACGTCATCTGACATGCGCGTATCAAGACCCCAGACGTGCTGCCCAAGATCAGCACCCTGATCCGAACAGCATGGAGCAGCTTGATAGCACACCAATAAGACGTAGCAAGACCTGACCACCGAGGAGTCCCCGACGTAGCTGGTGATGTCCGAGCACCGAGGAGTCCCCGGCGTAGCTGGCGATGTCCGAGCACCGAGGAGTCCCTGGCGTAGCTGGCGATGAAGCACGAGCGACGAATAGTCCGGTCAACTGGTTGGTGGCGAAGTGAGCATTGAGTAGAAGCGACCGGTGAACAGTTCGATCAACTGGTCGGCCACGAAGTCCATGAACCTAGCGGTCCGACCAGTTGATTGGTGGAGAAGTCCGAGCACCAGGTGGTCCGATCACCTGGACGATAATCCTGCAATACAAATATGTAGAACGGGTAGTACATGATGTAGAAATATATGAACTCCGGAGTAGAATCAGCAATGGTGATAAAATAGCGTATGCAGCTTGGTGATTAGTTGGTGTGAACACTTAGTGTTATTATGGAGATGTATTTATATTTAATATAAACCGCCCTACCAGTTAGTGTGTAGCTGAGTCTCTAGCCCTAGCTAGCCCATTAACCATAACACAAAGCGCAGAGCCCATGTGCGTGTAGGAAGAACAAAGCGTCGCTAAGGAGCTGCTGCCGACCACCCATAATGCAGAGGGCAGATGCTCGTGCACGTGTTTGGAGAAACCGGAGACAGGGCCATCTCTGGAGGCGTCCGAGCATCAACGTGACTATTCGGGGATTTGCCTTATGCTTAGCTGTATGTCATCTTTAAGATGGTATACATGAAAGAAAATCATTTGGAGAGCAAACATGGAGAAAACAGCTCAGAGAAATATTATGGCGATATACAAAGATTGGAGAATATTTAGAAGAATATTAAAGCATGACTTAGCTTGATTCATCATGGCGATCTGGTCGGTGATCTGGTCGGCGAGAGGATGGACATCTCCAACCTAGTCGGCGAATTTGCCCCTTAGGGCATCTTGGTTGGTGGCGGCGACGTTGGTGAGCGCAAAGGGTAGGGCCATAACCCCAAGAGTTTCCTGAGCAGCCTCCAATAGATCTAGATCGGAGGGTGATCGGCACTGAACGAGAGTGTCTAGAGCCGATTCCATGATGGAGAGGCAATCGGCGAGCTTCTGGCCAACCCGATCGATGGACGCGATCAGATCGTCATTGCTGACTTGCCTCCTCTGGTAGCGGGGGAGCGGGCGTCGAATCATTGATGAAGATGACCTCAGAGGCGATTTCTGATTAGATCTACAGTCGTAGGTGTTGGGGTGATCAGCGCAGAATTGATATGCACCGGCTCAATGAGCTCTCTGACTCCGTCAGCGTTGATGATCCACGAGATCGATCCGACCGTGAAAATCTAGCCTTGCTATGGGAGGGATGAAGAGCTTGCGGAATGTACCATCTTGTTTGTCATGAAAACAGCATGCACATCCCTACCTGGCGTGCCAACTGTTGATAGAATATCGTCGGCAGTCCTCCGAGAGATATCCCATAAAGGTAGATTGATCTGCAGAGATGCGTGTAATCAATAACAAGAAGGCAACATAGACACACGAGTTAGACAGTTTCAGGCCGTCAGTATGACATAATACCCTACTCTTGTGGTCTGTTAGATTGTATTGGCTATCGTATGATATTGCGTGCGTTTGGAGGGGGTCCCTGCCTGCCTTATATAGTCCGGGGAGCAGGGTAACAAGACAGTTAGATCTAGGAGATAACCGGAATGTAATAACATATTATAGGAATCTTGGGATCATACGTATCCTAACAGATCTCGTAGTATCTTCAGGATATCTTCCTGGTGTCTTGCGGGAGACACCGAGCAGCGTCGTGCCCCACAAGGCTTCATCTTGTGGGCTGAGCTGCCCCTGGGGGCGTAGCCCATGTGGTCTGCTGTTGGTATCCGGGATCATAACCCCCCAATCCCTGTGCTTATACAAGCTGTCCGGGGTAGTTTGGGTATCCTCTTCTTCAACCGCCTTTCCTTACTGGGCCGCTACTGTGAGTCCATCTGTGGCCCATGGCCTAGCACCGCCGCCTCGCATGAGGTTCCCTAGCTCCTAGAATGTCTGCCCGAGGTGCCTCCGCCTAGACCTTCGCGTCGACACCAGGGCCGTAGCCTCTGCCTGTATCGCTAAAGTCTTCACCTTCGGCTACCTTCGGGGGCCTTCACTGCTGCTTCTGGACCTTCGCCCAGGGGAGCCAACCAGGTGGAGGTTCCCTTCTCTTTTTTCCCTACACAATGCTCATAGAACTTTGTTAATGGTTAGTTCTTAGCGCCACTATGAGCCTTAGAGCCTCCACGACTCGTAACCTTGTCCCAACAGTTCCCCCTTGAGGGCATGGTTTGATGCTGGCGGGCCTTGTCCTCAAAATCTGGTCCTTAGGTTCTGAGGTGCGGAGGCTCTTGTGCATGTGGAGGCTGCCCCCTTTCCCCCTAGGTCGCCCGAATCAGACCGTTGCGCTGGTGACGTGTCGTCGTTTGGTTCGCTGCGGTGGCTTTAGAACCAATGCGTTTTGAACGGATGCGACTGTTGGCCCCTGAAGTTGAAGCGCTGGGGGCGGGGGCTATATAAGTGGGAAGTAGGTGAAGGTTGCATCGTATCGATCGTGCTGTCGCTTTCCTAGCTTTTGTTTTCTAAGCTTTTCCCTCTTGCTCTTGGCCTTGGCCTATATGCTTTTAGCTTTCACTCCCTTTTGTTCTTGGCCAGCACTTTGGAAGTGGCTTCTCCCATTAGTCCTCCCCACCAGGCTAGTTTCTTTGGTCCATACCGCTGCCTTCTCGATGTTAGGGCAATTGGGTGGTCTACGCGCTTTGAGGAGTGTATGGTTGCCAGTGCGGAGGCGTAGGAGCTAGCGGAGGATCTCAGAAGTGTTGAAGGCTCCGTTTCGGATCTCATAAGTGTAGAGGAGGCGGAGGATATGGCTGGCTCGATCAAGACAAGGGACTTCAGCCCCTCGCTCATGACAGCGGACATGATGAAGAGCTGTGGAAGTTGGGTTGTTTCGGTGAGGCCAAGTTGAAGCCTCCGGAAGGGGAGACGGTTCCCAAGCCGTAGGCCGTTGATGCCTAGTTTTTAGGGATTTCTTCATTTGCGGCCTTCACTTTCCAGTGGCCCACTTCCTTCATCAAGTCCTGGAGGCATTTGAGGACAACTGCATCACCTCACCCCCAATGGTATCGTTACTTTGAGAACATTCTGCTGGGCCTGTTTGTCTTATGGTGCAAAGCCCAATGTTGTTACTTCTATGAGTACTATGAGCTCCAGCACCAGCCCAAATGGGTTCACGAAGACCAGTTGATAGCCCAGTATTCGAGCTGCGCGTTCATGCCATGGAGGAATCAGAAGGGTGAGAAGTTGGAAATTTCCTTCGCTCAGAAGAACAAATGGTCAAAGGATTAGATGCAATACTGGTTTTACATGAGGACTGGGGGCTTGACTTCTACTGTCCTAGATGGAAAGATGAATACTCATTATCTGTTGGCATCCATGATGACCTCGATGAAGCGTTCGACTCAAGAAACTCTAGGTTCGGGGACTTCTGAGTGGTGCGAAGCCTGTGATAAGGCTTTTGCCTTGGCCTGTCGGTACTCTGGAGGCTAGGATCTGGTGGAGGAAATGGTGGTAGCTAACTGCTGGCTGCTTGGCAGGAATAAACCCGCAATGACCATTGAGATGGTCAACCTTCCTGTCTTTGGCGAAGGAGTTGGGGTTCCCTTCCCTCAGTTTGGCTTTGAGAATAAGGAGGGTCAGGCCATTGAGAAGTTGGTAAAGTCTATTGAGGCGGAAGTGTGTGAGATACTCGACGAAATGTCTGACAAAGAGTATTTGGCGTGACGGGCCCTCGCCGGCACAATGCCCCTACTTGGGATCCACTGTGCACAAATCCTTGGAGGACAAGGCGAAGAAGGCCACTGCCAAGAACGCTACTTCTATGGCGGAGGCAAAGAAAAGGAAGAGGGTTGGTGCGTCCAAGGTCGTCAGCAAGAAACATAAGACCTTCACCGCTTCTACTATTGCCTCCGCCGATGCCTCCACCGCTACCTCGGCTGATGATGATGATGAGGTTGTAGAAAACATTGGCGGAGGCTCCGGCTCTATTGCTACCAGAATGGGAGGCGAGCGCTCTGTCGCCTCTTTAGATCTTGGTGGTGACAACTTCATTGATACTACCCTTCAAGGAATGGGTGGCAGCCCTACTGCTGAACCCTCCATCATGGCATCTATGCCTAGCGCTTTGGGTGATGATTCTTCTAACTTCGAGGGCAAAGGTGCTGGTGCTGGCAACGCCTCCTGTCAAAAGATGCAGAGGCCAACAGTGTGTGTTGCTGCTGTTCTACAGTTGCTCCTACCATGGAGGTGTCTGAGGATGAGGTAGAGGCTCATTCTCCAGCTGCTCCATTCCGGAGCATGGCATTTCGGCCTGTGGCACAGCGTGCCAAGGACGTTGGTGATGCGGATGCTGTTTTGAGCCCTTTGCATCTTGGTGAGTTCCCGTTTTGAGTTTGTGTTTGCCTGGCTGTTTATCTTTTCAATTTTATAGAGACTTGACTTATTTTGATTGCTTCAGCCGATTTGACGAAGGCTCCTGGGAACCCTAATGAGAACCCTAGTGATCCGGTGGGTGTGGATCTTGCTCAGATTGGTTTGGGAGCACCTCCGAGGCCTTCGCTTGCGGTCACAACTCCTGGCCCATCTAGCGCAGGCCGGGCTAGTGATGAAGGTTATATTTCCTTCTTTGTTTTCTGATTCTGCGCTATCTCCATCTTATCCGAGATAGCTGATTTATGGTTGTTGTTCCAAGGGCTTCCAATAGCATGATAAGTGGGTGGGCGGATGTCCTTGAGGCTGTTTACAATGACATAGGAGGTTGTTTTTTCTATTTTTATTTTCTTGCTTTTGGTCTTGCGTTTCTTATGGTTGATTTGCTACCAGGTCGCCTCCACCACCATCTGAAGAGTGTTGATTACTTCAAGCTGCTGTAGATAAACTTGGAGCAGCAATGTGTGGTATGTTTCGTGTTTTCATCTTCTTCTTTTTTGTTTTTTGCTATGCTATGGCTAACCTTCATCTTAGCAGAGTCACTATCTTTCGGAGGCCATCGAAAACTAGGTTACGCAAGAGGTGGTCGACCACAATCTGGCCATCGAAGCCTTAAAGAAGGAGCTAAAAACTTTTGAGGCCGAAAAGACCTAGCTCGTAGAGGAGATTGGCGGTCTCAACGTTGCCCGCACTGACTTGGAGAATCTTCACAAGAATGTTTAGTACCTGAACAAGGGGGTGGAGGGTGCAAAGGCTGCCGAGCAATTGGCTGCCAAACATGCCCTAAAGGCTATCGAGACGGCCAATAACCTTCGCAAAGAGGTGGACGCCGAGAGGGAGGCCAGCACTATGTTGAAGGCGCAGGTGGACATGCTGACTAAGCACCTGGAGTATGCCAAAGCCATCGGCCTAGCCACAGCTAAGCTTTACGTGGGTGCCCTCAAACAATTCGGGGGCTCCACGTCTTCACTGCCTTCTAATCCTTCGGTGTTCAACATCTTCTCCTAGATGAAGGCCAACTTCCTCAAGCTTCCTAACTTTATTAGCAGAGCTGTTAATTTTGGGGCGCTGGCTTTTGCCACCAATTTCTCCAAGATGCTGACACAGGATGGCTGCTCAGACATCGAAGGAATGAAGGAGAAAGGTCTTGATGGCCCGGCCAATCTCGGAGTGACTTCCCATGGTGTTGGAAGATCCGTTTGAAACTTTATGAAGTCATTCTGGGTAAAGTTTGGCCAGGCGGAGGCTCGTTCGATGGCGGAGGCACAGCGTGCTATGGTTCGTTATTTCTTTTCTTCTCTTTTTGTAGATTGTTGTTCTTTCTTTAGGTTGTATGTCTTTTGTTGGTTGTATTTATAGGCTTTGTGTTGTTTTGTAGGAGTTAAAGAAGGCGGAGGCTGCGTGTGGTCCTACTAGGGCATAGTCTTCCCCGGCTATGGAGGCAACGACTCTGAAGGCTCCCTCCAGTGCTGCTGAAGTCCAGAAGTCCAGGGAACCTAGGTCTACCCTAGCTGATCCAGAGGTGTAGTGTTTTAGGTTTTTTAGCTATTAGCTATACATGCTAGGATGGATGTGTTGGGGACAATGGTCCTCCATGTATATTGTAGATTTTGCTATCTTGTTGGCACCTTCGCCTGGTGAATGTTTAATAGTAAAATTTGTCCTGCATAGGTTTCCTCTTCTGGGCCTGTGCAGGATGTGCTTCCTTTAACTTTATATCAAGATGGTGTTTATGTTAGCGGCAAAGTGTGGGGGTATTGGCGTGAGACCTTTCCAAGTCGTTCTATTGGTGACATGTGGGCCTTCATGGTGAACGATATAGATGACGATCGTGATGAGTTCACTAGGTCGCTTGGTTGGCGAGGGTCTCGACCGTCGGCTTAGTGTTAGATTTATGTTGATTTATTTGACTGGCCTTCGCGCCCTTTTAGATGTTTGGAAGGCTTAACGCCTTTTGTGCTTTGCTGTGTTATTGCCTTCGGGCTTTTGTATCATCGCTCTTCTAAAGCGCTGTTGTTGTAATCATATCTACTTTTCTTCAAATGAATTTTTCTTGAAATGCTTAGTTGTGCACTTGTTTTATTGAAGATTCTGCTTACAATTGGTATCTAGGACGAAGGGCTCTAGCAGATGGCGCTTATTTTCTTGCTCTTGCCTCCACTTCTCTCTTCTCTGGTTCATGTTGAGGATGATCTTGCACATCCACAAAGAGATGCTGAGGTGCTAGTCTTTGACCTTGTGCCACATGCGGAGGCTCCATTGCATACTTGTTTTGTTGTGGCCCCTCTTTTTGGTCTTTAGCTATCGATAGGGAGGATCTAGTGTATCACTGCAGAGAAGCTGAGGTGCTCGTATTTGATCTTGTAGTTGTTGCGAAGGCTTTGGTCTTCGATCTTGATGCTTCTCTAGAGGCCATAGCGCAATTTGAGCAAGCAACAGAGGTTGATGAAGCATTTCTTGAGCGTTGTCTTCACTTGCACCTAGGTTGCTTTATTGTTGCCTTCAACCATGCTGGAGCAGCTACGTTCCCTTTGAACATGGTTGATGTCAGGTTGCGCCAGATGGTGTATTTAGTCATGGGGGGATGTTACGAGTCTTTGTGCGATACCCTCCCATAACCTCAGACACTAACTGCTTGTTGTCAGACTGTGGTCATAAAATGCCCTGTGGAGGCTGTATGACAGCCTATGGAAGTTGTGTGCAACCTCAACATGGCCTTCGCCGAGCTACGCAAGCTGCTGTATTTACAAGTCTTGGCACGGTATCTTTTGTTTTCTTGTTTTTAAGGAAACTCCGTGTGGTAGAATCGACGAATTTGTAAGAGCACAAGTACAATGGTAACCACCGGAGTGGTCGCACTGCCATACTGGAGCCCATATAAACCTGGTACTCCGTCGAGTATCACGAAGGATCTCAAATAATCCTCAACATACAACCAAGATCATACATGATTCAACATACAAGCCACATGTTACATAAGTTCATAAGTAGTTCAACATACATCGGAGTACAAAAAGAGTTATTACAACCCAAGTTCAAATGTAGTAGCGGAAGCAAGATAGTTTTAAAACCATCATCACACACACTTGTTCAAATACATGCCAGTTTGTGATCAAGTCCAACAAAAGTATCGTAGATAAGACAACATAGAAGAGCCTTGTAGTACCCATGGTATACAGTACCATCTACAACAAGTGGGAAATAAACCCTGAGTAGAAGAAGGTACTCAGCTAGACTTACCCATCATGAACCAAAAATAAAGTGACACCAAGGATCATGCAAGGCTTTATAAGTGGAGCTAGCTTGACATCATTTTGCATAAAAGCTGAAGTAATACATGTCTTGATCTGTTTAGTTATTCCAGCAACCAGTTATACTTATTAAACTTAAGCACGTCTAGGTTGGCACCTATACTAGAGCAATCACTTGATTTAAGCTAAAGCAAACATTAGTAACCATATCTGGTCTAATATTTTCCTATTCGTCATAACCATCACAATCCAACAAGTTACTACGATGAAGGAGCTCAGTCAAGTTTCTCACTATCTAGGAGAGACAGCGATTCGAATCGATTGCAACCAGCTGGGCAAAATCCTAACACAAACCCAGACATACTTACGCCAAGATAGTCTTGGTCATGTTTGGTACAACTCAGGTACACATGACGTGGGTTCGATCAGCACCGCACAATCAGGGACAACCAGCTGCTAGGATGGTCAGGCCCACCCTGCCCTTGGGCTCACATCTGGTACCCCGCACATCCTTACTACCATCTAGTGTGCGCACTTGGACAGAATGACTCCCGGCCTGAGTTGAGCTACTCAGCTTCGCGGTTAGAACGAGTTATCCAGCCAGCTAAGTGAGATGCTACATTCAAAATGACAAGAGGGCCTCCAACGATGTGGTCCTTAATCAGCACAGATGGAATCATATGAATCCACCTACCACATATACTCCGTTCGGCCTCGATTTACATCATCACATGGTTCTTTTCCACAATAGCAAATATAGCCAACCGTGATCTGGGGTCCACCTATATCTCACATGTGATAGGAAATCACCCGGCTTCTACCGAGCTAAGCATGGCTAAGCATATATTCGATCGTGGACCTACATAGGGTTCAAGGTATATTTCTACACAAGGAAATTATATACATCAAATGTTTTCAATCAACTCCTATAACCTAATGCATCAAACATAAAGGACTCAAGTTGATATTTAGAAAACATAGGAGGCTTAGAATGCTCTGGGACATGCCTTTCAAGTAAGATGAGGGCTTATGGTCTGGGCACTCAGCCAAATCTTCTAGGACCTGTTCTTCACCTTCTGGAGCTATGGGCTGCTGGGCCTCTTGCTGGTCCTCTTCTCCCACGGCCTCGATTCCAGAAGCGTTATCCCCTCTAGCGATCCTATATGTATGAAGCTATAGATAAATATAGCAAATGCACAAGGGATGAAGCGTAAGTATGGTATGGCGAGATGCATATACATTTTAGCAACAACATAACAAGATGATGGCAAGATTACTTTGTTTTATTTGAGTAAGCGCATATCTCTTCTCTAGTAGATAACTTTTAGTTTACCAAGTAGGTGCATATCTGCTCTAGCAACCTAAGATAGAGTTGCTCAACACCATTAAGAGGTCTATCACCTACAGCTAGCAACTTATCTTAATTAGCCTAATCATCTAATTTAACAAGCATCAGGTTCATACAAAGCAAACAATTCAAGAACTAGATGCAATTGAATTATAGAGCAATAAATATATAACTGCATACCCCAATCAAAATAGATCATAACCAACTGTGCCAACATGTCTCATTCATCACCAACATGTTACAAGTATAATGGTTAAGCCCTAACAGTTTCTTAAAACATTTATTGATTTGTTAAGCGTAGCTAGGTTAAAATTGGAACTACTACTTCTAGTGCATAGAAAATTCTAGAAAAATTACAGTAGCCCTTACGTGCTCTCAAGAGACAACTGCTAAAATTTCATGCCATTTGGATATGTATAGCGGCCTCTACAAAAATGACAAGTTACATAATTTATAGCAACATAAATAGGTTTAGCATAGTGAAAAGTGTCAAACAACATATTTCATATTTTTCTTACATTCCTCCTAATACTAGGATACTGTAAAAATTAATTTATGTCCATAGGTTACCTATATTTACCACAATTAATTTCACAAGAACTAGCATTTTATTAAAAGCAAAATAGGAAATCTTATTCCAAGCATGCTAAATGGGGGTTTAACATTTTTCCTAGCTCCAGCATGTCAAAACAAGACTAGCAAAATTAGAATAACATTTTTAGCATCTCGCAAACTTAAGTTATGCATTTTTCAAGATTAATAGGAATAAACAAAATAATTTAAACACGGTATAAAATTGTAGCACATACCAAGTTTCATATTTTTAACAGATAGTACTCGTCAAGATGAATCCAACAAAATTTGGTTCACTCAATTTGGACACGCCTAGGATTAGTTATGAATTTTTGAAATTTGGATCAATTTCTAAAAAAAGAATATAAAAAACATTAAAAAATCTAAAAATTCTACGTGCACACAGCTCAGTGTATCCGTTGCCACTGACGCCCGGGCCCTGTGGTCAAGTGAATAGAGGCGCATTTGATTGGTAGCGAACTCGCCAATGACAAGGTCTCTGACGGTGTAGTCACCCCCAATGGCTTCTCCTCTTCAACCCACACCCGGCGCACTAGATGGTTGAACCTCTACCGGCCTCTAGCTAGGGCGGCAGCGGTAATGGTGGATGGCGGCGCTGCACGATGGCGGTCCGACCATCTCCGGCCATGGCATGCTTGGGTAAGCATGGCTATGGCTTCGTGGTGACCTAGCGGAGATCTAGGGTTAGGATTGGGGCCCTAGGAATCATAGGCGAGGGATGGCCGTGCGCATGGCGGCACAACGGTGTGAGTGCGATGGTGGCACTGTGGCATTCTAGCGAGCCAGTCGACGGTATTTGGCATCCGTTAGTTGACAAGAGAAGACAAGGCGAGCACGGCCACGGTGGCACGTATGGCTATGGGCAGTGGACGTGCGTTCTTCCCCCGACGAGGCCGGCATTGGCCAAAGGCAAATGGCTACAGCACCCACTAGATCTAGCGGCTATGGGACGGTAGAGAGAGGGAGCAGCACGGGCGTGGAGTGGTTTGGCCATGGCAAGATCGAGCTCGATGATGCTCTGCGGCCATGGTGACCACAGCGATGATGCATTAGGCCTTTACCTGTGCTCGGGAAGCGCTACTAGCGGGTCGATGGTGTAGCGCGTGAAGCGGTGGAGCAAGGGGCATGACAAATTGAGTGGCATTGTGGCATAGGTGGCTAATGGGGCTGAAGAAGGCGCGATGGTGGCGCGACATCGCCTTTCTCCGCTTCGTTGAGCGTGGGAGAGAGAAAGGGAGAACGATAGAGTGAGTCGAGCGCGAGGGGGTGTGGTTGATCGAGGGCCCGTCCCTTTGGTGCGACAGGGTGGGCCGGCATCGATGTACGACCGCCACGCGGTGCGTGTGGCCTACCCGTGGTCGCCTCTACCTGTGACGGGTGAACCGGCCAGAGCCGATTCAGTTAGAGGAGACAACGACTGCAGCTTGATTTTCTACCCCCCCGGTTACTCCTAATCTGTGCAGTAATTTGTCAAACCAATTACACCATTGTGTAGAGCTCTGTGAGTACTACAAAATTGCTTAAAGGAGTTTGGTCTAATTCGAAATGGTTTGCAAACAAAAATTCGCCAAAGCCAGCTACATGAAAACTGTAAGTCAGCCTAGGACTTAGAAAAAATTTCAAGTTTCAAAACAGCAACAAATTGAAACTTGTGATCTTTATTTGACCAACTTAGGCATTGATTTAGCTCTTAGCCCTTAAAAAAGTTTGTTCTACATGCATGAACTATGTAGCACTCGATTTTAAGAATAAAACCAGATACATACCATATGTGAGCCTAGGAAGTCAAGTCTCCCATATAGCTACAAATAAGGGTAATTTCAATAGACAATGCTCAATATATAACATACCCAGTATAAAGAATATAACCTTAGATAGAAAATAGCAGAAAGATAATTCTGATCTTTGGGTGGAGACTTCAATTCCACATGGACAACGGACTAGTTGATCGCAAACCTAATTCATCCAAACTCTAGCAATCTGGTACCCATCCGGGATTTTTCCAAAGATTTAAAAAGTAAAGCAAGCGTAAGTACATGTCGTACGCAACAAATATAACATGGGGTTCATGAGGCTCAAAAGGCTGATACTGGTTTAACTGTGATTAGCTTTTAATTGTTAGAATTTTAGCATAGTAGTAGCAACAAGTTTATTATAAGCCCATATAAACACATGATTAAGTAAACATGAATAATGAATAGCATAAACAGTAATCATTAATGAGCATCTTCATGATCTGTATCATTAGTGTTCATCATCTATTCCGTAAGGGTTCAAGGCCGCTCGTGACCGTGAGCACGACTGATATACCTGTTTTACACTCTATAAAGGTTGTACACTTTCACTATGAGTCATGATTTACCCTTTAGCCCGAGGTAGCTAATCACTTGACCCACTTCCAAGGAAGGTCGGTAGGGCTCACTATGAAGCCTTTCAAAGGTTCATCTAACAAGTTAGGGCCATTAGATTCACTCATCAAATAGATATAGGAACCCCCCTATCGAATGGCACAATGACACGCAGCCTATACACATAAGAGTAGAGGCTGTCCTATACTCGATTCGTCAAGCCATTCTTACGCCATAAAGGTAACCTCTAACAAGCTAGAAAAGGTCCTCATACTGAGCTAAATCTAGATCCATGTAGTCCTCACAGCTTAATATAAGTCCTGGATGTTCGCTTCTAGATAAATGCTTAGGGAGAGGAATCTAGAGCACCATAAAAACAGACCAATGCTCTAGTTGCCTGATTCCATATTGCTAAAAAGCATCTTTTAATATTTATTGCATATACCATTAGTCAAGTTACAAGATCATGGTCTTTAATTGAGCACTAGCATCATACTATCCAATGCAATAACCCATAGGTAACAAGGCACAAGGTAACAAAGCACTAGGAAATCCTTAGTGGCAGTCAAGGTAGACACATGCAGTATGAATTAAATAATTAAAGGTGTATAAGATAACAAGGAAGATCCCATGCTATACTTGCCTTAAACTCAAATCCTCCTTCTATTGAATTGTATCCTCCAAAGGACTTCTTCTGGATCACCAACGCAAAGCTCACCGATTGGACATGATCATAAAGCAGCAAACAAGCATCCATGCAATCATACATGAAGCAAACAATAGATCTAAATTACCAAACATAAAATCAATATGAAAAGTTTGTAAAATGAATCTACGTCTCGCTAGGAACACATAGATGCGAAAAGCATTCTAATCGGAGCTATACCGAAAAAGTTATGAATTCAACAAGATTTCCATTAATAAAATAATATATTAAGTCTAACCTCGAATTTCAAAAGTTGAAAATATATTTAATAGTAGAATGAACATGTAGATTATTCAATTACGAATCTAACGCAACTTGAATGGATCAAAATAGAGTTAAAACGAAGATTTTATGATGTAAATAAGACTAGTGCCAAAACTATAAATAGATGAAAGCACATTTTGAATCTAACCGAAGAAACTACATTTTCAAAAGAAGAAAATGTATTTTGAATCTAATAGAGGGATTTTACCCTTTCTGAAAGAGAAAACGTATTCTGAATCTACTAGAAAGAAACTATGCTTTCGGAATAGGAAAACGTATTCTGAAAGTGCGTCATGGACCGCGGGTTATGTTACGCGAAACTGCAAGGGCCCTTTTGCAAATAAACCCGGCAAAGGGGTATGGGTGATCTTGGACTGTTGGATAGAATCTGGATGGCCCAGATTAGAAAGGAGGGGAAGAGAGAGTCACTAGTCGGAGAAGAAAACTGGCGCGGCGGACCTCCATTACCGGCGGAAAGAAGCTCCCCGGAGTGCTTGGTTTGGGTCCTAGAGGCCACGGTTTGACAAGCCGATAGCACAGGGAATAAGAGAAGACGGTGAACTCACCTAGGGCCTTCTTGTGATCGACGGTGGGTCTACGACGTCGGGCAGCGTGGCGGCGACGGTGACGGCGATGGTGAGAGGAGGAGAAAAATCTAATTTACTACACGAGGGATTTCTCAAACTAGAGGCTCCCCTTATGATAGTTTTGGTGTGCTTTGCCTAAGGGATTGGCACATATTTATAGGGAGAAAAACTCCCCACATCTAGATCAACTAGCAATATGGTACTAATTGATGTTGCACCCTCCATATTTACTAATGGACCAAAATAATCATTAAAGCCCATTAGTAAATAAATGCACGGGCCTTTGAGATTTATCAGGATTATTGTACATGGGCTTTGAGAGTTTGTTGGAAAATAAGATATATTATTTATTTTCAGAATTAATTAATTTTGCGAATAAAATAATTCTAGAAAAGTCCAGAATTGATATTTAAGCCACGAAAAATACTCCGAGACCTCCGAAAATTTGGGGAAAATTCCCAGACACACTTTAGAACATGATAAACCCCAATAAAGTATTTGGATCTCATGAAAAGATTGTTGGGAACTTGGAACATAAAGATTAAGGTGAAGGAGGTAGGAATTAAATTCTAGAAAGAAGCTAGAAATTCCTAGAGATAGATATTCGTCTCCTAAACGTATTTAAAAACACACATTTTGCACATAGAAACATAAGGTGGCATCGGCATGAATGCAACAAACATGTTTCTACCTTAAGATAAATTTTAATCTAATGAAAATTTATTATTTTCCATATTTTCATGAGCATAAAAATACAAAATTAAATCATTTTAGCTCTATTTGAAGAGAAGCAAATTTTAGGGTGTTATAATTCTACCCCCCTTAAGATGAATCTCGTCCTTGAGATTCGGAAGATGGTGATAAAAGAGATACAGATTCTCCGCCTTTGGATTCTTCTCTACTTCCTCATGTAGTTCCATCATCTTGATAAGGATCCAACTTTACTTTGCATACCTGTTAACCTTACTCCAAGTTTCTTGCCAAACTGATTCCAAGATTCTGACATATACTCCAAACAATACTCAGGTAACTCCAATCACTAGGCCACCTTTCCTTTTTAGTCCATAATATCAATTCTTTTTCTTAAAATATTCACCTTCCAATGGAGCTTCCTTACTTTCTTGGTCTAAAGTACATTCCGTTACCAACTTTAATACTTTAATGACTATAGAAGCTTTGGTTAAGTTGCCCAACTCTCAAACACAATTCTTAGTCCACATAGAACCAACTATAGATGTCTCATATCTCCTTCCCAAGGTGTTTGTTCCTCTACATTGCCATCTAAAAACTCACAGTCTACTTTACTATCCTCACAGGACACACCTTCTAATAGGTCATTCTCGTCTTCCTCAGGTGCAGGTTGAATACCCTCATACTTAATTCTTTCTCCTGACGATGTTGTTAGTAGCACCGAACTTTGAGCATACTTAATTACTCCTTTACAAGTAGATACCCAACCCTTTCCATGAATAACATCAATGTCCATTAACTCCAAAACTATAAGGTTTGCCTTGAAGTTCTTCCCTTTTATGTTAAGACTAACTTTTAGGAATATGCGGTTTGCCTTCTTTTCTCCTCCTAAAGAGTTAACTATTAGGGGTTTCCTCATCGAAAGTATAGTTATCTTATGTTCTTCCACATATTCCCTAGAGATAAATGAATGTGACGCATTAGGGTCAAACAACACCATAGCAGTATCTGAGCTTACTGCAATCAAACCATAAACAACCTCCTTAGCTCCATGAGTGGTAATCAGATCCATATTGTTCAACCTGCCTTGAATGTAGTTTCGCTTTAACTTATTTCCTTGCACCTGCTCCTTAGGGACATTCGGTTCCAACTCCTGCTGTTGTTGACTCTGGCTTTGATTACTCTCAGCAAGCTTCTCAAGACAATCGTTCTTATAGGGTTCAATCTCACCACAATCATAACCTTCCTTACTAGTGGTAGTATTTATCGTTATCAAGGTGATAGTGGGAGATGACAGAAATGGCTCTTGAGAGCTAAAATGCTGCACTTCCTCATAGGGATGCTGATACTTACCCTAATCTATACTCCCAAGCAGATTCATAGGGTGTGACTGACATTCTAGTTGTGTAGAAAAACGGAGACGAGTGTTTCTTAACTGGCGTTGAAGGTCATGCTTCCTCTTCTTTTCTTCCACCTCTCGACACTTATTCTCAATTACAATTGCTCTGTCCACCAATGTTTGATAGTCGGCATACACAACGATCATCAGTTGTAGTTGCAAGCTATCATTCAGTCCTTTCAAAAAGTGTTTCTATTTCTTTGCATCATTATCCACATCTTCACGATAACTAAGTGAACTGGTTATGACACTGACATAGATCCTTGCTTCAAATTGAGGAACTCATCTTGCTTATGTTCTACCACACCTAATGGAATACAGTAGGACCTGAAGCTCTCGCAAAACTCCTTCCAGATGATCTGTCCAACATTATTGGGATGTCCATACTAGTAAGACTCTCACTAGTCTTGTGATGTGCCCTAGAGTTGGCCGGACGTAAAAACACCTTCTCATGGTCATCTCACTGAGCTATGTCCAATTATCGCTCCATAGCTCTAAGCCAGTCATCAGCTTCTAGTGGTTCGCTTGTATGAGAGAATGTCGGTGGTTGTCCCTTCATAAATTCACCACACTTATCAATAGGTGGCACTTGATGTAGGTTGTTCAATAGCCTTTGAGCAATAGTCTATAATAACTGAGTCTACGTCATCATAGCTTGCTCTATAGATGGGGGATTTGATGGCGGTGGATTAGAATTGGCAGGATTCCTTCCTAGTGAGAGCTAGAATCTACAAAACCACCTTCACTTTGGCTACCCCCTTAAGAAAAGATCAACTAGGGGACACAAAAAGGTAGCTTGCATCTTCTTCTAGATGAGATAATTAGTATTAAGACATTCGGACATCCCAATGAGACTCGTGTATGGGCTAGGACAAGAAATCTGAAATTCCTCGCGGGATGAAAAATAGCAGCGCAGTAAAACAGTTGTAACTCTTATTCTGTTAGTCCAATGAAGTTGTAGCTTATACCATTCGAAAGCTTATCGAATCCTCCACAACTTCCTTATAGAACACTTTTCCAAATTCCTCAGTTAAGTTGGTCTAAAATAGTGCACAACAGATACTATTTTAGGTTTTCGACATCGCAGTAGCATTGTCTTGTGATTTTCATAACTCCCAAATCATAATGTATGTAAGGGAAGTTCTTATGGTCACAGATAGATATCAAAGTCTACTATTGTACATAATTTTTTCATAATTTTTGGTTGTCCAAGGATAGAGATATAAACCAAAGAGGACAGGCTGCTCCGAAAAGACAGAACAGGAGAAAACCAAAACCCGACTATTTATTTCATTAATCCTTATGCCTTAGGCCTATAAACTAAATGAAATTGTGGAATAATCCACAAAATAATTGCAATCATTACAAAGATTCAAAACAAGCAAAACCATAATGACAATTCAACAAAGCAATAAAGGTGCACAATTCAATCGTTGACTCAATTTGCGATACTATCGTCCTTATTGTACTAGGGGTAACAATCCTAAGACTCATCTTTAGATTACGCAAGAAGGTGGTGAGGGATAGTTCTAAAAGCATATCAAATCAAGGAGTAAAGATGATAACAAAGACTTTAAAATAAGCACCAGGGTAGAGATGAATAACAAGGGTAGAGATATAGTAGAGAAGAAAATATCAAGGTTCAAAGAGCAAGGGTTTTTGTAGCAACTTCTAATCCTTAACATAGTCAGTTTATACTAGGCTTGTGTCCTACAGTTAGCATTGCTCTAATACCACTTTGTAGCACCCGGTTTTAAGAACAAAACCAGATACACACCATATGTGAGCCTAAGAAGTCAATTCTCACATATAGCTACAAATAAAGGTAATATCAATAGACAATGCTCAATATATAACGTACCTAGTATAAAGAATATAACCTTAGATAGCAAACAGTGGAAAGATAACTCCAATCTTTAGGTGAAGACTTCAATTCCACACGGACAACTGACTGGTTGATCGCAAGCCTAATTCCTCCAAACTCTAG
The DNA here is from genome assembly GCA_904845875.1 of Miscanthus lutarioriparius. NCBI lineage: Eukaryota > Viridiplantae > Streptophyta > Magnoliopsida > Poales > Poaceae > Miscanthus > Miscanthus lutarioriparius. Next base: position 27,572,535 of record CAJGYO010000009.1, on the reverse strand, counting down.
CAATCTGGTACCCATCCGGGATTTTTCGAAAGATTTAAAAAGTAAAGCAAGCATAAGTATATGTCGTACTCAACAAATATAACATGGGGTTCATGAGGCTCAAAAGGCTGACACTAGTTTAACTGCGATTAGCTTTTAATTGTCACAATTTTAGCATAGGAGTAGCAACAAGTTTATCACAAGCCTATATAAACACATGATCAGGTAAACATGGATAATGAATAGCATAAACAGTAATCAATAATCAGCATCTTCATCATCCGTATCATTAGTGTTCATCATCTATTCTGTCAGGGTCCATGACCGCTCATGATCGTGAGCACGGCTGATATACCAGTTTTACACTTTGTAGAGGTTGTACACTTTCACTGTGAGTCGTGATGTACCCTTTCGCCCGAGGTAGCTAATCTCTTGACCCACTTCTAAGGAAGGTCGGCAAGGTTCACTATGAAGCCTTTCAATGGTTTGTCTAACAAGTTAGGGCCGTTGCCGCCAACTTATCTCTCTCATGTTGTGTGTTCTACAACTAAGCTTGCAGTTGTTGGAGCACCTACTCCGGGGTGGGGTCTGAGGCTGGCTGATCATTCCCTGACGGTGGCTGATCTTCGATCATGGGCTCTTCCACAACTTTGTCTTCTAGGGCGCTAGCATAAGTGTTGTGGGTGCTACGCCTGGGTCGTCCCCTCGTCGAAGGCTCCACGGGAGTCCTGGCGGAGGCTGCTCTCTTTCTTGCCATCGTGGGTTTTGCTTGGCCAACACGCGGTGAGCGCCAATGTTGGAAAACTAGGGTTTCTAGTAGGTGAGACACAGAGGGTCTTCACCCAATTGGATGCCCTAGGCAAATGTGTGGAAAGTGGTAGGTGGGTCCACGTACAATTAGGGTTTCATAAATATACTCACCAACCCCTTTTATAGGGCACTGTTTGCTGTTGCACTATATTACAACAATACCCTGTGACGGTCGTGGTACATTCCCGGTATATCCCTGTGCTAATACAAGGTGCCCGGGATAGTTTCGGTATCCTCTTGTTCAACCGCCTTTGCTTACTGGGCCGCTACCGTGAGTCCGTCTGTGGCCCACGGTCTAGCACCGCCGCCTTGCGTAGTGGCGAAGCTAGAGAAAAATGATGGGGGTGCACCACTTAATTCATAACTACACTGACCGATATGATGTTCAATCAAAAATAGCATAACTAATGTACAACTACCATATTTTAATATCAAATTCGACTTCTAGCTATAGAGATGAGAATTTGGTCGAAACATAACATTCACCGTTTAACAAAAAGAAGTGTATTCATTGATAGAATGCCAAAATCATGAACAAAACAATCCCCATATAGCAAAATATGTGATCCAGGAGACCATGATGAAGATCCCACTATCCTAAAAGGAAAGAGAAGAAATAGGTCAATTATTTAGCAAATAAAATGTAGAACTATTGATTAAAAGTAGATATGTTGCATTACCTATCAGAGATCAAATTTACACCCTTTTCCTTCCATGGTCATGAAACGATGAACCACAGCCTTGTTGCTAACTTTCTTCATTTCTTCTTTCTCTAGATAGCAAATAAGTCTATGACTCAAGTGCTGATGACCCATGCGATTAGACAAGCTTGTTTTGACAATCTTCATTCCAGAAAAGCATCTCTCAATTGTTGCAGTAGCGATAGGCAGTACTAGTACAAGCTTCAAAAGTTGATAGACCAATGGATAACAATGATGTTTCCCTGTCTCAACCATTTTTGAGAGAGCTCACCAATAGTGTTGATGTTGGACAATCTAGCATCTTCTCGCACATCGGCAATGTAAAGGCAAAGGTAATGGCTAAGGTCTCTCAAATCATCAATATTAAAATCATCAGGATATAGTTTTGTTAAGCTCGTCAAAGTCTCCACATCAAAAGCATGAAATCGATCCCTTGGGTCAAAAGCAGACGAGCAAACAAGCAATTGAGAGCTTGTCTCACTAAAGCGGCTATTAAGCTCTTGAACTAGCCAATCAATAACATCATTAAAGCAATCCACTTCATAGTGATGCTTGTTTGTAATTCTTGATTTTTTTTCTAGGCTGTCAGGGATCAACATAGGCATCTTCCATTTCCACTTGGTCAATTTCATGCATGTCACAAAACTCATTCACTTCATCTAATAATTTGTCCCACGCATCTCTTCTAAGATTATTCAAATGGAGTCTAGTTGATTTCACACATCCAATGTCATTTACAATGTATTGATCCTTGCATTGCAATGCTAATGACAAGGCATTTGTGGCGGTAAATGTAGTCAACATGAGATGCAAATAAAAGGAAAAGTCAAATGATTTGAAGTATACTAGAAGATTTGATGCTTGATCTCTATTTTTCCAATCTCAGTCATCCTTTTCAACAACTTTTAGTACTTCAACTATTGTAGGAAACATGTTGAATAAACTTTTGAAAGTTTTCTCACGACTGCCACAATGACTAATTGAAGTTGGTGAGCAAAGCAATGCACATAATAAGCTGTCCTACTTTCTCTCATGATCAATGATTGCAATCCATTGAACTCACTTCGCATATTGCTAGCACCATCATATCATTGTCCTTGAACTAGCTTTAAGCTTTTTTTAAACTTTACAAGTAGCGAATCAATAGATGACTTAAGGTGGGAAGAAGTTGTTTTTAGTCACATGCACAGCGCCAACAAACCTCTCCTTCATGATCCCACATTCGTCAACATACCTCAAGACCACAACCATTTGTTCTTTGCAAGAAACATCTCTTGACTCATCAACTAGCAAGCAAAACACATCAGTGCCAAGTTCTTCAAGGATAGAGTGTACAATCTCATTTGCAAAACATTCAACAATGTCCCTTTGAATTTTAGTAGTTAGCAAACAACTATTAGCTGCAGTAGTTGTACTCACTGCTTTGCGCAACTCTAGATCATGTTGTGCTAATCAATCATAAAACTTCTTGAAGTTCCCTTTGTTGTTGGATTATAGTGACTCATCATGGCCACAAAAAGGCAATTCTTGCTTCAACAATAGCCTAGCAGCATCAATGGATCCATTCAACCGAGTAAAATAAACATTCTTTGCAGTCTCACTTATTTGATTGTAAGCAACATCTATGTGTTGCTTTCTTTGTAACAAATCATCACACTTCTTCATTGCATTATAGTGTAAGCCACCAACATCACCAACATGTGATTTTAGCCTTCCTTTCCTATGATAACCATTCCAACCATTAACTACAACTGATCCATATCCTGCATCCTTCTTTTCTCTGAATAAGAAACAACAAAAGCAATATGCTCTGTCCTTTGACTCACTATATTTAAGCCAACTTCAGAACTCATCAAACCATTCTAGGATAAATCTTCTTGGCTTGTCTCTAATATCTGAAATAGGAAAATTACATGTGTGAGGCTGGCAAGGTCCATTTTCCAAATATTTTCTTTTGACCTTTGCTCTATGGTTAGGATGGTAAGCATCAATTTGTTTTCTCTAGCCTAGATCATATTAAATCTCTTCATCCCAATTGAGATCATCTAGACATCAATTTCTGTTATTGTTGGCAGTGTCTATGTCTTGAGCTTTCCGTTTATAAAACCTCTCCATGATTACGTATCATTTGCAATCATAATCAAATTGCAGATCCATACTATCATAAATGTATATGCATATATTAAAAAGAGAAAACCCCAATTAACACACTAACCATAAACTGTAGGCTCCTCAATTTCAGCATATAACCAGGAAGAATCAAAATCGGATGTGAGGCTTAACTTGATTGAAATACAAGATAAATAAATTGAGGGTTTGTGTCGGTATTTCGAGTAAACACCAATGAGTAAATTTCTAATATTGCGCGTCTGGCCCAGATGGTGTGCTAAGAGGACACGAGGTTTATACTAGTTTGGGTGGAATGTCCCTACATCTAGTTCATTGCTGATGCTCATGTTACTAGCACTGAAAAGTTCGTAGTAGGGGTTACAAACGGGCGAGAGAGGGACAGGTCCCAAGTCTCTGGTGGAAAGAACGAATGGGTACCGAGAGCTCAGTCGCTGCTTGGCTATGTGTTCGAGGTTCAACGCTAGTGGTTTTTTTCTGATGCCCCTTAGTGAGGTGCCCTGCTTTCCCTTTTATAGGCCAAGGGAAAGCATGGGTTATAGCAGGATAAAGGAGGAGAACGAGAGAGAGAGAGAGAGAGGGAGAAAGTCCATCAGGGTCGCCGAGCCTTTCTTTTCCTTTGCACAGGTCCCACTGACATGGCAGGTGGTGATAGGGATAGCTCCATGTCAGGCGCTTGTCCGCTGATGATGCCATGCCCTGGTGTTGTCAGCGAGTCATGACGTCCCACTCCGCCCGGGCGAGCAGTGCGGCGACCCAGCGTGCTGATCAGCGGCTATACAAGGAGTAGGCAGCATAGTGACCACATGTTCATCACTGTGGGCGATGTGAGTTCCCTAGAATGACATGTTGTAGGAATGGGTCATGTTGAGACGAGACCGCTCCCTGCACGATGCCAGAAGTTTGACCTTGGGTTGTACTTTCTAGCCCGTAGTGGTTGGCGGCGGTGTGAGCTTCCGTTAGGAGCCATGCCCTAGGGATCGCGCAAGCTAGAGCCAGCCCTCAAATGTTGGGCAAGGCAGAGCCCACCCTTAGACGTCGGGCGAGGTAGAGCCCGGCCTCAGATGTTGGGCGAGACAGAGCCCGCCCTCAGGGGTCGAGCAAGGTGAAGCCTACCATTAGAGGTCGAGCGAGGCGGAGCCCACGACCTCGGTGTTAGGCGAGGTGGAGCCCGCCCTCAGACATTGGGCATGACAGAGCCTGCTCTTAGAGGTTGGGCAAAGTGGAGCCTACAGCCTTAGTGTCGAGCAAGGCGGAGCCCATCCCCAGAGGTCAAGCGAGGCAGATCGCATGACCTTGGGGTTGGGCGAGGCGAAGCCCACGGCCTCAGTGTCGGGCAAGGTAGAACCCATCCCAGAGGTCGGGCAAGGTGGATCACATGACCTTGGGGTTGGGCAAGGCAGAGCCCACCCTTAGAGGTTGAGCGAGGTAGAGCCAACGGCCTCAGTGTCGGGCGAGGTGGAGCCCACCCCCAGATGTTGGGCGAGGCGGATCGCACGACCTTGGGGTCAGGCGAGGCGGAGCCCGCGACCAGAGGTCGGGCGAGGCAGAGCCCATGGCCTTGATGTCACTTGGAGCTATAGTCACACCTTTGACTACCTAGATGGATTAACGTATAATGACCATTAGCCCCTCCTCTTTGAATACCCTAGTATTGGTCCCCGACAGTAGCCCCCGAGCTTTTGGAGGAGTAGAATACTCCTTTGATGGCTTTTCCGAATGTGAGGACTTCTGAGGGCTTTGGCCTTCTTTTGTAGCCCATGGCGTAACCTAGGAATGGTGGTTCCCTTTTGTCGAGACTGGACCCTTCGCGGGTATGGCCATGAGATTTGGTGGGTTGGAAAAAATTTCTTTCCTGATTGGGGCCCCGATATCTCGTTCGTGGGGATCCGGCCAGGGCCAGCTGGTGATCAACTCTAGATTCTCAGCGGTCAATCCATATAGTTCTTGGGTCCATTCGACCAGTCCTGAGGGCACTCCGCCTTCCTTAGGAAAAAACCATGGATCGTATCCGGCCGAGACTCAAATGTGGGCCAAGATGCCCACAGCTTTGTGTGCCTGGGTGCTGGTCGCTAGCGGACTCACCCCTTTCTACTTCCTTACCTTGTAGGTGCCCAGAGCGGTTGTCAAACATGTTGATGGGCCAACCTTTGAGCTCCTAGGCCTAGACAGGACGTAGAGGTGTTTTTAGATCCGTATTCCTCACACTTGTGACGAGTCATGGCCCGTCGGAGAGACGAAACGTCCGGCGAGTTTTCTGACCAAACGGATAGAGATTGCATGTACATATCCCACAGCGTAAGTTTGCGGTAGATCATGGCAGGCGCGGAGACCTAGGCGGGCAGTTAGTTTCCTCACACCCGTCGCCCCTACAAAACCAAAGGGTTCACCCCCCGGGTTTCATACCTTGCCCACCTGCCTTCACATCTACAACTGCCGCCGCCATTCGCCTAGGCTTCCTGCGTCCACATCCCCGCCATAATCGAGCTCACATCCACCCACCCCCATCTTCTAATGGATCCATGGTGCCGCTCTGACATCACCTTCCAACGTATGGAGGGCCTCATCCATCGTGGCCATCTCTGCGCGTGGACCTCGGCTGAGGAGTGGTGCTGCCCAGCGAGGACGATCTGCCATCGCCACCCGATGGCTATGTGGTGTCATTCATGTAGTTCCATGAGCGCGGGTTTGCTAGCCCCACCCACAGATTCCTTCAGTGGCTGCTGCACTACTACAAGATCGAGTTGCAGCACCTCAATCCCAACGGGATCCAGCACATGGCGGCGTTCATCGCCCTGTGTGAGGGATTCCTAGGTATCAGCCCCCACTTTGATCTCTAGAGGTACTTCTTCACCATCACCCTCCAGAACAAGAGGAAGAAAAGCGGCAGGCATGAGCTATACATGCTGATGGGGTGCGCTGGCATCCAGCTCCGACACAATCAGGTCAGCGAGTACCCGCCGATGCGGCTGTCAACATCCAACAAGGGGTGGCACTCGCAGTGGTTCTACCTCAAGAATGACACTGCAGCCACCCTACCAGAGTTCACTGGGCGCCTAATCGAGGAGGCCCTGGAGTTGTGGAGGCAGTGTGGCGTCCCGGAGAAGGACAAGAAGAAGATCTAGGATCACATTGGCGCCATCCAAATCCTAAAGGAGAGTGGCCTGAAGGGGTCGGGCGTCATCGGGGCCTACCATGCAAGGAGGGTGGCACTGTTGATGATGCGCGTGCTCCCGCTATATGTGATAGCACCCGAGGCGTCGTTCGACGGAATGGTGCTTGCTGAGGGAGCACTCCCCTACTCCGAGATCACGCAACACATCAAGGAGGCGATCGAGCCTTTTCAGGATGATGCGGGTGCCCCCCTCGATTTCATCTACCTGGTGCCAAGACATCCTCTGATCCGGCCAGAGCCAGGCCATGTCGTCTTTGTAAGTTTCCTCTCCTCATACCTCCTCTTCCGACCTCTTGATATTAACTTTGAGAGTGGTGGGACCAGCTAAGGAACCTCATCCTCACGGATCACCCAGCACCATTGCCGAGGGATTAATTCGTGAGGGCAGCTAAGGAAGGTGAAGGAGGACAAGAGGAAGAAGAAGCAGCAGAAGCTATAGACGCGGGGCAAGGGGAGGACACCGACAGCGACGATGATGATGATGATGGGGATGACGACGAGGTAGTCGATGACATTGAGAGGGATGACCTAGAGAACAAGGTTGTGCTGACAGGTATCGACTCATCCTTGTAGGAGTCGGGACCCCTCCCATTCCATGGAGGGGAGGACATGTCCAGGGAGCCAGTGGAGATAGACCATACCGTCGGCCTGCCCCAGGAGTCAACAGGGGTGGGTGGCTCTGCCGCACACCCGACGTGCCAGCGGAGGTGGGTGGCTCCACCATTGTGCCCCAAAATCCAAGGGAAGCGAGCCCCTCTGCCCAGGAGTAGGGGGCGGGCTCAAAACGGCCTCGCCCTGATGAGATAGAGCAAATGTCAGGGGGTTTGCCCCCCAAACGTATCTATCGCCTGACAGCACCACAGTGACTCAGCAGCTCCTCTATTTTTCCCTGTTCTAGATAGATTTCATTGTGACATGCTTTTTGTTTCTTGCAGCATCGGGAGGCAGCGTAATCTTTTGGCGCTGGCGCCAAAGAAGAGTTTTCCCTTCAAGTGAGGTAGCAGTCGTCGGCTGGCATCGCACCTATTTCGGGTGGGAGCGGCGCTGGTGTGACTGTGTCGCTGGCCGGTCAAGCCCTTCCCCCGGTGGCACCCATGCCTTTGGCGGGACGAGTGGACATGGGGGCTCAGGGGATGGCTTCGGAGGTCATGGAGTAGCCGAAGATGGCGGCAATACCGCTGTCGATGATGGGGCGGATGGGGATACCGACCATGCTCATGGCACCGACGAAGGCGGAGGTTGCGGGGCTATGACAGGTGGGTCATAGTCGGGTGCTATTGTGGTGGCGCCTAAGGAACCGGCATGACCCATGCGATCGACAGCCTAGGTGATGGAGTCTAGCATGGGAAGGATGGAGGGGGACATGGTTGAGGGGTGCTCGGAGGTTGTGGTGCTGGAAGAGGGGTCAGCGTCCGTACCATTGACCTCTTCCATCGTCAAAGGAAGTGTCCCTGTAGGGACGTTAGGGCAAGGAGGGTCGATGGTGATCGGGGCTGGTGGGGAGCCGTCCTTGGCCCTAACATTAGTGGGTAGCAACTCGCCTACGCAGAGCGAGCCCCTACTTCGGCGGGTGAGTTCAGAGGATTCGACATCGATGCTCTTCACTCTCGATGACCCCATAGAGAGCATGGAGCGAGAGAGCCTCGATGTGGGGATCACGTCCGTGCTCGAGGCCCTAGACCATGCCCGAGGTGTCTTGTGTGACATTGTCGTATCTTTCGACTCGGTACTTGCTTGATCCTACTTCTCTCCTTTTTTCTTTCTCTATATGTTTTTTGTATTCTGACCATCGTCTCCTTTAAGTCCCTTATCGCTCGTAGCCGGGGGAAGTCTCGGTTCCTTCATGAGCAGAAGGAAAACTAGGACCGCCTTATCGAGGAGGCGCGGCTACGTGGGGAGGTGACTGCTCAGCTTGTTGCCACTTAGCAGAGGGTGGCCGAGCTTACTCCCCTTACTGAGGAGGTGGACAGCCTTTGGTCATGGGTGGCCGAGGCCCGTCGTCATGCTGATGAGGCCAAGAGGGCGTTCGAGGCCCTGTTGGTGAGATTGCAGAGGGATGACAAGGAGGCCGCCAAGGTCAAGAAGGAGCAGGACAAGCAGCTCTAGAAGGACATCATGATCCACCGGTGGATCCTCGACCTTCTAGTTGAGGTTGAGAAGGAATGGGAGCTGAAGCTGGGAGCTGAGGAGAAGCTCAGGGCCCTAGAGAAGAGGGCAAGTCTGGATGCCATGGTGGTCGCCCGACTACGCCAGGAGCAGGATGAGTTGCTCCAAACCACGGAGAAGCTCTGCTCGGAGCATGGTGCGCCTCACGAGGAGCTTGACCAGGCCCTCCGTGAGCGTGATTGGGCCTGCCAAGAGCGCAACGATGCATAGTAGAATGTTGGCTCCCTCTAGGCCAAGCTTGGCACCACGATGACCTAGAAGCTTGAGGCCAAGAGCATCTCTACCGGGCTAGCTGCGGACCTCGTCGAGGTGAGGAAGAACCTTCCGATAGAAAGCGACGAGCTCGGTATCCTGAGCACCGCCCTCGGAGTGGTCTACGACAATCGTGAGGTGGTGCGGTCGCAGGGGACCAGCTCGCTAGTGGCCTACGCCATTAAGATCATAGCCCGGGTGCGCCAGCTCGAGTGGAATACGCTTCACGCCAGGGTCAATCAATCCTTCACAATTGCTCGTTCTCATTACGGGAACAGCATCGACCTAGAGACAATGAGCCATGGCTTCGTGCCTGGCTATGAAGCCCACAAGCTGGAGGAGATGGAGACATCAGTGGCTCTCCTTTCATAGGACCTGGCGGACAGGATCAAAATCATAGTTCTCCCCCGGAGGGGTTAGTTAGTTCAACAGGTTTATCACTTTTGTAATTAGAGGACAGGTGCCGATCTTTTTGTAATGCTTATACAAACTTGTCCTTTTTGTTTTGGTGCATTCCGACCCTTCCAACCTCAAGGTGTTAACTCTGATCACGCTGGTAAGCAAGAGTGCCATAGCCGCTGGGGCGTAGGTTTCTCGCCGTCCGACCAGCCTTGCTCAGTCGTTCGTTTCCGTAGACCTTGCTACTAGGTTAATCATGAGGAAGAGGTTGGGCATGGTGACTATTTCAAAAAGGGTGTATTTTATACCCTTATCAGCCCCCGAGTGAGATCCGACCCCGAGTGAGATCCGACCCCTTGCCATTGCTGGAGTCGAGTGTCAGTAAAGATAGAGGAGAGGATAGCGAAACTAGTAGGAGAAAGCGTCTCTTGTTTTCACACGTACCACCTCCCTAGGATCCGAGCTATCATTCAGTCTCCTTGCGAGTCCAACTTTCCTCGAGCCCCCACGCGTAGAAGGGGTCCGGTCGACGGTTGGCTCATATTTGTGCTCATCGCCCCATCCACGATTTCCGCAACCGGATGGGTTGTGCTAACATCACTTGCCTCGATGGCTCAAGTGATGTGCTCGGTGAGCTCGCTAACCGGCATGTTTGAGTGGAACCTGTGTTCATCATTTGTGACGGAGTCAGCAAAGCCCTCATGTGGCATTCCACTTCCTCCTTAACCAGCCTTCCAGCAGATGCCCAAGCCGTTCCATAGGGTGACTCAGGTGGCCCGATGGGCTCCCCTCAATGGGGATTGTATGGGCTTGGCTTGAGGTTAGGATCAAACGAGAAGATTGAGATGACCATGTCTGCTTCTAGGTGGGTCAGGTGAAGGCCGCTGGGGCTCATCTACATTTTCTCCCTTGGCTCTTGTTCGACGCGAGGCAGCCTTGGGCCCTCCTTGGGCTGGCCTTCGAACCCCGGTCTCATAATTTAGGGTCAGGCGGCTTGAGCCCCCAAGCCCCATGGGGCTCGGTAGGGGTCGACCGTGTTTCATGCATCACCCTGTCCTCGGTTTCTGCAATCAGAGGGGCTGAGCTAACCACACTTGCCTCGATGGCTCAAGTGTCACGCTTAGTGAGCTCGCTAACGGGCATGTTCGAGTGGAATCCGGGTCCATCATCCGCTGATGGGGTTGGCATAACCCTCATGTGGCATTCCACTGCTCCTTAACCTACCTCCCAGCAGATGCCCATGTCACTTCAGAGAGCGACTCAGGTAGCCCGCTGTCCTCTCCTCGATGGAGATTTTGTGGGCTTGGCTTTAGGTTAGAATCGAACGAGAAAGGTCGAGGTGTCCCTGTCCGCTTCTGAGCGGGAGTCGGGCAAGGTCACTGGGGCTCATCTTGGTTTTTCTCCCCTAGTTCTATTTAACGTGAGGTGGCCTCGTGCCCTTCACGGGCCAACCTTCGAACCTCGGTCGGTCGCCGCTCATATCGAATGAGACGACTATCATTTAATGATGCGACACGAAGCTTTGTGATGCAGCAATTGCATATGCAGTGCTTGGATGTATGGGATGAATGAATGTATGCAATGGAAAAGAAAGGTGGGAATCGATAAAGTTACCTCGATGGCTCGAGTGACGGGTTGAGGGAGCTCTTACCAGATATGTCAGTGTGGGGTCTAGGCCCAATGTTCATGACGAAGCCGGCATAACCTGCATGGGGCATCCCAATTTTTCGTACCCATCTCTCGACAGCGGCCTGAGCCATCCGATCGACCTGGGCAACCTACCGGCCTCTCCTTGATGGAGATTTCACAGGTGGGCCCCTTCGAACCCTTCCCGAGAAGGTGGAGGCTAAAGCTTAGGGTGCAGGGACAAAGACTTTGATCATGCTGGTGAGCGAAGACGCCGTAGCCGCTGGGGCATAGGTTTCTAACGGTCCGATCAGTTTTACTCAGAGTTTGTTTCTGCACACCCTGCCTCTAGTTTTTTAACGTAAGGAGGGGTCGGGCATAGAGAATGTCTACCGAATATACACTCTTGCCAGCCCCCGAGCGAAGCCGAACGCCCCACCGTTGTTGGGGTCAGGGGCTCGGCAACGGTTTTGAGCCATCCGATCGACTTGTGTTACCCGCCGAGACAAGACATACAGGATACGATCGAGCGGGATCTAGGTCCGTCGTTCGCAATGGGGTCGGCATAACCCACATGGGGCATCCTGCTGCTCCCTACCCGTTTCTCGATAGTGGTCAAGCCGTTCGATCAACTTGTGTTACCTACCGGGACAAGACTTACCTGCGGAGATATGGGATGAGGACATCTCGCCCAAAAAATTTAGTTAGGCAGATAAGCCAGGTGGTGAACTTGTAAATGGTCAAGCTCTTAAATTTTGTTATAGCAAAATAGCTTTTTAGCCCTTCTCCCCTTTTTGTATAAAAAGGTTAGTGCACTCCGACCCTTTCCATCGTTAAGGTCATAAAGCTCGGGGTGTGGGTGAGCAAATTCTGATCACACTAGTGAGCAAAGGCGCCGTAGCCGCTGGGGCATAGGTTTCTCGCAGTCCGACCAGTTATACTCAGAGCTTGTTCCCGCATCCCTAGCTCCTAGGTCTTAACGTGAAAGGGGGTCAAGCACAGAGAATGTTTGCTAGGCGGACAGACTCTTAAACATGTATCGATTCTTTCAGTGGCTAGGGCCAAAAAGCCCAGGGTGCGGAAAAAAACTCTGATTACGCTGGTGAGCAAAGGCACCATAGCTGCCAAGGCATAGGTTTCTCACATTCCGACCAGTTTTACTCAGCGTTTGTTTCTGCACACTTCGCTTTTGGGTCTTAATCATGAGAAAGGATCTTACGTAGAGACTGTATACCAAATAGATATGCTCTTATTAGCCCCCGAGTGAGGCCCGACCCCCCCCCACCGTTGCTGGGGTCAGGTGTCACTAAAGGTCGGGGAGTTCGACAACGATACTGATACAGAAAGTGTGCGTTTATTAAGGGTAAAAACGACGTAGCTGCTCGATGTTCCTAGCATTGGTGAAGACCTTGCCGTTGATGGTCTTGAGCTTGTAGGCGCCTGACCAGAGCACCTTTGCGATGATGTATGGTCCCTCCCATGGCGGGGGGAGCTTGTGGCAGTCCTTGCTGCTCTAGACAAGGCGGAGGACCAGGTCTCCAACGTTCAAGGCTCGACCCCGCACTCGTCGGCTGTGGTACCGTCTCAACAACTGCTGGTATTTGGCCGAGCGGAGGAGGGCAATGTTAGGCACTTCATCCAGCTAGTCCATGGCATCCTCGAGGGACGCCTCAGCTCCCTATTCATCATATGCCCTGACCCTTGGTGCTCCATAGTCGAGGTTGGTCGGGAGGATAGCCTCGAAACCATAAACCATGAAGAATGGCGTGTAGCCGGTGGCCTGGCTGGGTCGTCCTCAGGCTCTAGAGCACCGTGGGGAGCTCGGTGACCCACTGTCCACCAAACTTATTCAATCGGTTGAAGATCCTAGGCTTGAGGCCCTATAGGACCATGCCGTTTGTGAGCTCGACCTTCCCATTCGTGTGGGGGTGCGCTACGGCGGCCCAATCGACCCGGATGTGGTATTCATTGCAGAATTTGAGGAACTTCTTTCTAATGAACTACGTGTCGTTGTCCATGATGATGGAGTTTAGGACTCCAATGCGATGGATGATGTTGAGGAAGAATAGCACGGCTTGCTCAGATTTGATCATGGAGATCGGTTGAGCCTCTATCGACTTTGTAAACTTGTCTATGGTGACAAGCAAGTGGGTGTAGCCCCCCGGCGCCCTTTTGAGAGGTCCAACCAGATCGAGCCCACAGATAGCGAATGGCCACGTGATGGGGATTGTCTGGAATGCTTGGGCCGGTAGGTGAGTCTACCGAGTGTAGTACTGACACCCTTCGCAGGTGCGCCCGATCTGCTCAACGTCAGCTACGGTGGTCGGCCAGTAGAAGCCTTGTCGAAACGCATTTCCAACCATGGTTCTAGGTTTGGCATGGTGACTGTAGACCCCACAGTGGATATCGCTCAGCAAATGCTTCCCCTGTTCGATAGGGATGCAGCGCTGCAGGATCCCGGTGTGGCTTCGCTTGTAGAGTTTGCCCTCAACAAGGACAAAGGACTTGGCATGACGCATGAGCCATCGAGCCTCTGTCTTGTTGGTCAGCAGCAGCTCACGGAGGAGGTAGTCGAGGTAGAGCATCCTCTAGTCGACCATAGGGTCCTCTTCAAGCTCCATGACTTCAGGGTCAGATGGAGCCGACTGTTGGTCAGCCCCTGAGCCCAGGGTGGGCGGACCATCACCGGCTCATTCTGACCCCTCGTAGCGAACTAATGGCTTATGCTGATCGCTGGCGAAGATGCCCACTGGCACCGTCTCTCGGCCAGACGCCGCTTTTGCTAGCACATTGGCTACCTCGTTGAGACGCCTCAAAATGTGGTTGAGGCCATCGAACTTGTCCTCCAACTGGCGGACTTCTCGACAGTATGCTGCCATCTTGGCATCGTGGTAGCTCAACTCCTTCATGACTTGGTCAATGACCAGCTGGGAGTCACCCCAGACGTCGTGGCATCGGATGCCCAACTCAATGGCGATGCGCAGGCTATTGATGAGCGCCTCATATTCAGCCACATTGTTGGAGGAGGGGAAATGTATGCGGACCATGTACCTCATGCGTACCCCGAGGGGTGAAATGAAGACTAGCCCCGCGCCTGCACCTTTCTTCATCAGCGATCCATCAAACTACATCGTCCAGTACTCTTGGTCGACGATCGCTGATGGCATTTGGACCTCGGTCCAGTCTGCAATGAAATCAGCCAACACTTGGGACTTCATGGCCATTCGGGATGCATACGCAATGCCCTGACCCATCAGCTCGAGCGCCCACTTTGTGATTCTTAAAGTGGCATCCTAGATGTGACTCAAAGTAGTGGCGCAACTTTCTCTTGGTGATGATGATGGCGTACAGGAGCTTCTGGATTTGGTGGTAGCGGGTCTTAGAATCGAATAGGACCTCGCTAATGAAGTACATGGGGTGCTGTACTTTGAGGGCGTGCCCCTCTTCTTCTCGCTCCACTACCAGGGCGGCGCTGACCACTTGCGTGGTGGTTGCAATGTAGAGCAGAAGGGGTTCCCCATCGGTCAGAGGAACCAGGATCAGGGCCTTCGTCAGAAGCTTCTTGACCGTGTCAACCTCCTAGGCCTCGGGCGTCCATTCGAAGTGGTCGGCCTTCTTCAGAAGTCAATAAAGGGGGAGACCTCCTATAACTCGATGTACCCCCTTTACGTTCTGAATCGGGCCCATCCTTGTGATGGCCGAGATCTTCTCTGGGTTGGCCTCGATGCCACGCTCAAAGATGATGAATCCAAGCAGCATACCCCTTGGGACCCCAAAAACGCACTTCTCGGGGTTGTGCTTAATGCCATTTGCTCGGAGTTTTGTGAATGTTAGCTCAAGGTCGGCTACGAGCTGGTCAGCCCATTTAGACTTGACCACGATGTCGTCTATGTCGGCCTCAATGATCTGCCTGATGAGATCTTCGATACACTTGAGCATACAATGCTGGTACGTAGCCCCAACATTCTTCAGACCGAAGGGCAATGTGACATAGTAGAATGATCCAAAGGGGGTGATGAAAGATGTCATGAGCTAGTTTGACTCTTTCATCGTGATTTGATGGTACCCAAATACGCATCAAGGAAGCAAAGGGTTTCACACCCTGAGGTTGAGTCGACTACTTGGTCTATGCGTGGCAAAGGAAACGGATCCTTTGGGCATGCTTTGTTGAGACCCATGTAGTCAACACACATTCACCATTTCCCACTCTTCTTTAGTACAAGAACAGGATTGGCTAACCACTCGGGGTGGTACACTTCCTTGACGAACCCAGCCACCAAAAGCTTCGCGATCTCCTCGCCGATGGTCCTACGTTTTCCCTCGTCAAAGCAATATAGGTGTTGCTTCACCATCTTGGAGCCTAGGTGGATCTTCAAGGCATGCTCAGTGACTTCCCTCAGAATGCCTGGCATGTTAGAGGGTTTCCACGCAAAGATGTCTCTGTTGGCATGGAGGAAGCTGGCAAGCGCGCTTTCCTATTTGGAGGAAAGCGTGGTGCCAATGCACACCACTTTGCCCTCGGGGTTGCCAGGTTCTATGAGGACCTCCTTGGAGCCCTCCACTAGCTCGAAAGGCCTAGTCGACCGCTTGGGGTTGGGTGCTTCTTTGGCGACCTCCTTTCTGATGGTTGTGAGCTCTCCGGAGGTGACGATTGCCGCGACGAGATCGTAGCACTCGACCTCGCACTCATAGGCGCGCTGGAAGGAGGTGCCGATGGTGATGACCCTGCCTGGGCCCGACATCTTTAGCTTTAGGTAGGTGTAGTTGGCGACGACCTTGAACTTTGCGTAGCATGGTCATCCTAGGATGGCATGGTAGGTTTCGTAGAACCCAACCACTTAAAAAGGTGAGGGTCTTCGTCCTATAGTTGGATGGACCCCCAAAGGTGATTGGTAAATCGATCTGCCCAAGTGGCACAGCCTGCTTTATAGGCACGATGCCATGGAAAGGCGCTCCGGTCGGTCGGATGCACGCTCGGTCGATGCCCATAGCGTCGAGCATCTCAGCGTACATGATGTTGAGGCCGCTGCCTCCATCCATCAGTACCTTAGTGAGCCACTTCGTGCCGACGATTGGGTTGACCATGAGCGGGTATCTCCCCGGTTGTAGGACGCTCTCTGGGTGGTCGGACTCTGACCATCGGAGGAAGGTAGGCGTAGCCGGCTCAGCCATATAGACCTCGCAGCATGCTAGCTTCTGACGGCGCTTGGAGTCATAGGCTGCCAACCCTCCAAATATCATGAGGCAGACATCCAGCATTAAAAAGTAGCCATCCTTCCCCTTGGCGTCGTCCACGGTCGGGTCAGGGTCCTTCTCGTGCTTCTCTTGGTTGGAGCCTCTGGCTAAGAACCGCTTCATGAAGTCGTAGTCCTTGTATAGATGCTTGACGAGGAAGGAATGGTCCGGGCACGGCCCCTCGAGTAGCTTCTCAAAGTGGTTCGGGGTGCCCTCCATGGGCTTCCGACCCCCCCTGTGGTCGACGGCGGCCATGAGCGAGCCCTCGCGTTGCTGCTTGTTCTTCTTCATGATGGGACAGTTGGAGCCGCCTTCGCCGGCATCCTTGTCCTATTTTGCCTTGCCCTTGAGGCAGTCGAAGATCGCTCCGACCATCTCCTTGCCCGAGGCGTGGCTGGCGGCAATGTCGAGGAGCTCCTTGGTGGTTCATGGGCCCTTACGTCCTAGCTTGTGAACCAGGGACTCGTAGGTGGTCCCAGACAGGAAAGCTCCTATAACATCGGCGTTGGCGACGTTAGGAAGCTCATTGCACTACCGAGAGAAGCATTAGATTTAGCCACAGAGGGTTTCTTTGGCCTTCTATCTGCAGTTCTTGACATCCCATGGGTTCCCAGGGCGCTTGTGCGTGCCTTGGAAGTTCCCCACGAAGATCTCTTTCAGGTTCACCCAACTTTGGATTTTGTCGAGCGGAAGGTGTTCCAACCATGTTCATGTCGAATCGGCCAGGAACAATAGAAGATTGCGGATAATGAAATCATCATTATCCGCTCCACTATCTTGGCAGGCCAGCTGATAATCCTCAAGCCACAGTCTGGGGTTCGTTTCCCTAGAGTATTTTAGGATGTTGGTTGGTGGTCGGTACCTTAGCAGGAAGACGGCGTTGAGGATGTGTCGACCAAAGGCCTGAGGCCCCGGCAGGCCAGAGGTCGAGCTTCGGTCCTCGCCGCTGTCGTAGCATTCGCCACAACGAGGGTGATAGCCACGCCTAGCTCCCTCTCTTGGGTCATCGTGGGTACGTCTGCGGGCGTAGAGGGTGTCGCGTGCGTCACGATTGCGGCCGAGACGCTGATGCACCGGGACCACGGTGCGCTGCCTATAGCCTTGTGGCACCTGGTGGACTGACATGTCCCTGTCGAGGTGCTCTGAGGGCGTGCGCTAGCTGGCGTCGAGATCATGTTGCCAAGACAACGATCTCTCGGCCTGCTGCGTCGCCGCATGCTCGAGCAGCGTGCGAATCTCACGGTGGGCCCAACGGTCCTCGGGTATCATGGGCCCTAGAAGCCCACGAAGCAAAGCCACCACAGCAGCGATGTTCTAGCTCACCATTGTGAAGTGTGGTAGGGCATCATCATCCGCGATGATCCTCTGGTTCACATCATGAGCCATGGCGCACGTGCGCCCACCGTCTCCCTGGTGCTCAATCTCTCGATCGAGCTCCGCGCGTTCCTGCTCGAGCTGGAGTCGTGTTTCCTTGAGCTCTAGGTGTCGGGCATTCAGCTGCTCCCCCTATAGGAGGGGTTGGGCCCCTATCTCCCCTTCGACCTCATCATCGAGGTCGTCCTTCGGGGTAGCCTCCTCCTTGTGGATGCTTTCGATGTGTCCCTCGGGGGTATCTACCATAAAATACTCACAAGAGGGGTGATGGCTCCCCCTGCTGGAGTCAGATGCAGAGGGCGACTCCGTTTCCTCTATGAGGAGGTCGTGGAAAGACTCCACGACATGTTCGGTCATCCCCATGAACTCATCGTTCACGGGGAAAGGAGGTGCGCATTGCACCACAAGGTGGCTAGCAGTCTCTACGACATTGTGGAGACCGAGCGGGAGTGCTATCGGGGCGCTCCAGATGATGTATTCCCGAGAGAGCGGCTCCCCTCTGGCAAGCTGTGCCATGACATTAGCGAATGAGATGGCGAGGTGGCGCAGGTCCTCCTAGGATGGTTGGGGTCCCAGGCCACGTTTTCCTAGATGGTAAACGGTAAACGGGCGGTGACCCTCTGTTTAGCGTTTAGACTGTGTAGACGCCGTTTAGACGGCATCTAAACGGATTAAACGGTTTTGTTACTGTAGCAAGGTTTCAACAGTTTTGTATATATAATTATATATAGATGTCAATTTTACATGTAAGATACCTTGCATAATTCCATAAGTCACAGAACATGTACAAAACATGAGAAGGAAAAGAACATGAGTCACTGAGCGCACATACCTTGCATAATTTGAGTTTACGAACTTGCATAACTCCATGTCCACTCCTTTGACTCGATATAATCTATGCACATATAGGAGAAAATAAATCTGTGTGACATGCAAACTAAAGCCACATGCAATATGCCAATATTTGACTCTTTGCAAACTAAAGCCACATGCAGTAATATGAAAGTTCACAAATCGGTTGAGAATTAGGCAATTAGCGAAGTGGCAAGCATTAGGCAAATCACAAATGGTTCACAAACAACCAACACACAACATAGTTCTCAGTTCTCACAAGGCACAAATAGGACAACATTACACAAATAGTTCACACTCATAATAAAAAACAAGGCTCGATCATATCATATGACTTGGAGCAGCTCAATCGTCACTAGTCCCGGCCCTCTCCTCGCCTCATAGCTTTCTTTGTGACCACATCTTCTTGGTCGATTCAAACTCAATTTCTTCCTCGTCAATATGATCATCCTCGAGTTCAGGTTCAGAGTATATGTCTTCTTCAATCTCTCTTGGCTGATTCAGGTCTTGCACTTCTCCCAAGTAAAGTGACTTCCTCGGCACCACAAGTTTTCGCAATTAGGCGCCACGTCAGCCTGTAATGAGGATCAACATCATTGATTTCATCCTCTTCTCCACCTTCCACAATCCACCCTTGAGCATATGTTGCTTCTTCAGTAGCTAGAAGGGGATCCACCTTTTGGTTCTTCTTAGCCTTATCTTTCTTACGTGCATGGAGAGCATTGAATTGAACAAACACAAGTTGCTCAAGCCTCTCACAAGTGAGCCTGTTCCTTCTTTTAGTATGAATCTACAAAAATCAGATTGTGAAAGGAGTGTATACAACACAAATTTTGAGAATTTGAAGCTCTTCTTTATGAATTAGGATTTAGGATGCTTACCCTTCATGGCAACTCAATTTCTTTCACAACCTGATGCACTTGAAGTCAAGGATAGAATTCGATAGCCATCTTTTGTAATCTTGGTACTTGTGTTCCATAGTTTCCCCACCATTTGGCTGCAAAAATAGAAACAAAATAATTAGTGAAACTTGTGCCACCGATTCAACCAAACCCAATGAAGCAGCAATAACATAACCAACAACAAAAAATTACTAAAACTTGCATACCAGGATTCATGTCAAAGTCCTTATAGCCAAAGGTTTGCCACTTGTTTTCCAAAATGACCAACACGGTCTTTGAACCATGCACCTCCTCATTCGAGTACTTGGGCTTGCTTATCATAATCACCATGGTAGAATGTTTTCTGTTTGTTAAGAAGCCATCCATGACTTCCTCAGATTGAAAGATGGAGTCATCATTGTAGCTATAATAAGGGTTCAAGAAATAAGCGACCTTGTGAAGAGGACATCCAGCCTATTTTTCATCTTCACATCAATGATTTGCATGATAGAACTATACAACCCTGCTGCCCTTGGGAATGTTTCCAATAGCCACCTTGATGTCTCCCTTGGCCTTAAGGATTTCTCCATAAAGAAATGCCATTGATGGCTTCACATCCCCATCAACCATCGAAGGACTTTCACCAATGGCTCAAATACCCTCAAGCAAAGTGCAACAGAACTCCAAAATTTGGCCTCACCAAGGTGGCTGTGGCTTGCACTCCTTTTGCACTCTTGACATGGCTTATCTTCTCCCACTCTTCACTTTGAGACATCTTCCTTAGCTGCTCCTTCTTCTCAAACAAACTCGCAAGGTGAGAAAGTTGGATGCAAATCTAGTCACGCTTTGGCGAACAATCTCTCTTTTCTTTGTAAACTTCCTCATCAATGCCAAGGTCCTATGGTGTGCATAAATGAAGATTGTCAATGCCTTTGCTTGCTCAATTGTGGTCTTGAACTTCTTCATCTTTCCCATTGCTTCAAGCATCAAATTGATTGTGTGAGTTGCACATGAAGTCCAAAATATTTGAGGCCTCTCTCTGAGATAATAAATCCTTTCTTTGCCATGTTGTTTGAAGCATTATCTGTGACTACTTGAACTATATTGTCAGCCCTAACTTTGTCAATGCATTTGTTCACATACTAAAAATGAGTTCTCGGTGTGGGACTCATTTGAAACTTCTTTTGACTCAAGAAAGCTTGTACCAATGCTACAATTGACACACATATTCATAATGCTTCTTCGTTTATGATCGGTCAAGCATCTGTCATAATGGAGCAACCATTCTTGCTCCATTCTTTCTCATGTGCCTTCAACATCTCCTTTGTATCTTGAACTTCCTCTTGCAAAGCAGCTTCTCTCTCAACTCATGCTGATAAGGCTTCTTTGCACCCGGCCCAAAGCGACCGGCAGCTTCAATCATTTGATCAAACTCTGTATTATTGATTGCATTGAAAGGTACTCCTAAAAAAGTAAAAATTAATGCAATTCATGGTTAAAAACTTGGAAGTTAGGCAACAAAAATCAAATACTTGCTGCAAAGGCTGAACTGAAAGTCTGAAACAAACTTCATTGTGAACGATACAACCATCTTGCCACATATCTCTTGAACCTATGAAGTCTTTCTTTCTTGACATGCTCACCGATATTAAGTCGATGGAGCTTCTTCCCTTGGCCAACGAACTAGAGTCCATAGGCTTTGTGAAGTTGTCCATAGGACCCATCACACGTGATCCCGAGCCTCCAATCTCATCAAGCCAGCTTTTTTTCTTCCCGGTTACGCATCGACTCAACATCAATTGTAACACATCTCTAACCTCTTGTTCTTTCTCCCTTCTAGCCCTTTTAGCTCTCCGGACTCTTCAATAGCTTTCTGCACTTTGCTTTGTCCTCTTTGGTTGCATTGGGGCATGCACGAACATCTCCTTTCTTGCCATAAATATGCAATTTGAGCCTATAGATTCCTGCCTTCACAACCTTTGGGCACGACTTGCACTTGATTACATTCAAATCATTTGGATGAATCAAAACCCCATACTCCCACCCCACATCATCAGAATTTCTCTTAAGGGGGGGGAACGCAGTGGCTCTGGGTGGTCCACGGATGCATGCGAAGTCGATCCGGCGCAGATGACATCTTGCAAATGGCATGTCATCGACCTTTCAATCGAGCATAATGAGCAAGATTGATGCAATTCATGGTGCTAATTGAAGTAAATGGAATCGAGCAAGATTGAATCATAATGAGCAAGATTGATGCATAACAAAGCATAACAGAGCATATGAGCATAACAGAGCAAGATTGATGCATAATAGGGAATCGAGCAAGATTGAATCGAGCATAAGCATATGAGCAAGATTGAGAGCAAGATTGAAGTACTTAATCGAGCTAATCAGGAACAACAAGTAAATGGAAGAAGCAGACGAGAAAGCATTACACAGGATTGGGAGGCGATTCGGTCGGAGGAGGCATCAAGGTGGAGCTGCTGCCGCTGCTCGGAGGCGGCGTCACAATTTGGAGGACGGAGGCGCTGACGCTTGCAGCAGACGGACGGAGCCGCTGACGCCCATGCAGCTGGAAGTTAGCCTCGTCGCCTTGGCTGTATTTGGTCGGCAGCGTCTGAGAGGAGGAGAGCCACGACGCGAGCGCAGCTGTGAGGGTCGACCTCGTCGCCGGCCAAGACTGGGACGACCAGCGGCGTCTGAGAGTCATGGCATGGGCGCGTCGAGCTGAGCAGAACGGGAAATTTCCTCTCAACCCTAGCCTCCGGTGACTTGTACCCGCCCAAAACTTGTCGAGGAGCCCACCAAGGCGCCAACTCTTCCCCTCTTTGCTCCCGCCCGTTCCTCTTCCCGCCCCGCCCGGTTCCTTCCGCCTCCCTTTCTTTGCTCCAGCGATCGATTTGGGCATGGCCATCACCTAAACGCCCGTTTATTCCCGTTCCAGCGTCCATTCCGTTTTCCGCCGTCCCGTTTAGCCCGTCTTCGCGTTTATTCCCGTTTTGACCGTCTAAGCGGAAAGCCGTTCTTGTCGCTTGGGCCCTAAACTTCCACGGCACCACTGCCGTTTACCGTCTAAGCAACGTTTAGACGGCCGTTTAAAACCGTTTAGGAAAACGTGGGTCCCAGGAAGGTGCCAAGCTGGCGCTTCAATGTCCCGTAGTCGAAGTCGAGGAGCTGGTTGCTTCTGGGGGGCATGGGCCTCCGGTGCGTGCAGCTGTAGCTCCTCAAGTGCCTCGGTAATTGCATCGAGTCCGGCGGAGTGGAGAGGTAGGACGGCGGCGGAGCCATCGCCAACCCTCCTTCCGTTGTAATGATGAAGTCAGGGTCCCGAAGCGCGCGCGTCGCGCGCTTCAGGCCCAACTAAGGTCGTGACTAGCCATCCGAGGCACAGTGCGGGTGTCGAGACGCTCAAAAGGCCCCTACCTGGCACGCCAACTGTCGGTGTTTTGAGTAAACACCAACGAGTAAATTTCTAATATTGCTCATCGGCCCGGATGGTGTGCTAAGAACACACACGAGGTTTATCTTGGTTGAGGCGGAATGTCCCTACGTCTAGTTCGTTGCTCTTTGCGCCGTGTTACTAGCACTAAAAAGTTCATAGTAGGGGTTACAAACAAAGAGAGAGGGACAGGTCACAAGTCTCCGTGGAAAGAACGAATGGGTACAGAGAGCTCGGTCCTTTGCTTTCGGCTATGTGTTCGAGGTTCGGCGCTAGTGGCTTTTTTTTTCCGATGCCCCTTAGTGGGGTGCCCTGCTTTTCCTTTTATAGGCTAAGAGAAAGCACTGGTTATAGTGGGAGAAAAGAGGAGAAGAAGAGAGAGAGAGAGAGAGAAAGTCCTTCGGGGTCGTCGAGCCTTTCTTTTCCTTTGCTCGGGTCCCGCTGACACGTCAGGTGGTGACAGGGACAGCTCCATGCCGGGCGCTTGTCCACCGATGATGCCATGCCCTGGCATTGTCAGTGGGTCATGACGTCCCACTTCGCTCTGGTGGGTGGCACGACAAACCAGCGTGCTGATCAGCGGCCATACAGGGAGTAGGCAGCATAGTGACAACGCGTCTATCACTGTGGGCGATGTGAGTTCCCTATAATGACATGTTCTAGGGACGGGTCATGTTGAGACATGACCGCTCCCTGCACGATGCCAAAAGTTTGACCTTGGGTTGTACTTTCTGGTCCGTAGTGGTTGGCGGCGGCGTGAGCGTCCTTTAGTTGCCGTGCTCGAGGGATCGGGCGAGGCGGAGCCCGCCCTCAGACATCGGGCGAGGCGGAGCCTGCCCTCGGGGGTCGGGCGAGGTGGAGCCCACGA
This sequence comes from Miscanthus lutarioriparius, assembly GCA_904845875.1. Classification (NCBI taxonomy): domain Eukaryota; kingdom Viridiplantae; phylum Streptophyta; class Magnoliopsida; order Poales; family Poaceae; genus Miscanthus; species Miscanthus lutarioriparius. Next base: position 27,548,648 of record CAJGYO010000009.1, on the reverse strand, counting down.
CCTCGGTGTCGGGTGAGGTGGAGCCTGCCCTCAGACGTCAGGCGAGTCGAAGCCCGCCCTCAGCGGTCGAGTGAGGTGGAGCCCGCCCTTAGTGGTCGGGCAAAGCGGAGCCTGCGGCCTCGATGTCGGGCGAGGCGGAGCCCATCCCCAGAGGTATTGCAAGGCGGATCGCACGACCTTGGGGTTGGGCGAGGCGGAGCCTGCCCTTAGAGGTCGGGCGAGGTGGAGCCCACAACCTTGGTATCGGGCGAGGCAGAGCCTGCCCCCAGAGGTCGGGCGAGGCGGATCGCACGACCTTGGGGTCGGGCGAGGCGGAGCCCGCGGCCTGGATGTCGACTGAAGCTGTAGTTGCACCTTTGACTGCCTGGATGGATTAAAGTATAACGACCATTAGCCCCTCCTCTTCGGGTACCTTGTATTGGTCCTCGACAGTTTGATTCCTTGCCTTTTCTTTTGGACCGACCAGAATAGAGAGAGGCTGTGAGCATGAGGGTGCTAACACCCTGCTGTTGCCGTGGCCGTCGGGTGCTCGGCTCGGCTCGACGACAGGGAAGCCGGGAACGGAAAGGGGCGCAAGCGTCAGCACTCAGCAAGGAGCGTCGCCGGCGTCGGTGCCTTGCCGCCACTGCCCTTGCTTCGCTGCCTCACTGCGTCAGGCAAAACGCCGCGGCTTCCTTGCCCCTCGCAGACTCGCGCGCGGCCATGGTGAAATTTCCCGTGGAGACTCGATTTGCATCCTTCTCCTAGAAGCAAGCTGCGACATGGGCTTGGGACAGTGGAGGGTGCCTTCTTTTGGGCCAAGGGGGGTGCACAAAGGGTGAAAAATTGCTCCTTACAATGTAGTTTCAATTTTGGCCTGGGTGCCTGAGCATCTAGTGGTCTCACCTGGGCTTCGCCCGTGGCCTTGCGGGAGCCTCCCTGGCTCCTACAACCTCCACCCAGACCTTCGCACCGACGCCTGGGCCATAGCCTCCGCCTGTATCGCCAGAGCCTTCGCCTTCGGCTGCCTTAGAGCGCCGTCGCCGCTGCTTCCAGAACTTCACCCAGGGTGGCCGACCGGACGGAGGTTCCCTTCTTTTTTCCCTGCACAATGCTCGCAAAACTTTGTTAATCGTTAGTTCTTAGCACCACTGTGAGCCTTGTAGCCTCCGCGACTCGTAACCGTGTCCCAACACACCTGCTTCCTCCTTTCACAAAGAATCCCTCTTTATGTTATTTCTTTGTGTTGTGGAAAGCAGAAGCAGGCATTGCTTGCGGCTATGGCTAGGAATTTTTCAAAAGGTGTGCACACAAAGGCAATGGACGAGGACTGACAAATAAAGCCCATGTACAGAAGAGCATATAGAGGTTGAAGCAAAGAACGTTTTGTTTTTTAATGGTGTCCTTGCATGACACCAGATAAGCACTCAAGGAGACAAGGTATTTCTCGATCCTTACTATACGCTGCACACAATCGAGTAGTACCGAATCTCCTGCCTCTCTTCTTTCCACAAATAACGATAATGTGATGACAAGTCTTTTGTTAGGCTTTTGAGGACAAAATTACTGCTTCCATTTTAATTATCACAGTCGTTTTAGACCGTATACTACATCTGTTTTTTGGCTCGAAACAAGCTGGCGAAACTGATGGAAACGGCAGGAGCAAGCGAGTCCATGGAAGGAAGCCGTAACCGTTCAGACCACGCCGCGACGGTGCCGCTCTGTGTTCTCTGGCGGTCTCGCCCCATCCGCAGCCACATTTGCTCACTGCTGGGCTGAGCTCTGCTCTCGCGACACCAACTCGCACCACCGAGGGGCCAAGGCTCGCTTGACCACCAATCCGGCTAATCTCCCACGCACCAGCCCATTGCGGTACCTCGGCCTTGGCAGTAGCAGCTAGCAGGGCAGGATTGCAGTGCACTTAATAACGGGTTACCAATCCGGCTAATCTCCCAGTGCACTTGATAGGAGGACAAAATCAGGAAATTAACTTTTTTTTAGAATTACACAGTTGCCCACAACACTACGTACACTCAACCCTATGAACACACGTGACGCAAACCCTACCCCTACTAGCACCTCCAAAGAACTGAGCCGGCAAATCACGAGATCCACGAAATCACCAAAGGCGTCCTCATCGTCGACGGGAACGTCGCTCTACCTGCGAAAAGCGTATTCTTTGTTAAATTATGGAATAAATCCAGAAAAATACGAACACCCATGTCAAGTCGAGAACTTAACTTAATATAACATGAAAAAGTGACCTTAGCCCCTACGTTGTGATGCCAAAAATCAAATAACGGGTTTCACTCTATGAAAATGTGTATCGCTCCTTCTATGATGCCGCAGCGGGAGCCGGGAGGCATCACCACTGGGTCCTGCATATTCAGACTTTTCTTTTCTTGTGTCTGCTGTGCATGTCTCTCTGCATGCAAGCAAATATTGTTTATTGAATTGGAACCGGTACCAACAGCGTAGAGAGTAGTGCTCCAACCCTTTCTTTATTTCAAGCACTAGGTCTTGGAACATGTTGTTGAGGGTGGAGGGCCTTATGACACAACACAGGGATAATCTTGTGAGTTACTGCACGTCCAATTGTGCGTGTAGTAATGGTGTCCCCTTACACACTTATTTCGAATGAAGCTAGTGAAGCTAAAGCTGTTTTTTGAAAAAAAAAAAACATTAGGTAAAACAACTTTTCAAATAAGATAGCAGATAGAGGATTGTGAGAAGCTAATATTTTAACTTCGCCTGGGGATCTATGTGAGAGAAGTTAAAAATAGATTTGTGGAGCTGCGGGAGAATCCGTACTAAAGATGTCCTAAAGAGACGCTGGAGTAGATATTATTATATATATAGGTCTAAGGCAATTCTTAGACGTGACCACAATATATCATCCTTAAGTTTTCTGGCCCAACCTAGGGTGGCAATTGGCATTGGGCCAAAATATATACTCCCTACCGGCCCAAAGGAGCACAAACACTTCCCTCGACCCCCGAGACCGGGGACGCGCCGCAATCTCCTATTCTCCTCCGTTCCTTTCCGCCGCTCACCACCAGCGGACGTGGATCTCCACTTCTCCAGGCTCTTCGCTGCTGCCAGGCCGCCATGGCAGGTCTCGGACTTCCAGTTCGCGCGGCCCCTGCGGAGGCCCTGGAGCGCTTGCGCGCTGCCGCGTTGGGCGGCTTTGCTGCAGGCCGCGGCCGCCAGCCGCACCGCACCGCACTGGCTGCCTGGGAGCCTGGGCGGTAATCGGTGACCTGGTCTCGCACACTCGCGCGGCTTCGCGGCGTGGCCGCGTGGGCACTGCAGCACGGGACGCGGCCGTCGGCAATAGGCAGAGGCGGCGTAGACACTTGACTTGAGGCTGGTTTTTAACTAGAAACAATGCGCGGCGTTGCCGCGCGCTTGTCTGTGTTGGGCCAGCCCGCATACGTGAGTGAGTTTATACCGAGACCATCAGTGTGGGATGGGCCCATTTGCTTGGACTACGTCTTGGATAGAAATGATTGTATACATATTGGTGTAAATAATGTGTATAAGATGGTTCTATTTGTAGAAGAGATAAGATTCTGACAACTGTAACTACGTGGCACTAAAGTTGAGAATGTAATCGCTTAATTTGTTGCATAGACAGTAAAGCATTTTGATTTATGTAAAAGGTACAGATAATTTTGGAATAAGGAAAAACCGAAGCATTGATTTAAGGTTTGTCTATAACTGAGAAGAAAAAGGTGTGTCTATAACTGATAAGAAAAGAACAAATGGAGTTTTCTTATGTAAAGGTATTGTACCGCCGTTTTCAAGATTGCAAGTGCACTTGCTTGCTCACCAGCAAGGACAACCGTAAAAAAATAGGGCAGATGCGCCTGATACTTATTTTGTGGTGTATTGAACGGAGGCCACTTGTGCAAGTTGATTCGTAGAATCACATACAGATGCATCAACAGAGAGTCAGAGACAGGTAGGTAGCAAGACAGAGAGACGATAACCAAGAAGTCAGTAGCAGCAGCAAAGAGATCAGAATTTTTTTCAAGGCACCATCAGTGTGAAGTGCAATTAGGAAATTAAAAGAAAAGGGTAAATCACTTAGCAGTGGTTGCTCTGTGCTGCCAGTTTTGCTTTCTTTGTAGCGGGGTGACCCTGAATTATTGATCCTTTGTGTAATTACAATGGTGTACTTTGATTTTTTTTTTCTGTGGGTGAGCAAACTTGATAGATGAGCATGCATGCTTGGTTTCAATAACCGATTGGAAGTAAAAAGATTGTTTCGTTAGCAGCATATGAAGAAACCATTGTTACCAACCAGGTGTTACAATGTTACCAAGGCCCATGGAGAATGGGCGTGCAACATCTGAGACTAAGTTCGCTAAAAAGATCGAGCCTCACTTATCATAATTGGAGTGAAGAGCACCAAGAAAATGTGGTACAAAAATAAACAAGCTGAAAATGCAAGAATGCATTCACATATGATGATATGATGCCAATGAATGAACAAAGAATGTTTCAATGGTAGCATGTTCAAACAATTTGCATAAATCAATGAAGGAAGAACCGATAAGATGCTTGTAACCATTATTTTCAGAAATAGTGCAGCCAAAATGCAAAGGCTCAATTACTTTACAGTTATTATTATTAGAGACCAATCTGAGGTTGCATATTTATCAGATAATCTCTTTAATAGGAATCTTGCACCAGAAGGAATGATCATAATCCAAATTTTATTAAATTCCAATAAAAGCAGCATGCAAGGTCATAGAACTTAGAAGCTTGTTAGAAATGGAACATACATCACATACAACGTATTTGTACATTTGTATTACAACATTGTGACTGGAACCTTCAGATATATATATGTGTTGATAACTGACCAAGTGCATAATTCTAATCAATGAGGCATTGAGCTTGATTTGGCCCAAAATATTAGTAAAATTAATTACTTGCTAGCTAAGATATGAAATAATTTAGATACTTGGCCTCCGATTGGATCTCTTGAGGAACCTGCATTATAAAATCAATAACTTCTCTTAGAGGCATTAAATCAATGTCTAAGTAAAGTACATGGAAAAAACAAATAAGTATATCACGCATGGCTCAAATAGGCACATAATGCATTCGAAACGTGCAATATTGCTCCTGCTCTCACATTGGTTTCAATTAAAGAACAATAATTGACATACTTCGGAAAGCAAAACATATTTGACGCCCTCCTTATTTGCACAGAGAGAGTAAATCAGAAGAGAGAGCCCTCGCTGATGATAATGTGATGAAAACTTGGGAACTAATAGCAGTGGATAATAAAATTAACTACATATATAAGTAGAGAAACATAGAATATATCTAAGCAACACATACATGGTCATTCCTTAGTTTGCAGAATTCTTTGTCATGCCAGGGACATCGAATCATTTGTTCTTGCAATGGGCGAGCTGGAGAAGCTGTTAGCAAGTTCAAAGAGGCTAGGATGGTGAGGTGACACAACATGGAGGAATGGAGAGCAATTCTGTTGCAAAAGAAGTTGGACAACCAAGAGAATTACAAAATGGATGGCTGAGGTAGAAGCAAACAGCTCTTGGAGTTTCAACATCAGTTAGTGAAGATTGCTTTCTTGTCTGGATCCTATAAATGTAAAAAACTGTTTGACCTGAAATAACAAGGAATCTAAGCTTAAGGTACATATATTTGTCATTGAGTAATTCTAAGCAACAATTCCTACTTATCTGCAGATGCTTTAAGCCAAAAATATTACCAACTGTAATGTGACATGTTTTAGATGGATACCAAGAGCACCGAAACCTAGCCCAAGCTATAAAATATAGGCAGCAGGAAACATGAATTATTCCATTAGTATTTTCAGATGTCGAGAAATATCTGTCCTATTTTCATCCCTAATACATATAGGTCTTTGTATGAATTGGAAAAAAAAATATTGCCAAGACTGATGTTGGTGCTTAAGTTAATTTAAAATGTGTCCCATGAGTTGCTTCACATAAATCTAACTGAAAGAGGTGTATTATCTATAATAAGATGAACTTAAATCGTATCTAAATCCTCTAGAATGGTGACCGGATGCCTGTACTCCTAGTTTATAGAGTACAAAAAAGTAAGAAAAACTGAGGGGAGGTTTTAATATTTCTGCACTAAAAAAATCTCCATTGGAATCTCTATTTGTAGACTTATCAGTAGTTGTTTTTTATCTTCCCATGGCTCTGATATGAGGACGTCCCTGAAACGAATGATGCATACTCTATTTTATTTGAAATCGATGTCATTCTAGCAGATCAATCTCTATAGAACATTTAAATAACTGGAGGATGGAATAAGACACTTTGTACCTTAAATATGCTGCCGTATCTAGGAGGGTCATTTAATCGAGTGCCTTGCCTGCATATTCTGATAGAGGAAGTTGGAAAAGCACAGATCGAAGGAGAACGCACAAACATGTGACTTGGAATGAAATTTTGGGGTTGAAAACTGAATGGGGATTGATCCAAATAAACTCCTAAGACCAAAAGTATTCGTTAATGAAATTCTATTCCAAATCTCTAGCTAGCTAAAAATTAGCTCATGGTATCCAAACATGCCCTAAACACTGATGTTAGGGAATTTAGTTCGTATGGTGTTAGGCTATCAGAAGCATACCCGAGCAGGAGCCAGTGAAGATACCCAATCTGATGGATTTGTTGGAAGAAGGCCCAATGTATTAAACTGCAGAGGCAGTCATATCAGAACTTCAAATGCTTAGAGAAATTACAAGATAATTATGGGTGTGCATTTTAGTTTTGTGAATAAGGCGATGTTTTATGCTTGTAACCCTTGTACAGTTTGTAAATTATACACAACACTAATCATTCCTAAAAGGCTAAATTGAGTTCCTGTGAATTATTTTATTTACTAGTTCTGTAACATATATACTATTGCAAATGTGCAATTCAGACAAGAATGTGTGTGCCAGAAGCAAGTCATAAGGGTACCTTTTATGCTGCTGCTCATAACTAGCATCACTGTGAACTTGGTGAATGAATAGCATAAAACACAGACAAATCATGGGATGGCTAAAATTTTCGTGATCGGCTTGCTTCTTTTCTCTAGTAATACACTCGAGGACATCATCGTGTTCTCTTCAGTCTTCCGTTGGTGCCCGCGCGACTTCCCAAGCTTTCTGTTCACATCAGGGAGCACACACAGTTAGACAGCAATTCCAAAGCCTAGAACTACTTAGACGCTAGCTCTAGATAATCACTGAGGACGGCAAGATTATCAAGATCTGAGCCTCTCGCAAAACTGAAAGATATGGTTATCCTATCGTAGCGGGTAGGTCGCGCTGCGCGGCCTGGATCTACTAGACCAAGCACAAATCTGGCACCGAACGAACGAACCTGCGCCTTCCATGCAGTCTCGGAGTCCTTGCGCTGGCGCGCACCCGCGGCGTCGTCCTGCGAGCCAGAGCAAGCACGTGAATTGCGGGATACAGAGCCAAACCAGCGAAAAGGACGAACGGGGAGGAGTAGGGGTTGCCGCGTCGGGCGCGGATCTGGTGAAGCCGGGCGGGTCGGGGACGGTGGGGGAGGAGGAGGAGGCGTCGGGGAGCTCCACCGCCCAGCGGCGAGCTAGGCCCTTTCCCTTCTCCATCGCCGGCGCGCCGATGCTCGGAGATCGACGACCTGGTGCTCCGCCGCTGGCGTTTTTGCGGCCGGCTGCGTCTGGGATCGAGACGGGGACGGTCGCACGACGCGGAAGCCCAAGCGGAAGTGACCATTGGGAAGGATGTGGACATTGGACACCATGGAGGGGGAGAGCAGCGGCCGGCGGCGATACGCAGGCAAGAGGCAAGGGCGAGGGGAACGGGCAAAGGTCGGCCAGTGATTTCGGTAAAGTTCGAGGGTTTTTTTACAAAAACAAAAACCTGAGAGGAGGCCTGGACTGCGGGTTGATTCGACTAAAGTTTGAGGGTTTTTTTGAAAAAAAAACACGCCTCGCACGCTCTGGGCCGTCCGCGCGCCAGATCCGACGGCCGGGAACGACTGATGACGTGGCCACTCTCGCCGGCCAGCTTTTGGACCCAGGATTCATACGTAAAGATTAGGTAAATTCCATATTCTCAAATCCAAGCTTTATTTATTATTGAACTCCCCGATGTGAAAATTCATTAAATGAATGGTCAATTTTTGTACAGCTGCAATGTTGAACTTCCCAATCTAAAAATTCCGTAAATGATCGATTAATTGATTAGGTCTTTGCAAGTATCAAATATGAAGATATTTTATACAATTTTCTATAATTGAAGTCTTGCGTGAAAATTTTACCTCCATTATTGAAATAGAGGAAGTGGTAAGGTATGTTGCATTGATACATTCTTACCATTTTTGTGATTTTGTTGAATAATCAATTCTATTTTATTGATTGCATTGGTAGGTCTCTTTTTTACCAATTTTGTGTTTTCACCCATTATGTTATGGATTTAAGCATGGAAATGAGATATCATCTAAACTTATGCATGTATAGGCCAACACATTTATTTTGTGTAGTATAGCAACCAACAGAAAAGACCCAACTAATTTCTTCTCTATTAATATATACTAGGCAAAACTCTTGCCGGCACCTTTTTATTAAAAAAGGCGCAACTAGTGGAACGACAGTTTCCATTAAAACTAAAAAATGCACCTAAAGTTCGAGTTAAAAGGGCTCAAACATGGGTGGTTATTATGCACGACCAGCACCCTCCGGAGCCAACAAGTTCTTGTAGTATAGCAAACATCACAACTATGTTTACTTGTCCTAGTTGTCTGGTCCATTTCCGACGCTGCAAAGCTCGAGGAATGTATGCTTGACATGGAGTATTGCAGCAGAAACTTGTTCCATTCCTAATCGAGCTCGTGATGATGGCATGGAGCACATGAGGCCCAACTTTACCATTGGGAGGATGCAGTTCTGTATCATTTCTGGATTCCCACCATCCAGATCATTTTGTAGCATAGCAGGATCCAAAATCTCTGCTACGCCATGGGGACAATGGGCAGCCACATGTTTGTGAAGGTTCATCCCATCCTTGAATTTTTCATCAGTGGGACACTTTCCGGTAAACATCTCTAACAAAAGCACACCGTAGCTGTACACATCACCCATCGTTGATATTTGCGCACCCATGCCATACTCTGCATTTGAATTAAATTTTAATAAGGAAAAAAGAACTAATATAAGCAACTAATATATGCCAATATGATAGTGTGGTTTGCATAAATCTTATTACCTGGTGCAATATATCCAATGGAACCTTTTAGGTTGCCCAAACTCGTAGAATTAGCAGGTAGTGCAGTTGAATTAGCACACATGAATCTCGCTAACCCAAAGTCACCTACATATGCAGTCATTTCAATATCCAAAAGAACGTTGCTTGGTTTCAGGTCACAATGTATTACTGGAGTTGCGCACTGGTTATGGAGATAGTCTAAAGCATGTGCAATATCCAGTGCTATGTTGATCCTTTCACCCAAGGTTAGGAATCTTTGCTTATCATAACCATGGTCCTCTGGATGTAGCCACCTTTCGAGGCTCCCATTAGGCATATACTGGAAGATAAGCGCCTTGAAATCTGAGCCAGTTGGATCCACCGTAGAGCACAAGGTAATGACTTTGACAAGATTCCGGTGGCGAGTATTTCTTAATGCTTGGCACTCTGCAACGAAACTTTTTGGTGATCCATATAGGTTCTGGTTGAAAACCTTAATGGCAACGGGATCAGTGTTAAATGGCAAAATGCCTTTGTAAACAGCCCCAAAGGATCCCAAGCCAACCAAGTTTAGTGGAGAGAACCCATTTGTGGCCTTGGCAATGTCTTGATACGTTATTTTGTCTATATGCACACTGGAGTGTTGCAAACCTCCTGGCTCCCCTTTTCTCCTGACAATAATAACCACAAAACATAACAGCAAAATTATAAAAGCAGACAATACAACTGGGACCACTATCTTCCAAACAGCAGGCTTGTTTTCTCCCTTGTATCTCAATTCTGGGCAAAGGGACAGACTTGACCCTGGAGCATTTGAGCATAACCTGTGCTTTCCTTTGAGGGAGACCCTGCTGGAATTGCCAAAGATACCCCCTGATGGTATTGGTCCCTCTAGATCATTGAACGAAAGATTGAGTGACTGCACAGAACTCAGCGATGCCAGGAACTCTGGAATTTTTCCTGACAAGTTGTTCTGAGAGAGATCCATTTCCGTGATGCTTTTCAAGTTCATGATAGATTGTGGAATATTTCCAGTAAGAAAATTCCCTTCCATGTGAAGAACTTCCAAAACCACACACTTCCCTAGGGTGGATGGAATATCGCCAACCAAACGGTTGTTGGAGATACTAATGCTTACAAGGTTGATGAGGCTGCCAACCTCCATTGGTATGGGCCCAGTAAAAAAATTATCTGACAAGTCCAAGCTTTGTGAGAGTGAAGAAATACTGAAGATGGCACTTGGCATGCTTCCATCGAAGGAATTATGAGAGAGATTCAGCTTCTCTAATTGTCTCCATGGACCTAAACTCTGAGGTATCCCCCCACTGAAGTTGTTCCCATCCAGATGAAGCTCGTACAGTTGGACAAGGTTACCAATAGATTCTGGAACATGGCCTGAGAGCTTATTTTGTGCAAAGCTTAGAATCAGTAAATTGCTCAGATTTCCTATGGTATGCGGGATGCTTCCTGTGAACAGGTTCAGATCCATTAACAGTACCGTGAGGCCCGTAAGGTTTCCAATCTCCAATGGAATTCTTCCAGTGAATTTGTTTTGTTTGAGCCACAGCTCTTCGATCTGAGAGGGAAGGTCACCAACAGCACTTGGCAGGCTTCCTCGCATACCGTTGAGTGCAGTTTGCAAGGGATGAGAGGAAGCTCCAGTCACCAGCTTCAAGTTGGTTGTTGGAAAGATCAAGGCCCCGCAGGTTTGACAAGGACCCAAAGGATGGCACTGTCCCAGTGAGTTCAGTACAACAAAGATAAACCATTTCCAGCTTGGATGCATTTGCAAGAGAAGCTGGGAGTGGCCCATTCAATTGTGTTGTTGATAGGATCAGGCTCTGCAGATTTGGAAGCCTGTAGCCAATGTCTGGTGGCAGGCGAGCGGTGAGCGAGTTGTTGGCCATCTTGAGAATTTTCAAAGATGAAATGTTGAAAATCGGCTGGGGCACTGTTCCAGACAAGTTGAATGTGAGAATCAGTCTCTGGAGAGAAGGAATATTGCTTAGGCTCTCTGGGATGGTTCCAGCTAAGTTGTTTATCGCAAGTGACAACCTAATCAGAGAGGAAAGGTTGCCCAGTGAGGCTGGTATTTCACCGGTAAGACTATTACGAGATAGAACTAATATTTTAACAGGTGCTGCAGTTGCAGTGACAGGTGGTATAGAACCAACTAGATTGTTTTTGTCAAGGTGAATGGTAGTCAGCGTAGAGGTGTTGAAAAGTGACGGAGGGATCTCTCCGGTAAGGCCATTTTGCATGAGCCTAAGCACTTGAAGACGTGTACTGTTTGCCCAGAATTCTGGAATCCCACCTGTCAGCTGATTGACACCAAGGTCGACACTGATAAGAGATGGGCTGCTGCCCAACAGCAAAGGTATATTGCCTGTGAGGGCATTGGTAGACAGCCCAAACCCAGAGGGAATGCTTCCTTGCAGCTTATTGTTGTTGAGTGCAACTTGCTGGAGGTGAATGCAATGGTTTAAGTCTGGTGGGATCTCACCTTGGAGAGAGTTGATGCTCAGGTTGAGGTAGATGATTTGGCTCAGGCACCCAAGCTCAGCTGGGATGCTTCCATGGAATCCATTGCTTGACAAGTCAAGGCTTGTAATGGAGCTTAGGTTGCCAATGCATGGAGGTATGGCACCGCCGAGGCCTTCAGAACTGAGGTTTAGCGCGATGACTCGCTGTGGCGTCTTTGAGCTGCATCACTACGCCAGATTCGCACAGTAGGAACGGGGGCATTTTTACTGTACGGGCGGCTGTGGTTGAGGGCGCCCCTACAGTGGGCGTCCTCGGGCCCCAGCAGCCCAGCCGCCCCTACAGTTGGGGCTGATCTGTAGGGGCGGCTCAATCACCAGCCGCCCCTGCAGTGCCCATTTGTAGGAGCAGCTGCCACCAGCCGCCCCTGCTGTTCGACTGTAGGGGCGGCTGAATCACCAGTCGCCCCTACTGATGGCATACGAATAAATAGCAGCCACCCCCTTTTTCCACCTCGGGACACACTCTTCTACAAAAAGAAAAGTTGGGAGGCCTTGGGCTCCTCCTAAAAATTGCTCTACTAAGGGAGATGTTTTGATCTCAAATCCTTTGGTGGAGAGGCTCTAAAAGGTAAGAAAATGCTTCTCCAACTCTTTATTTGAAGTTTAATTCGTTGGTTAGTGAGTAATTTGATTTTTGGTTTTCTCTCTCTTTCATAGAGCTTGAGCTAGTTATGAGTGAAATTGGACCCTAATTTTTACTATACTAGGATAAATTAGGTAGGGAAGTAAGATTACACCCTTTGTTAGTACATCTTTGTTGATTTTTGTGTAGTATTATTGAAGTTTGGTGCATGTGTCATGAAACCCTATATCTAGATCTAGATCTAGGATTTTGTTTTTTTTCTTTTTCAATTTTTTCTTTATGTGACTAGGGTTTGCATGTAGGTGAATGTGTAAGATTTTAATTGTTTCTAATGTGTAAAATATCCTCTACCATGGCTACTAGTTATCATTTAATATTTATTTTGATTCATTTTTATAATGTGTGTTTTTAATTAGTTATGGATAAATAGGCCATTAATTAATTATCCTCTACCATGAAATTGGAATGGAGTTTGCATGAAAGGTAGTGGATGAAATATTAAATGTTGCTAATTGTTTTCTTTGAAATTGTTTATTTGAACCAATTAAATTATATTTTAAAATATTTATGCATTAATAGTTAATTAATTAACTATCCTCTACTACCATGGTGTGTGTCTCAGGTATATATAATTATTCTCGAGTAATATTCTTTCTTTGTTTGTTTTGTTTCTATAAGATGGACTATAGGAACTCTTGGATATATGGTTCGTTAAGACACGACGCTCTTTTTCGTGATGAGGTGGACAAATTTATCAAAGCCGCAGAGAAGCATGCATCGACGTTGAAAGAGAATAGTGACACAATTATTTGTCCCTGCAAAGATTGCAAGAACCTTATTGCATTTCGAGATGTGAGTACCATCAAAGAACATCTGATTAGGAGAGGATTTGTTTCGGACTACACAGTATGGATTCATCATGGTGAAACCGTGGTTGTTGATGACAGCGACGATGATCTAGCTGATGAAACTGAAACCCAAGCATACTTGTCCCGATTCATAGACGATCTTGAGCAACAAATAGATCGTGACTATGGCAATCAACAAGGTGGTGGCTTTGGCAATCAACAAGGTGGTGACTTTGGCAATGAACAAGGTGGTGATGATGCTGGTGGTGCCAGCAATGATGGCGAAGCACGTGAGGGGGATGCAGATGACGGTGACAACTTGGACGAAGTGCTTGGGGCCTTTGGACCAGAAATATTAGAAAAGAGCAAGAGAGGTCTAGAAAATCTTGAGAGGGTGACAAAAGCATCGAAGAAGACTGTGTATGATGCTGAGAAGGGCTGTCTGACATACTTCACACTGCTACGTTTGTGCTTGAGCTACTCATTCTGAAGGCTAAGTACGGCTGGTCGGACTGCAGTTTCGATGATATGTTGTGCCTCATGTCACGGTTGCTCCCACGGCCAAACACAGTTCCCGCCAACACATACCAAGCGAAGAAGGTTATAAGTCCACTCACATTGGGGGTTGAAAAAATCCATGCATGCCCCAACCACTATATCCTTTTTCGGCGTGGCACATCGTTCGAGACTTTAGATACATGTCCTAGGTGTGGGGCTAGTCGGTACAAGAACAATGACCTTCAAAGTGTGGTGGAAGCCTCCACAGGAAAGAGGAAGAAGGGTGGGAAGAAGGTGGTGCAAGAATCTCAGCCCCCAGAGAAAACTCCATTAGGCAACGATGCAAATAAGAGAAGAATTCCTGCCCTGGTTATGTGGTACTTGCCAGTGACCGACCGCTTGAGACGTATGTTCCTAAACCCTAAGGAAGCTGCACTGATGACATGGTGGCAGTGGGATGATGAGCGCAAGGTGGATGATGATACGATCGCACACCCGGCCGATTGTAGCCAGTGGCAAGCGTTCGATGCCAAGTACAAAGCAGAATTCAGTGATGACCCACGGAATGTACGGTTCAGCTTGAGCACCGATGGAATGAATCCCTTCAATGAGAGGATGACCGACCACAGCACATGGCCAGTCATCTTGACCATGTACAACCTCCAAACGTATTTGTGTCAGAAGAAGAAGTACCTTCTCCTCACAATTCTTATCTCCAGCCACAAACAACCAGGCATTGATATAGACGTGTTCTTGAAGCCTCTGATGCAAGAAATGGAGAGGCTATGGAGGTATGGGGAGCCGATGTACGATGCATTCCGGCGGGAGGACTTCATATGCAAAGCAATAATATTTGTTACTACCAATGATTACCCCGCGCTGTTTGCCCTGTCTAGACAGTTCAAAGGCAAGACTGGATGCTTAGTCTGTTTGGATGGTACTAAATGGGTGTTCCTAGATGGATCCAGGAAGATAGTTTACATAAGGAACCGACGCTTCTTAAAGACAGGTCACAAGTACCGTGGCAAATTGTACCTAAGATACTATGGCAACATCCCGGAGGATGAACCCCCTCCAGAGAGACGTCGTAATGGAGAACATGTGTTCAGAATGGTCCAAAATATACACGTCGTCTATGGAAAGAAGAATCCAGATGGAACGATCAGAGATAGAAGCACACCTCCCATCGAAGGCGTACCATTCAAGAAGCAATCAATCTTCTTTCAGTACCTGCCTTATTGGCCAGACTTGGAGGTCCCCCATGCCATTGATGCGATGCACGTGTAGAAGAATGTCTTTGAGAGTCTCATGGCTACCTTGATGGACACGGGCAAGTCAAAGGATGGTCTCAGATCACGGAAAGACATGGTGCAGCTAAACGTGATGTGGGAGCTTTGGCCGATACAGCAGGATAATGGCAAGTACAGTCTTCCCGCAGCCGGTACAGCAGGATAGTTGGCAGCCCTCTGGATGTTCCCAGCAGTCAAGGTTCCAATGCAACCAGAACCCCCGTCGATCGCATATGGGCGCCAACCAGTTGCAAATTGGTGGTTCCAATGGATAGGCAAAACATGATCACTGAGGTGGCAACGGGCGTGGCACATCCTCCGGGCGGCACGTGGCACAATAGGGACATCCTGCGGGACTACACTCGGGTCGAGGTGCATACCGTGAAGCCCAAGTTCATGACTTGGAAGATAGAACACCCTACTCCCGAGGGGCTCGTGTTACTCGGAGACGTCATGAACCAGTTCATCCTCTGGCACAGACGGGACATTGTATTGACCGAGTCTTCGCCAACTCCGACTGAAGTTCATCCTCTGGAGCGACCCGTCGAGGACAGGGTGGTATACTCACCGGCCCATGACCATGACCACCACACGCTAGAGACTTCTCCACCTCGTACCGAGCAAGGGCATGATGACATGCCACATCCTTCTCCACCTCGTATCGAGCATGGGCATGATGACATGCCACGTCCTTCTCCAGCTCGTACCGAGCAAAGGAATGATGAGATGCAACATCCTTCTCAACAAGCGCAACCGATACATGAACAACAAGTGTCTCATGAACAACAATTGCCTCGTGAACAGCCGATACATGAAGAACAAGTGGCCCCTGGAGCAGGTGATGCACAAGTTGACAAGGACGTGCTCGAATGGGAAGCTTGAAACAAAATCCCAATCAAGATAAGGCCATCGTATGTGGGCATTAATGACATCTCGTCGGTGCACAAGTGGATGGTCCATGACCAGTTCAAGCCTAAGAACCAAGTAAAAGAATTCAGAGCACCAACATCTGAGGAGGGCACCACTAGCAAACTGCACAAAGGGTTTAACAAGTATCCAGCTGTTGATAACCTCAAATGGTCAAATGATTGCCCGGATAAATATGAAAAAGGCAAGAACTTCCTACCAAACCGAGTCATACAGTGCTTGCCACGTGGAATGAGAAAGTTCCACGATTGGTACTTGCGTGCTCAGATAACAGAACTAGAAATCTTACAAGCATGGATCCCTGCCGGCACATTTGGAGCCCCAGGTGGGCAAATTGCCGTTGAGTTTAAGGATATCCAGGCATGCTTCCACCTCAGACGAATGGAAATGAATCTATTTCGCATATGGTGCCTGTAAGTCCTTGCCCTCTCGATATGATATCAATATAATCTTTTGATTTTGTTGTAACTAACCCGCGCCGTGATTTGTAGAATGCAAGCGGACTTTGTGAAAAAGAGGCCAGCTCTGAAACACGGGTATATAGACCCTTCACCTATAGCATCAACAAATTTTAATTACCTTAAAGAGTGGAAACTAGATTGCAAAGAACTAGGAGCTGGAAAGACACTTAAGGAGAAAGAGGACATCAGGAACAAGAAAATATTGGAAGAGTCCCTCAAGGTTGCGGCATCCATTGCCCTATGTTTTAAAAATCTCCAACAACACGATAATATATGGATACCATACCACTTCAAGTAAGTTCGACTGTATACTTAGCTTTGTTCAATATATTTTGTTCGATGCAAAAGAGCTTATGTGTTCCTTCTATGACTAAATTCATGCAGCAATCACTGGATTTGCATAGGCATCTGGCTCTCACATAGCATGGCATGGGTCTTTGATTCAGCAGATTTCCCAGTCAAGACATACAAAGACTTCATAGCAATTGTCAAGACGTATACATATTGACAATCCTCATTTTAGCTACTATGTTTGTATACATACTTGTAAGGTTCAATGTGGGATACTAACAAGTTGCATTTGCTAAAACCATTGGAACAGGGCATTCAGGCACTATGTCTAGGAACATAAGGGGATGCATCATCCAAATAGGAAGGAAAAGTTGTATGTCAAAACTCTATGTGCGGTAAGTGTCATTTACTTTGGTACTCCATATATTACGTGTCTGTCAATAGCATTACTTAACATCTCCAAATGCAAAACACACAGTGCCCCGAGCAGAAGCTTGGGAGTCTACATTGTGGATACTACACATATATTATGGTGAGTACCATC
Source organism: Miscanthus lutarioriparius (assembly GCA_904845875.1). Taxonomy (NCBI): domain Eukaryota; kingdom Viridiplantae; phylum Streptophyta; class Magnoliopsida; order Poales; family Poaceae; genus Miscanthus; species Miscanthus lutarioriparius. The sequence continues at coordinate 27,531,456 of CAJGYO010000009.1, read as the reverse complement.
GGTGGCTACAACAGAAACCCCAATCTGGTAAGTTTGAACCTCTTCGCTCGTAGTATGAAAAGTTGGCATATGTTGTGATATAGTAAACCTAAACTTGTTCTCTTGTAGTTGGAGAAAGATAAAGACACGAGAAGGAACCCATACAAGGATGACGAGCTCGTAGAGATGGTCGGCGACCTTTGCAACTTCATAATGGACTAGATTGTGTACCATAAAGGCACTTACCATCATCTTCTTTCTGACTTAGGTAGTAATCCTCTATACCAACACCTTCGTGAGACTGATAGGCTAGCCCTAGGCCGTTGAAGAACAGTCCTCATCTTTCAAGGAGGATACAGAAGAAATCGATGCACTGCTGAGCTCTGATTATGACAGCGATGAAGATGATGTTGTGAGTACCGGGCGTACTCCGGATCCCTTTGAATCATCTTCACTGCCAAGGTTTAAGACAACTAGTCAAGTTATAATGATGGACTTTGTTTCAGACGTATGGTTTTGATAGGAGGACCTATTCTCTTGGTTTGACGGGTCTATTTTTAGAGGTTGTTTTAATTCATGGACACAAGGTGTTTGGAGTTATGATTGTGAGAAATTAGTTTGCTAATTTTGATTATTCCCTTGCGCCTTTGTTATCACAGTTCGGCACATTATGTTTTCAGGACGCAGTGTCAAAGGTGCTGTTGTTTCAGGACGTAGTGAGTTTTTTCCTCGTAATCACCTTCATGGTATTTTATATTAGGAAAAGAACTCATTATAAGAGCTGCTGCTTGCTCGTCTGCCCGAGATGATCTTTAACCAAACAGCCCCTCGAGTTCACCGTGCTTTTCTTCTCCCGTTCACAGTACACGCCGCGTGCGCGCGCTCTGCCTCTCGTGCGACAACTGGGTGACTGCTGCCGCCGTCCTGCACCAGGTGAGTTGATTATATGATATAAATGTTTAGGTTTAACTTCAATATTCGGAGCAACTACCTTCTAGCTACGAAGTATCCTGGGAAGGAGCTTGTGCAACGGTATGGTTCTGCTTCTCTATGCCTTACTGTCATTGCCTTCTCTTAAGCTTCAGATGTCTTGTGTTGTTGCACTCTTTGTGGAAAAAGGCATAATCTGAAATCCACTTGATCTCCTCATGGATAAAACATGGATTTTTTTGAATTATTTATATTTCTGACAGTTGAAGGTTACCAAGGCATCACAATCTTTCCAGGGTATGTTTCTGAATTTTACTTTGAGCAAACAGTCAAGTCTTGAATTTTACTTTGAGCAAATAGCCTAGTCTTCTCCAATTTCTTTTTTATCTCCAAATCAGTGAAGTCATTGGGTACTAGTCCTTGCTGTTTTTGCTAACAGTATACCTCTGTTTCACATAAATCTATTGAAATTGATGATGTATGTGTATGGTTCATTCGCTGCAACATTTTACAACCTGTTTCTGTTGTAATGCCCATATAAGCCGTGAACCACTTTTTGATTTGAAGACCCAGTTGTTGATTCATTTTGTAAGAATTAGTAAACGTCCCAGTGACAAAACAGTGAGCTTGCTAGTACTTATGACAAAACAGTGAGCTTGCTAGTGACAAAACAGTAAACTCCCCGTTTGAGCTTATTGTCTTTCAGTTAGTAATGGTTTTTTTAACTAACCTTAGTTATATAAACTGCACAGTTGTGATTAGTAACTTTAGGCTTGGTTTTGGGCTGCTTGTGTGTTGCTAATGTGCTCGCGCATTTGGTAGTTCCTTGAGAGTAGGGACACTGCAATTCCATTTTAACTTGCAGCCCTGGCTGTTATTGTTTTTAACTTGCAGTCCACAATTGATAGTTCTGCAGTTGACTAATCACAACCATAATGTTACTAAAGTGATAAATACATTTTTTAACAATTTACACTTTTCACTTTGTTCAGGTGGGAGGTCCTAGCTAGAGGTAGCGTGATGCTCGATCGTGTCGGCAGTAAGAGGACCAGTGCTCGCTGATGCTATTTTGTTTTGGACAGATTCGAGACCTTAGGATAAAATAGCTTTGTGGTCACATGGTAAGAAATTGAAAAATAGATTTATCTTACTGATTTTTTTGTGGTATAGACTTTTCTTTTTGCAGTAGCCTTTGCTACTATATAGCTATTTACACCATACTATTTCTTTCATGCAGAGAACTCATAACAGAAGTGATGCAGCAAGTGAAGGTCACAATCTGCGTGCGAGGCCATAAAGTTGTGCTCAGATTGTAGAAGATCAGATTGATGAGGATCTTGATTGTGAATCAACTGGAGATTTCTTATGTGACAATGAAGGTATTGTAGCATGTCTTATATCAACTTGTCTTTGTTTATTTTTTTCATCTGTGTTTAGTTAGGTGCTGCTCTTGTACTGTGCTGACTGCTCTACTGTACATAAGTGAAAAAATACACTATTATGCTTAGTTAGGTGTTGCTCTAATGAATAAAATTTGTTCACACTGTTGCTCATACAATGTAGAGATCTTTGTATTTCTTTTATCCTCAAAGCCAATGTTTGTAGAATGTTGCTGATTGCACACCAATGTTGAGTTTCAGGAACTTCATGGTGGTGCCAGGCAGCAGCTTATCGACAACAAGGTGATCAAAGTGTTGATCCAGTATTTGATTGGTTTTTGATTATCTGGAGATAGCTTTATTGTTTTGGAGGCAAACAATCCAAATATGTAGCTAGGATGTGTATGATTGATGGACATCATGAGCTACTGATGTTGTTATGTGGCTACATGAATTGAATGAAAGCTTTTATAGCTAATGTGGTTGCTTCCTTCATAATAGACTATGTTGTAATGATGGACTTTTGTGAATTATGACTTGTGATGATGTTCTAAATAATGGTCTTGTGTTTGTGGATGTATATACAGCCGCCCTTATAGAAGTCCACTACAGGGGCGGCTGATATTACCGGCCGCCCCTACAGAGGGCCCTGTAGGGGCGGCTGAAAACACCAGCCGCCCCTACAGAGGGCACTACAGGAGCGGTCAGGAAACCGCCCCTACAGAGGCACCCTCTGTAGGAACACCCTGGGAAGGGCGGCTGGCGCAGCCGCCCCTACAGAGGCTCTAGAGCCGCCCTTACAGTTAACTTCTGTAGTAGTGCATGAAGCTCCATTCCAGTTGCAGAAATCAAGTTGCAGAAATCAGTGGATGATCTGCTCCAGGAGCTTAAGGCTCCAGTAGGATCAGAGATTTGGGACTGGAAACAGAGGAGGGCTTCTCGGTCAGTATCAGGATCATCACTTGTTGCTAATGTCAAGGAATATGAGAACATGAATACAGCTAGGAGGGGGATGAGTTTCGATGTAGGAGTGACTAAGTGGGCCATCTTGAGGAATCCTAAAGGTCTAGCTCTTCTGATGGGCTCTAGGCAACTTAAAACTGCAAGCAGTAGCAGCCTTGCCTTATATATATATTTATTACTTGGGACTATATTACGAGCCACTAGAATTAGTATGGCCAACTCTCCAGTTCAAAAACAGTTTCTCGTCCTTTCATGTATGTCATGGTCTGGACAATTCTATTATGGAGCAACTTGGCTGGCTGGTTGCTTTAGAAAACTGCTGGCAGCTGGAGCTGCAGTAGCAGCGGAGGGCCGAACGGCCCTATTGATTTGTTGCCACTATTGTTGACCAAAATTTTCAAGTAGTACAATCGTGCATTTATATACAATTAATTTGACCTTGTGTTGCAGGCTGAATTACGTTTTTAGTCCCTGCATATTGTTAAACTGTTCATTTGATACCACTGATTTCTTTTTCTTCCCCTAAACTCTTCGTCTTTGGCTTGAGCTTACAAACAATTTCATCTTCATTGCTGTTGCTCCCTCGACAGGAACGTGCAAGCTGCTCTTTAGGAACAACTTTGCGATGCTTATGCATAGAGCAAAGAAAAAGTATTTTCCTCTTATTGAACATTGGCTACAAGCCCTCCTTTGACTTATGTCTCTTTTTACGTTCCTTAATCTCTTCTCTTGCTCTTGTTCTGTACTGTAATTTTTTATTTATTTATAATTAATATAATATATTTATAAGCAGTAGGGAGCAATTCCTGTTGATCCCTAAAAAAAACTCTTCGTCAATGTCCCTACTCGTAATATGGTGATATAATAAGTAACACAAAAATTCGTCCTCCTATACCATAAACTTAGGGTTTGTTTGGATCGACCAATGCTAATAGGTAGCTGTTACCTGCTAAAATTAGTACAAGTGGATCTAGACATGTCTTCAAATAGAACAACTGACTATTAGCTAACATGTTTCGTAACTATTAGTTTCACTAGCAGATTTGGGGCTACTAATAGGTGCTAATAGGTTTGAGCCTTTCTACTACCTATTAGCAACATGTTAGTTGGTGGATCCAAACAACTCAGATCCTTACTAATAGTTAGCTTCTAAACATGCCCTTAGCCTTTGTTCATCATTACAACACATGATCAGCACTTGGCTGAAAACAGAATATGGTTTGCCAATATTGGTTTCTTTGTTTCGGTTGATACAAGTAATTTGAAAATATTTGTAGAATTTCATAAATTTGAGGTTTTGATGAATTCTTTGCAAGATATTGGTTCTGGAAAGACACACACATCGAAGACCAAGTCAAGTCAAATTAATGTTATCATATTTCTTTTTCAAATAGCAAATAAGGTTCTTCGAGGAATAGTCATCACTACGGGGAACGGGAGCTTTGCCGTGCCACTAAAACACTCGGCTAACACTCGGCAAAGGGCACACGGCAAAAATTATGTCGGCAAACTAACTTTGCCGAGTGTTTTTTTTCGGGCATTTGCCGAGTGTGCAAAAAACACTCGGCAAACAATTTTTCAGAAAAAAAAACAAGTTGCCGTCTTCTCGCCGCGCTGCCACCATGCCGCACCACCACCACGCTGTGCCGCCACCACACCCAGGCCGCCACCACGTCGGGGCAGGATCTGGTGGAGGCAGTGGAGGAGCGTCGCCGGTAGATCCACCGTCAGGAAAGGGAGAGGCAGGGGGAGCGCCGCCATGTCGAGAGAGGAAGGGGGGAGGGCGCCATCGCCGCGAAAGGGAGGGGGAGGGCGCCGCCGCGCTAGGAGAGGGAGAGGGCAGGGCGCCGCCGCGCCAAGAGAGGGAGGGGGCAAGGTGCCGCCGCGCCAGGAGAGGAGGGCCGCGCGCCAGATCCGTCTGCTCGCGCCGGGGCTGGATCCGGCCTCCCCATGCGCCACCGTCGCCGGATCCGCCTGCGCCAGGGCCAGATCTGGTGGAGGCGGTGGAGGAGCGCTGCTGGTAGATCCGCCGCTCGCACAGGGAGAGGGAGGGAGCTGCGCCGCCGCGCAGGGAGGGGCAGGGGGAGCGCCGCCATGCCAAGAGAGGAAGGGGGGAGGGCGCCACCGTCGGGAAAGGGAGGGGGAGGGTGCCGCCGCGCTGGTAGAGGGAGAGGGTAGGGCGTCGCCGTGTCGGGAGAGGGAGGGGGCAGGGCGCCGCCGCGCCGGAAGAGGGAGGGGGGAGGGCGTGGCCGCGCCGGGAGAGGAGGGCCGTGCGCGGCGCGCTCGGGAGAGGAGGACCGCGGCATGCTCGGGAGAGGAGGACCGCCGCCACCACGCACGGAGAGGGAGGAGGGGAGGGCGGGGCCGAGGGGGCGGCCGTGGGGGAAGAACAATGGGGAGGGGAGGGGCGCCCGCCGGCGAATTAAATATGATTTCGTCCTTTGCCGAGTGTCCTAGATCTGGGCACTCGGCAAAGTTTTTTTTCATTTTTTTTCTTTTCGTTCTTTCCCAGAAAAAAGATTTTATTTCTTCGCCGAGTGTAAAAAAGAAAACACTCGGCAAACCCCCTCTTTACCGAGTGTTTTTTTAACACTCGGCAAACCTCCTCTTTGCCGAGTGTTTATTTTTTTGCCGAGTGTTTTTAGTGCAGCACTCGGCAAAGAACTTGTTCGCCGAGTGCCCGAGGGAATACACTCGGCAAACATAAAAACACTCGGCAAATTTGACGTTTCCGGTAGTGCATACACACACATCAAAGACCAAGTCAAGTCAAATTAATGTTATCATATTTGTTTTTCCAATAGCAAATAAGGTTCTTCGAGTAATAGTCATACACACACATCGAAGACCAAGTCAAGTCAAATTAATGTTATCGTATTTCTTTTTCCAATAGCAAATAAGGTTCTTCGAGTAATAGTCATACACACACATCGAAGACCAAGTCAAGTTTTTCAAATAGCAAATAAGGTTCTTCGAGTAATAGTCACACACACATCGAAGACCAAGTCAAGTCAAATTAATTTTATCATATTTCTTTTTCAAATAGCAAATAAGGTTCTTCGAGTAATAGTCATATACACACATCGAAGACCCAGTTGATTTCCAAGCCTTCAGGTTTTATTCGAAAAAAAAGGCAAGGCACTATCAGTGCTGGCCCTCGAGAGGTGCGACGGCTGAGGGCCCAGGGGAGGGAGGGGCCCAGGCCCAGATATACTATAGACTCCAGTCCTATAGTCCGATGGCACTTGATAGGCATCGTGAGACGTTCAGGATCAGGAGCGCCAAGCGCTTGCTTTCCCAGTCCGTGAGTCTACTACGAACGCGAGCGTCCAGGGCGAAGGGTCACGGTCTTAGGGAGTCACAGAGAGTCAGAGACGGTGTCGCGCCGCGCCGCTGCCGGCCGCCGCGGAGAGCCAGAAACACGGAAATGGCGCACTCACAGGCTTGACCCGACGCCGACGCGATCAGGCGCATCAGCCGATCACCAGTTTATCAATCATCACTTTATCAATTCATCAGCCGATCTGGCCCTAGCACCTAGATATTTTTTTCCCATGATCGTTTTTTAATCCAAATTAATTATTTCAGACTTCTAGTACTTGTACTCATAGTCATGTTTTTCTTTTAATTTAGGTGTTAGCATCTTAAAATGTTACCTAAGAAACATTTGTCGGGATCTCAGAAAACAAAATGGAAAAAACTAGAAGATAAATTTATTGAATCTTAGAAAGGTGCTATACATAAGTGGACACTACTGATCTCAATACCGTCCTTGATGATTCTGCATCAAGAAGTGCCCGAAAAAGTATCTTTTTATGAGAAGTAATTGATATTATGGAGTTCTATTCTTTCTTGTGGTAATCATATTAGTTTTAGAAGTACAAATATACTATTGTTTTAGTTTACCTTTTTTTACGGTCACCGGGGGAGTTTTCGCCACCTGAATTTTATTTGGCCCTCGTGGCCGGCGATAATGTTTACAAGATGTTTACATTTTGAGAGAAATGGAGTTTACAGGCCACTCCTAGACCGTTTTAGTTTATATTGTTCCTCGATAACTATCAAACATTTTAAATTAAAAATATATCATTGGATTTGTTTTCGCTTTGCAACAAAAATTAGCGTCTATATATTATAAGATTTTATATGTGGTTTAGAGGGCCTTCGTGACGAGTTCGCCAGAGGGTGCTCAAAATTATAGGACCGGCACTGGGCACTATACAATATAATGGCACTCGGTGATAGCACAATACACCCTTCGCAGATTTAGTTTACCAATGGCAGGCTCTCGTCTCTGCGGCCCGTTGGTCCTCCTGCTGCTGCTGGCAACGTTCTTTCTGCACGGTGCCACCAGCGATGAGACTCAGACGCGTGAGGACGATACGCTATGCATTGCATTGCACGCTACAATGGATTTTGCTTTGTGAGCTGATGAGGTTCCCCTTGATCGATTTTTTTTCTTCCTCCTTGCGTACAGCAGCTACCGGTGTCAAGCTGCTGGAGCAGGAAGTAGTATCCACCGTTGGGGAGGAGCAAGAGGGCCATTGGTTGCCTCCCGCAAAACTGGCGCGCCCTCGACGGATTCTCGCCGAAGCCGAGCCGGTTCCTGCAAGGAGAGAGGCTCGTGATAGTAAGCAATTAAGCTCTGTGCTATCCTCAACTTCATTCGGTATATATAGGCCCAGCAGGTAATTCACAGGGACATATGCATGCTCCGTGATCCTAACTTTTGTGCACTTTCCACTTTCGGAGGGGTGGAGCGGGTGGCATTGGGATTCCTGTTTCCCCTGGAAATCGCTAGGCATAGCAAGGCAAGCCGTGCAGGTGCAGCTAAGAACGAAGATTCTGGAGGCTGCTGGTCTGGCGTCGCAATGACCAGGGCCTGTGGATCTAATTAAGCATTGAATGGGTCGAATAAATAAGTATGTTAGTGTTTGTACATTGTGTACTTGGTTCATGAAGAAATTATGTTACAGCAGTTCAAAAAAAAATGTTAGAGCATATTGTCCGAGAATGTTAGAAAACTTTTTTTTTGGCACACATAGTTTAATTAAGATGATGAACATGGCGAGTTAAGCTGGAAAAGCTTTATAGTGTATATCTGATATTCCCTCTATCTTCAAATATATAAGGTATTCTAGAAATTATAGGACAACTGATTATATGGTAAAAACAAATGAGACATGTAAGTATATAACCTTTCTTAAACCACGGTGAGATATTGTGCTTAACGTATTTTGAACATGGTGGTTGGGTTTGCTTTGATGATACGGATTAACTCGGTATACGCATGTGATTGGAGGCTAGGACATTAAAGTGACAACCTCTGATAATGAAATTTTGACGGACGGGCTCGTGAAGATGCTCGTCTCTGTTAATGATTAACAGTTAATCAGGGTGGCTGTCTTCCAAAATCTGTTATGTGGTAGTGTGAGCTTGTTGCTATGTGGTGAACTGAACATAGTTTAGTTGGTTTCTAGTGGAACATGTCCATCTGACTTTTAAGTTCTCAACTTGGCATGAGTGTATATACTCTACTTGGTTTATTTCATGATTTAGTTGCACTAATTTTCTAAGAAAAAAAGACGATATTTTCATCGACAATGAACCGCGTGTGGTAACTTTGTCTATCTCCAGATCTTATTTCTTGATTTTTTAGATATGCTTATAGGAAGGGTTCGGCACGTCTCCACCACATCAATGGTACATACATCCTTTGTTCCATAAAAAAAGTCATTCTCGCTTCTAAAAAGTCAACTATCTTGAACTTGACCAAATATATATATATAAAAATATTAATACTTATGGTACACAATTTGTATCATTGATAGATGTTTGAATATATTTTAATAATAAACTTATTTGAAAATACAAATGTTGCTAATATTTTCTATAAATCTTGTCAGACTGAAAAAAGTTTGACTAGCACGAGTCGCATAGCGACTCTTTTTATGGGACGGAGTGAGTAGGCACCATTACCTGCCCTATATATAGATGAATAAATAACGTAGGCACCATTACCTGCTCTATAGAAAGATGAATTCACATCGGATCCACAAGAGATTAAATACACACACTATTTATCATATTTTAATTTAAATTCGGATACGAGTACAGATACGAGATACGAATGCAAACAAATGTCTCGAATTCAGATTTACAGTCAGTATCTACTAGATTTTGACGATGACATATATCTATTTGCTTGTTGACAGTTTTAGTAGAACAAAATCATTATACATGTAGATAACACCTATAGATAACAACAACTCATAAAATAACATATATAATAAATATTTATGTAATTAAATATATTAAAAATCAGTAAAACTATAGAATATTTAACCATAAATAATCTAATATATAAAAATAATTTCATCAGTATATGTATAACTAGAGCACATAAAATTAATATGACTAGCCATATTAAAATTAACCTTTATATATTGTTAATAATAATTAAAAGAATAAAATGTTATTAGCCATAGGATAAGTTTTAAATAGTTTAAATGATGCATACAATTTGTTACATTAAAGTTGATATCATTCATATTACCAATTAGTTATAGATATAAGTTAGATGGCTTCACAAGGTAATTTGTTGTTTGCGGATAGAAATAATGTTGAATATTTCACCTTTTTCATATATGGATGTGGAATCAGGTAGAAATAAATCATAAAAATGAATACTGATACATCCACTTAGTATGCGTTATTAAAATTGAGTACAATATTTCATTCAAAAAATTGAGTACAATATGGGTATCCATATTCACACACAAACGAATATGGATACCAGATCTTTTGGATCTTTCAACATCTGGATCCATCCCTATCTCTACGCTCTTCCTCTGAATGCCGGCCTTGCACCATACACGAGGGCAAACACCAAGGCTGTGTTCATATATAATGATGAGACCAGTCCATAGCCTTGCTTTCACACGAGCTAAAATCTTAGAAGACATAAATATTCATTATTGTTTGATACTTTTGATCAATATAAAATACTTATCTAAATTTTATGTTTTTCTCTTTATTCGTTTTCTAACACAATAGGCATATAATAAATACTCTCTGGTGTGTAACTTAAAAATATATTAAATATTTATCCTAGTGTATATATATTTACTTTTTGTATTTTCCTAATGGTAGAGGTGGTCTTTTTTTATATAACAAAATATATCTAATAGCTATTAACATTTGGAGACTAACAATCTAAAGGTCAGATCTTTCTAATTATTTTAAGAATTTCTAGAATTTATGTTTTTTTTCTAGCGTATCTTGTAAGAATTAATGTGGACTCTCTGTTGAAGTCTCTAATTAGTAATAGTAAGATAAGATGATAAGTGTGTCTTATTAATTTTGGTGGAATTATTCGATTTCTTATGTTTGTGAAAAAACTTAAAAGAGTTTAGCCACAAAATTCCTAACCTAGTTTAATATGAACAGAAACTGTGCATTAGGCCGGCCAAGCCGCCAAGCTAATACTTTGTCTCCAATTCATTCTAAGTCCTAGAGTTACGAACACTTTTTTCCTTTTGTAAACAGCATATAGACCACATGTGATGATGCATGGATGCTCTCATCTTGAGAGCATCTCTCGCGTTCCGGTACAGACGAAGTTTTTTGTGTGACTCCAGTACAGACAAAATTTTGGACAGCGAACAAGACTGTCCTGTTCGGTGTAGCTAGTGAGCCGTCCTAAACAAATTTTAGCCGGCTATATATGGCTATTCAAACGTTTAGCTGATGATGTAACGAAGAATAGGCGAATTAAATTGGTGGGCTACCAAACGACGGATGCTGTGGTGCATAAGTACAAAATGTTTTTACTAATATGCAATTAGAGAACCTAACCTAGCTCTTCAACAAAGTAAACTGAACATGAAACTCTACGCCAGATTCGCACATCACTGCCGGCATCATCACTGCCGGATTTGTGAGAACCGGCAGTGATGTACCTTTACTGCCGGTTATGAGCTTGAAAATGAAAAAATAATTGGTGCTGAGCGAAAACCGGCAGTGAAGGACCACATCACTGCCAGTTCGTGGCTTGAACCGGCAGTGTTTTGGCGGGCACTCATCACTGCCGGTTTAAACCAAGAGCCGACAGTGATTGGGCACTATCACTATCGATTCTAGTCAAGAACCGACGGTGATAAGCCTACAACACAAAAAGGCTGCAGTCGTCCTCTCCTTCCTCATCTCTTCCATCTCAAGAACAAAGGCACGCGTTTAGACCATTCCCTCCATTTTGCGGCTGCTCTTCACCATGAAGGTAGTGCTTGGATTTTGAAGAATGGCTTGATCTTTTTGCTTTAAGGTTACTAACAAACATCCACTCCTTTGATTTTGTTGCTTAATTAGCTTCGTTTTGATGGCTACATTGCTTGATTCTCATTCTAGTTCTTTCTCCATTCTAGATAGCACTTTTCCAATTGGACATTTGTGTAAGGCTCAAATTGTGGTGAACCCATCATCCAAAAGGTTGGTATCTATGAACACATTTAAATTCCTAGCTAATTATTCCATGGTGGTCAAGATCATCATTGTTAGTATGTGATGCTATAATTAGTTCTTAGAAGTAGAGTAGAATAGTTGTTCTTCAATATTGTGCAATAATTATTTTTTACTACGATTTTCAATTTATAGGGTCGGGGCTACCAATTTCAATCTTTCAATAATTAGTGTACAATAATGTTTTCCAAAAATGGTACTTTCGAGTTACAATTGTTGTTCATGAAGCTCGATTTCTTATTAATTCTTTGTAATTACTGTCTCAGTATTTTTTTGTGCAGAGATGGATCGAGAGTGGATGCATCTGTCCCGAACGGACAAGCGGTACATGCATGGCGTCAGCCAGTTTATCACCGATGCCAAAGCCCATGCTGAGAATGGGAACCCTGTCTTCTGCCCATGCAAAGATTGCAAGAATCACAGGAAGTTTCGTCAAATTGAGTCTATACGATCGCATTTGATTACCAGAGGGTTCATGCCAAACTATACAATATGGACTATGCATGGGGAGGTTGGTGTGAATGTTCTGCAGGAAAACAATGATGATGTGGACATGCCTGACGTAGCCATCCACGATGCTGACGAGGAACTCGGTGTCAACACGGAACCTATGGCCACAGTTAATAATGTGTTTAGGAACACGCTAGCTGACGACACCGAGGATAACGATGGCATTTCTCAGCTGCTATGTAATGTAGGGACCGGATGTCTTAGTGAAAGACAGCTGAGAAAGCTAGAGAAAATGAGACAAGATGGCAAAACACCATTGTATAGGAATTGTCCAATGAGCAAACTGGAAGCCAACATCATGCTGTTAGAGTTCAAATCGACAAACGGATTGAGTGATAAAGACTTCGATCAGTTGTTAGGTATAATAAGAAAAATGCTCCTAGAAAAGACATACTTGGCCAAGCAAATGATCTGCCCCATCGGCCTCGAGGTTGAAAAAACCACGCGTGTTCCAATGATTGCATATTGTACCGTAGAGAAAAATACAAAGACTTGGACAAGTGCCCCAAGTGTGAAGCTCCACGATACAAGGAAGGGCCGTCAGATGATGGTACCAAGACCAGAGGCGGTCCCGTAAAGGTCGTTTGGTATTTCCCTATAGCTCCCCGGGTGCATAGGCTGTTTGCATGTGCAAAGTCAGCCAAGCTGTTGCGCTGGCATGGCGAAGTGTGTAAGAAAGATACAATGATGCGGCACCCCGCCGATGGGCATGACTGGAGGACTGTCAATACTATGTTCTATAAAGACATCGATGGAGAGGTAAGGCACCTTTGGTTTGCTTTGAGCACAGATGGGATGAATCCTTTCGACCAGGTTAGAAGCAATCATAGCACCTGGCCAGTGACGCTCTGTATATACAACCTTCCACCTTGGGTCTGTATGAAGCGATCATGCATCCAGATGCCACTACTGATCCAAGGGCCAAGACAACCTGTGAATGACATCGATGTGTTTCTGGAACCAGTGATCGATGAACTAGTGGAGATGTTTGAAAAGGGCATGCCAGATGTTTGGGATGAGTACAAAAAAGAACATGTCATGATCAAGGGAGTACTTATCGCTACAATTACCGACCTGCCAGGTCGAGGTTCGTTGTCCGGAGAGAAGAAAAAAGGCTATACTGGATATGTCGAGTGCTTGGACGACATCGATGCGGTAAATCTGCCAAATAACTCAAAGATAGTTTATATTGGACACCGTAGGTTCCTACCTAAGGATCACCCTTACCATAGGAACAGAAAAGATTTCAACGGTACTATTGAGAAACGCTTAGCTCCAAAATATCGAGACGGCCTTGCGATACTTTGAGAACTCAACAAACTGGAGGTTGTCCTTGGGAAGGGGGACATTGCAGTAGCAGTGCCTAATGGGAGCGTTGGGAGGAAAAATCGGTTTTCTAGAAACTACCTTACTGGCCATTTCTGAGTGTACGCCACTGTCTTGATCCCATGCACATCACTAAAAACGTGTGCGCTAACACTCTTAACACCTTGATGGACATCGAGGGTACATCGAAGGATTCACTAGCCACACGCCTGGACATGCAACACTTGGGAATCAGGAAGGAGCTGCATCCCGTGGAGCTAGAGAATGTCCAGTTCGAACTTCCGGTTGCGTCATGGACATTGAAGAAGGAAGAAAAGCGTGCGCTTATTTCTTTCTTCAATGAACTCAAAGTCCCGACGGGCTACTGTGCGAACCCGAAGAGGCTAGTGAACATGAGAGAACTCAAGTTCAACTATGGCCCTATGAAGGCCCATGACTGTCATGTCATTATGACTCAGCTGTTCCCTATTGCCCTGTGTGGTATCCTCCCACCAAAGGTCCGTGCCCCAATCATAAAGCTTTGCTCGTTCTTCAACGCAATCTCAAAAAAGGTCATTGATGTGTCCACGCTAGAGCAGCTACAGCAGGACATAGCCGAAACTCTCGTTAGGCTTGAGATGCTTTTCCCACCGACTTACTTTGATATCTCATTGCATCTGCTCATTCATCTTGTTGATCAAATTAGAGCCCTTGGCCCAATGTACCTGTATCAGATGTTCCCTTTTCAAAGATTGATGAAAGTTTTCAGGAGGTATGTCAGGAACAGATTCAGGCCAGAAGGGGGCATGGCTGAAGGATGGTCAACGGAGGAGGCCATTGAGTTCTGCACATATTATCTGAACATCAAAAGGGTCGGAGTTCTAGAATCTCGTCACAAGGGAAGACTACGTGGCAAAAGAAAAGATCGGGGAGAAATCTATTACAGTAAATGACCCTGTTTCTTTTAGATAGGCATAGTTCGCTGTTCTCCAACAAGCTGAGGGTGTGATGCCATACATTGATGAGCACAGGCAATCGCTGCAAACTCTATATCCGAGCAGGTCATGGGCTTGGATGGATAAAAAACATAAGGAGGAATTTGTCAGCTGGTTGCGACGTCGCTTGCTTGGAATAAAGTTGGCTAATCAACTGGATGCCTTAACCAAGGGACCTTCGAGTACATATCTTAAGTACCAAGGGTATGAGATCAATGGATTCACATTTTACACAAAAAAGCAAGATGGAAAGAGCACATACCAAAATTGTGGTGTTCGTTTTGATGCTCACGACGAAAACGGCAACGTGCAGGCGACATACTATGGTTTCATAGAGGAGATATGAGAGCTAGCCTACGGTCCATTGAAGGCAGCTCCTTTTCACTGCCAGTGGGTCCGGCTCGAGGAAATCAACACTGACAGCGAAGGGTTCACTACCGTTGATCTCACTAAGACCACATACAGAGACGACCCCTTTGTCCTTGCAAGAGATGTTATGCAAGTCTTCTATGCAAGGGACAACAAGACAAAAGGAAGGCTAAAAGTAGTCCTAGAAGGGAAAAGGAAGATTGTCGGTGTCGATGGAGTGATAGACGAAAAAGACTACAGGGGCTATCAGGAAATGCCTCCATTCGGGGCGAACGTACCCCTACCTATCCTTCAAGAGAATGACGAACCTTCTTATGTACGAATTGATCACAATGAGGCTCTCATTGTTGATGCACCTAAAGATAGTTAGATATTGTTAACTATGTCATCATTATGCAGACGTTGTATCAGTAATTCGCACTGAATATTTAATTTATATTTTATGCGCATCTCTATAATTTAATTATTGACTATATAATCAAATATTAAGATGATGTTCACAAACACTATTATTTGATAATTATAGACCATTAATTAATTATCATAGAATAATCAAGACACAAATTTTTGATAATTATAAACTAACTGCATTATTTCTATTAATAAATAAATAAATAAAAGCAAACTAACGAACTCCCTATCCTAGCTCAGCGGTTAAGGCCGCGCACTCTGTACTCTGAGACCCGCGCTCGAATCCCAGGCGGGCCAAACTTTTTTGATTTTGCATTTATTATTTAGTAGTGCATTATGATGGGATAAAAGAAAAAAATAAAACCATTCTAACTGAACTCCCTATCCTAACTCAGCGGTTAAGGCCGCGCACTCTCGACCCCGCGACCCGCGCTTGAATCTCAGCGGGCCAAACTTTTTTATATTTTTTACAAAAGGCTACGATGGCAGGCTCCAAACCGACAGTATTTTTTTATATTTTTTTTACTAAAAGATGACGGCAGGGTCCTTCACTGCCGGTTTTGGTTTTACAACCGGCATTGATAGCTTCTATCACAGTCGGTTGCTCAAACCGACACAGAAGGACCAATTCACTGTCAGTTTTTAAACTAAAACCGACAGTGATGTGTAGATGCTCCTCACATGCCATCAGTGCTCCCATGACCACAACAGTTGGAACACTGTTCCCACCTACCCTAACAACTTTAGTGCAGAAATAAAAATATACCACGACTGCTAGCCCTTACAAAATGGCCCTCGACCAGGAGCTAGCATCTCCAAGCATGTTGGTTTCAGCCAGGCCTTATCAGCCATGATACAATATTTTCCTCTCACAACAAGCCACAGATATCGTTATGCATCGTAGTCCACCAAAATGGTGCACACATGAGGTACTAGAAGAATGCTACTGAAGATAGAGCAACGCCGAAGATTGGAGATGCCACGAGATTCACAGAGTCATCCGCTGTGGTGCCGAGCTGAATCCGATGTGCTCTGGACTGTACTGAGAAAAAGGCCATGCACAACAGAGGCATGGATTCATCGATGCCACCTTATCATCTCCAACCGGTATAGCTCGTAGACCACCTCGGTGCTGTTGTTTGAACCCTAGTTGGTGCAAGAAGAATGCTACTGAGGTGGTTAAATTATAATGTGTTGATACACATTGATGGTAACATTGACCTGTACGCAAATAGGTCTTTGTTATTGTATATGGAATTTTAGTGTAAGGTCTTTGTTATCGTATATGTAACTTATTTCTAATTTTTTGTAAGTTTTTCATGTGTTTCATTACTATCTAAATAAATATATCGTTCTTGTTAAAACTTTCCCACTGTAGTATCTAAATAAATATATCCTTTACATATATGTCCCTTCACTATCGGTTCTATTTAGAAACCGACAGTGATAGCCACCTTCACTATCGGTTCTATTTAAAAACCAGCAGTGATGTCCATGCCCCCCTATATAAAACAAACTGCCAGCCACATACATCGATCCCACCCACCCACGAACTCTCTCAGTCTCATTTCTCATGTTTCACTCTCACTTCTCAAGGCATCCACTCTCTCTCTACGTGATTTGGTCATGGCTCCTGTATTTTTCAATGGTATTGATATGTTGTCTTCTCCAATATTCTATCTATATTCATTTGATCTATATTTATATTCATGTTTCTTTGCATATATTTTATGTTCATATTTTTTTGCATTTTATCGATCAAGTGGTATGAACAACGGACGTCCCCCACCACAAGAACCAGGTTTCCACCCTGGCGATGAGCCATTCGCTCCTAATGTGGCCATTCCACGGTTCCCTGTTCCAGCTATTGTATGAAATATTTTCCAACATCTTTTGTTCTTATGCTAACAAATAAGTGTAATTAGTTTAATATCATTGTTGTATGCATATATGTCGCAGATTATATCCCCAATAGATTGGCTGCGAACAGCACTTAGCTGGTACTTTATCTCGGACATCGTCGAGAACACGACATCTAATGCAAGTGGTCGGCTATGGACGTGTGAACTCAGTTTTTTCATCCCTGTGAGGGGTTCAAATCATCGGAACCATATCCACGGGACAGGAATACAGAGCCCGAACATGATATGCGCCCAATTAAGTGCCGTGCACATCTATTTAGAGGCACTTCGACGTATTTGCTATGATGTGCCTGATTTCTCGCACTTCAAGGCACTTGCTTTGAATGCTGGTGATATCCCCGTCCCGCAAGCAAGCGAATGGTTTGCGAGCTACAACCATGCGGATGTGGTAAAATGGTCACTTATACCTGAGTCGTGGTTATTTGTTGTTTATTATTGTAATAACATTCTCTAATTTTTTTCTTTTTCTCCGCATGCAGATTGCGCTACAGGACCTTACCTATGCTGCATGTGGCTTGTGGGCCATTCTAGACCAAGCTATGGAGCAACTCGGGTACGATTGGGACTTCTGCAATGGAAACCTCGGCCAGCTCATTATAGAAGGATGCCAGTACTATATAAGGATTACTAACAGAGGCAGTGGTCGTTCAGTAGGTTACATCTATGACCGATCATTCTTTTGGTATTGTGAAGCATGAGAGAGTGCACTCATACGGGCATTAGACTTCATAGATACAAGCGGATACATAATCCGTGACATCAATTACCATATATGGCTATAGAGGCATGTTAGTGTGCGTGGCCCGATCGATCCCGGCAGTGATTCCGGTAGTAATTAATATTTATTTAGCTAGGTTTTCAAGGTCGTAGTTTAATTGGGTTCTAATTTTAATATGTACGGCTTTGTATGTTTAATTATTGTCATGCATGTAATTCGTGTAACATTTGTTGGACAACTAGAATTATACATTCCAGTGTCGTATTGGTCTCAAAATTATTCTTAGGTTTGCATGTGTCACGTGTGAAGAAAACATCAAGTTTGGGATTTCCCAGAGATGGTTTGCTACTTTCTGAGGTTTAATTAAATTTCCGCGCGACGACACCTATTAATTATAGGTTGAACTGAGTCTACCCACGAAAAGATCCAGAATCGTACCAAACTTTTACACAGGCTCTAATGTGCCCTAGGGATAATAATTTTGTGGAGGTGGATGAAAAAATCTATTAGGTCCAAGATGAAATTCACCATCTTTTGTCTCATTTGGCACAGAGAAAAATATAATAAATAAAAAATAATCAGAAAAACCTAAGATCCTGTGTGGGGTCTTAATTTGGGTGTACATGCTTGCCAAAAAAATTTCAAACCATTTCGACATAGGCGGAGTATACATGCTTCACAGATGTACATTTGTCTTTTCATCGAACCATGACTATACACATAGGTTATCAAGGTTTCTGTGGTTCATAGGCATTCTAGTGTCGTATTAGTCTCAAAATTATTCTCAGGCTTGCACGTGCCACGTGTGACGGAAACACCAAGTTTGAGATTTTTCGAAGATGGTTTGCTACTTTCTGAGGTTTAATTGAATTTTCGCGCGACGACACCGTTTAAATATAGGTTGAACTGAGTCTACCTACGAAAAGATCCGAAATGGTGCCAAACTTTTACACAGGCTCTAATGTGCCCTAGAGAAAAGAATTTTATGGAGGTGGATGAAAAAATCTATTGGGTCCAAGATGAAATTCACCCTTTTTTGTCTTATTTGGCACAGAGAAAAATATAATAAATAAAAAAATGATCAGAAAAACCTAAGATCTTCTGTGGGGTCTTAATTTGGGTATACATGCTTGCCAAAAAAATTTCAAGCCATTTCGACATAGACGGAGTATACATTCTCCACATATGTATATTTGCCTTTTCATCGAACCATGACTATACACATAGGTTATCAAGGTTTCTGTGGTTCATAGGCATTCCGGTGTCGTATTGGTCTCAAAATTATTCTCAGGCTTGCACGTGCCACGTGTAAAGTAAACACCAAGTTTGGGATTTTTCGGAGATGGTTTGCTACTTTATGAGGTTTAATTGAATTTCCGCGCGACGACACCGTTTAATTATAGGTTGAACTGAGTCTACCCACGAAAAGAACCGGAATGGCGCCAAACTTTTACATAGGCTCTAATGTGATCTAGGGATAAAAATTTTGTAGAGATGGATGAAAAAAAAATCTATTGGGTCTAAGATGAAATTCACCCTCTTTTGTCTCATTCAGCACACAAAAAAATATAATAAATAAATAAATGATTAGAAAAACCTAAGATCCTGTGTGGGATCTTAATTTGGGTGTACAAGCTTGCCAAAAAAATTTCAAGCCATTTTGACATAGGAATACATATGCTTCTATTTATTCAATACATAAAAGATTTTTTTAATATATATAAACATCATTGTTGGCTTAAAAAAAAACCAGTAGTGATGAGAAGAAACCGACAGTGATGCTGGTTAACACTGTCGGTTTATTTTGAAAACCGGTAGTGATATATAAAAAATTAAAAAAAATTGTGCCACCCTCGGATTTGTGCTCGGGCCTCGGGCTATAGAGTTCAGAGACTTAACCGCTGGGCTAGTATAGGATGTGTGCCAAGGTTTATTTATTTTTTCTTTTTGACCTTTAGACCGCTTAATAAATTATAAAATTAAACTAAAAAAATTGGGCCCTCGGGATTCGAACACGGGTATCGGGCGTTTAGTTGCGGGGTCTTAACCGTTGAGCCGGTAGGAGGTATTCGAAAGAAGTGGAAAAGATAACTTACCTATGCTGTAACCGCTACACGACAATCACTGCTGGTTTAGACATACAACAGGCAGTGATGTTTCTTCATCACTCTCGGTTTAGACTTACAACCGACAGTGATGTTTCTTCATCACTGTCGGTTCATACTTACAACCGGCAGTGATGTTTCTTCATCACTAGCGGTTCATACTTACAATCGGTAGTGATGTACCCCATCACTGTCGGTTTAAACTTAGAACCGGTAGTGATGAGGCCTGGTATAAAAGCCCGGCGCGCAACCCCGCGCCAACCGTTCCCAGCCCCGCGCTCCTCTTCTTCGACGCCGACGCCCGTGCACCGCCCCACGCCGGAGCACCCGTCCACCTCCCCCCGCGCTGCCGTTCCTAGCCCCGCGCTCCTCTTCTTCGACGCCAACGGCCGTGCACTGCCCCACGCCGGAGCACCCGTCCACCGCCCCCCGCACTGTCGTTCCCAGCCCCGCGCTCCTCTTCTTTGACGCCAATGCCCATGCACCGCCCCACGCCGGAGCACTCCCCACGCCGTCCACCGCCCCACGCCGTCCACCGCCCCACGCCGGAGCACCGCCGAGGCCTTTAGGAGCGCGCGGATAGCTACATTTCCTGCCCCCACGGTGAGTACGTGGCTCACTGCCCGCTAAGTCTTTGATGAAATTCCCCACGGTTGTTGTCTTCCCAATAGCTAATGTGAAGTTTGTGAATACTAAAGCAAAATCAATTGTTCTAATTTGTAAACAAGGAACAAGAATAGTGTAGATTTGAATTAAGTGTCACTAGTAGAGATTTGTTCCTTATTACTTTGAGGTGCTTTTACTTTAAGATCTAGAACTCCCTTTTTGATGTATGGAAACAGTTTCTATATCTAGAACTTCCTTGTACCATTCCCCATATTCACACAGTTACTATTGGATGTGATGTGTGCATTGGTTGCTCTGTAAAACTGCATTTGTTCATTAGTTTATGCTTGGAGCTTTCTATTTTATTTTGATGTTCCTAGTCTTTAATACATTTCTATTACAGTGGTTTGCAAAGTGAGTATTTTATGTGCATTATGTGATTTAGTAAAATAGACTTTGCAGCCCTGCAAAATTTTCATTTGAAATGTAACCTGGATTGCTTGGAGGATGAGTAACATGCTTTTATTTGCATTCCTAGCAACCTACTTCAATGTTTTGTTTGTTACAGGCTAGGGTGTCCATGCCTGTCCAAAGTAAAGTATGCTTGCTTACTTGAGAAATTCACATGAGCATCCCTGTTGCTAACTATTACCCAATGACATATGATGCTGCATGCTAGCAAGTATGATTACTAAACCACATTGATCTTGGAATATTAAAGAACATTCCAATTATTGAGGTATTTTTTATCATGTCAAGGATAAAGAACATTAAATAGATTTAGTTTGGCCAAATAACTTGAATAATAACTCTTGTTCATTGAGTTACCATTACCACTTACCACATGCCTAATTTACTTAAATGTATAGGCAACCATGGCATGGTATGTAGTGCATGTTGGTCACATGCCTGGGATTTATCAAACCTAGAAAGATTGCTATGCTCAACTCAATCGCTACCCTGGTAATTTGCACAAAAAATACAACACAAAAGCTAAAGCTTTGAAGGCTTACTATAGTCATCCAACCTACCTTGCAAACCAAGGGCAACTAGCCTACTATGGTCCAATGAATGCAAACCATGGCCATCCGCTGGCACTGGAGATTAAAGAGAAGCCACCCGTCGGAGATGTGAAGATTAGGAGAATTGCTCCTTGGTCTTAGAAAGATGTCATGCTTTTATTTATGGCTATGGTCATTGCTTTTCTTATTTGGAAGTTGATGTAGGCTTAGTTTCGTAGAACAGTAGGTGAACTTTGTTGTATGTGGTCAATCAAACAATGGATTTGTTCTAGTTGAACATATGCTATTATTTAACTTTGTTGTATGTGGACTTATTAGTAGACTTTGCATTAAACATATTATATATATGAACATATGCTATTAGTAGTTGTTCGCAGCCAAAACTAACCATGATCGTGTCACAGCCATGACTCATCATCGCCTGTTACCCCGTTGCCGAAGAACAGATCGGCAACAAGAAGCGGCTGATAACGCTAGGACGGGAGAGCCGCATGATCCGACAAACGGTGACGGTGTCAATCAGGACGGTGGGAACGAGCAGCCATGGACCTCGTCCGTCCTGCTCGATCTAGGTCAAAATGACCAAGATGGCCAGGTAACTTTGGTATCATGTGACTATGTAGCCACACACGCTAATCAATTGAGAGGGTCATAGCTAACTTGGTGTCTCTAGCAGGAGCCTTCGCTGGCCGAGGAGCCAGAGGGTTCGGGTAGCAAGAAGGCCAGATCCAAGCGAGGCATGTTAAAGATTCCTGTTGGTAGGAATGCACACTGGCACATTACTGAGTTCGATGAATTCAGGGATCCACTCTCACCGCCTATAGCTTTGACCAAATATAAGACTATCCTGGGGTTACTTGTTAGGGACTTCATCCCGATTAAGTACAGGAAGTGGATTGGGAAAAATGATGACCGGTGGAGGGTTCCCGAAAGCGAGAAGGATTACATATGGGATGTCAAGATCCTAGAGTATTTCACTTTCCCAGCCGAGTATGACAGGGAGTTAGTCAAGAAAAAAGCAAAAGAAATCATGGGGACATGCTTCAAGAATTTCAAGGGGACATTGTACAAGAATTTTTTTCCTCCAAAATAAAGAGCCAGATTTCGATGGTGGATAGTTTAGCAAGCAGAAGGACTTCTGGCAGGATTTCAAGGAATACAGGTTATCCGAGGAGTACTTAGAACTGAGTAGGAAGAATAAGGAGAATTCGCTGAAAGCGACGAATCCCCATCATATTGGCTCTCGTGGCTACGCCAAAAAGATGCCAGAGTTTGAAGCAGAACTTCAAAAGATGGATCGCCTTGCTGAGGAAGGCGTTCAGGTTGAGACCGCCGATTGGGAGCCTAGATCGGTAATATACTATATGGGGAGGAAAGTACAGCACACCGAGGACGGGAGCTTTAGCTCCTCAAATCAACCCATGAGCGAACTCATCCAGAGGATCTCCCAGGTAACTGAGGAGGTGAGGCAAAGGACTCACGCTTCTAATAGGGAGAAAGACGTGCTCACCCAAACACTCGGAACCAAGGAGCACCCTGGTCGCACTAGAGGAACCGGTGTTGTTCCTTGGAAACTAGCATTCCCCCAAGAATCTAACACTTACCGGAGCCGCTCGAGGGGTAGAGCGGAACAGGAGGCAGAGTATTTGAGGAGACTAAAAGAGATGGAAGACATAATGGAAGCACGGATTGAGGCGACCGTTGAAGCGCGAGTCAAGCAAATTTTGCTGTCCAAGGGGTTAGTAGTACCACAAAACCCTACTGCTACTGTCTTTAGCCCACAGTTTAGGGTCGCAGCAGCTGCGGATCGACCCCACTCGACGAAGAAGAGGTGAATGTGCCTCATCCGGTGGACGACATAACTGAACCCGCCAATGTCAGGTTGTACATCCGTTAGGAATGGACAAAGGACAAGGTGGCGCTCGGCCAGGCCTGACCTGTGGGAGGCGGGATAATTAATGGCCGCCCAATTCCACTAGGGTACGCTCGCGTCACCATTGATAGAATACTTGATAAGAAGTATAACAAAATACCCATTGAGTACCCCGTAGCGGAAGACAGGCCAAAACTTGGTCATAACAAGGGCTCTCAAGTGGCCTGACGCAAGCGCTTCATTAAGCTTGACCACCAATTGTCCTCTGATGATGAGGACGACTACGAGTCTTGGCCCACCCGCGATGATAACTCACTATCTCCCAACAGAGATCACTCCCCTCCTCATCCGGAGCCATCACCCCCGAGAAGACAGAGGTCTCCTTTTATTCCTCCTCGTCCGACTCCATCTTCATCAGCCCCGAGAAAAGAGACTCCTGCTCCTCCTCCTTCTTCATCGGCGCTGGGAAAACATAATTCTCATCGTCATCCGCCTCCTCCTCCTCCTCTACCTCAGCCTAAAATAAGATCAAGGACATCCTCGCAGTCGCAGAAAAGGTCCTTGGATTCGGTCGCTAATGCTCCCAAAGTGGACCAACAGAAAAGAAAAAGGCCGTTCAGTGGCAGCGTTACCTCCTTGATGGAAGAAAAATTTACAGAACACATCTCGCCAGATTATTGTAAGAAGTCCGAGAAACATGTGTGAAGTCCAAGAACATTTCTTTTTTTATTTTGAGGGATCGAGACGTGGATAAGAACATTTGAATTGTAACCGTAACATTTGTAATGTTTAATATTGATGGACCTGTCGTCTACGTAGCATATATAAAGCGAAACCCGATTCCACGAAAAAATATAAATTAAAATAAATTATAAAACAATAAATTACGAACGGGCCATCACCGCTGGTTAGCAACAAACCGGCAGTGTTGTCGTAACCATCACTGCCGGTTAGAAACAAACCGACAGTGTTGGCTTCCTCAACACTCCCGGCTTGAACAATGAACTGACACTGATGGTTACAACAAACACTGCCGGTTTGGTCCATGAACTGACACTTATATTTACAACAACACTGTCGGTTCGATCCACGAACCAACAGTGTAGGCTTGCTCAACACTGCTGGCTTGAGCCAGAACCGACACTCTTGAAGCAACCGTCACTGTCGGTTGGCACTACAAACCGGCAGTGTTGTTCAACTGGACACTGCCGGGTGGAGCCAAGAACCGACACTGTTTCCTGTAGATCAGTGTTGGTTTTTAAGGACCGACAGTGATGTCAACCCCCATCACTACCAGTATGCCACTGTCGGTTCAAAATCCGGCAGTGAAGTGGGTTTTTGAACCGACAGTGATATCTAGATCTGGGGTAGCGAAAACAGCATGATCTGGGTCTGTTTACTACGAATTAAGCTGCTATGAGCCAGCTCAGACTGACGCCAAACTTAATGCCCAACCGTAGAAGTAGAATTATTGAAGTCTCAAAACTGACACTAATTTGGTGGTTGATGAAGTATAGTTCCAATTTTTTAGCAAAAGAAGCACAGTTGCATGGCTGGACCGGGCGACAAAAATAGCTGGGTCCAGGCTGTAGAAGAAAATGAAGAACTAGTCGGCCGCCCGGCTGCCTAACACGCTCGAGACCCATATAAGTTCATTTCTTCACTATCGATTGATTTCTAAATCCCTAGTTTCCACATCCCTTGCACATCAGTTGATGAGAGCGTGATTAGGTACAGTGATGCAACAGGCAAATACTCTTTCATTACCTATTTGTTCAGTACACATATGCATGCTGGGCTATCAAGCGGACATTTAAACTCAACAGTAGTATCAGAGAATTTTCTATTTGCCTGCAATTTGAGGACCGTCCATCCTTGCCATGACTTGGTTGTCACATTTTAGTGTATCGGTCAAAATGCCCTTGTCACACTCGGAACTAATTAGTATAGTTGGCTGACCAGTTAGACCAGTCTCAGCGGGAGTTTTATCAGAATTTCATAGGTATTATGGAGGTGTTTGTGACTGCTCCATAAACTTCACGCTATGGAGCAGTTCGATAAAAACCTGAAGTCTGTGGAGCACTTCTTTAAGTGCTCTCACAACTGAGCTGAAACCGTTTGGTTAAAAAAATATGGAGCAGAGCTGGAAAACGTAGAGGGGAGCAGTCCCAACCACCCCTAAATAAACGGACATGATATAGTATAAATACATAATATAAACGAACAAAGAGATGATGAAAGGTTTCATAGGATGAAATGAGTTCACAAGATAAAACTTGCCTACACTTTTTCGAACAGGGACATGAAACCTCTAGTAAAACTAGCCTTTGGCTCCATTCGGCTGGAGGAATTCCGGATGAAATTTGATGGAAAACACTGTTCCGGATGAAATGTTGTGAGAGAAAAATACTGTTTCGAATAAAAAAAGAAGTCGAATAAGCCGGTTTTAAGGGCAGGTGAATGGGGCCATAAGCATCATCGGTCTCATCTCTATCACCTAGCTCTTCTGCTCCTCGCTCTGAGGCAAGGTATGGCCTACCAGCTATCTTCGTTTCCATGAGTATCACCTCCAGTAGGCGGGGTTTCGCCTTAAATTCCCAAACTTTGAGAAACAAAGTCGCGTGTGACCTTCCACCTCTCGGATGCCCACCATTTAACATCCAACGGCCATGGAAGTTTCAGTGTCAGTTTCGAGACAACTTTCACAGTGCATTTATAGCCAACCCAGCTATGATCAAGTGTTGGCCCAAATAAGAGACCCTGTTCAGAAATGAGACAAGAATAAGAGAACTACCGTAGTCTTAAAATAGCATGTGAGCTCAGATATTAATAGTATTTCGAAAAAGCTAACGCGCGCGGGGTCGCGCTCGGGTGGGAGCGAGCGACCCTGCCGCACGCGGCATAGCCCATGTCAAAGCTAGTTACGATGGATGCTCCGGTGCACGGCCAGACGCGTCGTGCCACGGATGTCTCCTGGTGCACAAAACGACAAGTACCACCATCCATGTGTGAAGCGTGTCCGTTTCAACATTTTTATTACATTGTTTTCTTTTTAGTTTTTTATTATCTATTTGTTAATTTTAGTTCATTTCTTTTTAATATTTTTTATCCTTCTTTTTTTCGTTTGGTTTTCATTGCTTTTTTTTTAATTCTAGTTTTTAATTTGTTAAATTCATTTTTATTTTCTGGTAATTTAAGTTTTATTTTATTGTTTTTAGTGTCTATTTTTTGGTTTTCGATTTCAGTTTAAGTATCTTGTAATTTTAGTTTCAGTATTATATTTTAGTTTTCTGTTTTTCATTGAGTTTACTTTATTTTCATTTTGTATTTGTCAATTCATTTTTTTTGGTTTTTTAGTTTGTCTTCTTTAGTTTCAGTTGAATTTTATGGTTGCCATTTTCAGTTTCTGTCACGTGTTTTTTTGGGTGTGTCTACTTTAGTTCTTAGTTTCTATTTTTTAATTTCAGATAAATTTTCTTCATGTCATTTTCAGTTCTATTTTCTAGTAGTTATTTCTGTGGTTTAGTTTTCCTTTTAGGTTCGAGCCTACTTTAGTTTTTAGTTCTACGTTTCATTTTTTTTTTGTTTTTAATAGTCTACTTTAGTTTTCACTTTTATTTGTCAATTTTAGTTTTTTTGTTAATTTCATTTTACGTTTGCGGTAGCTATTTCAGTTTTTCATTTTTCCTTTCAGGTTCGAATGTCTTCCTAAATCTTGCATATTAACTGTTCTTCAATATTTTCTACTCTTAAATATTTTATTTTTTGTTTCAATTTTTATTCTAGTTTTAGTTTAATGAGTTGTGAGTTCCATTATTTCATTTTCCCTTTTAGGTTTGAATGCCTTCTTAAATTCTACATCTTAGTTGTATGATAACTTAACTTTTTCTTTAAATTGGCAGCTTATGCAGCGCTTTTTCTAATAATTTGCCCCTCAGGGGTTGCAACTTATCTTTTTTTTGCCGCTACTCTTGCCTTTTTAATAAATGTCCCTACAATTGTCAGATAGTCATGTTTCTATGTTCATATAGTGGGTTATACAATAACTTGCCCCTTTAATTGGTAGCTTATTGTGGCAGAACCTCTTGGAATAACACATTTTTTGAGGCGCTAGTCTTCCACTAGACACTAAGCGCCCCAAAAATCGGCTAAAACGGGCAGTTCCGTCGAGCACAACCAAAGGGAGAACTCAAAACGATCCACGTTTTACATCCAGGATCCAATAATAAGTATGAGCTTACAATACTTAATCCATTTCATACAATACGGAGTCTTGGAAATTATTTATTATAATGCTAGAGTTCAGAGTGCGATAATTAAACAGCGGAATATAATAATCATCCAGCGAAAACAATATACGGATGCATCTATGCCCACCAGAAGAATCCTCCACACAAGAGCTAACTCCTCAAGCTACACCTGCAATAGGGTAAAATAAACCCTGAGTACACAATGTACTCGCAAGACTTACCCGACTAGTGGGAATATTTTCCCGACTCTCAAGGATATGATAGGCAATATGGTTTGTAGTTTTCTTTTGTTTTGCGGAAAACATTACTAGTAGTTCATCCTTAAGATCAAGTTTTTATTAGCGGTCAGGATTACCTCATTATCTAACCATTCTAGGTAAGCATCTGTTCTACTTTCAAGCAAGGGTTGCGCAATCAGAACCATTTTACCATCTTCAGTATTCCAGTTCTTACTACGGTCCTAGACCATAGCCAGGTCGTACCATCTTATGAAAATGGTGATTCGCGAACCAATGTATCTCAGCTGGGTACCCAAAACACATGCCCCGCTTGTACCCCAGGCACAAACGATACCAACCTATTCCACTCCCGTCGAGGGGTCCAGGTCCCTGTCCAAACTTGGACTTCAAGCCCCCACACTTAAGACCCAGTCTCAATATGGTGCTTCGACCTGTACTTTTCCCCGCCTCCAATCAGTCGGTCCAAAAAGAGCCGAAACTCACAACAAGAGCACGACGAGTCTTCCTGCTCCCATAAGCAAATATATGCTCAGAATAATAAGTCTGTGACCTGGCTACCATCCATAGCAATGGACAGTCCTCAATCGACACAGACAGGAAAAACAGTGTAACCAAGCTAAGTCGCGTGGCTGCGGGACACAACTTGTTACACCCACCAATACCCATACCATATCCCTGTCTGGTCACCATTTTCTTTCCATCATTTTATCAGGAGAATAATAATAATATTCCCTACTTGTGAGTAACGACAGGTTACCCACGCTACCGACAGCCTAAGCATAGCAGCTACTCGAACCTGCACTAGTAAAACTCTTAGGTATATATATATATATAGAACTACTACCCTATAGCCGGCTACAAAATAACTTATTCTGTAGCCACTTTGAGTTACGATAATTACTATGTTAATTTACGAGATTATAGTAACTCCATATTAAGTGGTTTACTATAACGTTATGGTAAATATCTCCATGTGTTATAGTAACCCAACTATCATAAATATGTATTGACATTATCGTAAATTAGTATATAAAATTATCGTAAATGGAGGTGGCTACGGAATAACTTATTTTGTAGCTGGCTACTGAATATACTATATATATATGTGTGTGGTTTCCATAAAACTCCTGCAACGTAAATGCACAACACACACACACACATATATATATATACACACACACACGGTGAATATGAAAAATAGAGGTTATGCACCGTGGCTTGCCTTGGGCAGGCGCGGTGTCAAATGCGTTACTCAGTGGCCAGCGGCTCAGCCATTGTAGCAGAGAGGGAGAGAGAGGTAGGTGGGCTCAGATCTGGGAGACGCGCGCAGACACTACGGACAAAACGCGTGCGTCCACGACCGGACATGGCCCGCACGGCCGCAGTGCCATAAATGACAAGACGACGGTGAGCACAGCCATGTGCGCGCAGCAGTGGCGGGCATTAGACCGGGCCAGCAGCGGCACAGAAGTGCAGGGGAGGGGGGTGCGGGCGCGATGGCGAGATGACGACACCGGTAGCAGCTGCGCCACGGTGCGAAGCAGGGAGGGCACCAGCACCGCGAGGACACGGGGCCGCCGCGGCAGCAGTACAACAGCGGTTGGGGCAGGGTGGTCGCCGTGCATGGTGGCCAACGGCTAGCTGGGCCAGCGGCCAATTGTAGGCGCTGCGGCCAAGGGTGACCAAGCCGCGGCCAGACCGAGTGCGGCCTTGGCCGACCGGCATGCGGCCACGCACGGTGACCACGCGCCCAGGCCTGACGGCCCGAGCCTGAGTGCGTGCACGAATTTTAAAGCGCCCGTAAAAACTAAACGATTGATCTTGAAACCAAGCAACCTTAACCATGCTCAAGAGAGCATATTAAGCTACCCCTAAGAACTAAAACATGGTACTAATCTTTAACTAGATTTCTCAGAATAATTTCGCAAACCCGGTGCTGTCAAACTATTTTTAAACTTAAGAATTTTCTAAGCCTTTAAGCTAGTTTTTGATTTCAAGTTCCATTTTTAAGCTATTGGAAACACTAGCCAGAAATATTATTTTTCTACAGCAAAGGTTGCATTGCCATCTACAAAGTTTGTGCTTCAAGCTTTATTTAGGTACCACACACATGTTCTATAATATTTTTACTCAATAAAAATTGGTTTTCAACCTTACTTGATATACATGAACTATTGAATCAACTTTCATTTAGCATTTTTATTATTCATTTTAGGTTACAAGAAATGTATCGACACACTTTATCACATCCATTACCACATAAATATGATGCTCATGACATGAGTAAGTAGGTTGTTAGGGTGTAACACCGAGGGTGTTACACTTATGCAATACTTGTTCTAATAATTTGCCCCTGGTTACAGTTTTTTTGCTGCTACCCTCATTTTTAATAAATGCCCCCAGTTAGCAGCAAGTCATGTTTTCTGGCTTTTTTTAATGTGTTTTATAATAATAACTTGCCCCCTAATTGGCAGCTTATGCAAGGTTTATTTTAATAATTTGTCCATCCAGTTTACAACTTGTCTTGTTTTTGTCTGCTACTCTCTTTTATTTGATATTACCTTTATGTAATACTATATAACAATTTTATTATATTCCCATGATAACAATCGATGTGCACCATGTAAAAAGTTTAGTATATTTTTGGAGTAGCAAGTTTAGTACTCCCTCCATACTCGTATTAGATGTCGTTTTGGACAGGATTGTGCATACCAAGGAGTGATTAATTAGGGGGTGTTTTTCCATGTCTGCCCCTAATAAATAGAGTTGCGGGTGCATCTGTATCGAGTAAACAACCAAGGCTCTAACGGCTAGAGCAGCGAGGAATAAGCTACCAGTCGTGAGGTCCCGGGTTCGATACCTAGCCGGGCACTATTTTTTTGCTTGTGGACATTTGCATGGGTAATTTTGCATGGCACTGTTCATGCGTGGCGCTCGCGCTTGCCGCTTGGCCTGCCGCCCGTGCTCGCGAATTTGGCCGCAGCGCTCGTGAATTTGGCTTGACGCGCGCGGAAGCTGCACGGCGCTGTGCATTCTCGTAATCTCGTTGCATTCGCTTGTTTTTTGCGTTCTGGCGCTCATTTTTTGCATTCTGGCGCTCGTTTTTTTCGTTCTGGCGCTCGTTTTTCCACTGCGCTAGCACGGAGAGGATGGGAGCGTTGCGTGATTAGTGTGCCTCGAGCGAAGAGCGTAGCGGGCGGCGAGCGTGCGCATACGAGGCGCTGCGATTAATTCCATGTCGAGCGGAGGTGGGCCGAGCGTGCGCAACGAAGAGCCAGGGGCAAACGTGTCCATTCAAAGCTGTTTACGGGCTCAACGACAACCTTTGTGAAATCAGCAGCGTCGCCCAGAACGACATCTAAACCGAGTACGGAGGGAGTATTACATAGTAGCAACTCATTTCATAAATCTGCTAACGTAGGCAAGTGAGCTATAGTTTTGTTCGACTCGTCAAGTAAAACATTCTGGTGCAAACGGAATTGAAAACGGATAAATCATTCAAAAATTATAGCAATTTAAATAATTTTTTTTTGCTTTTTTTCATGAGCCACGTTGGGAACGTGCTACACAGGCAAGCAGGCTTTTGGGGGCTGTCGGGGTGCACGCAAAACCTGTCCGGATTTGCAGCGTGGGAGACCGTGCACAGGCAAGCAGGCTGTCTGTCTGGGGTCGCGCGATTGCTCGATAGCGCGCCTGGTCGCGCATTAACGCAGTCCATAGTATTTATCGCTCATGTCTTTTTCATTTAAATTCATTTGGTGCCTAAATTTTTTTATGATATTGTAGAACTAGACATTATATCGATTATTTTGGTATTAAGACTTCTTTTAAATGAAAATATTGTCTACTACAAATTGGACATCCCTTCAATATGTGCAATTTTCATATGAATTTTATATCTATACGAGGTTATATGAAATGTTATAATTTTTTCTAAAATATGCAACATTAGCGGGTGGATAATTCGAGGCAATTTATTCACACCATTACATAGTAGATCTTATATAATCTCAGTTAAAGATAAAATTTGAAAAATAAATTTATTTTATAAGATCTACAACCTTTTAGTTCACAATATTTTCATTTGAATCCATCTTCTTGGTACCGAAATATGATAATATGTAGATCTACAAATATATATTTGAACATTGTATCCAATTTTTAGATCTCCTTGAGGATTGTATTTTTTTCATATAAATCTAATTTATTCAGTCTCATCTATAAAAGTTTTGATTTTTTAAGATAAGCTACGCTGAGAAAAGAAAATTCTACGGGATTCCTTTTCTCTGTCCACGAAACAGGCTTGGGTTAGGCACTAGTAAAGTAACTCTACCACGGGAAGTCCGAAAATCCGCGCCGGCAGCAGCTACCCCAGTGGATCTAGATTAGAGTAGGAGACTGTCACCCCTAAAAAAGAAAGAGTAGGAGGCAGTCTTGAGTCTTGACAATCGGATCAGGCCGGCCTTGTTCCATTCGCTAGGCGGCAGTATAATTTATATAAGTGGAATGGACAAAACAAACAAGAACCGGAGAGCAAAACGTGCAAACAAATCATGCAGTAGAACCGGAGCCTCTGTTTTCGGTCGTCAGACAAGCTAGCGATGTTCCTGCTCATGTCGGAGACCGGAGGAGCAAGCGAGTCCCCCTCTGTGTGTTACTGGTACTGGTAGCACTAGGCAGCCAGCGAACGTGAAGACATAAGAAAGAGTGAACGGGAATCTGAAAATTTTCGCTTTTCAAGGACGAGTGAGCAGCCTATATGTCAAGATAACCCACAAATCTCTCGAGCACCTCTAGCAAAGATTTTATAGTCATAGCAGACCTACAAACCTTAGAAATTAGGCTAGAAAAATGAGGAAGCGATCAGAGAAAATGAAGGCAAAATTTTGTATCGCATTTTGCAATTTTCACTTTTCAGCCTACATATCTTGGTAGAAAAATGTCAAAATGCAATCAAATGATCTCCAAAAATCGTGATTTTTTTGTCGAGTCGTTTACAACTTGTTAAGGATCATTTACACAAGAAATATCCTCACAATATAGAAGTTCACCAAACCGCCGTAGCTAGATTTGAATATTGGCCTGGCCAGTTTTGGTACGTTTCAGCCCTCTAAGCTCCAAGGAAAAATGCCGAAATTGATCAAACGAACTCTAAAAATCATAAAATTTAGTCAAGCGGTTCACAATATCTTATAGAACATCTCCTCCAAAAATACCTCAAATGGATCAAATCAGCAAAATTTGCATGGTCGGATTTTGCAACACAACCTGGCTGGTATTGCCTAGAAACAACGAGCTCCTCACCAAGAATATCCGAAATCATCCAAATTAGATCCAACAAAACCCTTTAAACACCTTGACTAACTCATGGTGAAGTTAATTCCACATAATGTGTCCAAAAAATTTAGAAATTCACCACATATTGAAGAATTCCTCTCTCAAATTGGAATTGTCTTGGTAAAACTCAAAAGAAAGAACTAAGGGTGCTCATGGGAAACCAGATGAAGAACAAACCTAGATATGTTCTCTTGGGATCATAGCACCAAGGTTGGGCACAAGAATCAATAAAAACGCCGAGCTCTAAGAATTGACCAGAATAAAATCTTGGGAAAAAAAGGGAGGGAGTTTGGGAACCAATCCGAGGGAGTTTAATGGTGGGGTTTATCCCATCATGTAACCATGTCCAAAGGACCTAAGAGTCACATAAATATTATCCAAGAATACAGATGAATTGTAATTCCAAATATCACAAACAAAAAGTGATGAAAATTCACCAAAATGAGGAAACCAAAGGATTCAAATAGAGGGGCACAAGAGATGAGTTTAACAAGGCTTTCTTCACTTTAAATCAACCATGAATTATCTATATATCATATTATCCTACCTCCAAGCACCCTCCCGCTTTGGTGAGAAACTAGCTCAAAAGGGCATCGCACTTATCTAGCCTAGCTCATCTCATCTTTAGAGCACTTGGCTAACATTAGGAAATAAACTAATGGTGGAAGGA
Organism: Miscanthus lutarioriparius; assembly: GCA_904845875.1. NCBI lineage: Eukaryota > Viridiplantae > Streptophyta > Magnoliopsida > Poales > Poaceae > Miscanthus > Miscanthus lutarioriparius. Next base: position 27,497,356 of record CAJGYO010000009.1, on the reverse strand, counting down.
TAGTTACCATGGGTAGCTTTCCCTATTATTTTTAAAGGGCCATGACATATTCTAATAATACTCCTAGGTTTAGATATAAACCACTTACCACCAAGGGCAAAATGGCTCAAGTTGGTTTTGCATGTATCGAATGGCCACGTGCCCTTCATAAAGTCGCTACACCATGATGCAACCTCACAAATGAAGCCATGTGTCGCGCCGATATCATCCCTTGGGTCTTGCTGTCCAAACCTAAAAATCACTATGTCTATAGTTTTGAGGCAAAAATGGCCAAACTCACTATGTTCATATAGTCGATACGCAACCCATCTGATGTTAATGAGTGTCCTCCATTTCATTGGCCTAAAAAAGTGCCTGCTATGCCTCATCATGTATTGGTCCAACCATGGTATTCACTTTCGTCAATGTCGTTCTCGTCACCATCTTGCATGTGCTCTTCCTCATCACCGTGCAAAGTGTTAGCCATCCTTGATCCATCCTTTATCCTCTCTGTTTCTGTGGTCCAAGCTCCCCGTGTTCGGTCACTGTCTTTGGTCCATCGACCCAAACACCTCGGTCGACCTTTTATCGTCGAACACTTTGATGCACTCGCACCTATGTACACATTCACAAGCCAAGAGATATGTTGCACAACACACGTCAACTTGACACCTTAATTCACATCACGTTGGAACTAACTCAACGAAAGCTCGATCATCCCACCGTGACAATCGCTCATTATCCATGACATAGTCACATATCCACCATGTCATCTCAACATTCTCTTTAGAAAAGGTTGCCCCACTTTATTTCAAAAAAATGTAACATTCATTTTCATTTAGCAAAGCATATTCGAGGCTATAATGCCTTAACAATAGGTTCTCACTATAGTGTAGCTAACTTGCCCTTGATGCTCTGACTTTGATGGTGGGCAATCGCATCATGGTCCTCATATGACACTAGAGAAGAAAGATGTAGCCAATTTAAAAAGGCCATTTAGATGTTGGAGCCCATTTCAAATTCTCGGGCTGAGCTCAAGAAATTATGGACGGAGCAAGATCGTGAGATAATCAAGTACTATGGGAAAAAATCAAAAACAAAAAACTATGTAAAATTGAATGGGAGAATAGTATAATTATTTGGATGTTGTTGGACGAACCAACTACATTTCTCGAACCTACAATTATATAGTGTGATCTAGAATTTCATCTTCTTGGTCAATAATTATGCTTATTTTGGGCTATGAGAAAAGAATAAGCCATCTTATCTTTTTTCGGTCGCAATCCCATATCCAACACTTACCATTATCTAACAGCAACTCTGCCTTGAATTCAAATTATATATTGTTCAACCACATGCTTTTTTAATCCACCAATCAACTGATCTAACTTGGTTGCTAAGAAAATTGTGATAGATATCGACAGATATGGAAAAGAATATAGATAAATCAAATAAGAATCAGGAAAAATTGTCTCACGATCTATATTTAACTGTAATTGAGCCGAACCCAAGTTCTAAAATGCGTAAAGAGATTAAAAAAAGCTAGGTAGCTCAGTATGCTTGAGAATAATATTTTTGGACATTTAAAAATGCTTTTACAAAAGAATGAGGTGATTGGAAATGGCATCTCCAGTGTGTGTCTTGAGGTCATATCCACAATAGCATGAACCATCCATTACATATAGCATATCAATTAACAGAGACTAAATAAACAGCCATGTATGCTCTCCAACTCCATGACCATGTATCTGTCATACTTTAGCTTTGGAACAAGGTGACTAGGGTTGCCACAAAACATTAACCTGCAATGACAGAAAAAACTATTCCAATAATTTGCTATACTATAATTAGAAAAACAATAACAAAGCATCTAAAACTAATTCAATTCAATTTATGTTGTGCCTATTCACCAAAAGTGAACAAGAGTGGACATAAAGTGGACTCAAGTGGATTCTTTTCGTCTCTTAGCATGGAGAAAATATATTAGGTAGCTTATAATGTTGAATAATGTTCAAGTAACCAGCCATATTTCCATTATCGTGTTCTAAGTACTTCCGTATGACCATAATTCAATGTTTTTTAGCATGTAAATAAGAATAAAACATATATATTAGGATGATCCACCTTTTTTAACTTGAGTACACAAAAGAATTTTCTATTAGGACCATCTGCTAGACTGCTATATTTCGGACAGCCAAACAATATAACCACTATGATGGTAAAACAATTAAGCCATTGCCTAAGAGAAGGAGCACTGTAAAAATATTATCAATATTAGCCTATAATATTTATAGAAGAACCAAAAATTTCAAGTCCTACACAACAATGCTCGCGAGAAGAAGTACAAATTAATCTGAATACTTCCCAGTTTTAGTATTTAGGAAAGCAAAAATTAGATTCTGGGACTAAAGAGCACGAGAAAATTTGGTTTTCTGAATTTTAAAGGATATTGAAAATTAATCTCACTAGGATTTACAGCAAGCTGACTTCAGCAAGTAAATAGTTCAGCAACAGGAGGAAAATTGGCTAGTCAGAATAAATTAGTTCCCTATTACAACAATATTGATTATTGGCCACACTAAAATCCCTGTGGTAGGCAGAAAATAGTACTCTATAGCAGTAAGTACTAGATAATGAACAAAGCAAATAGAAGCAATAAAGCCATATGTTGATACCATGCAACAGTAAGGTAAAGGAGATGGACTTTTCTGAATTTACCGCAACACACCTCTATTATCTTACAAAATAATGCATGGGAGAAGAACTATAAATTAATCTAAAAAATTGTTTGCAGGCTTTAGTATGTAGAAAAAAATTCAGCTCTTGCTAACTGGGCAGTGCTCCTGCAACATGTCCAAAATAGGTTATCTTCGCAAATTTAGGTATGTGCATTTGGATCTGTAAACTTGAATCTCTGAATTTAGTTCACTGAAAATAGACGTACATTGACTTCAACAACTAGATGTACTAGAGCTCTCAATTTATTGGTAATGATAAAGTAACCAAGATGGACCAATGGAAATCTAGGATAACCAAATAGTTTGTTTTGATTCATCACAAAAGCAAACCTTTGGTTGAACTCCAAGGAAATTGCAGAATACGCCCAAGAAAAACTCCATGTACTCTAGTTGTCCTGTCGCGGGTAGTGAAGAATCTAAACTGTTGAAGCTTGTTAGCGAGCAAATTCAATTCTTTCAGATCCAAGGCAAAATTACCTTTTTCCTTCTCTCTGGATTTCAGGGACCTGTATATAGTATATTGGATATCATATGACTGATGACTAATAAAAAAACAAATTCCAGAAACAATATGTCAATTATCTTATTGTAAGTATAAGGCAAATACATGTTTTGGTAACTAGTGAAAATAAAATCAATTAGGATGAGAAAAATAGAAAGCAATAAATCGTTACACTACCATTGACAGAAATTCTTCATGGATTGTGGTAAAATTACATAGGCTCCTGTTGGGAACAAAAATTAGAATATCTAATTTTGGAATAAAGTCGGCAAGCAAGTACTAGATTTGGTAGGAGTTGTGTGTATACATAAACAAACACAAGGCCAACGCTCTTGAATTACGTTAATTAATAGATTAATACTCACTGTATAGGAGTTAAAGATTTTAAATCAATAACTCTTGTCTAAGCTAACGGGTAAAAGGGCAGTAGCAATAGAGAAGCTCCGATCATCACCAAAATAAAAAAAGGCTATGTATTTTCATGGCATTCAGATCTAAGATAAATATTTTTAGGGTTCGTCGTATGCCCAAGTAATAGCATAACAACAAAATAAACTGCTAGCCTCCAGAAACAGATTAGCGCTTCACCTGGTCACGACTCGGCTGTTGGCTCAGCTTGCCGGAGTGTGGAGTTGTGTCGTTTGCCGTGGACCGTGGTTCGTTGCGGTGGCCGATGGAGCGGTCTCCTTAAGGGATGGGACGGCGGCTTCCTCCCTGTGGCGTGGACGACGCTGGCCCTGGCCGTATCTCCGCAGCGCGTGGGGAAGGGGACCTCCTTTTTTCTGGTCATAGAGATCCGTACGTATAGGCAACTCCATATCTAGTTTGTGCGGTAGATGGGTGTTTTTGGTGGGAATTTTGGCAGGAAAAATCCAACTCAGGCGGTAAGCTAATTCCGGTACATCAAAAAACAATTCCAAGCTTTGTTTTGCGGGAGAAAAGGGAAACATTGTTTCTATTTCTAAGTAATATAATAATTAAATTTACTTTATTAGTGTGAAAGATTTGTTATCATAGTATTTGGAGGAGAAAAGGAGAAACTAAAACTTTAGATAAACTTTGGTGATAAGCTTATTACAACCACAAATGTATTAACCATGTCACTAGAAAAATATATGTGTACAAAGCCACGTCAAATAATTTTGTTTTATAATAATTAGCCGCATCAACTAATTTTGTACCAAAGACACGGTATAAAACATATAAGGTGATGTATTTCAAATTCCGTAAAATATTATAATGGCACCAACCCTATTAAGTAAGGTGACTCAGAAACACCACTTTTGTAACGACATCGACATGATCTAATTGACCCTAGATTGTTATGGCTGTTGCAAGGAGTTTGATATATAACGATATGGAGCGGTGGAACAAAATTAGTTGACATGGCTAATAATGTATTATTATAAAAAAATTATTTGACGTGGTTTTTGTACATATAATTTTTTCTAGTGACGTGGTCAATACGTTTTTGGCTATAAAGCTTATATCACCAAAGTATATCTCAGTATTAGTTTTCCCTCAAAATACTATGATAACAAAATCTTTCCTACCAATAAAATAATTTAAATTTTAGATATTAGGACTCGAAAACCATAACTCCCTTATCTCCCGCACAAAACAAAGGTTGGAATATCTTTTTGGATGCACCAGAATTAGTTTCCCTCCCGAATTGGATTTTCCCACCCAAAAGACCCATCGACCGCACAAACCAGATGGAGTTGCCTACACAAACAGATCTCTGCTAGTTGACCAGAAAAAAAAAGGGCCACGCGCTGTTGAGATACGGCCAGGGCCAGTCGTCGGCGTCGCCGTTCCTTCCTAATGGTACGTTCTTCATTGAGACTCTAGGTAATCAAGTACTAAGATCTCGATCTGTTAAATTCTGATATCATCAACTATGTATATTCCTATCTGGCGTCATTCACCATCCGTCCGCTCATCTTAATCTTCGCTGTTGCCCGTCCAGACCAGTGACCGTGGAAAAAGTCTTGATGCATGATTGTTGTAACTGGGCGGCTGGTGTTGTTCCATCTCTAGGTCTCGTCGACTCCTCTAATTTGAACACTGAGAGTTGACCCCACCTGTGCCACTGCTACCTCCGCTGCTCGTCGGTGCGGCTATAGGGAGGAGACGAGTCTCCATATGAATTTTGGCAAGTTGAAACCGTTCTTTCTATACGCTACTGCCGTCTCAAGACTTTGATCATCTAACTGACAGCTTAACTGATAAATTTAGATGAAAAATGCAATATTCAGTTACCCTTTGCATACTTAATTATTCTGACAAGAATCGTTTTGGCAGAACAGGGGCTTCGTCTTACAGTTGCTGATTGCCTAACTAGAAGAACGTCAGTGTTAGTGTTTATTAGATACAGCTTCTACCTAAATTAGTATATACCTGTATGCAAGGTCACATCATCAATTCACTCTGTATGGAAGATTGGCAATTCCTTATGAATATTTCAGAAATGCTCTCATCGATTTCGATTTGTTTATCCGTTGCCCCTTTATTATCCTTAATTCCTTAAATTATACTGGCATACATCTTTTTCTATTTATTTCTGGTTGTGCATTAAAGACTTATTACCAAATCTAATATCCCCTACTAACAGCATAGGTTATATTCTGTTTACTTACATTCTATTTACTTAGCTAGTTGTTAAGAATTTTGGCAACTATTGTTCTCTTATGCAGGCAATCTTCATGCTGCCAAGAGCGACGTGTGCTGATAATCCAATATGCTTTACACAGGTATATTGCAATATTCCTGTCCGCTCTATGTTTTGCTGTACACAATGCAAATCATTGGCATTTTCCAAGTGAGGATAACAGTAAACATTCATGATATTTTCCTTTTGAAGTGTGCACAATACTAAATGTTTTAGATGTTTAACTTTTTTAGTTTGCAAACTCTGAAACAATGGAGCAGCATGGATTCACAATGGACAATAGCTGATCAGAGCCTTTTCTTGCCACTCCCTGATCTTTTCATGATTGACCATAGCCAGCTGATAGGTGAAACTGACAGCGAAATTCATATGGTTTCTGTAGGATAGGAGGTAAGATGGTATAGGCAATCTGCATATGTTTCTCTTTGCTATAGCACTTCTACTGCAGGTCTACATATTCAGGGATTTATTTCCATAGAATTTGGAAAACTATTTCATGGATTAAAATAATGCAGGCAGCCTCAGAAGCTTGTGGATTTGTTGTTATCTTAGTTAATACTATATGGAAATTTCATGAGCCTCAAATATTCAAATGAATTTTAGTAACAGATGGACTTTCGTTCTGATGGACCAGCATTGGTGTCTATGCTCATCAACAATTGAGCAAGAACATCCCAAGGTGTTGTCGAATAGACGATGAACTTCTGATTGGGCAATAGGAGGCTGAGTTCGAGCAAAGGTCAGGAAATTTCTAACGGTCTTTACCACACGTCTGGAGATGAACCTAATAAGGGGGAGTTATATGTATGCACGTGTGTGTCATATCTAGAGCTGCAATTAGCACATCATGAACTACAACATCAAGACACCAGAAAAAATAGCTAGCACGAACTGCCACTACATTTAGATGAGGGTGCTTGATTTGGTGACTTTTGTATATTTCAGCCATGTAATTATGCTTGATTTCCCATCACACTTATATTTGGGTTCTAAATATTGCGACACAGCTTACAATCTCAAATCTTCCTTGCAACAATACGACGTTGCCTGTCATAACCATAGACACATGTGTGTTGCACGTGCATTTCCACTAGTTTACAATAAACACGTGATTGCTAACACTTGTTTTGCAGCAAAAGGAGGTGTAAAGAAAAAGAAACATTTAAATGTAATGCATATTGAAGCACTACATGCCAATGAGGTTGAGTAGCATGATGATGAGAACCAGAACACATCAGGTACATATGTAGTTAGATCAATCTCATTCGTGTTGACTACACTTTCAACAAGCTTAAAATTACTATGAAACTTTTTTTAAGAGATTATGTCAAATAAATGTAGGTTGGGTCCACAATGCTATTCATTACTGCATAATATCCCACTAAGGCTATTGTGGCCGATGCATCTGTTTTGAATGCTAATCCAAAAGCATATACCGGTGGAGTCAAGATATGAAATCAATTCTACACAGTGCGTATCATTCATCCTATTACAAAAGATGAGCTATAAGTGAGGCCCATGCTATCGTTCAATAACATTGGTGATGTCCTTTCTAAAGGAGTACCAATTTCTTGGCCTTTGATATTTGTATGTTCTCACTAGTTTTAACTTTATGTTAGCGAACATAGATAGAATAATATGTAATGTTACAACCTACTTTCTCTTTGCAGGTTGAAATGATTAATGGTTGAATTCCTATATTGACATGTACAAGAATGGATGAAGAAGCAATGGAATTAAAGAATACTATAAATTTCATTTTTTTGTTCTAGTAGTATGGACATCAATATTATGTGTTTTTCCACTCTAGAGCCATATCGTTATGTACATATATTATCACTTGATCTAAATAAGTACGATATTTGAAACCTTCACACGATTTGTGGATCTTGCTATGATAATTGAAACTTGTGGTTTGTGTGATTCTGCAATGTATCATGTTTGTGTGATTATATAATGTTTATACCACGCGTAAGAGAAAAATATATATTTATTTCAAAATTTAAATGTGTTACAATAGGTAAAATAGGTGTTACGAACCATGTGTTGCTTTGTTCCACATTATGCACTCCCCAAAATCTAGAGGTGTTACTAGAACATTAAAAAAGTGTTACAACAGAGAATTATTGTAAGACTACATAAATGTTCTACTAGATAAGTAAATGTGTTACAAGCTATATACTCTACCATACTGTGGAAGTGTTACTAGAGCTAAAGTAAGTGTTATAATAAAGAATCATAGTAACACAAGACAATGTTCCAATAGATAACTAAATGTGTTGCAATAGATTAGTCTTTAGTAACATGGCCAATTGGAACACAAAGAAAAATGTGTTACCAAGATAGCTAGTAACATTTTTGTAGCATATAGTAACGCAAGTTGGTGTTACTATATCCCTGTGTTGTAGTAGTGTCATAACTTACATTATATATTTATATTATCGTGCTTCACTAACCGAACCATAGCAACAAGGCGGCTCTGTGTAGCAATGTGAATACACGACCACAATACAAATCATTCATATACAACTTATAATGTGTCTGCTAATGATAATTGGCTTCTTAGAGTGCAAGCATGTAAACTTAGTGGATTCATCCCAGATGCCATGGATAGTCTCATTCCAAAGACTTCGTCATGATTGGGACTTGCTCGCAAGAAACCTAAGATATGAGATCTTCTTGTCTACCCTAACTTTTCTAGATAAGGAATGATTTTAGCTTTATCTCTTGGAAACAAGAGATTCATACCACTTATTGTAAATGGTTTAGTATCACATAGATAAAGTTCCACTAAAAAAATAAATTCTAACATTATTTGGACATCGAAATGAAGCAAAGAATTTCACTGTCATAACTTCTAGTGCTCCTCAAACATGGGAGAAGTGCTCCTTGTACTAACACCATTGCAACAATATGTAATATCGAAGACAATGCGTTCTCCACAACCATACTAGCAAAAAAGTTATGAGTTAGCACTTACAAAAAATCTCATCATTCCTTGTAAGACATATTGCCTAGTTAAAAAGGACTGAATAATCCAAGGGGGGCGAATTGTGCTACAATGAATTAAAACAACAACCACCTAACCCTATGTAAAACTATTTCATCCCTCACACCGAGGCACCTAAGACTAAAAAGATCACTCTAACAGGTCCTTAGGGCCATCATACTAATCTACACTACTCAATTTCAAGTGTAAATAAAATCATTCAAAGATCCTTGAATCATTGATGTCCAAATAAAGAGTACACCCACCATCTCAATTGCTTCCTAGGTAGCATTAGTCCCTTATCAAGCCATTAATTAATGTAACTAACATGATATTAATAAAGTTACATTCCACATGTGTTGAAGTGGATTGGAGTGGAATTAAACTAAATTCCATTCCATTCCACTCCAACACATGTGGATTAATGTGGATACACATGCATCCAAACAAGGCCTGATACAAAGTTTAACAAAAGTTAACACCAACATGCAAATAAGAGTTCACATATTTTGCAAGGGCGTCCCGCAGATCAAACTTATTCATGACTACTAATACTACTGATATGTCCCATAGATCAAGGGTCAAGGTTGGCATGCAGGATCTCATCCCCGTCTACCTTCGGTAAGACGGTGTTGGCTGTCGGCTTGAAACTCTCGATCAGATAGGTGATGTCAACGTCTATCAAACGCGGCGGAAAACCTTGCTCTGCCACTTTGAGGTTCACCACTGTGCTAATCTAAAGCTAGGCAGCAGCCAGCACCATGGCAGCCCCCTGACGAACAGCTTCGGTCACCATGGCTCAAAGGCGGGCCGGCAGGGCTCAGAGGTGCTCCTCTTCGGCGAACAGATTCTCCATTTTTCCAACGGGGAAGGCCACGTTATAGGCAGCTAGCATGGACTGCTGCAGGGTGCCGACCCACGTGCTTAGTACCACAGTAAGGTTCATCATATGTTGGGCCTGCTCATTGGTGATCGCTAATTCGCCTTGTGCCTAGGAGGCCAGATTCTTAGAAGCTTGAAGTGCGTCACGCGCGGCGTCCAGCTCATCGCGCAACATCTCGATGTTCAGCCTCATCGATGACAAAACCACTTGGACCACATGGTAATCCTTCAATAATTGAAGGTAGTCTATGTCATTTGAGGATTCACGCTCTTCGGAGGATTCGCCCACTTCAGAACCAGAGGGCTGTGCGGGGACAGACGGGCTCGGCGGTGGCAAGAGGCGATGGGACAACTCTCCAGCACCACCGGGGGAAAGCCCCATGTCCGTGGATGGCACCACCATTGAGAAAGCGCTGCACAAGCCAAGTTCAACCCATATAGGATAAGGGGGAGAACGATCTGATTGAGAAGGCAAAAAACTTTTACCGAACTGACCGGCGTAACATGGCACGGAATCGTGGGTGGCTGCCTCCATCGAGGGATGCCTCGCAGGGCCACTTTCCGAGCATGACTGTGAACGAAGAACTCAACAAGGTTTGGGAAGCCATCATGCCCACGATCACCTGTTATGATAGTAGGCAAATTCCAAATACTAGTTAAATTAAACAGCATGAACACAAATACTAGTGTGAGCATTGCTCGCATACTCTGGTTAAATGAACATAAACAACATGAAGAGCGGTGATGATCCACTTCCAAAGTGGGAAATGGCGGGTTAAAGAGCAAGCCGATGAGAGATCCGTCTGTCAGCGGAGCGTTGTTGACATTGAAGGCCTCCGGGGACTCCACATCGACAGACGACCTCATCCGCTCTGCCATGATCCTAGCAGGAGGCGTCAGTAGCGCAATAGGGTGGAAGGTAAGAGCTTTAGGATGGAATCATGAGCTATGGAGAGAGAAGGTAGCAGGTGTAACCTTCCCTCTTGCCCTTGTCTCCGCTGCTATAGTTTGGGGGCCGTCGACCACCCCACGACCGAGACGTTTGCATGGGTGGGCGGCGGGGCTTCGCCCCATCACATCAATGTGATGGGCTAGGAGGCGACGTCCCCTGCTGCAACAGGCTATTGACACCACCCACGTGCATGCGCCTACGCGGGAATGTAGGAGCGCGTCATCCAGTTAGTCAAGATTTCAGACAGCCGGACCATGTGTGATCCTGTAAAGTATAAAATTTCTGAATAAAAATAATCCTTGATGCATGGTTCTTGCAAGTTCAACAAATCATATCAAATACACGAAAATAAGATGAGTTGGGTTCAACACAAATCAAATCCACTCATGACTACTACTAGTACTGATACAAATGTTGTGACCGAGTGCATTCCGTAGGTAATAGTTTTACTCACATCTCTGTACTTTATAGTGTCCGACGACATCAAATGTGCTGTATTTCAGACTTTCTTGTGAGTGCAGTAAAATATGAGAGTGAAGAGAATGCATCACGAAAGCTGGACACAAGAAGTGATTCAAGAAAAGGAGCTTTTAACACGCTTGAGACTTGAATGCCTAGTCCAATCCAAGTAGTCATAGCAGTTGAGCGGTAGACTGAAGGTGTGTCCGACTCGGTCATATTTATAATGCTCGGACCATCACAGGGACTCTAGGGCAAGGCAAGATAAAGATTTTTTTTCCAACCGTTGCGCTTCACCTTGGGTACCGTCGCGCTACCTGGGGAATTGCAACCTGTCATACCATAGAAGATGTGTTCGACCAGAGATGCAGGAGCATTGATGTTCCCAACCGTACACTGATCAAAATAGAGGACGTCTCCTCCATTTATGCCGATGAGACGGCGTGGGTCTTAGTGCTGGTTTTTACTTCATGTTAGCTCCGCCACTAATGCCCCATCAGTATGTGCACTCCTTGCATTTGTGACAACACTAGAAACACAGAAAAAGAAAGCCCCCATGAGAGGTGAACAAGAACAGAGATATATCAGCAAGGATTCCTCAAGATTGTCAAGTTCCCTAGTTGGCACGGCGGGGCTGCAATAAGACATGGCAGGACCGAGCCAGATGGACATGGAGTTCTTGAAGATCCTTCATCCTAGAATGTACACAGAAAGATTGGTAAGTGCCCATTTTCTATTTGTTGAATCCGATTTGCTAGGGTTTGCCATTGGGAATGAACTTGTCCCTATATCTAGCTATGTCGATCTTTGTGAATGCAGAAGCTACCGGCTACGATTGCCCAGGCCATCGGAGGTCTCCTGAAACTCAAGCTTTGTCTGAACGACAAGCAGAGCCTGGCCTAGTGGAAGGTGGAGGTGTTCCCTGATGTCACCGATGGTGGCCACTTGTACCTCCACCGGGGATGGAGTCACTTCGCCCACAACCTCGACCTCCACGATGGGTACTCTCTTATATTGTGGTATGATGGCCGGTCATATATTAATGTCAAGGTCTTCAACCTTACCAAATGCCAGAAGCAGTACCCGCATGACTTTAAGGCTGGCGAAAATTAGCTCTCCCTGCCCATCGCGGAGCCGAGGAGTTTTGCAGTGGTCCTAAAGAAGTACCACCTAAAAGCTAAGTATCTGGAGAGCACTCGCATGAGACATAGAATGAACCAATGATGTCACAAGTTACCATTGTCCTCTTTGTCATCAGTCTTTTTTTGTGTGAGGCGAAGAACGTGCTAGTGGACTTCGAGCAAGCGCAAGACTACAAGCAGCGGCGCATCATCGAGCTATAGATGGTAGGGTATTCCTGGTGTGTGGGCTTGGAGAGGACCTTCACGAACAATGTCTGGCAAGTGTCGTTCAAGTACGCGTGGGGCACCTTCTGCGCTGACAACAACCTCAATGTCGGCGACACCTGCTTCTTTAGCGTGATTCATGTGGCCACCTGCAACAATGACGATGACAAGGAGGAGGAGCTAGAGGAATGGGAGGAGGAGCCAAAGGACTATGAAGCTGAGCACAAGGTGGAGGTTGTTGGCAGTCGTTAACTCACCCTTTTAACCACCAACACTCGCATAAAATCCTAGCATACAGACACCAAACCTAGAAATAGGGCTTTAGAACTAACACTTTCTGCAAGTTTTGGTGTTTGATCTTTTGTAGAAGGACATGTCGAAATCACATAAGAAACATACCTAAAGTATACAAGAAATACAACAATACAAGTACCCTACATGAGCCAAAGAGGAACGAGGCCCACAACCAAGCAAATCAAGGGCCCAGAGCAAGTAGAGAACAAGCCCAAAATCCAACCAAACCAGCTCAACTCTGTGCAACACCGCCATGGGCCAAGTCCAGGAGATCACAAGAAGTACCCAACGAAATTGGACTCAAGGTGGCCCACCTAGGGTGGTGCGGGTGCACCCCTATTGGCCTGCCTCGAGCCCCACCTTGCCAGGTCAGTTCATACTACCCCTCCAAGGATGGTTTACAGGGTGACGCCCAGGTTCAACATACCTAGAGGTCGGTTTGGTACCTTCCATGAGGGGATGAGCATTTTCCAACGACCCCCCTCCTATCCACCAATAAAAGGAGGCTCCCTCCTCCTCATTTGAGACATCACACAAGTGAAGAAGAGCAAAGTAAGAGCAAGGGCATCACCACCCCATGGGCTTAGGCCCTAGCTAGCTCTAGCAAATTAGTAGGGAGAGATGTGAGGGAGAGTTTGGGGAAGAAGTGTCGGGCTTGTCGGTAACCTTCCCCCACTTGTACCTCGGTGAACACGGCTTTGTACCACGATTGGTATCTTATTAAGTGTTTCGTGGTTCTCTTGGTTATAAAGTCTTTGAGTAGTTAAGCTCTGCTTTTACTTGTTTGCGGGTTCATCGTCTGTCCTTTTGGTGGAAACTCTAGCAGAGGGCCCTGATAAAGACGGATAACCCTAATCAACGCTAGAGTAGTAGTCGATAGCGTAGACGTGGTATCTAGGCTAGAGGCTACCTTTGTTTGCCTCGTATCCCCTGGTTGAGGGGTTGGTGGCAGGTGGTGACAGCCCTGTCCATCCTTCGTAATCCCCCATGTTTGGATACGGCATAGAGCTGTAGGCTGGCAGCGCTTGGCAAACCAGGTGTTCACCAGTGCCCGAAGTAGGCAAGTATAAGTAGAGTTTATCTATCCTTAGACCCTAAGCTATAGGAATCCTTCTTTACCCTTATCAGCTATCCTTGTGTTGTCCTTGGATGAATTAGCTAGAAGAAATACCTCCGTTCCCTGTGGAAATACGATACCCTGAATACTTTTGGGTGAAAGCTACAACGTTAATTCCGTACACTTGCGGATTCATTCTATAGACGTTAAGAAATACCAACAAGCTTTCTATCATCATTGCCGGGGAACGGTTGCTATCTTCTTCGAACCTAGTTCGTCCTCATATCTGTATCCTTTATTTTTATAAAAACAAAAATATTTCTTATCCTTTTCATCATGATGCATACTCAAAATCCAAACCCTTCTGATTCAAAGGGCGAGTTCCGTGAGCCATCACAAAAACCAAACCTTTCATCTGGCGGTGAACTCCACCCTAGCTTGATAGCCATGGTTCAGGCACAACCCTTCTCTAGGATTGATAGCGAAAACCCATGCAATCACCTGCACGAGTTTGAGGAGGTGTGTTCATGCCTGGGCATCTCAGGCATGACACAACAAACACTAAGGTGGAAGTTGTTTTCCTTCTCTCTCACGCGGATTGGGATCAACTTAAAGACAAGTTTTGTCTTGCATTTTTTCTCATGTCCCGTATCGGCTCTCTACCAAGGGCAATCCTTTACTTCGAGCAGCACGAGAAGGAGTCTATAGGTGCAGCCTGGGCCTGGTTCTCTGCGTTAATACACGTCGGCCCAGACTTGTCTTTACCCAACAGCATATTGCTGCGACTCTTTTGTTTGGGTATCGACATAGATGCTAAACTATGCCTATATATGACCACAGGAGGTTTGTTTCACACACAAACCTATGACGGAACAAGTAAAATTTCTTGAAAACTTCATAGACAGACACATTCTTCCATCATAAAGAACAAAACCCCTCTAGGCCAAGGTCATGTCGAGTGTTGAGGAGTCTTCATTAGTCAAATCCAAACCCATACCATCCTTAGATTTAACTCATGAGCCCTCACCCAAACCACAAACACCGAAGAAAAGAGTGATTCATCGTTCAGAGTTTGCAATTGAATTCCAGGATTATGGCAATACCTCGAAGTTATCATGGCATGAAAAGCACATAAATGAAGTTTCCCCTAGAGTGAAACCATCAAAGGAATGGTCAATGGAAGTGAAATGTTCTTCTAAACCAATTTAGATTCTTTCACCTTCCGCGGCCATGCCTTGTTCATTGAGTGGGACAAGCGTAGAAGCCCTGCATAACCCCACAGTCGGGACTAGTATTATGTCAGAATTTCTAGTGAAAAATCTTTTGGGCAACATGCCGCTAGTCCTGACCAACAAGCTCTTCAAAAGTTCGTTAGGACTCCTCTTTGAGTGTTGTGGGATTATTAGGGTCATGCCAATTGAAATAAACGAAATCGAGGTTTTCATAGATGTCCACAACTTTGCCATCCTTGAGTTCAACCTTCTCATAGGCTGCCCATTGGACAAAGTTTTTCAAGAAAAACCTTCCCATGAGAGCCTTGATGAGAAGTTTGGGAAAACTACTTCCGCCATTAACGCAGATATTCCATTGGTGGAGCATCGTCCCAAAAATGACCCGTTCGAGGAGGTGAAATTCATATCCCCGCTCATTTCACTTGAGCTTTTTTGTGAAACAAAACATCCATCACTACCCTCACTCGAACCCAAGCCATGTCCCTCTGGCCTTCCAAACGTTGTTCTTGATGATGGTAAAGATTCAACGTTAATCGTACATGATGTATCTTTCGAGAAAGTAAACGTCTGTGCCATGGACATATTGCTTAGTACCCTATGCCCCTACAAGGAACACAACCACCCATCACTCCTCGTTTCTAAGCTTTTTAGGAGGATGGTTGTGGATGCATTCGTCTATCATAAGTATTGCAAATCCCATAGTGGCATTGTGGTACTAACCTTGTAGCTTGAACATTATTGCTAAATGTTTGATGGTAAAGCTGGAAACTATACCACCATTGATAGCTGCAAGATGAAGTTCCTGCAGTCAAACTTAAGACCATAAATTAAGCACTGCTAGGAGATACCCCAAATTATAATAATAATAATAATAATAATAATAATAATAATAATAATAATAATAATAATAATAATAATAACCTTTCTTGTCCATAAAAGCAAGAACATGTTTTCAAGTTAATATGCACCTTTGGGTATTCTTGTGTGCTAACCTTTTTAGGTTAACATCAAGAAGAACATGGGGCGTATGATGCCTGAAAACATGAAAGCTGCATCGACTACATATCTTGATGATCTTTGGTGATGGAACACGCTCGAAAAGGAGACCTCGACATGACACACTTGACTTTTACACAAACGTCCAAGTGTGGGGGAGAATGGTGATGGTCTCACCATAAGTTCCATACACACCAAAAACCATCTTGGTCAAAAAGAAAAAAAATGATGATAGCTCTGTCTTGCTAAAAAAAGATATATAAAAAAGAAAAAAGAAAAGAAGAAGAAGAGAGATGAGGATTCTCCTCTGTAATACCTTTGCTACTTACCACCAAGGCCTATGGCCCATACACACTAGTTGTGTATGGCCTAGCCTCGGTGATAACCTGAGATGGACCGCATGCGATCAAGCCACCGATGCAGCAGCAACTTCAAAGCTCCATACACAGATGCTGCCGACAAGTGCACTCAGATATGCAAAGGTAAATAAAAGTTCACCAAACTCCCTTACTCATTTTTGTCTCCATACGAATTAATTTGCTCATACAAGTTTCATGCTTCTCTCATTTATGTTGTATGCTCTGGTTTGGATGTAATCGTATGGTACATCCATGGGCCTTTTAAATTAAGTATGGTGCTTAGTTTAAAATGGTCTTCTTTAATCAAAATTAGACATGATGTTAAATTTTGGTTAATGAACTCGAGTTATTACTTTCATAAACAAAGGAAGTAAACAATAATGGAGATAAATCAAGGCAATGTTTATTTTTGCAAACATTAACTTAGCCTTGTTAATGCTAAATGATAAAAGTTGGGTGACATAAAAAAATTTATAATAATAATAGTAATAAAAAAGAGAGCAATAATAATAATTAATAAATTTAGGCTCCTCGGTGTTCAAGTCGGTAGATCCCTTTCTTGTTTCTGTTTCTTTTGTTTTTGTTTCTTTGTTGAAAGTAAAGCAGGTACAAAAATAAGTATGGGGGAGATCTCTCAAGCACAACAAACACACATTCAAGATCTCCCAACAACATGTTGCACAACAGCGAACGGTACATCATGTAGAAGGACGGGACAGATAGCTCAGAGAGGATTGGTTCAACCTTTTGGTTTAGCCAAACCACCTCTGATTCCCCTTAACTCCTTCCTCTACAACGTTGGTTTGTGCAACTCTACCCTCAACTCTCCTAAGTTTTGAAATTTAAAACTAAACAAATTTAAAACAATACCGCTTCATCTCCATGCAATCCTTTGATTATATTTGCATACTCTTTATTCCCCACTAATATTCCTAAAACTTGTGGACAAGTCATCATATGAACCCCATATTATCTAAATAATTAGAATATGGGATATAGTTGGATGAAAATGAACGTTGCTCCCTCATGTGAAGAACTTGGGATTTATTTTACAAAAGCAAAATTCAAATAGCATGCTCCTCAATGATGTTCAAATTCCTACCAAAGCCATATCTAGTGAATAGAACTTAAAACCTCCAAAATTATGCTACTTATTCCTGCATTGAGTTTTGTAAAGTCTTGTTGACCCCTGTGAGAAAGTTATCATGCCCCCAAGATCAAGATCACGTACACGCCACATATATTAAAGCTATTCCTACACTAGGAATATGCTAAAACATGCCTCCATCCACCCACAACTCTGCTCCTACACTGGGAGTAGAAAAAATATTTGTTAGGAAAATACTCCATGTTCTACAAAATAATGGTCTCTCTCAATATATGGTTTAAGAGACATGGGCTATGCAGAAGTATGAAAAAGAAAAAAAAATTGGACACATGAAGGTCCAAGAAAAAAAGAAAAAAAATAGGGACATATAAAGGTCCCAAGGTATTGAAAAAAAGACGAGCCTATGAAGGCTCATAAAAAGAAGAAAAAAAATGAATGATAGCCATGTCTTAAAATAAAAAGCTAGAGAGAGATCATATCCACAAAGGGAGTATAGTATAGATTTAGAAATGTTTTGTCCTCACACATGTACCTCTTGATCTAAGGGTATGACATCTTTCTCCTTGGATCCGAGCTTTGACTTAATAAAATATGTAGAGTAAGTATGCCTTCATATCTTTCATTACCCAAAGATCCATACAAGCTTTCTAGAAGTACGAAAGAAAGAAGGCAACACTATGATATGTCTTGGTGAGGAACCAAACACATATATGAGCGATCTGAGAGAATCATTTGTGGAGCTAAGCTATGTTTACATTTTTCAAAATTCACATGAAAACCCAAGTTTCTAAACTGATTGATGCAAGGGGATTTGAATCCATGTTGTTCCATTATTCAATTACCCAAGATAATGTGGTAGACACTTCAAAGTTCACAAGTGCAGGTAAAGCTTGGAATAACTTGTATGCAGATGTCATATCAAGGAGATGACCCATCTTAGTCCTTAACTTTACTTGAGGATGAGCAAAGGGCTAAGTGTGGGGGAGTTTGTTGGCAGTCCTTAACTCACACTCTTAACCGCCAACACGCGCATAAAATCCTAGCATACAGACACCAAACCTAGAAATAGGGCTTTAGAACTAACACTTTCCATAAGTTTTGGTGTTTGATCTTTTGCAGAAGGATATGTCTAAATCACATAAGAAACATACCTAAAGTATACAAGAAATACTACAATACAAGTACCCAACATGAGCCAAAGGGAAAGGAGGCCCACAACCAAGCAAATCAAAGGCCCAGAGCAAGTGGAGAACAAGCCCAAAATCCAACCAAACCAGCTCAACTCTGCGTAACACCGCCATGGGCCAAGTCTAAGAGATCACAAGAAGCAGCCCAACAAAATTGGACTCAAGGTGGCCCACCTAGGGTGCGGACACACCCATGGTGGCCTGCCTTAAGCCCAACCTTGCCAGGTCGGATCATATTGCCTCTCCAAGGATGGTTCATAGGGTGACGCCCAGGTTCAACGTACCTAGAGGTCGGTTTGGTACCTTCCATGAGGGGATGTGCATTTTCCAAAGACCCCCTCCTCTCCACTGGTAAAAGGAGGCTCCCTCCTCCTAATTTGAGACAACACACAAGTGAAGAAGAGCAAAGCAAGAGCAAGAGCATCACCCCCAAGGGCTTAGGCCCTAGCTAGCTCTAGCAAATTAGTAGGGAGGGATGTGAGGAGGAGTTTAGGGAAGAAGTGCTGGGCTTGTCGATAATCTTCCCCTGCTTGTACCTCAGTGAACACCGACTTTGTACCACGACGGGTATCTTAGTAAGTGTTTCGTGGTTCTCCTGGTTATAAAGTCTTTGAGTAGTTAAGCTTTGCTTTTACTTGTTTGTGGGTTCATCGTCTGTCCCCGTGGCTTATACTCTAGTAGAGGGCCCTGATAAAGACAGATAACCTTGATCAATGCTAGAGTAGTAGTCGATAGCGTAGACGTGGTGTCTATGCTAGAGGCTAGCTTTATTTGCCTTGTATCCCCCGGTTGAGGGGTAGGCGGTAGGTGGTGAAAGCCCTGTCCGTCCTTCGTAATCCGCCACATTTGGATACAACATAGAGCTGTAGGCCAGCAATGATTTACAGACCAGGTGTTCACTGGTGCTCGAAGTAAGCAAGCATAAGTAGAGTTTATTTATCTTTAGACCCTAAGCCATAGGAATCCTTCTCTACCCTAATCAGCTATCCTTGTGTTGTCATTGGAGGAATTAGCTAGAAGAAACACCTCCATTCCCTATGGAAATACAATATCCTGAATACTTTCGGGTGAAAGCTACAACGGTAATTCCATACGCTTGTAGATTCATTCTCTAGATGTTAAGAAATACCAACAGAGGTGCGCAAGACAAACAGCCGACAGGGGCGGTGAACTCGGCGCAAGAGTTGACACCATCTGTATTTTGTTGTTTCATCAAAAGTATTATCCGGCCTGTCAAGATTTCTTAGTATCGGACTGTCTGAGGCCCTGTTTGGATGGACTGCGACTAGTCACCCATGGCTAAAAATAAGCCAATTAGTTGTTTTATTAGTCCATACCCATTTGTATCCTGAATTAATTGTTGGGTTCTATGGACTAGTTGGATGGCCCCTAATAGTTGCCATCACTGTACTTCATTGTTCACTGACTCATAGTGATCCGGACCATCTATATTTCCTAGGGTCGGACTGTCTTAGGCTATAGAAAATTTTAACATCTATATGCTCATGTCCTCCGATCAGAAAGGGTGAACAGCATTAGTATACTACAGATCAGAAAGAGAACCAGAAAGAGAAATGTAGGCAAAAGCAACCAATAGGGGCTAGACAGAGTTTAACCCACATAATACAAAGTTCAACAAAGGTTAACACATACATAGTGATTGCTTGGGTTAAACTCTGTTGAGCGTGGTGTAGATCAGGTCATTTAGTCACTTGGTAGCAGTTTTCTAGCCCCTGTTGGTTAGTTTTGACTATAGGTTTCTTTCTAGTTCTCTTTCTGATCTGTAGTATGGTAAATATGCATAACAGAATTCATCCAATCAAGTCTCTCGTCGATCTAATGCCTAACGGAGGAGCCACATAGCTATTCAAAGTTTACTACACACATAAGAAAGTCTAAGCATTGTAAATCTAACCTGGCCGGACACATCTCACGTTATACAGGGAAACCTATTTCGTACTAGTACTTTCGTTGAATCCCTAAAAGAAACAAATATAATTGAAACAAAACAACAGAAAAGCAACAGGAAATCAAAAGCTACAGAATACACTATATTTGAGGACAAATTTCAAATGCTAGAATATACTACATTAAAAAAAGAGTGAATTACTACGTTCTTATTCCAATTTCCCATTCAAAAAATGGATTTCTTGGCAAAGCCTACAACACTCGCTGCAATACAGAGCCCTTCTTTCCTATCCATCTGCATAGCCGCAGATGCCGCCTGCGCGTGGAAGATCACCATGCACCTGTGCCGACGGCGGCAGTGACAACTTGCCCCACGTCATTTGAAGGACCACCTTGGTGGCCGAAAGGAAACACCGCACACACCCCTTGTCACTTAGCCACCTACTCGTTGGTCCGCTACCACCCGTGATACTTTCTCACCCTTGACCTGTCGTATGTATAGCCTTACAGTGTCGTCATCGCTGGCATCGCCAGTGTGCCTATAGAGCAATAGAGCGACCAGATAGGTCGCCAGATTGTGCTCGCCATCAGCGGCATGGGCAAGATTGTCGAGGCATGGCCAGGGACTATGCTTTTCCATGAATACGGTTTGTATCTCGGTGAGGAAGCAAGCCTCTAGGTTGCCTCCTTGGGTTAGGCTAGCAAGGAGGGCTTCGTAGTCGATGGGGTCATCCCACTTCCTCCCGCATCTCAACCGATCCAGGGCCAAACGCCGACCGATGGCGGGATCACCACAGATGCTGCGCATGGATGAGCAGGTTGCCCGTAGGCTACGGAGGTCATCCATGGGCTTCTCTGAGGTCACAGTGAGGTGGCCGGTGACCACAATTTGCACCTACTCGAGCTACGGCGTGTGAACGGCGGCGAGCCAGAGGGCTGGAGAGGCGGAGTGGCGTGACGTAGGTTGATTGAGGAGGAGGCGGGGGCTACAGTAGGAGATCTTGAAATATCCTCTATGAACTGGCGTGGGAACTCACAATGAATTTTGCGCAATGCAAGGGGGGAGTCAAACAATGGGAGTCAGGCCTGGCTTTGTACACACAGGGACGCCAGGGCTGGAACATGCTTTCGAGTAGTGAATATTTTAGATAGGTCGGACCTTCTATCATCTGGTGAAGTATACAGTGGCATAGTGTAGTCCAATCCAAGTAGTCATAGGCTCGCAGTAGCCGATGGGCAGCAGCTAGCTAGAGATGGCTACATGGTTTCATAGGTTCTGGTCGTCTGCACTCCTGGAGGAGAAGGGGGGATGCTCCTTTCATATAGACCTTGCATGGCTGACAAGAGTAAAACGAATGCGGCAGGAAAGCTAGACACAAGAAGTGAATGGAGAAAAAGAGCTTTTGACCACCATGACACGCTTGACACTTGAATGCCTGGTGCAGTTGTGATAGGTCTTTTTTGTATACTTATTTCACTCCAATCCAAGCAGTCACAGCAGTCGAGGGGCAGACTGATTGCTATGACACTTTATACTGTCCTACAATATCAAATACATAGCGGGCCAACTTTCTTGCGTTCGCAGTAAAAACCAACAGCTATATGGCTCATCCATTCTGCATTATATCGAGGCGAGACTTGTTCAGATGAACTCCTTGATGTATGGTTCTTTCAAGTTCAACAAATCTGCAGGCAAAAGCAAGCAACAGGGGCTAGAAACCAATTACCAAATGTCCAAAGGACCTAAGCTACACCATGCTCAACAGAGTTTAACTGAACTAATACAAAGTTCAACAAAAGTTAACACAGACATGCATGCAAATAATTAAGAGTCCACATACGGTCACCCCATAGACCAAACATAGTCATGACTTGTACTACTGACACGTCCTACACAGATCAACGATCAAGGCGGACGTGTAGGAAATTGTCCACCTTCACCTTCGCTAAGACGATGTTAGTGGCCATCTCGACGCACTCAAACAGATCATCCATATAATCTTCATCATCCGATGGCGGTGGAAAAGCCTGCTGCACCACCAGGACTTTCACCGCTGTGCCAAACTGAAGCTGGGCAACGGCCAGCGTCGTGGCAACCCTTGATGGATGGCTTCGGACACCATGGCCCAAATGCGGGCTGGCAGGGCTCAGAGGCGCTCCTCTGGTGCAGTGGCTGAATCATCCGCTGTCTGCATAGGAAGGCGGCATCACAAGCAGTAATAGCATCAAAAAGTAGGTTCTAGACCTTCGCTTCAGCGGCTGCCTTCTCGTCTCGCGCCTAGGTGGCTTCTTGTTGGGTGAAGTCAAGTGTGGCGCGCGTGGCCTTTAGCTCATCACGCAGCTTGTCGGCATCCAGACTGGCCCCTGAGTAAAATTTTGTGGCCATGTGGTAAGCCACCTTTAACTTATAGTATTCTTCATCGTCTGACGATTCAGCACTAGAAGTCTGTCCTGGGTCAGAGGGAATCAGTGACGGCGTGCGGCGATAGGACATCTCTCTGCACAATGCAAGCCAAGTTCAAGACAATAGGATAAGGGGGAGAGCGATCTAATTGAGAAGGCAAACAACTCATGGGACTATTCTGTTCAGCAGGGGACAGAATCATCGCTGGTGGCTGCCCCCACCGGGGGATGGTTCCTAGGGCCATTTTCTGAGAGCGATCGCAGACAAAGAACCCAGCTCTAGGGCCAATGATCCTTGGGATGTCGTCACACCCATGTCCACCTATTGAGAGAGTTGGCAATTTCCAAATACTAGTTAAATTAAGCAACATTAACACAAATACTAGTGTAAACATTGCCGATGAGAGGTCTGTTTGTCAGTGGAGGATGGTCAGCGCTAAAGGCCTCCGGGTGACCCCCTTGCCACGATCTAGCATTTACTCTCCAATAACCTTCATCACTCGTTGGTCTAGGTCATCCTTGCGGATAGTGACCCTCTACTCGATTGTAGGGTTTGTCAGGCCTCGGAACTCCCACAAGGGGTTGTGGTAGAACCCCCGAAATAGCACACTTACAGAGGCACTCGTCTTCCACCAGACACTAAGCACCCTGAAAGCAAGCTACAACGGGCGGTATCTGTCGGGCACACCCTAAGGGAGAACCCGAAAGATCCACAGTTTTCCCCAAGGATCCAATAATGAGAACGAGTTACAATACTTAATGCATTTCATACATCCAGAGTTCATAAAAGGTACATTATTACATTTCCAAAGTCAGAGTGTGGAATATTAAACAGTGGAATATAAAAATAAACATCTAGCGATAAAGAAGAGAATCCGTCTGTGCCCACCAGAAGAATCCTCCACACAATGGTACTCTTCAAACATTACCTACAACAGGGGTAAATAACCTTGAGTACACAATGTACTCGCAAGACTTATCCGACTAGTGGGAATAATTTCCCGACTCCAAGGAATATGATAAGTTTTATGGTTTCACTACTACAGGAATTAATTTGCCAAGCGTGGCCAAAATGGGCTCCGTGGCGGGCACCTCTTTTGCCCGCCATGGTTAACCGGTGGCCGGCCAGCGAGGCCGGTCACCGAGGCGCCCGCTGCGGGAAAAGGGTTTACCATGGCGGGCCACCTTACTTGCCCGCCACAGAAAATCGTTATTTACCACGGCGGGCGGTATGAATCGCCCGTCGCGGTTAATATGATTTACCGTGGCGGGCTATTTAAACTACCCGCCGTGGTAAAGAGTTCATTTACCGAGGCGGGCGCTTTATCTTGCCCGGCGCGGTAAAGCCTGTACAAATACACAGCACCACCCCTTCGTCTTATCCACGGGTCTTCATCTCTCAAACTCATGGGGGGAGGCTTTGCCCTAAAATTTGAGGAAACTTTTGATTTGAGTTGAAGGGCTTGGATTTGAGGGAGGAGGACATCATAAGAGGTTCATAAAGGCTCTACCTCTCTCCTTCCATCCTCTCTCTCTATTTCCATCACCTAGAGTTCTCTCTAGATCTAGATCAATTTTAATGGAAAAATGATGTCATGTATTTCTTTAACTTTAGATTCATCATAGATGCATGCTTCATCTTTCACATCGTCATTTCCTCTCTTTTTCATCATTTTGGACGTAAAAATCATCAATTTCTCCTAATTCTTCTTTATTTAATGTTGATTGTGACGGATAATGTTCGCAGGTATGATGGATAGGTCGGAATGGATGTACCGGATCGATAGAGTGAATGATCCGCGGTACCTCTTTGAATTAAGGAAGTTTATTGCTGCTGGTAAAGCTCACCGTGAGAGACTGAAGCGGATGACAACCATATGTCCATGTTCTCGTTGCAAGAACCTGAAAGCCCACCAAGACAGCGAGGTGCAAACTCATTTGATCATGTATGGTTTCGTCGAGGGCTACACAGTCTGGACATTTCCCGGCGAAAGAGTTGGTGCGAGTGGTGGTGCATCTGGAGTGAGCTCTTCGACACCGACGACGACAGCACCACCGGTGAATAAAGATCCTTTAGGAGCACCCGGCTCCTCATCATCTTCAGCAGCAGCTGCGCCAGCCGACAGTGACAACAGTTGTCATGATTATGTCACGGTGGATGATCTAATGCAAGACATGGCCGACGAAGCCGGCGACGGTGGGGATGGTCAGGATACTGTGAGCCAACCCGAGGATGTGCAGCTTGTTGAAGATCTAGTCAAACACTTCGATGAAGACGACATTGTGTTGGGTTGCCCAAAGTGGTTGGAGAATTTCAGAGAGTTGAAGCAGGCGGCAGTTGATCCTCTCTATAAGGACGGCGGCGATTGTCCGAAGGAGTGCACGGCGCTCCATTTTAACCTCCATATGTTGATGTTGAAGGCTCGTCATGGTTGGTCTGACACTAGCTTCAATGAGTTGTTAAGCTACCTTGCCACCACGTACCCAATGGCTAACAAGGTGCCCGCCAATACTTATTGGGCCAAGAAGCTGATCCGGCCAGTGGCGATGAAGCTTAGAAAGTTTGATGCATGCCCTAACCACTGCATCCTGTATCGGGGCAATGAGTATGAGAATTTGACGAGTTGTCCGCACTGCGGCTTTAGTCGGCACAAGAAAAAATGCTGGTTGTCGCGTGGATGTAGAAGATGAGGGAGGCTTGTGGAGTGGTCGGAAGAAGAACAAGAAGGGGGCAAAGAAGAGTAGTGCGGCCAAACAGATCTCGGCTCAGTAGGACGATGAAGAAGAGGGTTACACGCACATGAAAAGTCCAGCACTGTTGGTGTGGTACCTACCCGTGACCGATCGCCTGCGTGCAATATTCGGGAACCCGGACGATGCCAAGCTCATGTCCTGGCATGCATCAGCTGACCGCCTGAAAAACAATGGCAAGCTACGACACCCATCCGATGGCAAGCAGTGGAAGGATTTCGACGAGGCCTACCCGGAGTTTGGCAAGGAGCCCAGGCATGTTAGGTTCGCGCTGAGTACCGACGGGATGAACCCGTTCGGTGAGCTTAGCAGCTCGCACAACACTTGGCCCGTTGTGCTCACCATGTACAACCTACCTCCCCATCTATGTCAGAAGCGTAGGTACCTTATGCTGACCATGCTTATCTCCGGATCGAAGCAGCCCGGCAACGATATAGATGTGTTCCTGGATCCGTTCATGGAGGAAATGAAGATACTATTTGATGTTGGGGTCCAGATGGTGGAAGCATCCCGCAAGGAGAAGTTCACACTAAAAGCAATCATCTTTGTCACCATCACCGATTACCCCGGTCTCTTCTCACTGTCGGGGCAGATCAAAGGGAAGACCGGCTGCGTAATTTGCATCGACCGGACCTGCTACACTTACCTTAAGGGATCCAATAAGATGGTGTACATGAGGCACAGACGGTTCCTCGCCAAAAATCACAGGTATAGAAGAAGTATTATGAACAAATACTTTGACAATCAGGATGAGCCGCAGCGTGATCAACCGACGCAGACTAGTTGGGGGACAAAGGTGTATGAGATGGTCAAGGACATGGATCAGGTGGAGTTTGGAAAGAAGAAGAAGCCGCCTGAAGAGGGGACCAAGCAGACAAGGAAGCGAAAGCGGGACCAGACGGAGGAAGTCCCCGCTGCCGTTCCTTTCAAGAAGAAGTCAATTTTCTTCGAGTACCTGTCGTATTGGAAAACACTGAATACACCCCATGCCATCGACTGCATGCACCTGGAGAAAAATGTCTTTGAAAGCACGATCGGTGTCCTACTGGACATCAAGGGCAAGACAAAGGATGGTATCAAGACACGACGGATGAGGCAAAGCAGCTAGGCTTGCTGGGCCCAACGTGCACGCGTGCGAGCGGGTAGCGTGCCAGGCGTGACAGCGGCAGTGCGGCCGGCGTGGTGGTGCATGTGGGCATGCCTAGGCGAGCGGTGACACCTGCCGGTTCGCGGTGACCATGCCCAGACACCGAAGCCGACCAGGAACGTGCCTTGCACACATTTTAAACTTGCTCAAAAAGCCAACTCGATGATCCAGTAGCTACACCACCTATTTTACGCTCTAGCTGCTATATCAGGCTACTAAAAGAAACCCTAAAACCATGCCACAACCTAACCCGCTCGTTCTACAAAAATTGTCTAACATGGCTTCATCGACCCATTTTCTGACTTACGAGTACTAAGTTTCAAACGGTTTCGCGTCGAATTCCATTTCCAAGCTACTTGATACACTAGCTAGCGAATCTTGTTCTCGACCGTACGTATTTCATCGTCACCTACGAAGTTCATGCGACAACTTTACTAAAGCTTCGCATATGTGTTCCGTAGCATTTCCGTTCAATAAAAATTCATTTAGAACACTAAGTAATACAACGCGACATGAAATGTAACATGCGTTTCGTGTTTCAAATGAATGTTTCAAGTTCCGTATATTGCTGTACACTTTATAACTCATACATTTACACATAAGTATGATGCTCATGCAGTGTTTTAGCAAAAAGCTGTACAGTGTAACACCGAGGGTGTTATAGGGGTGGTGCCTCATCTTCAAGGGAGGACCTGACGGCCGATGAAGGTACGGATCAACCTCGTCCCCGTCAGGCCCCGGCTCTTCTGCTCCACGATCACATCCAACAAGTGGGGCACAACTTGTGTGTCCTCCTAGGGTGGTAGTTCCTCCCGCGACTCTAGGAGGTCACCACACAGCCGGTCCAGAGAATAAGACGACAGTGGTGGACTCTCAATGGGGACGTAGAGCCACCACCTTTGCCACCCCAAGTTTGCGGAAGGGTAGCGGTCAAGCCTCAGGTACCTGTCCTCCATTCCGGGATGAAGTTGGATCAAGGTGCCCCACATCCGAGGAAGATGGACCCCGGGCACTAAGCGAACCACGCGGAATAAAGATTGCCACAGTTCATAGTGGGCAGGGAGTCCTAGGAAGCCATTGCATAGCATGATGAAGACAGAGAGGTGGAGGATCCCCTGTGGGGTCAAGTCGTGGAGGCAGAACCCATAGTAGTACAGCAACCACCGGAGTAAGGGGTGCGCCGGCACCCCAAACCCAAAAGAGTGGAAATGGGCAAAAGAGACGACCTCATTCTCCTTCGGCCTCGGCTCCACTTTGGTTCTCGATGGGACTCTCCACCCGAACGCGTCGGCAGCCTCCGAGATCACCGCCTTTAGTAGTACCTCATCGAACGCCTTAAGGTCGATGAACGACTTTATCCACTGCGTGGTCATGGTCCTCGCTGGAGGCGTCGGCACAAAGGGCGTAGTTTGGTGGAGGGCAAAAGCTTTGGGATGGAAGGAGAAGATCTGGAGGGGAATGTAGATGATCGTAGAAGGCAGTAGTTAACCTTCCCTCTCGCGCCCTTGTGTCTTCTATAGTTTGGGGGCCGTTGAACCACCCCACGCCCCATGACCACTAACATGTTTGCGTGGGAAGGAGGTTTGTCTTCGCCCTATCACATCAATGCGACGGGCCACGAGGCGACATCACTGCTAGAACTGCCTGCTGATGCCACCCACGCGCGCACGCCTGCGTGGGAATCTAGGAGCCTACAAGACAAAAATGGACGTCGCACATTGTTCATCAATACTATCCGGGCAGTCATGATTTCAAACTGCCAGATCTTCTGTGATAAACCTTATCGCTCCACTAGTGTCTGGCTAGTGAAAATTTGAAAGGATCGTTCTGTCTATAGGGTGTAGAAACATTTCAACAGTTGTGCATCTGTCCTTTGACGGTTAAGATCAGCCCAAATCTGAATTCAACTACTCCCTCCATCCCAAATCGATGAGTCAGATTGTCAAATTTGACAAAATAAAAAAAAATCAATGTAACAAGAATCAACCGAAGTATATGAAGTATGAAAGAAATGAAGGAAGATAAATATAGTTGGACCAACATAAAAACTTCATTCCATTATATACAAAAGTACATTACATAGTTTTTTGTAATCTCTAATGTCTAAAATAACTCATCTTCCAAGGGGACTCATGTCAGACGGTTGACTAATTTCATTCAGTCGATCAACATGAGTGAAGATGACAGAGTCTCCTCCCACAAACATAGTAACACTACCAAGTCTTTTCATTTGCTCGAAATTCCTAACACGAACAAAAATCTTGACACTATCATAGTCTTCGACAACTATAACAAAGCAATTTTTACTAAGCATATAACGAACTGCAACTTCAACAATGATTCGTTAGGGCTGTTGATGAACATGATGTCCCCAAACAACAAGCACCCCTTGTATGATACCTAGCGACACTCCTAGCTGCCAAAGAGCAAGCTTGCTGATGGAGTAAACATAGGTGTTGTGGTACGACGACATCTCTCAATATACATATAGAACAAAAAACACAAGAAAAAATCATTAGAAAAAACCACATATGAAACACTACACCTTGAACAAGCAAGAACCAGAACAAAGCAATAGAATATTTCCTAGGCCATATCTTAGCCTCGATTGAGATCCTGACTAGCATAAAATGACAAAGAAACTAAAACTCACCTCAACAAGGATGATCACTGTTGTTCTATGGGCAATAGCTACTAACGAAGTTGTAACACTGCCTCCTTTCCTTGGCTAGCAACTTGAAAGTGAAAAATAAAAGAGACTAGGAAGGATATTTATACTCGACGCAAACGCTAACAAATGTTAGAAGACGTGAGTCCCCGTAGCGTTACTAATTACTAATACAATAGATTCAGAATATGAGCAGTCCAAGTAGTAGTCGAGGGGTTAGCACGTTTTCCTTCTCTGATTACGAGAAAGTCCAGCGCGTTAAATATACAGAGCTGCAAACTTTCTTGTTATCAGAGCAGGAAACGCGTCAACCCCTCGACTAATACACTAGCGATTCGAGTAAAAACAGCGATGAGCAATGGGAACATACTCGAGCGATGGCATGTACAACACCGACTGTGACTCCAGCGAGGAGGAGGATGCTTTTTTTCTCTTTCTCTGAAACTCAAATCCCCTTAGAATCCATGACTTTTTCCAGGTTGGGAAATCCATGGGGATATCAATAACCCATTTAGTTATTTATGGAGGGTTTTTCATCCCTAGACCTGCCTTCCCCTTGGTTCCAAATTATAGGCCTTAGTTTAAACAGCCGTAGATGCAGTCACACACATAAAAAAATTTGGCAGATGCAGCTCAACAAGTTACAATGAGTAGGTTTATTTTTTCTTTTTTTGGTAATTTTTAGGTGTCAAATTCATGCATCTTCTAATTAATTATTTATTACCATCCTCTTATAGTTTTATGTTTATTTATATTATTATGAAAAAACCAAAAAGGCAACAACTAATTCATCGGATATATAAACAGGTGCACAGGAGAAAAAAAAGAAAAGATGGATATTAGGTAAGTAACATTTTGTCGTAATTATTTCCTATTAAAACATGGAATAAATTCTAGTCTCTGTTGAGCGC
This sequence comes from Miscanthus lutarioriparius, assembly GCA_904845875.1. Lineage (NCBI taxonomy): Eukaryota > Viridiplantae > Streptophyta > Magnoliopsida > Poales > Poaceae > Miscanthus > Miscanthus lutarioriparius. Next base: position 27,466,817 of record CAJGYO010000009.1, on the reverse strand, counting down.
CGCGCTAGTGCGCCGAGCAGTCCCACCAACACGCCCCAAAAATTTGACTTCGCACCACGCCGAGCAGTCCTACCAACACACATCGAAAATTAGATGTCTCTCTTTTACCTATAGTTGAGTATAGCTGACATGTGTTTTATTGGATTAATGAATTTTGTATAAGCTGTAGTTCCTAGTTAGGCATTTATTTGCATCCACATGCTCTGTTGTATTGACATTTCATAGAATTTTTAGTTAATTAATGCCTTTGCAATCTAGAAAGATGAAAGGACTTGGAATACATGTGGGCCCAAAATCTATGTCTCCAAAGGCAAAAAAGTCAAGCACAAAGGGTAGACACAGTGAAGATTTTGAATATATCCCTGAACCAGGGGAGGTAGTTGAGGGATTTGATGTTACAGATGAAACAGATTCAGATTTAGAAGATGAGCCAGTACCCCTAGCAATTGAGGTGTTTGTTCTATCTTGTATTTAGTTCGGAGGGGGTGTAGGTAGCAATGCAATGCTTCACTATTTGGATAGCAATGCAATTTGTACATGCTTGCTGCTTAAGTTTGTATCTCCAATTTCAGTGTATGGGTCGAAGGAGCCATAGAGGAGGCTCTGCCAGCAAGACAAAAGACAGCACTGCCATGAGTCCAGGGCAAAGGCACTCCAAGTGGTTGACTTCAACACGACTAGGAGAGTTTGCTCATGGAGTTCATACTCAGAGGGCTACCACTAGCAAAAGGGTGGAGGTATCAGCAGTAGGTGAACATAATTCTCCATCACCATAGACACCTATACACATGGATCAATTCAAACTTCATGAATTGACTGAAGACATTTGTTAGGACTGCATGCTACCTAGCCCTGTGAGAGACTGCCCACGGTCAGGTGATGATAGCCATGCCAAAGAGGAGCCCTCTGAGCTACCTAGCCCTGTGAGAGACTGCCCATGGCTAGATGATGATAGCCATGCCAAAGAGGAGCCCTCTTAGCAAATTCCCATCTCCACCCACCCACAGAACAATGAAAGTTGCCTAGGTTAGTATTACCTTACAAATGTCTATCAATCAATTCGCACTAGCTATTTGATATCCATGTTACTTTTCTAATAATTTGAATGTATGAAAACTTTGTAGGACCATTACCAAGAAGTGCGAGGAAGCTGAGGCCTTGAACTCATGGAATTTTGCTTGACAAAATGAGCAAATCAATGGGATGATTGAGGATGCCCATCTCTGTTGCCGAGGGGAACAAAAGGCCACATGATCCAGTGCAAGCTGCGAAGTTTGCCTCAGAGGCAGGTGTACTAGTCAGGCATCAAATACCAATTTTGATGCATTGGAAACATTATAAGAAGCCCTCCGGTGTCATCCCTTACATGAATTTTGTGGATAGGCTAACTGTATGTATGGGTATCCTCTCTTGACATTCAACTCTGCTTTGAGCAACTTTAACGGATTTACTTTTCATTGACATTACTGCATGCAGTCAAGGCTGGACATCAACAAGGCTCACCCACCAACACAAGAAGCTTGCTAGAATGTATTGCAGTCTAGGGTATGATAGTTACACTATAGGTTGAAGCAAACCTACTTCAATAGTGTCCTTGCTGATCTGATCCCTACAACCTCTCCTGTCCCATCCATGACCAATGCACAGTGGTGTGAACTTGTCGAGACTTGGTCCAGTGCTAAGAACAAGGTGTGTGTGAACCCATCAATTTCCTATCTAGTCTTGCTATGGTCTACTTGTGCTGCAGTCTAACACAAATGAAGCTATAGGAAACATCTGAGACGAACAAGCGAAATCGTGCAAAAGTGAAGTACCACCAGTCTATAGGATCTCACTTCTATGTTGTCCAACTGCAAACATTTGTAAGTGATGGTTGTGTTTTTATTGTTACTCTTGCCTTTGTATAAATATAAACATAAACTCATGTGCAATGTGAATAGAAGGAGAACAAAATGAAGGCCACAGAACACGATTAAGGACTTGATGAACAACATGATGATCTAGGAGTTGAACAACATGGTCGACCTGATGAACATGTTAATGCTATGGAAGTCTTCAAGGACTTCCATACCAATACGAAAAAGGGCCTAAGCGATGCTGCAAGAGCAGCAGTTGTAAGTACCCTTATTTGCTTTCCTTAAAATCTACTGAACTCATTGTCATAAAAGAAGGAAATGCAGCAGGAGCCTAATGTGGCAATATCATTTAATTTTGTAGTTGCAATTTTACACCAATCAATATGGTACCTGTACATTGTGCTTATATAATCTCTATCGGCAGTAAGCTAAAAAAGACCTATGCATTGTGCTTATGTAATCTCTATCTGCAGTAGGCTGAGGAAGTCATATGCATTACTTGTTATGAATTAATCTCTTGGGTTTTCAATTGAAGTCCTCTTCCACTATCTGTAACCTTACAAATTGAATTTTGTAGGAAGCTATGGAAGCTACGCAAGCAGAACCTGTTACTGATAGGCAGCAACTAGTGACTAGTGCTGATGTTGTTTCCAAGGTCCTCTGAATCTACTAGGGCAATCCCCCCTCCCAGGTGTTGGCGGTCACTATCGATCAAATCTGACCGCCAAATAAAGTAGAAAATAGGAGAAATAAACAATCTTTTGACACATATACCCTTATTATTGACCTAGTTCCACTTGTATTGGAGAAAACAAGTTTTACAGGACACACATTCAAATATAAGTGGAAAACAAAGAAAATGCGCAATCCAGAAAGCGTAATGTAGATTCTACACCAAAGAGCCAAGCAAAGGCCCAATCCAACGAAGCATCTGGGCCGAGCACCGATGTGGGAAGGGTCCAGGCCCATCTAGGAACCGACCATGTGAAGGCAGTCATGGGGCAGCCGCACCGCACCCCTGCTGTTGCCACCTGGGCCCGGCTTCCTCTAACGGTTGCATGCCGCCATGCAACATCAGTTTCCGGTGGTTTCCTTATTTTCCAACGCCAAACTGACCATCACACTAGTATAAGTAGAGGGGTACTCTCACCTTTTAACACACACATCATTTGGAGCTACACACCTCACCTCTCTACTTGTACTATTTTAGCTTTTAGTAGTAGTCTTGTGAGCTAGCAAGAGCTATCAAGGAGGGCTTGGCTCCTTGGAAGAACAAAGAGAAAAGTTTGGTATCAATACAACGAGAATTTCTTCCATAGTCATGCTCTCATATCTTCAATATAGTACTACATATGAACTACATTGTAGTTGTCTTGTTATAATCATGACATATGAACTAGCATATAGTTTGTCTGTTATGATCTTAACATATTCAACTTTATGCTTAACCATTCATATGACTTGTATGAGTAGAAGTAGAGCTAGGTTGAGGTGGTGTTTCATCATTCCTTCGGGTTTGCCTATATCCTATGCTTGTCGATCCATAGGGTCGGAGTCCTAGGGGGATATGGGTAGTTTCTTTGTACATGGGCTTGGTGCTCGGGTGCACGAGAACCTTCGGATATGACGGTGCCCCGGTTAAGGGGTAGGCGGCAGGTGGTGACTCTTGGCGGTCCTTAACTCACATTTCTACGATCAACATTGAAACAAAATAAAACAAATATGAATGACAAAACTTAGAATTAGGGTTTACAACTCACATTTTCCACGAGTTTTTGTATATACATGTTTTGCAGGCACAAGTATGAAAATTCACCAAAATGCGTAATCAAGAAGGCGTATTCAAGCAAAACATATGCAAAAGCCCAACCAAATTCTAACTTCGGGCCGGAACACTAGCGTGGGAGCCATCCAGGCCGAGCCAGCAACCCACCAGAGCAAGGCGATGGCGACTGGGCTGGCCCAGGGTGTGGCCGCACCAATGGTGCGGGCACACCACCCCTAGCTCTGCCCGACACCACCTTGCTCAGGCGGTGCATTCAATGTTGGGGGAGGCGGTTGCATGTGGTACTGACCTAAAATACATGAGCAACCGACCATCTTCAAGTTATAAAAGGAGCCCCCTCCTCACATTCAAGGAGGATCATACACATTTGAGAAGAAGAAGAGGGGCTACACATATTCTGTTAGCTTCTAGCTAGACTAGAGTAGGGAGGTGCCCCGGTTAAGGGGTAGGCGGCAGGTGGTGACTCTTGGCGGTCCTTAACTCACATTTCTACGATCAACATTGAAACAAAATAAAACAAATATGAATGACAAAACTTAGAATTAGGGTTTACAACTCACATTTTCCACGAGTTTTTGTATATACATGTTTTGCAGGCACAAGTATGAAAATTCACCAAAATGCGTAATCAAGAAGGCGTATTCAAGCAAAACATATGCAAAAGCCCAACCAAATTCTAACTTCGGGCCGGAACACTAGCGTGGGAGCCATCCAGGCCGAGCCAGCAACCCACGAGAGCAAGGCGATGGCGGCGACTGGTTGGCCCGAGGTGTGGCCGCACCAATGGTGCGGGCACACCACCCCTAGCTCTGCCCGGCACCACCTTGCTCAGGCGGTGCATTCAATGTTGGGGGAGGCGGTTGCATGTGGTACTGACCTAAAATACATGAGCAACCGACCATCTTCAAGTTATAAAAGGAGCCCCCTCCTCACATTCAAGGAGGATCATACACATTTGAGAAGAAGAAGAGGGGCTACACATATTCTGTTAGCTTCTAGCTAGACTAGAGTAGGGAGTGAGAGAGGAAAGAGTTAGAGGAATAGCGGAGTAGTGGTGCCCTCTCCCTCTTGTACTCGGCAAGCCTTGTACATCGGGTGGATGGAGTGCCGGACTTGTTGGCCCCCTCTACACTTGTACCTCTATGTTTGTCTTACTACTTGGAGTAAGAAGTTCATGTTTATCTTTCGGTTTTGATCCCATAAGAAAAGTTATCATTGTTACTACTTACTTGCGGGTTCGTCGTCCGTCCTCGTGGCGGGTGCTCTAGTAGAGGACTCCTGATAAAAACGGAAGTATGGGGGAGAAACCACACTCACCTCCAACTTGGTTGCACAAAAGACGGTCAAATTCAACTTTGGTTTGTGCAACTCTCTCTCAATCCATATTTAATAAAGAAGCTTTAAAATTGAATAAATTTTAAAATAAACTAAAAAGAAAATACTCCATCTCCATGTCTTCCTATGATTAGAAAGCTGGCATACTTTTTATTCCTTGCTAATATTCCAGAAGACTTGTGAACACTTATCAGAAGGGAACCCATTTTATCTAAGTAATTGACGAATGAGATATAGTAGGATGACATGACATTTACTCGTTCTTGCAAAGTACTTGGGATTTATTTTACAAATCAAAACTCAAATAGCATGTTACTTGAATGACATTTAAAATGCCAACCAAGGCCATATGTGATCTTTCATGACAAAACCTTCCATATATGCCTCTTACTTTGTGTTGAGTTTGGTCAAGTTTTGTGACCCCGTTGAGAGATGTTTCATGCTCCCAAGATCAAAACTCACGTACATGCCACAAATAAACAGCTATTCCTACACTGTGAATACGCTAAAATATGTTTTCGACCACCACCAACATAAATACTCCATGGTCTAAAATATGATCTCTCTAGTATATTTTTAGAAAGAGACAGCTAGGCTATGAAAAAGATTGAAAAAGAATGGGACACCTGAAGGTCCCTAATTATAGAAAAAAGAGGTAGGGACACAATGAAGGTCCCAGAAGCATTCAAAAAAATGATGAGCACATGAAGGCTCATAAACAGAAAATAAGCTAGCCATGTCTCAAAATAAAATCTAGAAAAAGAGATCATATCAAACAGACGAGTATAATTCCACCAAAAATTCCACACACTTGCACTGTTTTGATCTAAGAGTATGACGCTTCTCTCCGGTGTGGTCTAGGATTTGACTTTACAACAAATGCAAGATAAGTGTGCCTCACAATTTTCATCCCTACCCAAAGCTCCATATAAGCTTATTAGAAGTAGGATGATCAAATGAGAAGGCAAAACTTCAAAAAAGCCTTGGTGAGGAACCACATACAAAATTTGAGTGACCCAAGAAAATCATTCATGGAACAAAAAGCTATCTTTATGTTTTCAAAATCATACAAAAATCCAAGTTTCTAAGCAGGGATAGAGTAAGAAGATTAGAATCCAAGCTATTCCATTTTTCAATTGCCCAAGATATTTTGGTAGGCACTTGGAAGTTCACAGGTTCAGGTGATGCTCGAAATAACCTATATGCAGATTTTCAAATCAAGGAGATGAACCCGCTTAGTCCTTAGAACTTTACTCGAGGACGAGCAAAGGACTAAGTGCGGGGGAGCTTGTTGGCGGTCCTTAACTCATAATTCTACCGCCAACATTGAAACTAAATAAAACAAATATGAATGCCAAAACTTAGAATTAGGATTTACATATCACATTTTCCATGAGTTTTGGTATATACATGTTTTGCAGGCACAAGTACAAAAATTCACCAAAATGCGCAATCAAGAAGATGTATTCAAGCAAAACATATGAAAAAGTCCAACCAAATTCCAACTTTGGGCCAAAACACTAGCATGGGAGCCATCTAGGCCCAGCCAGCAACCCACTAGAGCATGGCGGTGGTGATGGGGCTGGCCCATGGTGCGGACGCACCCATGGTGTGGGCACACCGCCCTAGCTCCACCCGGCCCCACCTTGCTCAAGCGGAGCATTCAATGCTTGGGGAGGCGGTTGCATGTGGTACTTACCTAAAATACATGATCAACCGACCATCTTCAAGCTATAAAAGGAGCCCCCTCCTCACATTCAAGGATGATCATACGCATTTGAGAAGAAGAAGAAGGGCTACACACATTCCATTAGCTTCTAGATAGACTAGAGTAGGGAGTGAGAGAGGAAAGAGTTAGAGGAATAGTGGAGTAGCGGTGCCCTCTACCTTTTGTACTTAGCAAGCCTTATACATCGGGTGGATGGAGTGTTGGACTTGTCGGCCCCCTCTACACTTGAACCTCTACGTTCATCTTACTACTTGGACTAAGAAGTTCGTGTTCATCTTTCGGTTTTGATCCCATAAGAAAAGTTATCATTGTTACTACTTACTTGTGGGTTCATCGTCCGTCCTCATGGTGGGTGCTCTAGTTGAGGACTCCTGATAAAGAAGGAAGTTCCAGGCCAACACTAGAGTAGTAACGGTTAGCGTAGACGTGGTGTCTAAGCTACACGTTACCTTCGTTCGCCTCATATCCCACGGTTGAGGGGTAGGCGGTAGGTGGTGACAACCCTGTCCATCCTTTTGTAATCCCCCATGTTCGGATACAGCGTAGAGCTATAGGCCAGCAACGTTTGGTAGACTAGTGTTCACCGGTGCGCGAACTGAGCCTGTAGTAGCAAAGTTATCTTCGCTTAAGGTTTCTGCCCTTAGAAGAACCTCACTACCCAAGTTACCCTTTAGATTGTTCTCCTAGGTAAACTAGCCAAGAGACTACTCACACCTCTGTTCCTCATGGAAATACAATACCCCAAATACCACCAGGTGAAGTGCTACATCGGTACATCCGTGAGCTTGCGGAGTTTTCTACTTATGCTAAGAAGCACCAACAAGCATTTCTGGCAACATTGCTGGGGAACGGTCATTGTTTTAGTATCCAAACCTAGTTTGCCTGAGTATCCTTTGTTTTTACCATTCTTTTCTTTTTACTCTTTTCTAGTGGAGCAGCCTACAATTCAAAACCTTTCTACTCCCAGGGGCAAGTTCGTTGAACCCCCACAATCCTCGAAGCCAATCACAGCTTGTAGTTACGAACTTTTCCCTGGCTTTATAGCCACGGTTCAGGAACAAGCCTTCTTGGGGTTGGATTATGAAAACCCCTACCATCACTTAAGGGAGTTTGAGCAGCTTTGTGCTTGCCTGACCATTTCTCACTTCGGTGGAAGTTGTTTCCTTTCTCACTTGATGAGAGAGTGAAACAATGGTACACCCACAACATAGGGAAGGTAGCTAGCAATTGGGAAGAACTAAGGAACATATTCTGTCTCGCGTTCTTCCCTATATCCTGAATCGCTGCCCTATGATAGGAGATACTCAACTTCCAACAAAAAGATAAGGATTCCATAGGTGCAGCTTGGGACAGATTCTCAATTTTAACAATATCTAGCCTAGACTTGTCTATACCCAACCATGTGCTTTTACAACATTTCTGGTTAGGGCTTAGCAAGGAATGTGCCCTACAGCTCGGCATAGCTTGTTGGAGGTTTGTTTACCCATAAAACCACGGTAGAAGGAGAAGCTCTCCTAGACCGCATTCTAGAGAACACTCCCCCACTAGAACCCCTCCGTGTAGAGTCCGAGCTGAACCACGAGGAAGTCTCTTCGGCTGAGGCCGAACCTGTAACACCCTTAGCGAGACCCTTGCCCGAACTAGAAGATCTAGAGGAAGGTTCCCAACCTTCAAACCTTCCGTATTTCGAGGACAAAATTTATGAAGATTTCAGAAATGCCACGAAGTACTCATACCAAAAGAGGCGACCGGTTCCTATCACTCCTTCGGATCTGTTAGACGATCTCTTTCTCAGAAAATCTATCAAGGAGTTGAAAGCGATCCTGAGTAGCGAATGGGTAGAAGAAGTGGAGCTTTCATCTAAAGAGATTTATATAGCACCCCTTCCTCCACCATCCAATGGTCGATCGACAGAACCTCAGTAGATGTCCTCTAGAATCCTACAGTCGGAGCTAACCTCATGTCCGCGTCTTTTGCCCACACCTACTTTAGCAATGATGCCATCACTCTGACAATCAAATCCTGTAGAGTTGCGCCACATGTTAGACTAGGGGTTCTTCATAACATTTCACTCTATTACAATGATAATGAAGTTCCACTAGACTTCCATGTCTTTGACATCCAGGATCTTGATATCTTAATAGGGCATGCCCTCAAAAATCTTTTTGATCTACCAACAACAAGGGATCTAGACGTAAAGCTAGGGAGAGACACTTTTACCATTCCTATCACTCGAGCCAAAAACTCAGTGGCAGAATCTCTCCCCTATCCTAACCTGCCCAAGGAGGTCATGTTGGTTTTACCCTTTGATTCTCCTAAGTCATCCTTAGAAAAAGATGCCAAACTATTCATAGAAGAAGAGGATGACTTAGGAGAAACCATAGATCTACCCCAAGAGGAAGCACCGGCTCGACCTCCTGTTGAGCTAAAACCCCTACCCGCTGGTCTACGCTGTGCTTTTCTAAATGGCGATAAGGAAACTCATGTAATCATTAGCGATAAGCTTTCTAATGAGGAGACGTCCAAACTCATCGCCATTTTAGAAAAACATAGGTCGGTCTTCGGGTATTTTTTACAAGATCTCAAGGGGATTAGCCCAACTCTCTATACCCATCGCATTCCAATAGATCCATCAAGCACACCATCTAGAGAGCCTTAGCGTAGGCTCAACAATGCGATGTGGGAGGTCATGAAGAAGGAAGTCCTCAAACTTTTTCACGCCAGGATTATTTATCTCGTAACACATAGTGACTGGATAGTCCCATCCAAGTGATTCCAAAGAAAGGAGGAATGACGGTCGTTGAAAACAATAAAAATGAGTTAATTCCACAACATACCGTCATGGGGTAGAAAATGTGCATTGATTATCTGAAACTCAACGTGGCAACAAAGAAAGACCACTTCCCACTGCCCTTCATTGATAAAATATTAGAGCGGTTGGCAAAGCATTCTTTTTTCTATTTCCTCAATGGGTATTTAGGATATCATTAGATTCCCATCCACCCCGATGATCAGAGCAAGACAACGTTTACATGCCCGTATGGAACATACGCTTATCGCAGAATGTCGTTCGGGTTGTGTAATGCACCCACATCATTTCAATAGTGCATGATGTCTATTTTCTCAGACATGATAGAAGAAATCATGGAGGCTTTCATGGATGATTTTTCAGTATATGGCAAAACCTTTGATCACTATCTGGAGAATCTAGACAAAGCCTTGCAGAGATGCCAAGAGAAGGACCTAGTACTCAACTGGGAAAAGTGCCACTTTATGGTCTATGAAGGCATCGTTCTTGGGCACCTTGTATCCGAGAGGGGGATAGAGGTAGCTAAGTCCAAAATAGAAGTTATCGAGCAGCTACCACCCCCCATGAACGTAAAAGGGATCCATAGCTTCCTAGGTCATGCAGGGTTCTATAGACGGTTTATCAAGGATTTTTCACAAATAGCAACACCCCTCATGAACCTGCTAGCTAAGGATGCACCTTTTGAGTTCACAGATGAGTGCTTAAATGCTTTCCACACTCCTAAGAAAGCACTCATCTCAGCGCCAATCATCCAACTACCCGATTGGTCGCTTCCATTCGAGATAATGTGTGATGCTAGTGACTATGTGTTGGTGCGGTGCTTGGCCAAACCAAAGATAAGAAGCATCACACAATCGCATATGCTAGCAAAACGCTGATAGGAGCACAACTTAATTACGCTACCATAGAAAAAGAGCTCTTAGCAGTTGTTTTTGCTAGCGACAAGTTTAGGTCTAACTTAGTGGGTGCAAAAGTTATCATTTATACTGATCATACTGCACTTAAATATTTACTCACTAAGAAAAATGCTAAACCTAGATTAATAAGATGGGTTCTCTTACTCCAAGAATTTAACCTTGAGATAAAAGATAAAAAGCGAGTAGAGAACACTATCACCAATCATCTATCATGTTTGCAAGTCACTAACATGCAGGAACTGCCAATAAATGACTTCCTACACGACGACATGCTACTGAAGGTGACAGACACAAACCCATGATATGCAAACATCGTGAACTTCATGGTTTTAGGATATGTACCACCGGGCGAAAACAAAAGAAAGCTACAAGCAGAAAGCAGATGTCACCTTTGGGATGACCCATACCTATATAGGGTATGCTCTGATGGCCTGTTGAGGAGATGTGTACCAATGGTAGAAGGATTGCAAATCATCGAGAAATGCCATGCAACACCGTACGGAGGTCACTATGGAGTATTCTGTACACAAGCCAAAATCTAGCAATGCGGGTTCTTCTGGCCGACGATGTACGAAGACACTAAGGAGTTCATCCAAAGGTGCCAAAAATGCTAGCTGCAAGGTGGCATTATAGCTCACAACGCAATGCCCCTCCACTACAACCTACAAGTAGAAATCTTTGATGTTTGGGGCATTGACTTCATGGGACCATTCCAAAAGTCCCATGACAGCGAGTACATCCTCATCACCATTGACTACGTCACAAAATGGGTGGAAGCTCTACCATGCAGAGCTGCTGATGCTAGGCATGCAAAGAAGTTTCATGAAGTAATCTTCCCTCACTTTCGAACACCATGAATGGACAATCCCACTTTATTGACAAAACCTTTAGAACCTTCCTGAGAGAACTTGGCGCCAAGCACAACATCGCCACCCCGTATCATCCCCAAACAAGCGGTTAGGTAGAAACCTCAAATAAACAGATCAAAAATATCCTGCAGAAAGCGGTCAATGCAATGGGGAAAGGATGGAAGGATAAGCTACCTGATGCACTTTGGGCATACAGGACTGCTTATAAAACTCCCATTGGCATGTCGTTGTTCCTACTCGTCTGTGGGAAAAGCTGTCATCTACCGGTTGAGCTTGAACACCGAGCTCACTGGGCCATAAAAAGCTAGAACATGGATGTAAAGCTAGCCGGCAGAAATCGTCAAAAACAAATTATCGAGATAGAAGAATGGTGAGAGAAGCCGTACCACAGTGCCAAGCTCAACAAGGAAAGAACTAAGAGATAAGGTTCTTCTGTTCAACTCCTGAGTCAAACTCTTCAATGAAGGAAAACTAAAAAGCAAATGGCATGGACCGTACACCGTCATCAACACTTCACCACACGACGCAATCACCATCTTGGATGATGATGGTATCATTTTCAAAGTTAACGGTCAACGTTTAAAAGTTTTCCAAGAGCCTTCCTATAACTCTAATTTAGAAATAGATAGAATAGATTTAATTCCTTTTGATAAATTTATTCAAACCTTATAAAAATTTAAAAATTAATTATACTAACATATTCTTTCATTCACTTAAAATATAAAAAATTTGTTTTATCTTCTAAAGCAAGTCATCATGGTAAAATGACCTTTATGCCCTCACTAGACAAACCATGATTCTTGCTCTATCTTGCTTGATTTTTGCTGATCACATGTATATTCACTCATTAATACAAAATCATGTGAAATTTGCAATATGAATATTCTCTTGATTCATCATCATTGTGTGCATCTCACTCTATCACTCGCTGATCCTGCTGAATCAAATCCGAGCACTAGCATCTCAAGGATCCACACGTATGCATGTGCACCTGGACAAAATCCCATGCCAGGAGGAGCACCTAGGGGTGTGGGCGCACCCATGGTGTGGCCGCACCACCCCTGGCTCCGCTGGATCCCAATCTTCTCGTGCATCTTCTTGATCCTCGGCGTATCGCAGCCATGGCGGTGCTTCATTTGTTTCCATCACGGTAGAGGCCCGAGCTCCTATATAAGAACCACCCCATAGCCTCCCCCCTCTTCACTCCAAGATGCAAGCTCTCTTCTCTCCCTCCACTTAGCACTCAAGCTCCAAAAGCACAGCAATATCCAGCCACGCTCTCACCTTGTACACGGCCTCTAGCTCCACCTATGACCTTGAAGGAGTACCGCTATCCTTTGACTTAGTGCCCAAGAGCTCCTTTGCGAGGGAAGAAGCACGGCTCATCACCGAAGCACATCTCGCTATCATGGCACCTCCGAGTTATGCCATGAGTGGTGGCTCGAGCCTCAAGACCACAGCACGTTCTATGGTGCCCAAAGGTGGCGCCAAGGAGAATAAGGCAGCACCAACATGACCAACCATCGGCACCCTCGGCCTCAACAGGAAGGCTTCTGATGTTAGCAGACCTCGCAAGCACCCAGTTGTAACACCCTCGGGCAATATGGTCTCCCGTGCTAGTTCTCCTTCCATAACGCTAGGTCAAGTCTCTCCTACACAGCGATAAGAGTGCGCAAACCCGAAGGAGGGTATGGCAAAGCACTCATGCGCAAGCCAACTAAAAAGCCAGAAAGCGAGCCAGCCCTATCAGGAAAAGGGTCAAAATCCTCAGGTGCGCCCCTTCGGTTTAAAAGGTTTAGGAAGCTCCCGCCGATCAAAAGACCCATAGGGCAATACGAGAGTAGAGATGAGGAGGACGCACCTTCTAAGGGTCCTTCCATCACATCTCTTAGCGCAAAAAAGATAGCCTGCAAAATCTCCTGTGGGGCCTTAACGACAACTTAGCCACGAACCTAGTGCAAATCAGAGATTTGGTCGATGACATCAACAGCTTGCATTTCAAGCTTGACTAGACATTAGCTAAAGTGGCTAAGGCAGCAGGAGTGGTGGATGCTCTAGATGAACCTTTCTAGGCCACTCCCGTTGCACACAATAATTTAGGCGCATCATTTCCTTTCAAGTTTTTTATTCCAATCATTTGAATTCCATCTTGTAATGCGCCTATCAATTTATAAATAAAGATTTATTGTTAGAAATATTATGTTGCACTTGTTTTCTTGTTCTTTTTATCATAATAAAAACAGGAACGAAAACAAGTGTGGGGGAGAAACCACACTCACCTCCGACTTGGTTGCACAAAAGACGATCAAATTCAACTTTGGTTTGTGCAACTCTCTCTCATTCCATATTTAATAAAGAAGCTTTAAAATTGAATAAATTTTAAAATAAACTAAAAAAATGCTCCATCTTCATGTCTTCATATGATTAAAAAGCTTGCATATTTTTTATTCCTTGCTAATATTCCAAAAGACTTGTGAACACTTATCAGTAGGGAACCCATTTTATCTAAGTAATTGACGAATGAGATATAGTAGGATGACATGACATTTACTCGTTCTTGCAAAGTACTTGGGATTTATTTTACAAATCAAAACTCAAATAGCATGTTCCTTGAAAGACATTTAAAATACCTACCAAGGCCATATGTGATCTTTCATGATAAAACCTTCCATATATGCCTCTTACTTTGAGTTGAGTTTGGTCAAGTTTTGTGACCCCGTTAAGAGATGTTTCATGCTCCCAAGATCAAAACTCACGTACACGCCACAAATAATAGCTATTCCTACACTGTGAATACGCTAAAATATGTTTTCCATCACCACCAACATAAATACTCCATGCTCTAAAATATGATCTCTCTAGCATATTTTTAGAATGAGACAGCCAGGCTATGAAAAAGATTGAAAAAGAATGGGACACATGAAGGTCCCAAATTATAGAAAAATGAGGTAGGGACACAATGAAGGTCCCAGAAGCATTCAAAAAAAATGATGAGCACATGAACGCTCATAAAGAGAAAATAAGCTAGCCATGTCTCAAAATAAAAGCTAGAAAAATAGATCATATCCAATAGAGGAGTATAATTCCACCAAAAATATCACACACTTGCACTATTTTGATCTAAGAGTATGACGCTTCTCTTTGGTGTGGTCCGTGATTTGACTTTACAACAAATGCAAGATAAGTGTGCCTCACAATTTTCATCCCTACCCAAAGCTCCGTATAAGCTTATTAGAAGTAGGATGATAAAAAGAGAAGGCAAAACTTCAAAATATGCCTTGGTGAGGAACCACTTACAAAATTTGAGTTACTCGAGAAAATCATTAAAGGAACAAAAAGCTATCTTTATGTTTTCAAAATCATACAAAAACCCAAGTTTCTATGCAGGGATAGAGTAAGAAGACTTGAATCCAAGCTATTCTATTTTTGAATTGCCTAAGATATTTTGGTAGGCACTTGGAAGTTCACAGGTTCAGGTGAAGCTCGGAATAACCTGTATGTAGATTTTCAAATCAAGGAGATGAACCCGCTTAGTCCTTAGAACATTACTCGAGGATGACAAAGGACTACGTGCGGGGGAGCTTGTTGGTGGTCCTTAACTCATATTTCTACCGCCAACATTGAAATAAAATAAAACAAATATGAATGCCAAAACTTAGAATTAGGGTTTACAACTCACATTTTCCATGAGTTTTGGTATATACATGTTTTGCATGCACAAGTATGAAAATTCACCAAAATGCGCAATCACGAAGATGTATTCAAGCAAAACATATGCAAAAGCCCAACCAAATTCCAACTTCGGGCCAGAACACTAGCATGGGAGCCATCTAGGCCCAGCCAGCCACTCACCAGAGAAAGGTGGTGGCGACTAGGTAGGCCCATCGTTCAGCCGCACCCATGGTGCGGGCTCACCATCCCTAGCTTTGCCTGGCCCCACCTTGGTCAGGTGGTGCATTCAATGCTTGGGGAGGCGGTTGCATGTGGTACTTACCTAAAATACATGAGCAATCGACCATCTTCAAGCTATAAAAGGAGCCCCCCTCCTCACATTCAAGGGCGATCATACACATTTGAGAAGAAGAAGAAGGGCTACACACATTCCATTAGCTTCTGGCTAGACTAGGGTAGGGATTGAGAGAGGAAAGATTTAGAGGAATAGCGGAGTAGTGGTGCCCTCTACCTCTTGTACTTGGCAAGCCTTGTACAATGGGTGGATGGAGTGCCAGACTTGTCGGCCCCCTCTACACTTGTACCTCAACGTTCGTCTTACTACTTGGAGTGAGAAGTTTGGGTTCATCTTTCGGTTTTGATCCCTTAAGAAAAGTTATCATTGTTACTAATTATTTCTGTGTTCATCGTCCATCCTCATAGCAGGTGCTCTAGTAGATGATTCCTGACAAAGACGGAAGTTTTTGGCCAACGCTAGAGTAGTAACGGTTAGCGTAGACGTGGTGTCTAAGCTACACATTACCTTTGTTTGCCTCATATCTCACGGTTGAGGGGTAGTCGACCAGTGCTGACAGCCCTATTCGTCCTTCGTAATCCCCCACGTTCGGATATGGCGTAGAGTTATAGGCCAGCAATGCTTGGTAGACTAGTGTTCACCGGTGCCCGAAGTGAGTCTATAGTAGCAAAGTTATCTTCGCTTAAGGTCTCTGCCCTTAGAAGAACCTCACTACCCAAGTTACCCTTCAGCTTGTTCTCCTAGGTAATCTAGCCAATAGACTACTCGCACCTCCCTTCCTCATGGAAATACGAAACCCTGAATACCACCGGGTGAAGTGCTACAATTGTACTTCTGTGCGCTTGTGGACTTTTTTGCTTACGCTAAGAAGCACTAACAGTGACAGCCCTATCCATCCCTTGTAATCCCCCATGTTCGGGTATTGTGTAGGGGTTTTAAAGTCTCTCGCACTTGCTGGCAAACCAGTGCTCAGAGATCTCCCGTCCATCTTACACTTAGTTCTAACTCTAGTCATATAGTTTGCATGATCAATAACTGTTCTTTGCATGGCTATGTTAGACCAAGCCGGCTCCACGTAGGAATATTATTTTATTCTTTGTTTTCCTTTTATCCTTGAGGTTGGCACAGATGTGTGTCCACTATCCTTGAAATACCGTTTTTACCCCTGTCATGAACTATGGTCCACTATGCAAGTATGTAATCTTGTTCATGCTCATGCTAGACTCTTACACCTTGCCCTCCTTTGGGAAAATATAAATAACAATACCCTAAATACTTCCTGGTAAAATGCTATAACGATAGATCCAAGCGCTTGCAGATATTTTCTATAATTGTTAAGAACTATCGTAGTTGGTGTTTCTTTGTGGTGTCGCTAGGGTTAACTCAATCTTAGTGATTGTGTTAAGAAATACCAACAGGCATTTCTGGTGCCGTTACCGAGGATGGACAAAAAACCTCCACACTTGGTGATTGCGCTAAGAAATGCCAACACCAGGCAAGCAGGAAAACCCTTTTTTTGAAGAATGCTGGTATCCTATGAAGCTACACCAGAGCAGAGACATCGGCGGAGATGACAATTCGGGAGCAGCTTGCTGGTGAACAGGAAAGTACCGCTGCCCTCGTTGAACTAGTGGATGAACTAAAGAGGAAGATAGGTGAGTCTAAAAGGGAGTTTGAGGAATTCATGAAACAACGACAGGAGGAGTACAATAGGCTCTATGAGCAAGTAATGCGCTTAAGCTCTCCTAGTAATTAACTTTTAGTCTTCAACTCATGTGACTTGATGCGGTGAACATTTATGGTCTGTTGTGTGGACTCATGTGATGGTTTGTTATGGTGAAACTCTGTCAGTGGCTTGCTACTGATGTGTGAAATGTTAATTGTTGGTATTTGATTACCAGCTTGAATAATTAAGTTGTCAATCTGTGCAGTAGTGATGATCTTGAATTACTTTTCTGATGTAATTAGTCCTACACGCGGTAGAACCCGGACAGGCCACGTGATCAAATAAAAATGCCACACGTGGACCAACCAGTGCATGACACATGAATTGGCTAGGGCATGACACGTGGGCTATTAAAAATCTGACATGTGGAAGGAAATCGTCAAGCCATGTGGACATATAAAAATACGACACGTGGACAGACAGCATCGTGACACGTGGTCAAATAAGAAATGGACACGTGGACCAATAAAAATATGACACGAGGTCCAATGAAGAAGTCACACGTGATCCAACTGCAACACAACAGTGTACCAGTAGAAAACTAACACGTAGAACAAGGAACGACACGTGGTCCAGTAAGAACATGAAACATGCAAGAACCAGAGATGGCCACATTGTGCAATAAGAAGGTGACACATACCCAAACCATGTCCAATGGAACCGGCTATAGCATGTACACATGGAAAGCATCTCCAATGGAAGCGCCCACCAGCATGGCAGCTCCCCTGCCACGCATGCCAAAATAGTTCTATAACATTCTGTTTTCATCACAGATCAAGCCACTTCTATAACGATTTGCGAAAATCATCATAAAAGTTCAAGTATGACGCGACTTCTATGACAATCCGATTTTCATCATAAATTATGACGAATTTGGCTCCTTCAGTGATGAAAGGTGATTGTCATAGAAGTGGATATTCCTAGTAGTGACCTACGGGCCTGCAGAGCCCATCCATGGGTCGCCACTGCCGTCGCTCGCTGGATCCACCACCGGATCCGACCTCCCCGTCACCAGATCCACTTGCAGATCCGCCGCTCGGGGCGCCTACACCAGAACCGTCGAGCCCTCCATCAGATCCACTGCGAGGCCACATATCACTGCGCCAGAGGAGGGGGCTAGGCCCCCGCACACCACGCTGGAGTAGGAGGCAGGTCCCCATGCAGTGAAGGCCTAGATCTGATCCCCTATGCGCGTCGTCGCCTAGATCCGGTCGAAGAAGAGCGCGGTCGGCCTAGATCTAGTTAGAGAATAGGGCGGCCTCAGATCAGGATGGAGTCAACTAGGGGCACGAGCTCATGGAAGCAGCAGGAGATGAGGGAGCAGTGGCTGAGCCTACCAGAGCGCCGCACCTCCCGCACCCATCCCTGCCTAGGGTTTGCTGTGTGCGTCGCCGAAGCCTACCGTCCGCCACTGGGGTGTGAGAGAGATGGGGAGGGGCATCGGGAGGGGAGGGGAGGGGCACTCTAAGGGGATGGGAGGCAGCGTCGGGCTAGGGATGGGAGGGAGCGTCGGGCTAGGGACGGGAGGGAGCGTCGGGCTAGGGACAGGAGGGGACGAGAGTGAGAGACGGCTAAGTGAGGGAGAAGTGAGTGAACCCTAACTCCCCTCCTGTATATATAAACCCGGTAGTTGGATTGGATATGGGCTTTTCTGGGCCATGGGAGTACTAACCGAGGCGGACCTTATAAGAGGCCCGCCTCAGAAAATTGGGTATTTTTTGAGGCGGGCCACTTACAAGGCCCACCTCCGTTAATAGATTTTAGGAGGCAGTTATGTTTTGACCGCCTCGCTAAATTGATTTTGCAAGGGGTTGATTGTGACTGCCTCGATTAATAAAAAATGACCGCCTTGGTTAATCCAGGGCATTAACCAAGGTGGTTCAAATGCCTGCCCGCCTCCGTGCCCCTTTGTCAAACGCCTCGGTTAAGTTTTATTGTAGTAGTGAGAATAACTTGTTGACCGTAAAGTTCAAGACGTGGTGGCTAAATAACTAGTTGACCATAAAGTTCAAGCGTAGGGATTCCAATGATTTGATCTAATTTTATGTCTAATTGTCGCAAGCATGTAGGAGAGGGAGAAACAACAAAAACTTAATTAAGCAAGTAATCTAGCACTACATTTTTCAAAAAAGATGTTTGGAATCACATGGACCTACCTTCTAATAGCATCTCCAAGAGTTTCCAAAACCCACTCATAATCTTGATTTTTTGGCAACATCGGAAAAAACTGCTCTCCAACAATTCCATCTATTAACTTCGAATCATTCCGCACTTGGGAAAATTGACCCAATCACACGTAAATATATGTGCGCGTATCCATCGACCAATCTAGAGATGGAAGGATGTGGAGAATAATAAGGAGTAGAAAAGGATTCCTAATGCAAATGTACATGAGGGAAAGAAAGTATAAAAGTGGTTAGGGTGATTTAAAAATATTCTAGGATTTCTGATGCAAAATTGCTTTCTATATTTTAAGAGTGAGATTTTAGAAACTATTGGAGGAGCTCAACAAATGTGCTTACAACCTTTTTATAGCCACTTGGAAAACTCATTGATTTACCAATTGTTGCTTTGGGAACTATTGGAGATGCTGTAAAGTCACCTCCTTCAAGGAAATCGAGAGCAATCCCCCCTTAGTTTTGGAATTTTTGGATTGCTATTGTGAGGTCCTCCCTTCTCCACCTCGGGCTATAGTTATGTCCCATGGAGAAATTGATTTAGATGGAGCCCCATGGAACATCTCTAGAGTAGAATTTTGATGAAGCAACACATCTAGAAAAAGAAGGCATCATTGAAAATCGAATTTTAGAGTATGTTGCATATCCGCCACTAGAAATCATTAATTTCTAGATGCACTTGAATAGAGAAGGTTGGAGAAACCGCCTTTAGAGCAACTCCATTAGACTCTTTATTTCCTTCCTAATTAATAGGAATAGAGATTTTTATGAAAAAGACCCTCCCATAGCTTCTTTAACAAGATCTCCAAATATCGTGGATTTCTCGCTAGTCAAATATAGAGAGCGCGACCGGCTCTCTAAAGTGCACACAAGACATATAGAAGTTATTGAAGGGCGGAATGTATAGAACTATTTTTGTTAAAATGACTTTCTAAATGATGATTTAGAGAGAAACTCTTGTGGATGCTCTTATATATCAATTTTGACCATGATTAAAAATCTTCTATATAGAAGTGGATGGATGTAGGGGATAAAGAACTAGTCAAGTGGGAGGGTGCGTGGAGACTGTCTTTTAGTTAGTGCACGGACCTAGGACTGACCTACGCCAGATTTATTACGTGCATAATTGTACCCCCGTGGATGCTCAGAAATTAAAAAGAAAAGTTCCTCACTCCATTGGCTCCTGGCACGACTAATGTGCCATGGCTTCTTTGCCATGAAATTAGGTAGTGGAGGGAGGGGTCATGCTGGGTCCGCCACAAAGAAAATCCATCATCAAAGTGCATGTATGGTGATGACGTCAGTTTACTAGAAATGATGATATGTACTGATTAACTAGAAGCATGGGGCCAACTCTTCTTATATTAAAGATATATATAGCGTTTCTCTAACATGGAAACATCGTCTTTTATGTGTCACCACCTCCGGAGCGCCGCACCTCCCACGCCCATCCCGGCCTAGGGTTTGCTGTGTGCGTCGCCGGATCCTGCCGTCCGCCTCCGGGGTGCGAGCGGGATGGGGAGGGGCGTCGGGAGGGGAGGGGAGGTGGCGCTCTAAGGAAGGGGATGGGAGGGAGCATCAGGCTAGGGATGGGAGGGGATGGGAGGGAGCGTCGGGTTAGGGACGGGAGGGAGTGTCGGGCTGGGGACGGGAGGGGACGAGAGTGAGAGACGGCTAAGTGAGGGAGAAGTGAGTGAACCCTAACTCCCCTCCTGTATATATAAACCCGATACTTGGATTGGATATGGGCTTTTTTCTGGGCCATGGGAGTACTAACCGAGGCGGACCTTATAAGGGGCCCACCTCAGAAAATGGGGTATTTTTTGGGGCGGGCCACTTATAAGGCCCACCTCCGTTAATAGATTTTAGGAGGCAGTTATGTTTTGACCGCCTCGGTAAATTGATTTTGCAAGGGGTTGAATGTGACCACCTCGGTTAATAAAAAATGACCACCTCGGTTAATCCCAGGCATTAACCGAGGTGGTTCAAATGCCTGCCTGCCTCCATGCCCCTTTGTCAAATGCCTCAGTTAAGTTTTATTGTAGTAGTGAGAATAACTTGTTGACCGTAAAGTTCAAGACGTGGTGGCTAAATAACTAGTTGACCATAAATTTCAAGCGTAGGGATTCCAATGATTTGATCTAATTTTATGTCTAATTGTCGCAAGCATGTAGGAGAGGGAGAAACAACAAAAACTTAATTAAGCAAGTAATCTAGCACTACATTTTTCAAAAAAGATGTTTGGAGTCACATGGAGCTACCTTGTAATAGCATCTCCAAGAGTTTCCAAAACCCACTCATAATCTTGATTTTTGGGCAACATCGGAAAAAACTGCTATCCAACAATTCCATATATTAACTCCCAATCATTCCGCACTTGGGAAAATTGACCCAATCACGCGTAAATATATGCGCGCGTATCCATCGGCCAATCTAGAGTTGGAAGGATGTGGAGAATAATCAGTAGTAGAGAAGGATTCCTAATGCAAATATACATCAGAGAAAGAAAGTATAAAAGTGGTTAGGGTGATTTAAAAATATTCTAGGATTTCTGGTGCAAAATTGCTTTCTATATTTTAAGAGTGAGATTTTAGAAATTATTGGAGGAGCTCAATAAATGTGCTTCCAACCTTTTTTTAGCCACTTGGAAAACTCATTGATTTACCAATTGTTGCTTTGGGAACTATTGGAGATGCTGTAAAGTCACCTCCTTCAAGGAAATCGAGAGCAATCCCCACTTAGTTTTGGAATTTTTGGATTGCTATTGTGAGGTCCTCCCTTCTCCTCCTCGGGCTATAGTTATGTCCCATGGAGAAATTGATTTAGATGGAGCCCCGTGGAAGCATCTCTACAGTAGAATTTTGATGAAGCAACACATCTAGAAAAAGAAGGCATCATTGAAAATCGAATTTTAGAGTATGTTGCATATTCGCCTCTAGAAATCTTTAATTTCTAGATGCACTTGAATAGAGAAGGTTGGAGAAACCGCCTTTAGAGCAACTCCATTAGACTCTTTATATCCTTCATAATTAATAGGGGAATAGAGATTTTTATGAAAAAGACCCTCCAATAGCTTCTTTTACAAGATCTCCAAATACAGTAGATTTCTTGCTAGTCAAATATAGAGAGCACGACCGGCTCTCTAAAGTGGACACAAGACATATAGAAGTTATTGATGGGCAGAATGTATAGAACTATTTTTGTTAAAATGACTTTCTAAATGATGATTTAGAGAGAAGCTCTTGTGGATGCTCTTATATATCAATTTTGACCATGATTAAAAATCTTCTATATAGAACTGGATTGATGTAGGGGATGAAGAACTAGTCAAGTGGAGACTGTCTTTTAGTGAGTGCACGGACCTAGGACTGACCTACGCCAGATTTATTAGGTGCATAATTGTACCCCCGTGGATGCTAAGAAATTAAAAAGAAAAGTTCCTCACTCCATTGGCTCCTGGCACGACTAATGTGCCATGGCTTCTTTGCCATGAAATTAGGTAGTGGAGGGAGGGGTCATGCTGGGTCCGCCACAAAGAAAATCCATCATCAAAGTGCATGTATGGTGATGACGTCAGTTTACTAGAAATGATGACATGTACTGATTAACTAGAAGCAATCTACTGATTAACTAGAAGCATGGGGCCAAGTCTTCTTATATTAAAGATATATATAACGTTTCTCTGTCACGGAAACATCGTCTTTTATGTGTCACCGCCACCGGAGCGCCGTACCTCCCGTGCCCATCCTGGCCTAGAGTTTGCTGTGTGCGCCGCCGGAGCCTGCCGTCCGCCTCCGGGGTGCAAGCGGGATGGGGAGGGACATCGAGAGGGGAGGGGAGGGGAGGGGAGGGGGCGCTCTAAGGAAGGGGATGGGAGGGAGCGTCAGGCTGGAGACGAGAGGGGATGGAAGGGAGCGTCGGGCTGGGGACAGGAGGGAGCGTCAGGATGGGGACGGGAGGGGACGAGTGAGAGATGGGTAAGTGAGGGAGAAGTGAGTGAACCCTAACTCCCCTCCTGTATATATAAACCCGATAGTTGGATTGGATATGGGCTTTTTCTAGGCAATGGGAGTACTAACCGAGGCGGACCTTATAAGAGGCCCTCCTCAGAAAATGGGGTATTTTTTGAGGTGGGCCACTAATAAGGCCCACCTCCATTAATAGATTTTAGGAGGCATTTATGTTTAGACCGCCTCCGTAAATTGATTTTGCAAGGGGTTGATTGTAACCGCCTCAGTTAACAAATAATGACCGCCTCGGTTAATCTTAGGCATTAACCGAGGTGGTTCAAATGCCTACCCGCCTCCGTGCCCCTTTGCCAAATGCCTCGGTTAAGTGTTATTGTAGTAGTGAGAATAACTTGTTGACCGTAAAGTTCAAGACGTGGTGGCTAAATAATTAGTTGACCATAAAGTTCAAGCGTAGGGATTCCAATGATTTGATCTAATTTTATGTCTAATTGTCGCAAGCATGTAGGACAGGGAGAAACAACAAAAACTTAATTAAGCAAGTAATCTAGCACTACATTTTTCAAAAAAGATGTTTGGAATCACATTGACCTAACTTCTAATAGCATCTCCAAGAGTTTCCAAAACCTACTCAAAATCTTGATTTTTTGGCAACATCGGAAAAAAACTGCTCTCCAACGAATCCATATATTAACTCCCAATCATTCCGCACTTGGGAAAATTGACCCAATCACGTGTAAATACAGGCGCGCGTATCCTTCGGTCAATCTAGAGATGGAAGGATGTGGAAAATAATAAGGAGTAGAAAAGGATTCCTAAAGCAAATGTACATGAGAGACAGAAAGTATAAAAGTGGTTAGGGTGATTTAAAAATATTCCAGGATTTCTGATGCAAAATTGCTTTCTATATTTTAAGAGTGAGATTTTAGAAACAATTGGAGGAGCTCAACAAATGTGCTTCCAGCCTTTTTTTAGCCACTTGGAAAACTCATTGATTTACAAATTGTTGCTTTGGGAACTATTGGAGATGCTGTGAAGTCACCTCCTTCAAGGAAATCGAGAGCAATCCCCACTTAGTTTTGGAATTTTTGGATTGCTATTGTGAGGTCCTCCCTTCTCCTCCTCGGGCTATAGTTATGTCCCATGGAGAAATTGATTTAGATGGAGCCCCGTGGAAGCATCTCTACAGTAGAATTTTGCTGAAGCAACACATCTAGAAAAAGAAAGCATCATTGAAAATCGAATTTTAGAGTATGTTGCATATCCGCCTCTAGAAATTATTAATTTCTAGATGCACTTGAATAGAGAAGGTTGGAGAAACCGCCTTTAGATCGAGCAACTCCATTAGACTCTTTATATCATTCCTAATTAATAGCAATATAGATTTTTATGAAAAAGACCCTCCAATAGCTTCTTTTATATGATCTCCAAATATAGTGGATTTCTCGCTAGTCAAATATAGAGAGCGCAACCGACTCTCTAAAGTGCACACAAGACATATAGAAGTTATTGAAGGGCGGAATGTATAGAACTATTTTTGTTAAAATGACTTTCTAAATGATGATTTAGAGAGAAACTCTTGTGGATGCTCTTATATATCAATTTTGACCATGATTAAAAATCTTCTATATAAAAGTGGATTGATGTAGGGGATGAAGAACTAGTCAAGTGGGAGGGTGCGTGGAGACTGTCTTTTAGTGAGTGCACGGACCTACGCACCTATGCCAGATTTATTAGGCGCATAATTGTACCACCGTGGATGCTGAGAAATTAAAAAGAAAAGTTCCTCACTCCATTGCCTCCTGGCACGACTAATGTGCCATGGCATCTTTGCCAAGAAATTAGGTAGTGGAGGGTGGAGTCATGCTGGGTCCGCCACAAAGAAAATCCATCAAGGTGCATGTATGGTGATGACGTCAGTTTACTAGAAATGAAGACATGTAGTGATTAACTAGAAACAATCTACTGAATAACTAGAAGCATGGGGCCAACTCATCTCCTACTACAACTAAAAAGAACAAAGTGTGGACATTTTTTTGTGCGACATTTGTTTTGGTTCGTCCATCTGCCCGCGCCTGCGATCCCACGACATCTTAGTTTCTGATTGATCGTGCCATTCTCCTTGATTGAATATTGCCTGTCATGTGATAGAGAAATCACGGCAAAATAGGAAGTAGAAAATTATTGTGCTATCCATATACACATTGCATGTTTGCATGCACCAGCATACATGGCAACGAGCAAAAGGAAAGAGAATTAAGACAAAAGAAACATCTTTGCATTTTTGAGAACCTTGCCAAATCTGCCTACATTTAATTACTTCACCTCTTTGCATTTGTAAAAGGGACAGCTTTTTCCTCCTTTCATTTGGTTTCACGCTCACGTGTTCCATCGCCTCGCTTGCTGTTTCTTGCGTGAACCATAGTTGATGTCATCGGTCTTCCATGGCTCAGCCTACCAACACCAAGAGAAGGTCCCTACCAATCCCTGACTGGAGATCCGGCCTGCCAGAGGATCTCCTCGAGTCCATCAGGCAGCGTCTCGCGTTAGGCCACGACGTGGCGTCCTTCCGATCCGCTTGCTCCGCATGGCGCGCCGCCATCCCGTTCGCGACCTTCGGGCCGCTCCTGCTTCTCTTGTTCGACCCCGACTCAGACCGCGTCGGCTTCTACTGCGTCCCGGAGAAGAAGGTCTTGTCCAAGACACTGCCCGACATCCGCGGCAAGGTGGCATGCGGCTCCTCGTGTGGGTGGCTGGCGCTCATGGACGAGGCGGCGTCCGTGACGCTGCTGAATCCATTCGCTGGTGCCCGTGCCCCCCGCGTTGAGGTCCCACCAGCAGACGAACACGTCGCGGCGGCGTCCTCATCGAAACGCGTGTCTAGGGTCCATGGCTGGTGGGTCCTCCATCCCACCAACGGCTACGGGGACGCGGATGCCACAGGCACAGCCATCAAGCTAGAAGACATGAGGGACGTGTTCTTCCGTGAGATCGTGCTCTCGGCACCGCCTGATGCCACCGGCCGCGAGTGTGTGGCCATGGCCATGCTTGGGTGCTCCACGGAGGTCGCGTTTTGCCGGGTTGGAGTCGACAGCGCATGGACGTTGCTCGACACCAAACTGGAGTTCTCCATGGGTCCATCGTCCACTGCCAAGACAAGTTCTTGGCGATCGACTGCACTGGAGAAATCTCCGTCTGCAGCAGCAACGCCGGCGGCGCTACTCCAACCGTGACACTGCTGCCATCGCTGTCGCCACCTGCGGGGCTCTGCCACCGCAGCTACCTGGAATCAAACGGTGAGCTGCACATTATGGGTGCCATAGTGAGCACGTTTCACGAGACACAGAGCTTCACCTATAGCAGCGCGATCTACCAGTGCAACCTCCACGACCGTACGCCGGAGTGGTCCAGGGTGAGGGACATCGGTGATCAGACATTGTTCGTATCTAAATATTTCAATGAAAGCTTCAGTGAAACAAGTGTATCCAAATACAAGGAGAACAAAATCTACATGTCTGGGCCATTTTATGGGGATCCATACGTTCATCGACTGGAGATCGTTGATATTGCTACTGGCGCATCCGAAGTGAAGCCCATCCAGAAAAAGATGCAGGGTTCCGAGGTTCTAGGTTGGATTCGACCCAATCTCTGGAAGCTCTAGAGTTTGTGAGCCTGCGACGCCGCGCACTCCGTGACTGTGTTAAATTCATAAACTTTGCTTTTTATTAAATGTCACTTTAACGTTGTCATTTAATTTAACAGTATTATTATCTTATCGTACGATCCGTATGTTTTTAGTATAAATTATTAGTTATTCCGTAACAACGTACGAACACGCTACCTAGTCTTATATTAAAGATATATATAACGTTTCTCTGTCATGGAAACATCGTCTTTTATGTGTCGCTATAAGCCATTAGACTGTTTTTTAGACAATGTGTCTTTTGTAGTGTCTATAAATGACAATGAATACTGTCGCCGACATCAATCAATCAACTGTCAGTAGGGGCGTGCCCCTCCTGTTTTCTTCAAAACATCAATCAACTGTCTATGCCACTGTGCAAAAATGGTGGCTGGTGGGTCCCCTCGCACCCTGCTACCAGTACAAAAACTGCCCACACGGCGTCAAATCCTCTTTCACAGGCATAACCACTTATCTATCTCTCTTCTTCACTCAGCGAAATGGAGAAGAAGGAGAAGGAGAAAAGCGAAGAGCCTTGGGTTGGCCGCCGCATCCTCGGGGTCGCCGCCGCGGTTGCCGCCGGTGCCTTCTTGCTGCTGTCCTCGGTCGGGGACGACGAGCAAGCGGCAGATGATACGACGGCCAGGCCGAGGAAGACGATGAAGGGGCCGGGCTCCGGTGGCGAGCACATCTCCCGCGACAAGTTCAACAAGGACGCCGCGAACTACTTCAGGACCGGGCGTCAGAAGGGATCCAAGGCCGCCGTTGACGAATTCCAGTAGCCGGCGACGTAAGGCGAAAAGCAGTATACATGCGTGGGCATGTAGCAATACTATATCTACTACTGTAATCTGCATGTACTTACGTGCATCCATACATACCACTATGTACCTGTGCGTACGCAGCGATGAAGGAATATGCCGTGATAATCTTCATGTATATTTCAATATTTATGTAGTATCATCGGAGCATGTGGCCACCCTGTACCGTGGTGTGTAATAATCTGCGGTAATAATTGTCGCCTTTCGTCATACGGCGAAATTAATGTACTTCCTCAGTTTCAAATTATTGGTATGTCTATTTTGGTATACAACTAGATAAATAAAATATCTATATACATAAAAAAAATTGAATGAATCAAAAAAAATAAAAGCGACTTATAATTTGAAACAAATGTATCGTTTATTTGTGGTTGCTGCTCCACCGAATAAAAGGCGCTTGCGCATGTACTGAAGCGGCCTGTAGTCTTTGGTCGTCACCGTCTCTATTCTACTCCTTCATGTTAGCCTTCTATTCTACCTGGATTTTGCCCACATCTAAAATTTCTCAGCCAGTGGACTGTGGAGTGGATACAAACATTGTCTATGTTTAGTTCAGAGTTACATTGCCTGACAAGATGTCTTTCCTTGCCATCCTGGGATATATGGATATGGAGTGGTGTAAATGTAAGTGCAAGAATCGGTACTAAATTAAAATTTTGGCGAAGCTGTGTAGCTTGTTGTCTTATTGCACTGAGAAGGGCACTTTG
Organism: Miscanthus lutarioriparius; assembly: GCA_904845875.1. NCBI lineage: Eukaryota > Viridiplantae > Streptophyta > Magnoliopsida > Poales > Poaceae > Miscanthus > Miscanthus lutarioriparius. The sequence goes on along the minus strand of CAJGYO010000009.1, from coordinate 27,438,468 downwards.
ATTGCTTGGTTTATTTTTTGATAAAAAGGAATAGTCTTGAGCACTGACCCAAACAAAATCACAATTTTCACTATCCCCTGTAAAGCAAAAAACTACCAAATAGCAAAACAAGCTTTTGAGCAAAAAAGCACAACCTCATATATATAGCAAAAGCTAAGCACTAAGCCCTTTAATATACAGCCACCCCAAATAATTAACAAATATGCCTATCATAACTAGAACCGTAAGAATGGCCAACGGTTTTTAAACCATCAAGCATTACTTTCTACAGTCAGCAAAGATAATTGCTAAGCACATATAACGTCAGCAAGTTACTGTCGGCCACTTTTGGTCACGGATTTCCTCATTGGCCAACGTTACTATTTTTCCTTGACGATTTTGTTTTACCCATTGGGAAATGGATTTAATTAATGATGGAAATTTTAATTGTCAGGGATTATATATAAACCATTGGCCATATATATACATAAACATCATTTTTAACTGTTGACCTTACCCTTATCCATCGAATCTATCTATCCTCCACTCTTGGACGGAGGGAGTAGTTTTATTTGACACGGACGGGAGAAAAAAAACTATCTACTCCCTCTGTCCTACATGAATCACTACCGGAAACCGGCGATTTGCCGAGTGCCGAGGCTTTGCCGAGTGTATTTTATTGGGCACTCGGCAAAGACCGTGTTTGCCGAGTGCCAAATAAAATACACTCGGCAAACAAAAACACACGGCAAAATACGTCTTTGCCGAGTGTTTTTTTCTGGCACTCGGCAAAGATGTATTTTGCCGAAAGTGCCTTTGTTTTGGCACTTTCGGCAAAGAACTTTTTTTGCAGCGTGCATTTTTTTGCCCTCGGCAAATCATTTTTCGAAGCAATTTTGAGGCCCTCAATGAATTCAAATGAAAAACTTTTCAACTACAAAGTTGTATAACTTCTCAAGATCTACAAAGTTTATTTTGGTCATTTCTTCATTTGACAAAGCGACAATAACGTTGTTCATAAAATCTACATCTCTCATATCTCTCATATTAGTTTCATGAAAGTAGAAGATACATATATAAGATTTGTGAACAATGTTACTACCACTATGTCGGATGAACAAATGACCAAAATAAACTTTGTAGATCTTGATAAGTTATGAAATTTTGTAGTTGGCAACATTTTGATTTGAAATCATCTTGTCATGCAAAAACGACGTTTGAATTTGAAAATTTTATAATTTAAATTTTTCAAACGACCTCGGATGAAAAAACTTCCTAAATGAAAATTGTAGATCTCCAAAAGTTATGAAACTATGTAGTTGACAACTTTTTGATTTGAAATCATCTTATCATGCAAAACTATGTTTGAATCTCTCAAATTTAAAATTCAAAATTTTCAAACGACCTCGGATGGAAAAACTTACTAAATGAAAATTGTAGATCTCAAAAAGTTATGAAACTTTATAGTTGACCACTTTTTGATTTGAATTCATTTAGGGCCTCAAACAAGCAATTTACTCTCAGTTTGCCGAGTGCTTTTTTGCTAGCACTCGGCAAAGCCGTATTTTGCCGAGTGCCTATGTTTTTGCACTCGGCAAAGGGGTATTTTGCCGTGTGTATTTTTTTGGCCCTCGGCAAATCAGTTTTTCGAATCAATTTTTGAGGCCCTAAATGAATTCAAATGAAAAACTTTTCAACTACAAAGTTGTATAACTTCTCAAGATCTACAAAGTTTATTTTGGTCATTTCTTTATTTGACAAAGCGACAATAACGTTGTTCATAAAATATACATCTCTCATATTAATTTCATGAAAATAGAAGAGAGATATATAAGATTTGTGAACAATGTTACTACCACTATGTCGGATGAACAAATGACCAAAATAAACTTTGTAGATCTTGAGAAGTTATGAAATTTTGTAGTTGGCAACATTTTGATTTGAAATCATCTTGTCATGCAAAAACGACGTTTGAATTTGAAAATTTGAAAATTTGAATTTTTCAAACGACCTCGGATGAAAAAACTTCCTAAATGAAAATTGTAGATCTCCAAAAGTTATGAAACTATGTAGTTGACAACTTTTTGATTTGAAATCATCTTATCATGCAAAACTATGTTTGAATCTCTCAAATTTAAAATTCAAAATTTTCAAACGACCTCGGATGGAAAAACTTACTAAATGAAAATTGTAGATCCCAAAAAGTTATGAAACTTTATAGTTGACCACTTTTTGATTTGAATTCATTTAGGGCCACAAACAAGCAATTTACTCTTAGTTTGCCGAGTGCTTTTTTTCTAGCACTCGGCAAAGCCGTATTTTGCCGAGTGCCTATGTTTTGGCACTCGGCAAAGGGGTATTTTGCCGTGTGTATTTTTTTGGTCCTCGGCAAATCAGTTTTTCGAATCAATTTTTGAGGCCCTAAATGAATTCAAATGAAAAACGTTTCAACTACAAAGTTGTATAACTTCTCAAGATCTACAAAGTTTATTTTGGTCATTTCTTTATTTGACAAAGCGACAATAACGTTGTTCATAAAATATACATCTCTCATATTAATTTCATGAAAATAGAAGAGAGATATATATGGTTTGTGAACAATATTACTACCACTATGTCGGATGAACAAATGAGCAAAATAAACTTTGTAGATCTTGAGAAGTTATGAAATTTTGTAGTTGGCAACATTTTGATTTGAAATCATTTTTCATGCAAAAACGACGTTTGAATTTGAAAATTTGAATTTTTCAAACGACCTCGGATGAAAAAACTTCCTAAATGAAAATTGTAGATCTCCAAAAGTTATGAAACTATGTAGTTGACAACTTTTTGATTTGAAATCATCTTATCATGCAAAACTACGTTTGAATCTCTCAAATTTAAAATTCAAATTTTTCAAACGACCTCGGATGGAAAAACTTACTAAATGAAAATTGTAGATCTCAAAAAGTTATGAAACTTTGTAGTTGACCACTTTTTGATTTGAATTCATTTAGGGCCTCAAATAAGCAATTTACACTCGGTTTAGTATAATATATTGGGAACTAAAACGGAATCTAGACACAAGTGACAGTGTGGTGTAGTGGTAGAGGAGATTTGTGCGCAGCGAGAGGTCTTGGGTTCGAATCCCGTCGGCCGCGTAGCCGTGAAATTTACACGAAAAAAGCTGGAGATGGATGGGCGCTGACCGGTGGGGGCCTCCACCAATTAAAAAAAAAATTTCCATTTTTTTTGGGTAAAAATTCCCATTTTTTTCGGGTTTTTTTTCGGTTCCAACTTTGCCGAGTGTCGGCACTCGGCAAAGGCTTTGCCGAGTGCCCGATAAAAGACACTCGGCAAAGTCGTCTTTGCCGACTCTTTTTTTGCCGTGTGCTCTTTGCCGAGTGCAGCACTCGGCAAAGCCTTTGCCGAGTGCAAATTGGGCTTTGCCGAGTGCCCCTGGCACTCGGCAAATTCACTGAGTCCGGTAGTGAATGTAATTTTATTTTGAAAAAAAAGAAAGAATGTAATTCTACATGTTTTAGTATCTTAAGTTTGAACAATTATAAATAAAAATATCAATACTTATGATATCAAGTAAATATCATTAGATTACTTATGAAATGCATTTTCATAGTAAATCAATTTGGAGCTATAAATGTGAATATCATTCACTAAAAATTTCGTTAAACCTAACCACTTTAACTGGCACGCGAAACATAGCTGTATCGTTTTGTGGATAGAGGGAGTTGCATTCTTTTTTGTGTTAGGGAAACATCGCTTTTACGTGTCCCCATACTTCATCCCAAAATAAGTGTTGTTCTCGCTTTCCAAGAATTCAAACGTTTTTAGCATAAACCAAATATATATAAGAAAATATCAATACTTATTGTAAATAAATAATATCATTATATTGATTGTTGAATTTGTTTTCATAATAAACTTATTTGGAGATACAAATATTGGTAATATTTTCTACAAGCCTAGTCAATTTTGAGAAAGTTTGATTTGCACGAATACCATAACGACACTTATTTTGATACGGAGGGAGTAAGCCATTATATTGTTATTTAGACTAACGGTCTATTTGGTAGGGCTCCTTCCCGGTTTCGGCTCTGACTCCTTCAGAGAAGCCCCACCAAATGTTTTGTAGAGAGGAGTCATTTTTCAGGGAAAAACGGAGAAGCCTGATCCATTTTGGAGGAGCCATAAATTATGACTCGTCCAAAATAGCTCTGGCTCCTTCGGAAGAGCCTCACAGGAGGAGCGCTGCCAAAGATCCCCAAAATATCTATGGTAGTGTCTATAAATGACAATGAATAGTAGTGCAAACATCAATCGATCAAACTGTCTATGCCAACGTGCAAAAATGGTGGCCGGGTCTCCTCGCACCCTGCTATACAAGTACAAGTACAAAAACTGCCCAAATGGCGTCCATTCCTTTTCCATAAGGCACCCACAATGCATACCTCTTAAGCTGGCTCTAAGAATTTTCTCATATTTTAATATCAGAGAGAGAAAAGTTAGCTCTTGATCAAGTGCTAAGCTCTTGCACATATTTAAAGGTTGTGTGAGAGTGTCATGTGAGATTATCCATATTAAAAATTTTGTGGTAAAAGTTAGCATTATTGGAGAAATTACCTTAGAACTTGTAGCCGACTATATTGCGGGTGCCCTAACCACTCACGACTCCTCGTATCCCAGGCTGAATTAATGCATGGCTGCCATCTTGTTGAGTCCGTTTTGGCTGCGTTCAGCTGTCTAGGATTCTTTTTTTTTAGCCGAAACAGTGTTTTTCTTTCATAAAATACCAGTATGAACAGTAAATACCAGTACTTCATCCCAGCCGAACACAGCCTTTGTTTCTTCCTCCAGGTCCGTTTCCCATCTAGGAGCCTCCACATGCAACGGCGTTATCATCCGTTTACATGGGAAAATGAACCGACGCCAAGGATTAACGGAAGCATGGTGATTAAATGAAAATGGAGACGCTTGAAGTTCTCCCACTGGTAGAGAACAGAGCTTTACTCCCGGTGGGAAACCTCCTCTAGTCCCGGTTCCCCACTCGGGAGCAAGCATCCGGGACTAAAGGGTGGTCCTTTAGTCCCGGGTCATGAACCGGGACTAAAGGAGGACCTTTAGTCCCGGTGGATAACACCAACCGGGACTAAAGGTGCCTCCTGACATGCCACGATGGCCGGCACCTTTAGTCTCGGTTGGTAATACGAACCGGGACTAAAGGTTTTTTTTTCTTTTCTTTTCATTTTTTTGTTTTTTTTTCAAAATAGGTTTTCGAAGTCGTATTGTACGCTGCTAATTATACATTTATACGTGCGTATAGTATGTTTCGGTTCAAGCTCAATGAACGTATTAAATCACACAATTCAAGCATAGAAATATATATATATATATATATATATATATATATGCATGCATGCATCATATATATATTTACATGCACGCATGCATATGTGTATTTTACATTATATTATTTCATGTGCATATATTACAAAAGATTGCATTATAGTTGTTGTGATATACACAAGTTTCCTTTCATCCTCTGGCTTGGCTTCCATGGCAGTGTTGGGTCGAAGTAGAACTCGCCCTTGGAATCGATGACCTGCTCATTAAAAAATCCGGCTATAGACTCTTGAATTGCTTTGATTTGGTCTTGCCGTATGACCTTTTCCTCCAAGCATCAAGCCTACAGGTTTGAATTAAAGAAAAATAAATTAATATATGTACATATATATATAAAGACATAGTAACACAATCAATAATAATAATTAAATGAATATATAGTGTATTTTTAACGTACTTTGAGTCTCTCTGTAGGAGTTCTTTGGGAGACCACCTTGATAAACTTGTAAACATAGTAACCACAATAGTTGTTCCCCTGTTCCTGCCTCAGACACCACTTTACGAGAAAAAGATTTGTCATCCAATTTGGTGATCCGGTGAAAGCTATATGTTTAATTAATAAAGATGATGCGATTTAGGGGACTTAATTTCAAAGGGATTACATTCAATGGCGCTTTGCATTTTCCCATGTGTTGCTTCTCAATAAAGGTTTTCCAAACACTGCCCAATAAAAAATTTGACACGTCATCAGATATAGTTAATCATCATGTTTGTGTGTATATATAGTTGCTAGAGATACCGAAATTACCTCTGGATAATATCTATCATATCTTGGTAGTCTTGTTGTGGTTTTCTCATCGAGTCATAGATTATCAAGTGACTTTTCACCAGATCGATGTCCATCAATATCCAGTGATTGTTGCATGTGTTTATAGGATATAACGCATAACACTCATTAATTAACTAGAATTAACATATGAGCCATTAAGGATGATCGACATTATTAACACTCACTTGAAGTTGTAGGGAAAGAGTATATCCTTCTTGTGGCGTTGGTTCACTAAGAAGTTCATGAGGTTACTCTTTGACTCAGACTTCCAATTAGGCTTTGGAGTAACTGGGTCTTTGAATACTATATGGGGATCAACAAAACCAATTTCATTGCAGCCTTCCTTTCTGAGCTCTGTCATTGTAAATCTGCATATATATAGTACTTGTTAGGATAATTTATATGCATATACACACATATGATGAGGTTAATAATAGATCGAAAGAATTATTACTTATAGGCAATAGCAGCTAATGATAACTTTGTCCAGAGAGGTCAGGTGGCATAGTTCATGAAATTTTGCAAAGTCAACATACATAACATCATCGCCACGGAACCAATGTTCGTCTCTAATTCTGACACCAACGCAGAAGTCTCCACTGGTAGACGCCTGTATGTACCACTTGTTTAGCAGGTACATTTGTCTCCCCATATCACATAAGGCTTGAGGGTTGTATAGACTCTGGCCTAGTACAATTTTTTTCTTCCAAATATCAACCTCCGCCGCACTCTCAATGTTTCCATCACCAAACATCTGGTAAAGGTCGAGACCAGTCTCTTCAATAAATTCACCAAGGTGATCCAAATCGACATCCGGAGGTATATTTGCCAGATGCATTAATCCTAAATTCGAACCATATTCATTACCAACAACTAGCGGGGGGACTGATTGGTGCAATTGTTGTTCGAGTTGTGCAACTCCTTTCCCTGCCCGCTTCTTTTTCTGTGCCGCCTCAATTGACTTGGTGAGAGTGCGGTCATAGTCTATTAACGTTGATTTGGACGGCTTACGAGATTCCCGCTGTTGTTGCTGGTAAGAAGCCACCTTTTTTCTTAGAATATCTGGAGCTACGAAGAAGTACGATTTCTCTGGGTTTCTCCTTGCTTCTTGACCCTTTTTAAGTTTGTCATAGAATCTGGACATATCTTTTTTATATGCATCAGTTACTTCTTCCTTCTCTTCAGATACTATTTTGGGAATAGCCCTTGGTTTCATGGTGGCTTTCTTTGCCGGCGGGGACTAGTTCTTCGTTTGCGGGGTTGGCCTCTTGCTAGTACTTGGCTTCTTGGTAGGCGGGGGCGGGGGAGGCGTTGGAGACCTCCTTGGAGGTGGTGGCAGCGGCGTTGGACACCTCCTTGGAGGTGGCGGCTGACGGCGTTGGAGACCTCCTTGGAGATGGTGTGGATGCAGCCTCGCCTTCCAACACAGTGTCATCGTACAGAGCACTATGATGATCTGGCGATTGAACAATTGGATTTAGGTTGGGGGAGGATCTGCTACAAAAAAAGGAATGACATATTATTATGAGCAGATTGTTAATTATTTAAGCCAATATAAATTAATGATGTAGTGTTTTCATCCGCACCTATGGTGAGGTAGTTCAGGAGGAGGTGGAGCCGACATCCCAGGAATGATGATGTAGCACTTGCGCCATAGAATGAATGTCTTCTCTGCTTCTCCTAGAGTCTTCTCGCCATCACCTCCAGGAATGTCAAGAGGCAAATCACTAAAACCTTTTTCAGCTTTATCTACCGAGATGGTAGCATATCCTTCTTGGATTATATTCCCATGAATCCTTGGTGTCTTGGTTCGGTCGATAGGATTAACAAGACCGATAGCCACCTTGATTGTGGAATTCCCCTTTGGAATGTGTAGCTCACACGATGTACAAGGTTCAGTGACGTCATCCATAGGGAAGCGCAGTCCTGTGTCCCCTTGATTTGGTATCTCCGTAGAAGCGCAACTGCTTTTCAACTGAACAGATTGGCTAATGTTGATTCCTGGCTCTGATGCCTGCTTGCTTGCACTCACTGCTATTTGCACTTGCCTTCTGATTTCCTCCTGCATTCTCGCTTCAAGGTTTTTTCCCCGCTCCTGTGCTTCACGCACCGCTTCCTCCATCCTCTGGAGCCGTTGTGCCTCTTCTTCCTTCTTTCTCTGGCGGCTTCTGTAGGAAGGTCTGTCCTGACGGAATCCATGCTCCCACAAGACACTTCCTTTGCCTCGAGTTCGGCCATCGTGTTCAATAGTCCCGATGGCGTATGTCAGCTCATCCTTCTCTCTGTTGGGCCTGAACGCACCACTAGTAGTAGCTCTCTGAGCATAAAACAATCTTTCTGCTGCTTCTTGCAGTCTTGTGCCATAAACGCACTTCCCTGTCTCCTAGTCCAGTGTTCCCCCATGAGCGAAAAACCAATTCTTTGCACGCTCTCCCCACTCGAGTGATTCTGGTGTGATACCCTTGGCAAGAAGGTCTACTTCCATTTTGTTCCACTTTTTAATGGCAGTCGGGTAGCCACCTAATCCCAAGTTATGGTGGTATGTCTTCTGTTGGGCATTACGTTGGTTCTTTATCACCTGACTCACACCCTCTTCCGACGTCTTGTACTGTACAAACTCATCCCAATAGGGCCTCTGCTTTGAGATCGGACCTAGGACAGTAAAATCTGGTGCTATGTTCTTCTTGACATACGTCGTGTATAGGTGTTTCTTCCAAGTCTAAAACTGGGTGGCCATCTTCTTCATTGCCCAATCCCTAACTCGCTCCTTCAATTCATCACCATCTATTATATCATCATAACCATCTGTTTGGAGCGTGAAATGTACCAAGACATCTTTCCAAATTAACGTCTTGTCATGATCAGAAACAAAACTGATATGAGGAGCATTGGTCTTCTTCTTCCATTCGCGGGTACTGATCGGGAGTCGGTCCCGTACAAGGTAACCACAGTGGTGCACGAATTTCATTTTATTTGGCCCCTCGGTTCGCCTGTATCCACATTGAACTCCGAGATGATGAAGCGGCCCTCCAATGGCTTTTTGGGACCTCGAACATTTTTACTCTTCGTTGTAGTTGTTGATGTCGATCCAGAGGGCTACAAAACATAAACATTATTTTTAATGTCATGAGCGCACATAAGACATATGATAATATATATAGCTAATAATAAAAAATATATACTTGGCCAATATGTTGTTGCTCATTTTGTTCAAGAGCTAATTACTGACTCCCGTCATCTGCATCCTCTTGCACGTTATTTTTAGCACCATCATCGCCGGCAACTTGAGTGCCAGTGTTGATCAAATTCATCATCAACTCCTCCTCATCCATGTTTCTCGGGTCGGCCATCTAGCTTCAAAAAACAAAACCAATATATAGTACGTCAAATCTTTGCTTACATGCATAAAATCTACGAACAATATGCATTATTAAATCTTGCCCCTCGGTCACGGATGCAATTCTAGGGCGGCGGTGCTCCGCCGTATAAACCCTAAACCCTAAACGAGTAGGTTTTGGCGGGTGAAGGTTGGTTTGTATGATAAGAAGAATCAGGAAGCGAGTAGGTTTTGGCGGCGGTCCCGCCTAAAACAAAAGGGGGGCGTCGCTACGCATTAGGTTTTATTAAACGGAAAATAGCGAGCCTCGCCTGAAAGAAAGGGGGCATCGTTGCGCGTCAAGTTTCTGAGAACAATAAACGATGAGCCTCGCCTAAAAGAAAAGGGGGGCGTTGCTACAAACCAAAGTGACAACAAAATCGCACTGCATCCTGACTCGTCGAGTAAACAGCTCCAAATAATGTTTACAATGATTGGAACCCTCGAAGAGGTTCACAACAACACGCCAAATTTATAACAAATACAACAACACACGTTACATCGATAAAAAATAGACATCAAGTCGACCCTTGGCGTTGGAACTCCCAGACATCGGGAGCATCCTCTTCAAAACACACCTCGCATGCCATATCCCTCGCCATCTCCATAACTGTATTTTCAAGCACACTCTCAACAACTTCTGGGTTTGTGATCGATACACACATTTGTTAAGTATATCCGTCTGAACGCCGTGTGCGACGTGCCATGAAAATTAGTTAAGTATATCCAGTGAAGTGATCAGTACGTTTGGGTTTGTGATCGATACACACATTTGTTGACGTACGTACGTATGCAAACCAAAGTGACAACCAAAGTTTCAGTAGCTACTGTATCAATAGAGGAGCATGCACGTAGGAAAAGAAAACGTGAACAACAGTACGTACGGTTACCATGAGTGAACTTGCCTAAACATGTGTTTCATCCATGGAGATGGAATGGAGCAAGCACAGCGCGCTCCTCATCATCGATCTATTGCGGTCACGGTAGCCTGGAGATGGAATGGAGCAAGCAGCGTACCTCGGGAATGGAGGAGAGGAAGCCGCGCTCGTTGGCGGCCTCGTCGTCGCACCGTGTCAATGTGCGAGGGTAGGGTATACCGGTGTGGCCCGCGCGTCTGGCCGGGGCGGCCGGGCAGGAGCTAGCGCCGCGAGGTCGTCGGTGCGCGGGGTGGCGTGGGGACCACGGACGCGCGCGAGGCGGTGGCGACGACCGACGTCGGGCGGGGTGGCGGCGGCGTCCTTGGTGTAGCGGGCCGAGTGGCGTGGGCGCAGGGGGAGAGGAATCAGCGAAGAACGCAAGGAAGAAGATGGCACTGGTATATATATATGCCACGCCCCTTTACTCCTGGTGCCATCCCCCCACCGGGAGTAAATGTCCTTTACTCCCGGTTGGTAATAAGCACCGGGAGTAAAGGTTTTTTTGGCGGGCCACGAAACTGCAGCCCACCTTTACTCCCGGGTGGGCTTCCAACCCGGGAGTAAAGGTGGGCTGCAGTTTCGTTTCCCGCGTATTTTAAGCAAATTTTTTTAATAGAAATGCAATAGTCTTGTTAAATACATAGTAAATGAAATAAAAGGCATAAAATTATTTTGTTAAAAATATGGATTTTCTTTTTGTTTATTGCACATAGGAAAAATCTATAACCTAACTTTTTTTATTTTTTGTTACAATTATAAAACATAATGTAACTAATATTTGTTATTTCGTTAATGCAAAAATGTAGTGTTTAATTAAAATTATTAAAACTATTGGTTTTGGACAGAAAATTTGTTTTCACATCATTTTAACGTTAATATTTTAATTTTTCATCACTCAATATCCTAATTTACCTTTTCGAGAGAGAAATCCCACCAAATCAAACATTGATTTAATTTGAAACATGACATAATAAACATCTGAATTCACAATTATTACATAATATCTCAAACACACACTATATTAAATCACTATATCATCATGTGGGCACAGCAGTGAACTTCTTCTTTATGTATGTCCCTTGGTTATGATCGCGTCGTAACCATAGAGTGTCCTCATCATTTACCAAGATGCTAGGGTCTTTGTTCACTTTGAAGGGCGGAATTCGGTCATCCTTTTCATAATCTTCTGACATGTCCGACTTATACTCAATTCCCACGATGACTCTTTTCCCTGAAAGAACTATGTGGCGCTTTGGCTCTTTGGTTGAGTCATTATCGTTTTTCCCTCTTTTTGGTTTGGTAGACATATCATTGACATAGAACACCTGATTCACATCCTTGGCAAGGACGAATGGTTCGTCTTTGTACCCAATATTACTAAGGACTACTGTTGTCATTCCATACTCGTTGTCTACTGTTACCCCGCCTCCGGTCACCTTGACCCATTGGCACTTGAACAATGGGATCTTCAAAGTAGGTGCATATTCTAGTTCCCATATTTCATCTATCGTCCATAATATATGCCTTATTCTCATTGGATTCTGTGGCATCTATCACGGACACCACTATTTTGGTTGGTACTCCTTTTATCTTGGGCTACTTTGTAGAATATGTTCCCATTTATCTCGTACCCTTTGTATGTGACGATATGCCATGATGGTTGCATAGCCAATAAATCTGATTGCTCATGGATGCTCTCATCACCTTGGCAGTTTTTTCGCAACCAACCATAAAAGTTTCCATGTGCTTACGGCGTAATCCAAGCTTGTCTTCCCTAGAAACTTCGGATCGTAAGAGATCCTTGTGTGTCTCAATATACGGATCTACCAAAGAGGAGTTCAGTAGAAGCTGCTGTAGTGCGCTTTATTGAAATAATCATCATCCGTACCAATATATGTTTTCCTCCCTAGTGTCCCCTTTCCGCTTAGTCTCCCCTCATGTCTCGATTCAGGGAACACCAATCGAGGCTAGGTCGAGAATAAAGTCAACACAGAACTCAATGACCTCTTACATTTCCATAGCCCTTAGCGATGCTTCCTTACAGGCGAGCATGGTTGTGAACATATTTCTTGAGACTCCATGAATCTCTCTAAAGGGAACATGTTGTGTAGGAACATAGGACCGAGAATGAAAATCTCCTTGACTAGGTGAACTAGGAGGTGTGTCATGATATCAAAGAAGGAAGGAGGAACACCAACTTAAAGTGACGAGACATTGAACCACATCATTACGTAGTTTAGCTAGATCGGTTGGATCAATTGCCTTACGAGAAATTGCATTGAGGAATGCACATAGCTTCACGGTGGCTAGATGTACATTTGGAGGTAGAATTCCTCTTAATGCAAGCTGGAAGTAATTGCATCATGAGAACGTGATGATCATGGGACTTTAAGTTCTGAATTTCTTCTCGGCACATTTATAATACCCTTTATATTCGAGGAGAATCCAGATGGTACCTTGATGTTGTTTAAGCATTCAAACATGATTTCCTTCTCCTCTTTGCTTAGAGTGTACCTGGCAGGACGTAAGTAATGGCGTCCATCATCTATCTTCTCTGGATGCAGGTTGTCTCTTTCTCTCAAACAATGCAGGTCCTGTCGTGCTTCAAATGTGTCCTTAGGCTTTCCATACACACCAATGAAGCCTAGCAGGTTCACACAAAGATTCTTTGTCAGGTGCATCACGTCGATCGAGCTGCGGACCTCTAGGACTTGCCAATAGGGTAGGACCCAAAATATGGACTTCTTCCACATGGATGCGTGACCGTTAGCGTCGTTCGGAATAGGTTGGCTGCCATGTCCTTTTCCAAAGACAACTTTCACATCATTGACCATATCGAGTACATCCTCCCCGGTTCGGTTGCGAGGCTTGGTCAGGTGGTCTGCCTTCCATTTAAAATGCTTGCCTTTCTTTCTTACGGGGTGATTTGCAGGAAGAAATCGATGATGGCCAAGGTACACGACCTTTCGACATTTTTTCAAGAATACACCTCTAATATCACCGAAGCAGTGTGTGCATGCATTATATCCCTTGTTTGACTGTCCTGAAAGATTACTTAGAGTAGGCCAATCATTGATTGTTTTGAACAACAATGCTCGCAGATCAAAGTGTTCCTATTTGTACTCATCCCACACACGTACACCTTCTTTATTCCACAAAATGAGAAGTTCGTCAATAAGTGGTCTCAGGTACACATCGATGTCATTGCCAGGTTGCTTCGGGCCTTGGATGAGCACTGAGCATCATAATGAACTTCCGCTTCATGCATAACCAAGGAGGAATGTTGTAGATACTTAGAGTATGTGATCCAAGTGCTATGACTACTCATTACGCTCTCCAAAAGGATTGATACCATCTCGTACTTAAAGCAAACCTTAAGTTTCTTGCGTCATTTGCAAACTCCGGGAATTCTCTATCGATTGCTCTCCACTGGGACCCATCAGCAGGGTGTCTCAATATATTGTCTACCTTATGGTCTTCTTTGTGCCATCGCAACAATTTTGTATGTTCTTTGTTTCTGAACAGACGTTTTAAGCGTGGTATTATAGGAGCATACCACATAACCTTGGCAGGGATTTTCTTCCATGGACGTTCACCCTCAACATCACCAGGGTCATCTCGCCTGATCTTATACCGCGATGTATGGCATACCGGGCATGCATCCAATTTCTCATACTCTTTGCCACGGTACAGGATGCAGTCATTAGGACATGCATGTATCTTCTCGATTTCTAGCCCCATAGGATAGACAACTTGTTTTGCTTCGTAGGTAGTGGCGGGCAATTCATTGTCCTTCGGAAGCATCTTCTTTTGGATTTTTAGTAACTCTCCAAATCCCTTGTCAGATACACCATTCTTTGCCTTCCATTGCAGCAATTCTAGTGTGGTTCCCAACTTTTTCTGCCCTACATCATAAGTTGGGTACAATAATTTCTTGTGATCTTCTAGCATCCGCTCGAACTTGATCTTCTCCTTTTTCACTTTCACATTCTCTTTGTGCGTCATGAATGACCTGACAAAGATCATCAGCCGGCTCATCTTCTGCGGCTACCTCTTCTTCAGCTTCTCCCATTGCAGTATCATTGAAGCACGCACCATCGGGAATAATATCATTGTCGTCTCATTATTCTTCTTCACCTTCTTCCATTACAACACCGGTTTCTCCGTGCTTCGTCCAACAAATATAGTTTGGCATGAAACCCGACTTGAACAAGTGTGAATGAAGACTCCTTGAGCAAGGATATTCCATCGTATTCTTACATATGGCACATGGCAAAGACATGAAATCGTCGCGTTTGTTTGCCTCGCCGCGACGTAACAAAAGAATGCACGCCGTCAATGAACTCTTTGGGAGCGGCGATCAACATTGTACATCCAATCTTTGGCTCATGTGCATTACATGACATAAATACCATATTAAAACCTAGATCATAATTAATTATTTATACAACATGCGTGCCACCACAAAAGGTACAAATTTATGAAAGCATCGCTACAATGTAGACAATCCCAACTACCACTAAAAGAACTAAAGCTAAAATACATTTCAAAGAAACACAAGGATTTCATGACCAATCTCAACTAAATGCAGACAGATCCCCGATTGTGCAACATCTTTGGCCTTCTTCTATTTGGATCACCGCCTCATTAGCCGTCGATTCGCTTCTGTTGTGCAAGATATTTTTGCACGAGTTCAACATACTCTTCCTCCCAGTAGAAGCCTGAACATCGTCCACTGCCATCCCACTGAAATTAAAATAAAAAATTAGAACTTTAATCACAACCATCATAAAAATAGGTATAAACTAACCATAATCATTAAATACGATAAAATAACTCACATTGCTATCCAGACACTTGTAGAAGATACGATCCTTGTTGGGACCCTCCTTCTTCACTCGGTACTCCATCATAATCTTCGTCTCATCACGACACTTGCCGCATGGAATGAGAGGGAGGCCCGGCCTAAGTCGCTTTGGAAACCCATGAGCGACCGAGGACCCCAAAGCAGTTGCCATCTACTCTCTATACTCATTTTTTAATACACTATAAATTTCTCATTTTATAAACAAATAAAATTAAGAAACTATAAAATTATCTATATCTCTAAACAATGATTTTTTTAATGGTCATTGTGTTCTCGTCTTTTACTGCGGCAGGTAAGTAATTCACATGATATTTCCGCAAATTAACTGAAGAATGGGAGTGTACACACATAGCAATCGATTATCGTTTATATTTATATATATAATACGTTTGGGTACGGTGATTGACAGACTACTGCGACGATATCGGGACGTGTTAATAAATAACCATCCGTACTAGTTGACCTTGCTTACGTGATCATCTCGGCGAGCATTTCTCCATCGGACGGCACCGTACTTGGTCAAGGAAGAGCTCCGATTCTACGAGGAAGGGAACACGGTCTTCCACGACCTTTGCCGCTCTCCCTCGTAGAATCAAAGCTCCTCCTTGATGTCCATTACCGCTCGGCAGAGAACATGCTCGCCGAGCTGAACACGGTCTGCAAGTTCAACTAGTACGGATTTTCTATAATTTTCTAACTATTTTCTAAGTTTTTCATTTCATAAAAAGTTAAAATAAAATGTTTAGTCGCGGAGTCCATAGAAATGACCATATTTTGACCTAGCAACGCATTGTCAATTGTCATTGCGTTGCATTGCACCCCGGACCGGACTCTGGACAATAAAATACTAAGGTCGATCGACAGCGACGGCCGACGGACCCGTTCAACCACCAAATCTGTCAGGCCCGGCTGTTCGGGCGTATCGTCAAAAGAGAACGGATTTGCTTTCTATTGCACGGCCTTGCATTGCATCTGTCATACCAGTCGGAGGCACTAGTCCCTATACTTATTTTTTAATACACTATAAATTTCTCATTTTATAAACAAATAAAATTAAAAAACTCTAAAATTCTCTATATCTCTAAACAATAAAGTATGCTATGCATGCTACAAATGAACGGTGAATACTAGTTTTTAATAGCTACTTTAACCTTCATTCATGTAAATATGCAAGCTTGAAGTGATTTTGAGCTCAAATTGCTTACAAATGAAAAAAAAACCACAATAAAGAACCATATATATATATAGTGAACAAAATGAGATAAGACAATGGTGAAAAATGAGAGTATGAGATTGGTAACCTTTACAACTGAAGAATCGACGGAGGAATCGAAGAAATCGACGGAGGAATCGAAGAATGGATGGAGGAACAATGGAGGGAGGAAGCAAGAACACTAGTGCCGTGAGCTTCAAAATGTGCTGAGCTCGGGCTCGGGGAGGAAGAAGGAGACGGCCGGAATATAAAGGGGGACCTTTAGTCCCGGTTGGTGGCTCCAACCGGGACTAAAGATCCCTCCCAACGGCTACTGCGCCAGACAGAGGTGGCAGGGACCTTTAGTCCCGGTTGAAGCCACCAACCGGGAGTAAAAGTCTACCTTTAGTCCCGGTTGGTGGCTCCAACCGGGACTAAAGGTCCCTCCCAACGGTGTCAGGGACCTTTAGTCCCGGTTGGAGCCACCAACCGGGACTAAAGGTATCTCTAGTCCTGAACGCAAAAAATGGTGGGACTGGAGTCCATTTTGATCGAGGATCAAAGGTCTGTTCTCTGCTGGTGTCCGTGGTCATCGTGCCCGACGTTTCAGACTTTTCAGCCTGTTCGGGAGGCCGTATCGTATCATGGATTATTTACTGCTGGCTGATTTGGTGTGAGAGAAAAACACTGTTTCTGGCTGGAAATTTACGATCGTTTACGAGCAAGCGAACAGGCATTGACGGAGGGAGTGTCGGTCGTATAGCCTTCTCTGCAGCGAGACACTGACACTTGTGTCTCATTGCAATGAGACCCACGCCTGTCAGTGACAATCTATGTGCTGAGGTTTTTACTTTGTGTCAGTGTGAGCCGTTGTTTGTGAAAATGAAGAGAGCAGATGGACAGCTCGGCCTCCGCTACACTGAGTGGTGGCCTTGGCCCTATAAACTGCGCCGTGGCTGTTATTTCTCACATCAGTAGACGCAGCACAAACTTGGGCTAATCTAATCACTGGTACTGCGTGTAGCTGGCCATCAGCCAGCACCTTCTTCGTTCTCCCATGGCCACCACTAATTCTTGCATCCTCCAATTCACCCCTTCCTATTATGCAGCCACACAGGGCAATGAGTTCAACTTCAGTGGCCTGTACCTGTACCACACGTACAAAGGCTCTAACGCCAATCAGGTGGAAATCATACCAAGACACCAGTTTGGCACATTGGCCGTTAATAACTGGGTTATTCGTGATGAGCTCTCAGGTTCTGCCAAAGTCATTGCGCCCAGGCCTGCATGTCAATGCCAGTGACTGGCGTAGCTCCTTCAGCCTAGTTTTCGAGGATGAAGGGTACGTATACTGAATCTCGTCCATAACATATATATATATATATATATATATACATAGCTCTCGGACTCTGAGTTCGTGAAAGAAATTTCTGGAACTTTTGCCATGCATGCAGAGAAGTAGTCAATGTCATAAACTCAATTAAGCTTGTCACCAACGTGAAGACATACGTGTTAGGTGCATAACAGGATCATTAGCTATAGATCTAGCATATATGCTGACATTTGAATGAATAGCAAACTCTAGAACGTGATCTAATGCAAACAAAACAGAGAAAGAGGGATACGGGTGGCAAACCATCGGCCGCCTTCGCAGAAAACGAGCTGTCCATCGCGGTGCTCGGTGGAGACTCGGTGGAGGCACGGCGGTGAAAGGCGGCGGTGCAGTGGCGGCGTTGGCCGGTGGCGGTGCTTCCCGTCGCTGGCAACGCCCCCTCACTTAGATCGGCTTAGGGTTAGAGGTGTAGGTGGGGTGTCTGGCGGCGCAGGTGATTCTCGTGCCTTGTGCCCCGGCCCCCTCCCTTTTTATGGCGTTGTGCGACGGGGCCCACCAACCATAGTTAGGGTTGGACGCTCCCGATCAGGGCGCGGATCAATTGGTGAGATCAATCAAACGTTCCCCCCTTAATCTCACATTATGACTTAAACTTAACTTACTTACTTTATCTTGTTCCCATTCCATCACAGATCAGTGCATAGAGCGTGCCTCATCGTCACGGTTAGTTGCCATTAGATTAAACAGCTACAATGCACCTCTCTGTTTTGAAACAGATTCTCAACTAGGCCCTTATTGTCCAGGAATCATAGGCTTTCCCTTAAACCCATGCCGGCTAAGTGTTCTCTGAACACGCTGGGTGGTAAGCCTTTTGTAAGCGTATCCGTGAGCATCTTTTCTGTTCTTATATGCTCAAGACTAATTATATGATCCCGGACTTTATCTTTCACAACATAATACTTTATGTCAATGTGTTTGGCAGCACCACTTGACTTATTGTTGTGAGCATAACATACTGCTGGATTATTATCGCAGTATAACTTAAGTGGTTTATGTATGTCGTCTACCACTTTCAAACCTGGCACGACTAATGTACCATGGCTTCTCTGCCAAGAAATTAGGTAGTGGAGGGAGGAGTCATGCTGGGTCCGACACAGAAAATCCAGCATCAAGGTGCATGTATGGTGATGACGTCAGTTTACTAGAAATGATGACATGTACACTGATTAACTAGAAGCAATCTACTGATTAACTAGAAGCAGGGGGGGGCAACTCTTCTTATATTAAAGATATATATATAACGTTTCTCTGTCATGGAAACATCGTCTTTTATGTGTCACCGCCACCGGAGCGCCGCACCTCCCGCGCCCATCCCGGCCTAGGGTTTGCTGTGTGCGCCGCCGGAGCCTGCCATCGGCCTCCGAGGTGCGAGCGGGATGGGGAGGGGTGCCGGGAGGGGAGGGGAGGGGAGGGGCGCTCTAAGGAAGGGGACGGGAGGGAGCTTCGGGCTGGGGACGGGAGGGGACGAGAGTGAGAGACGGCTAAGTGAGGGAGAAGTGAGTGAACCCTAACTCCCCTCCTGTATATATAAACCCGATAGTTGGATTGGATATGGGTTTTTTCTGGGCCATGGGAGTACTAACCGAGGCGGACCTTATAAGAGGCCCGCCTCAGAAAATGGGGTATTTTTTGAGGCGGGCCACTTATAAGGCCCACCTCCGTTAATAGATTTTAGGAGGCAGTTATGTTTTGACTGCCTCGGTAAATTGATTTTGCAAGGGGTTGGGTTCAAATGCCTGCCTGCCTCCATGCCCCTTTGTCAAATGCCTCAGTTAAGTTTTATTGTAGTAGTGAGAATAACTTGTTGACCGTAAAGTTCAAGACGTGGTGGCTAAATAACTAGTTGACCATAAATTTCAAGCATAGGGATTCCAATGATTTGATCTAATTTTATGTCTAATTGTCGCAAGCATGTACGAGAGGGAGAAACAACAAAAACTTAATTAAGCAAGTAATCTAGCACTACATTTTTCAAAAAAGATGTTTGGAGTCACATGGAGCTACCTTCTAATAGCATCTCCAAGAGTTTCCAAAACCCACTCATAATCTTGATTTTTTGGCAACATCGGAAAAAACTGCTCTCCAACAATTCCATATATTAACTCCCAATCATTCCGCACTTGGGAAAATTAACCCAATCACGCGTAATTATATGTGCGCGTATCCATCGGCCAATCTAGAGATGGAAGGATGTAGAGAATAATAAGGAGTAGAAAGGATTCCTACTGCAAATGTACATGAGTGAAAGAAAGTATAAAAGTGGTTAGGGTGATTTAAAAATATTCTTGGATTTCTGATGCAAAATTGCTTTCTATATTTTAAGAGTGAGATTTTAGAAACTATTGGAGGAGCTCAACAAATGTGCTTCCAACCTTTTTTTAGCCACTTAGAAAACTCATTGATTTACCAATTGTTGCTTTGGGAACTATTGGAGATGCGGTAAAGTCACCTCCTTCAAGGAAATCGAGAGCAATCCCCACTTAGTTTTGGAATTTTTGGATTGCTATTGTGAGGTCCTCCTGCTCCTCCTCGGGCTATAGTTATGTCCCATGGAGAAATTGATTTAGATGGAGCCCCGTGGAAGCATATCTACAGTAGAATTTTGATGAAGCAACACATCTAGAAAAAGAAGGCATCATTGAAAATCGAATTTTAGAGTATGTTGCATATCTGCCTCTAGAAATCATTAATTTCTTGATGCACTTGAATAGAGAAGGTTGGAGAAACCGCCTTTAGATCGAGCAACTCCATTAGACTCTTTATATCCTTCCTAATTAATAGGAATAGAGATTTTTATGAAAAAGACCCTCCAACAGCTTCTTTAACAAGATCTCCAAATATAGTGGATTTCTCGCTAGTCAAATACAGAGAGCGCGACCGGGTCTCTAAAGTGCACACAAGACATATAGAAGTTAGTGAAGGCCGGAATGTATAGAACTATTTTTGTTAAAATAACTTTCTAAATGATGATTTAGAGAGAAACTCTTGTGGATGCTCTTATATATCAATTTTGACCATGATTAAAAATCTTCTATATAGAAGTGGATTGATGTAGGGGATAAAGAACTATTTAAGTGGGAGGGTGCGTGGTGACTGTCTTTTAGTGAGTGCACGGACCTAGGACTGATCTACGCCAGATTTATTAGGCGCATAATTGTACCACCGTGGATGCTGAGAAATTAAAAAGAAAAGTTCCTCACTCCATTGGCTCCTGGCACGACTAATGTGCCATGGCATCTTTGCCAAGAAATTAGGTAGTGGAGAGAGGAGTCATGCTGGGTCCGCCACAAAGAAAATCCATCATCAAGGTGCATGTATGTTGATGACGTCAGTTTATTAGAAATGATGACATGTACTGATTAACTAGAAGCAATCTACTGATTAACTAGAAGCATGGGCCAACTCTTCTTATATTAAAGATATATATAACGTTTCGCTGTCATGGAAACTCGTCTTTTATGTGTCGCTATAAGCCATTAGACTGTTTTTTAGACAATGTGTCTTTTGTAGTGTCTATAAATGACAATGAATTCTATCGCCGACATCAATCAATCAACTGTCAGTAGGGGCGTGCCCCTCCTGTTTTGTTCAAAACATCAATCAACTGTCTATGCCACTGTGCAAAAATGGTGGCTGGTGGGTCCCCTCGCACCCTGCTACCAGTACAAAAACTGCCCACACGGCGTCAATTCCTCTTTCACAGGCATAACCACTTATCTGTCTCTCTTCTTCACTCAGCGAAATGGAGAAGAAGAAGGAGAAAAGCGAAGAGCCTTGGGTTGGCCGCCGCATCCTCGGGGTCGCCGCCGCGGTTGCCGCCGGTGCCTTCTTGCTGCTGTCCTCGGTCGGGGACGACGAGCAAGCGGCAGATGATACGACGGCCAGGCCGAGGAAGACGATGAAGGGGCCGGGCTCCGGTGGCGAGCACATCTCCCGCGACAAGTTCAACAAGGACGCCGCGAACTACTTCAGGACCGGGCGTCAGAAGGGATCCAAGGCCGCCGTTGACGAATTCCAGTAGCCGGCGACGTAAGGCGAAAAGCAGTATACATACGTGGGCATGTAGCAATACTATATCTACTACTGTAATCTGCATGTACTTACGTGCATCCATACATACCACTATGTACCTGTGCGTACGCAGCGATGAAGGAATATGCCGTGATAATCTTCATGTATATTTCAATATTTGTGTAGTATCATCGGAGCATGTGGCCACCCTGTACCGTGGTGTGTAATAATCTGCGGTAATAATTGTCGCCTTTCGTCGTACGGCGAAATTAATGTATTTCCTCAGTTTCAAATCATTGGTATGTCCATTTTGCTATAAACTAGATAAATAAAATATTTAGATACATAAAAAAATGAATGAATCAAAAAAGTAAAAGTGACTTATAATTTGAAACGGAGGTATTGTTCATTTGTTGTTGCTGCTCCACCGAATAAAAGGCGCTTGCGCATGTACTGAAGCGGCCTGTAGTCTTTTGGTCGTCACCGTCTCTATTCTACTCCTTCATGTTAGCCTTCTATTCTACCTGGATTTTGCCCACATCTAAAATTTCTCAGCCAGTGGACTGTGGAGTGGATACAAACATTGTCTATGTTTAGTTCAGAGTTACATTGCCTGACAAGATGTCTTTCCTTGCCATCGTGGGATGGATATGGAGTGGTGTAAATGTAAGTGCAAGAATCGGTACTAAATTAAAAATTTGGCGAAGCTGTGTAGCTTGTTGTCTTATTGCACTGAGAAGGGCACTTTGATTGCTTGGTTTATTTTTTGATAAAAAGGAATAGTCTTGAGCACTCACCCAAACAAAATCACAATTTTCACCATCCCCTGTAAAGCAAAAAACTACCAAATAGCAAAACAAGCTTTTGAGCAAAAAAAGCACAACCTCATATATATAGCAAAAGCTAAGCACTAAGCCCTTTAATAAACAGCCACCCCTAATAATTAACAAAAATGCCTCTCATAACTAGAACCGTAAGAATGGCCAACGGTTTTTAAACCGTCAAGCATTACTTTCTACAGTCAGCAAAGATAATTGCTAAGCACATATAACGTCGGCAAGTTACCGTCGGCCACTTTGGGTCACGGATTTCCTCATTGGCCGACGTTACTATTTTTCCTTGACGATTTTGTTTTACCCATTGGGAAATTAATGATGGAAGTTTTCCAAGAGCCTTCCTATAACTCTAACTTAGAAATAGATAGAATAGATTTAATTGCTTTTGTTAAATTTATTCAAAACTTATAAAATTTTAAAAATTAATTACACTAACATATTCTTTCATTCACTTAAAATATAAAAATTGTTTTATCTTCTAAAGCAAGTCATCATGGTAAAATGACCTTTATGCCCTCGTTAGACAAACCATGATTCTTGCTCTATCTTGCTTGATTTTTGCTGATCACATGTATATTCACTCATTAATACAAAATCATGTGAAATTTGCAATATGAATATTCTCTTTATTCATCTTGATTGTGTGCATCTCACTCTATCACCCGCTGATCCTGCTGAATCAAATCCGAGCACTAGCATCTCAAGGATCCACACGTATGCCTATGCACTGGGACGAAATCCCATGACAGGAGGAGCACACTGGGGGTGCAGGCGCACCATGGTGTGGCCGCACCACCCCTCGGCTCGCTGGCTCCCAATCTTCTCGTGCATCTTCTTGATCCTCGGTGTTTCGCAGCCATGGCGGTGCTTTGTTTGTTTCCATCGTGGTAGAGGCCCGAGATCCTATATAAGAACCACCCCATAGCCTCCCC
This sequence comes from Miscanthus lutarioriparius, assembly GCA_904845875.1. NCBI lineage: Eukaryota > Viridiplantae > Streptophyta > Magnoliopsida > Poales > Poaceae > Miscanthus > Miscanthus lutarioriparius. The sequence continues at coordinate 27,414,796 of CAJGYO010000009.1, read as the reverse complement.
CCTCCTCACACCAAGCTGCAAGCTCTCTTCTCTCCCTCCACTTAGCACTCAAGCTCCAAAAGCACTGCAATGGCCAGCCACGCTCTCGCCTTGTACACGGCCTCCAGCTCCACCTAGGACCTTGAAGGAGTACCGCTGTCCTTTGACTTAGTGCCCGAGAACTCCTTTGTGAGGGAAGAAGCGCGGCTCATCACCAAAGCACAGCTCGCTATCATGGCACATCCGAGCTATGCCATGAGGGGTGGCTTGAGCCTCAAGACCACGGCGCGTTCTATGGCGCCCCAAGGTGGCGCCAAGGACAAGAAGGCGGCGCCAACACGACCAACCATCGGCACCCTCGGCCTCAAGCGGAAGGCTTCTGATGTTAGCAGACCTAGCAAGCGCCCTATTGTAACGCCCTCGGGCAATATGGTCTCCCGTGTTAGTTCGTTCTTCCATAACACTAGGCATAGTCTCTCCTACACCGTGGTAGGAGTGCGCAAATGCGAAGGAGGGTATGGCAAAGCACTCATGCGCAAGCAGACTAAAAAGCCAGAAAGTGAGCCGGCCCCATCAGGAAAAGGGTCGGAATCCTCGGGTGCGCCCCTTAGGTTTAAAAGGTTTAGGATTCTCCCGTCGATCAAAAGACCCGTAGTGCAATACAAGAGTAGTGATGAGGAGGACGCACCTTCTAAGGTTCCTTCCATCGCATCTCTTAGCACCAAAAAGATAGCCTGCGAGATCTCCTTTGAGGCCTTAACGACAACTTAGCCACGAACCTGCTCAAAATCAGAGATCTGGTCGATGACATCAACAGCTTGCGTTTCAAGCTCAACTAGAAATGAGCGAAAGTGGCTAAGGCAGCAGGAGTGGTCGATGCTCTAGATGAACCATTCTAGGCCACTCCCGTTGCACGCAATAATTTAGGCGCATCATTTCCTTTCAAGTTTTTTATTCCAATCATTTGAATTCCATCTTGTAATGCGCCTATCAATTTATAAATAAAGATTTATTGTTAGAAATATTATGTTGCACTTGTTTTCTTATTCTTTTTATCATAATAAAAACAGGAACGAAAACAAGTGTGGGGGAGAAACCACACTCACCTCCGACTCGGTTGCACAAAAGATGATCAAATTCAACTTTGGTTTGTGCAACTCTCTCTCCTTACATATTTAATAAAGAAGATTTAAAATTGAATAAATTTTAAAATAAACTAAAAAAATACTCCATCTCCATGTCCTCCTATGATTAAAAAGCTTGCACACTTTTTATTCCTTGCTAATATTCCTAAAGACTTGTGAACACTTATCAGTAGGGAACCCATTTTATCTAAGTAATTGACGAATGAGATATAGTAGGATGACATGAAATTTACTCGTTCTTGCAAAGTACTTGGGATTTATTTTATAAATCAAAACTCAAATAGTATGTTCCTTGAATGACATTTAAAATACCTACCAAGGCCATATGTGATCTTTCATGACAAAACCTTCTATATATGCCCCTTACTTTGTGTTGAGTTTGGTCAAGTTTTGTGACCCCGTTGAGAGATGTTTCATGCTCCCAAGATCAAAACTCACGTACACGCCACAAATAAACAGCTATTCCTACACTGTGAATACGCTAAAATATGTTTTCCATCACCACCAACATAAATACTCCACGCTCTAATATATGATCTCTCTAGCATATTTTTAGAAAGATACAACTAGGCTATGAAAAAGATTGAAAAAGAATGGGACACATGAAGGTCCAAAATTATAGAAAAATGAGGTAGGGACACAATGAAGGTCCCAGAAGCATTCAAAAAAAATGATGAGCACATGAACGCTCATAAAGAGAAAATAAGCTAGCCATGTCTCAAAATAAAAGCTAGAAAAAGAGATCATATCCAATAGAGGAGTATAATTCCACCAAAAATATCACACACTTGCACTATTTTGATCTAAGAGTATGATGCTTCTCTCCACTGTGGTCCGGGATTCGACTTTACAACAAATGCAAGATAAGTGTGCCTCACAATTTTCATCCCTACCTAAAGCTCCATATAAGCTTATTAGAAGTAGGATGATCAAAAGAGAAGGCAAAACTTCAAAATATGCCTTGGTGAGGAACCACTTACAAAATTTGAGTGACCCGAGAAAATCATTCAAGGAACAAAAAGCTATCTTTATGTTTTCAAAATCATACAAAAACCCAAGTTTCTAAGCAGGGATAGAGTAAGAAGATTTGAATCTAAGCTATTCCGTTTTTCAATTGCCCAAGATATTTTGGTAGACACTTGGAAGCTCACAGGTTTAGGTGAAGCTCGGAATAACCTATATGCAGATTTTCAAATCAAGGAGATGAACCCGCTTAGTCCTAAGAACATTACTCGAGGACGACAAAGGACTACGTGTGGGGGAGGTTGTTGGCAGTCCTTAACAAAATAAAACAAATATGAATGCCAAAACTTAGAATTAGGGTTTACAACTCACATTTTCCACGAGTTTTAGTATATACATGTTTTGCAGGCACAAGTACGAAAATTCACCAAAATGCGCGATCAAAAAGATGTACTCAAGCAAAACATATGCAAAAGCCCAACCAAGTTCCAACTTCGGGCCAGTTTACCAGCGTGGGAGCCATCCAGGCACAGCCAGCAACCCACCAGAGCAAGGCGGCGGCGACTAGGCTGGCCCAGGGTACGGCCGCACCCATGGTGCGGTCTCACCGCCCCTAGCTCCGCCCGGCCCCACCTTGCTCAGCTGGTGCATTCAATGCTTGGGGAGGCGGTTGCATGTGGTACTTACCTAAAATACATGAGCAACCGACCATCTTCAAGCTATAAAAGGAGCCCCCCTCCTCACATTCAAGGACGATCATACACATTTGAGAAGGGAGTGAGAGAGGAAAGAGTTAGAGGAATAGCGAAGTAGTGGTGCCTTCTACCTCTTGTACTCGGTAAGCCTTGTACATCGGCTAGACGGAGTGCCAGACTTGTCGGCCCCCTCTACACTTGTACCTCTATGTTCTATCTTACTACTTGGAGTAAGAAGTTTGTGTTCATCTTTAGGTTTTGATCCCTTAAGAGAAAGTTATCATTGTTACTAATTACTTCTAGGTTCATCGTCCGTCCTCGTGGTGGGTGCTCTAGTAGATGACTCCTAACAAAGATGGAAGTTCCTAGCCAACGCTAGAGTAGTAACGGTTAGCGTAGACGTGGTGTCTAAGCTACACGTTACCTTCATTTGCCTCGTATCTCACGATTGAAGGGTAGGCGGCAGGTGGTGACAGCCCTGTCCATCCTTCATAATCCCCATGTTTAGATATGCCATAGAGTTCTAGGTCGGCAACGCTTGGTAGACTAGTGTTCACCGGTGCTCGAAGTGAGTCTATAGTAGTAAAGTTATCTTCACTTAAGGTTTCTGCCCTTAGAAGAACCTCACTACCTAAGTTATCCTTCAGCTTGTTCTCCTAGGTAATCTAGCCAAGAGACTACTCGCACCTCCCTTCCTCATGGAAATACGATACCCTGAATACCACTAGGTATTGTGTAGGGGTTTTAAAGTCTCTCGCGCTTGCTGGCAGACCAGTGCTCAGAGATCTCCCCGTCCATCTTACACTTAGTTCTAACTCTAGTCATATAGTTTGCATGATCAATAACTGTTCTTTGCATGGCTATGTTAGACCATGCTGGCTCCACATAGGAACATTCTTTTATTCTTTGTTTTCCTTTTATCCTTGAGGTTGGCTCAGATGTGTGTCCACTATCGTTGAAATATCGTTTCTACCCCTATCATGAACTATGGTCCACTATGCAAGTATGTAATCTTGTTCATGCTCATGCTAGACTCTTATACCTTGCCCTCCTTTGGGAAAATATAAATAACAATACCCTGAATACTTCTAGGTAAAATGCTACAACGATAGATCCATGCGCTTGCCGATATTTTCTGTAATTGTTAAGAACTATCGTAGTTAGTGTTTCTTGGTCGCATCGCTAGGGTTAACTCAGTCTTAGTGATGGTGTTAAGAAATACCAACATGAATTTCTAGCGCCATTACCGAGGATGTATTTAAAACCTCCACACTTGGTGATTGCGCTAAGAAATGCCAACACCAGGCAAGCAGGAAAACCCTTTTTTGAAGAATGCTGGTATCCTAAGAAGCTACACCAGAGCAGAGACATCGGCGGAGATGACACTTCGGGAGCAGCTTGCTGGTGAACAAGAAAGTACCGCTGCCCTTGTCGAACTAGTGGATGAACTAAAGAGGAAGATAGGTGAGTCTAAAAGGGAGTTTGAGGAATTCAAGAAATAGCGACAGGAGGAGTACAATAGGCTCTGTGAGCAAGTCATGTGCTTAAGCTCTCCTAGTAATTAAGTTTCAGTCTTCAACTCCTGTGGTTTGATGCGGTGAACATTTGTGGTCTGTTGTGTGGACTCATGTGATGGTTTGTTGTTGTGAAACTCTGTTAGTGGCTTGCTACTGATATGTGAAATGTTAATTGTTGGTATTTGATTACCAGCATAAATAATTATGTTGTCAATCTGTGCAGTAGTGACGATCTGGAATTACTTTTCTGATGTAATTAGTCCTGCACGCGGTAGAACCCAGACAGACCACGTGATCAAATAAAAATGCGACACGTGGACCAACCAGTGCATGACACATGAATTGGCTAGGGCATGACATGTGGAAGGAAATCGTCAAGCCACATGGACGTATCAAAATACGACACGTGGACGGACAACATCGTGATGCGTGGTCAAATAAGAAACGAACACGTAGACCAATAAAAATATGACACGAGGTCCAATGAAGAAGTGACACGTGATCCAACTGCAACACAACAGTGTGCCAATAGAAAACTGACATGTGAAACAAGGAATGACACGTGGTCCAGTAAGAACTTGAAACGTGCAAGAACAAGAGATGGCTACATTATGCAATAAGAAGGTAACACGTACCCGAACCATCTCCAATGGAATCAGCTATAGCATGTACATGTGGAAAGCATCTCCAACGGAAGCACCCACCAGCGTGGCAGCTCCCCTACCACGCATTGCAAAATAGTTCTATGACGTTCTATTTTTGTCACAGATCAAGCCACTTCTATGATGATTTGCGAAAATCATCATAAAAGTTCAAGTATGACGCGGCTTCTATGACAAACCGATTGTCCTCATAAATTCGTCATAGAACTAAAATTATTACGAATTTGGCTCCTTCAGTGACGAAAGGTGATCGTTCTAGAAGTGGATATTCCTAGTAGTGACCCATGGGCCTACCGAGCCCATCCACGGGTCGCCGCTGCCGTCACTCGTTGGATCCGCCACCAGGAGGAGCGCCACCATCGGATCTGACCTCCCCATCACTGGATTCGCTTGCAGATCCGTCGCTCGTGGTGCCTACACCAGAACCGTCATGCCCTCCATCAGATCCACCGTGAGGCCACACACCACCATGCCGGAGGAGGGGGCTAGGCCCCCGCACGCCACGCTAGAGCAGGAGGCAGGTCCCCATGCGGTGAAGGCCTGGATCTGATCCCCTATGCTCGTCATCACCTAGATCCGGTCAAAGAAGAGCGTGGTCGGCCTAGATCCAGTCGGAGAACAGGGCAACCGCGGATGAGGATGGAGTCGATGAGGGGCACGAGCTCGTGGAAGCTGTAGGAGATGACGGAGCAACGGTCGAGCCTACACCGCCACCGGAGCGCCGCACCTCCTGCGCCTATCCTGTCCTAGGGTTTGTTGTGTGCGCCGCTGGAGCCTGCCGTCCGCCTCCGGGGTGCGAGCGGGATGGGGAGGGGCGCCGGGAGGGGAGGGGAGGGGTCACTCTGAGGGAGGGGATGGGAGTGAGCGTCGGGCTGGGGACGGGAGGGGACAGGAGAGAGCATCGGGCTGGGGATGGGAGGGAGCATCGGGCTAGGGACGGGAGGGGACAAGAGTGAGAGACGGCTAAGCGAGGGAGAAGTGAGTGATCCCTAACTCCCCTCTTGTATATATAAACCCGATAGTTGGATTCGATATGGGCTTTTTCTGGGCCATAGGAGTACTAATCGAGGCAAACCTTATAAGAGGCCCTCCTCAGAAAATGGGGTATTTTTTTAGGCGAGCTACTTATAAGGCCCACCTCTGTTAATAGATTTTAGGAGGCAGTTATGTTTTGTCCGCCTCGGTAAATTGATTTTGCAAGGGGTTGATTGTGACCACCTCGGTTAATAAAAAATGACCGCCTCGGTTAATCCCAGGCATTAACCGAGGTGGTTCAAATGCCTACCCGCCTCCGTGCCCCTTTGCCAAATGCCTCGGTTAAGTTTTATTGTAGTAGTGAGAATAACTTGTTGACCGTAAAGTTCAAGACGTGGTGGCTAAATAATTAGTTGACCATAAAGTTCAAGCGTAGGGATTCCAATGATTTGATCTAATTTTATGTCTAATTGTCGCAAGCATGTAGGATAGGGAGAAACAACAAAAACTTAATTAAGCAAGTAATCTAGCACTACATTTTTCAAAAAACATGTTTGGAATCACATGGACCTAACTTCTAATAGCATCTCCAAGAGTTTCCAAAACCCACTCATAATCTTGATTTTTTGGCAACATCGGAAAAAACTGCTCTCCAACGAATCCATATATTAACTCCCAATCATTCCGCACTTGGGAAAATTGACCCAATCACGTGTAAATATATGCGCGCGTATCCATTGGCCAATCTAGAGATGGAAGGATGTGGAGAATAATAAGGAGTAGACAAGGATTCCTAATGCAAATGTACATGAGAGAAAGAAAGTATAAAAGTGGTTAGGGTGATTTAAAAATATTCCAGGATTTCTGATGCAAAATTGCTTTCTATATTTTAAGAGTGAGCTTTTAGAAACTATTGGCGGAGCTCAACAAATGTGCTTCCAACCTTTTTTTAGCCACTTGGAAAACTCATTGATTTACCAATTGTTGCTTTGGGAACTATTGGAGATGCTGTAAAGTGACCTCCTTCAAGGAAATCGAGGGCAATCCCCACTTAGTTTTGGAATTTTTGGATTCCTATTGTGAGGTCCTCCCTTCTCCTCCTCGGGCTATAGTTTTGTCCCATGGAGAAATTGATGTAGATGGAGCCCCGTGGAAGCATATCTACAGTAGATTTTGATGAAGCAACACATCTAGAAAAAAAGGCATCATTGAAAATCGAATTTTAGAGTATGTTGCATATCCGCCTCTAGAAATCATTAATTTCTAGATGCACTTGAATAGAGAAGGTTGGAGAAACCGCCTTTAGATCGAGCAACTCCATTAGACTCTTTATATCCTTCCCAATTAATAGGAATAGAGATTTTTATGAAAAAGACCCTCCAATAGCTCCTTTCATAAGATCTCCATATATAGTGGATTTCTCGCTAGTCAAATATAGAGAGCGCGGCCGGCTCTCTAAAGTGCACACAAGACATTCGTTAGGTGACTTTCACGAAGCAACATTCGTTGAAAGACCTATGGAGGAGGAGGAGAAGGAGGAGGAGGAGGAGGAGCCAGAGCCAACCGGAAAGGCATTCTACCAAATGTTGTCTTCGGCACAGAAGCTCCTACACGAGAAGGCAATGGTTTCTCAACTGGATGCCATTGGATGCCTAATGGGGTTGAAGTCCTAGTACAACATGAGTTGAGCCTGCTTCGATGGTATGTTGGCAGTTATTGGTGGGCTACTTCCGGAGGGTCATATTCTGTCGAGCAGCTTCTACGAGTCACAGAGACTCCTTCGTGCACTTAAGATGCCGTATGAGCAGATACATTGTTGTCCGAAGGGGTGCGTCCTATTTAGGAAAGATCACAAGGATGCAAAGTACTGTCCAAAGTGTAAATCCTCTAGGTATGTGGAGGTAGACAAAGGTGATGGCCAGAAGGAGTAGCTTGAGATCCCCATGAAAGTCATACCGAGGCTCCAACGGCTATTCATGACCGAGGAGTCTACGAAACAGATGACATGGCACAAGAATGGCATTCGATACAATCCTGACAAGATGGTACATCCAGCTGATGGTGAAGCATGGAAAAGCTTTAATCGCAAGCATCGTGACAAAGATCTTAAGGCCCATAATGTACGTGTTGCGCTAGCAACGGATGGGTTCAATCCTTATGGAATGATGTCGGCCCCATACACTTGTTGGCCCGTGTTCGCTATCCACCTCAATCTCCCCCCCGGGGTCCTCCTTCAACGGCAAAACATATTCTTGACGTTGATAATTCCTGGACACCCGGGAAACAAAATGGGTGTGTACATGGAGCCTGTTTATGATGAATTGATCAGTGCTTGGAATGAAGGGGTATGGACTTACGACCGAGCTACAAAGAAAAACTTCAAAATGTATGTTTGGTACCAGTACTCCAGTAAGTAACTTCATATGTTCTTCATTTTATATGTTGAAAAATCATAATAACAAGTAATAACTATTGTGGACCACTTGTGCAGGAACTGGGTGCTTGTGGACCAGGCGGCCCCGGCACGTAATGTGAATGGCATCCTGGGACTTCTATGCAAAGAACACTTCCCTGGCCTGGTTAGGAAAGGAGATCAGGATTGGGAGCCGGCCTGGACGTTCGACCACTATGCCCTCGTGCAGGATGCTCCAGATCATAATGGCATCCGCTGTAGAAACAAGGCAGATCGGGTGATTAGGGAGTTGTGGGTAAGTCTTTCTTGCACTACATTCCTCAATTCCTCGCATTCATTGGACATTCTTGAAATAAAATAATGGATACCTCGTGTCTTTATGCAGGACTTCTTAAAAATCCAGGAGGGACAGGAGGAAAGTGCGTATCAAGTGGCTTACGCTTCCTGTAAAAGGCATGTCACAGACTTGCACTATGAGTCCCGCATCCAAGCCCACATAGACTACAACGCCAAGTTCCTACTCAGGCGTGTCAACAAAGAGGAGGCAAGACGAATGACGCTGACAAGGGAGCAGTACATACAGGTAAATACAAAACATGAATATTTATTTCTTTTGAGATTAAGTATGCCTAATTTGATCTTCTGATATGTTGTCTACTTGATGTCCTGTAGGCGATTCCAAGCTGGTGCGCCACCCACCTCGATTGCTGGGAATATATTGTGGATACCTGGTTGGACGGGGACTGGCAGAAGAAGCACGAGGAGGCCCGCGACAGGCGTTTGCAGATGCCAGGTGTACATCACCATCAGGGCAGCCGCTCAGCAAATATGCAAAGGCATATGTAAGTCTCCGCCATTGCTCTAATCTAGCCGCGCTCAATTCTGCATCATTTCTAACCACATGTTGTTGTCTTTCTCGTAGTTGGATGCACACGGTGGCCAGACAGTTGGTCAACTCAAGGCATATGCTCTGGCTCACATGGGCAAGGCAACGGCCGACATCGAGTACGACCCAGATGCCCTGGTTGAGGCGTACACCAACTCCAGCGTCCACACCCACCTCTCTTCGTACACGGAGGCGGCAAGGTCAGTCCATGGATCTGGCTATGATTCGAGAACCGAGGAGCGCCTTGATCCTCAGCTCATGATGAGGGTGGGGGCAAGGCAAGAAGCATGGGCGGTTCTGGATTGGCGACGGCGTCCTCGACACGGCCTCTACTCATCCTCTCCACCAGCTCTGAGCATCAAGCACGAGCTCAAGCATGCCCATACGCCAACGGCCGACCGCGGTGTCGGCACTCCAGGCAAGCATTCCTGTTTCATTCATCGTTCTTTGACTTTTACATACCTTACCTATGCATTATTGAAATATTGGGGTCAAATGCTGCAGGCCCAGGTGCAGGAACTGCAGGCCGAGCAGGAGGTCGAGCGGCAAAGGCTATAGGCTTTGGAGGCCCAGCGGGAGCAAGATTAGTGGCAGATGCCCGAGATGATCAAGTTCATGCAGCAAATTGGCCAGCAACAAGGTTGGGCGATCCCACAGACGCTGCTTGCTCCAGATCCACCTCCACAACGTCCTGATTCTACCCCGGTGAGTATAAGTACGAAGTTTTACTTTCTATGCTGAAACTTAGAGAAACCTAGTGAAACCTAGAGAAACCTAGTGGTGGTGGTGGTGGTGGTGTGGTGTTGGTGGTGGTGGTCATGGTGTTGTGGTGCTCATGGTGGTGGTGGTGGTGTGGTGCTGGTGGTGGTCATGGTGGTGATGTGGTGGTGGTGGTGGTGTGGTGGAGGTGGTGGTGAAGTGTTGGTGGTGAAGTGTTGGTGATGGCGGTGATGTGGTGGTGGTGGTGGTGGTAGTGGCGGATATTTATCTTGCATATTTATCTCTTCTCTTGTCGTTCACGTGCAATCTCTTCTATTTTGTGCAGCATCAATCGGGGGCGGCGTCGAACCACCTCGGAGGGTCGCCGGGATCGCACGTTTGGCCATCCCAACCTAGACCGTCGCCATGAGCTTCAAATGGCAGTCGTTGTGATATAATGCACTTGTGAACTTTGTGAACTATGCTTGTGTGTTTGGACTTTGGACTTGGGAGTCGAGATTGTGATACTTGTATGCTATGTTTGTGTTTGTGGTGGATTGTGATATACATTTGTGTAATATATAGTTGTGTTATATATATATGATGTATATCTTGTTTGCAACGATGGAAGACTAAAAACAAAAAAATTGAATTTTTTCACTTCTTTGTCGAGTGTCATGACCATGACACTCGGCAAAGCTGGGAATCTGGGACACTAACCTTCCTAGCTTTGCCGAGTGCCATGGGCAAGACACTCGACAAAGAAAATTGCTTTGCCGAGTGCCTAAATACAGCACTCGGCAAAGAAAATCCAAAAACAAAAAAGAAAACAAGCTTTGCCGAGTGCCATATGCAGGCACTCGGCAAAGCATTTTTAAAAAAAAATAAAAAACACATTTCTTTGCCGAGTGTCGACGTGTGGCACTCGGCAAAGGGCCGTCATCGTGGCCTGGCCGTCACGGCGGCTTTTCTTTGCCGAGTGCTGTCGTGGCACTCGGGAAATCCTTTGTCGAGTGCCCGACATGCAGCACTCGGCAAAGAAGCCTTTGCCGTGAAGGGATATGCCGACGGCTCTTTGCCAAGTGCAGCACTCGGCAAAGGCTTTGCCGAGTGCAAAGCCTTCTTTGCCGAGTGCAATTGCACTCGGCAAAGCACGCGTCTGCTGTAGTGTTCGGAAGAGCCTCACAGGAGGAGCGCCGCCAAAGATCCCCAAAATGTCTATGGTAGTGTCTATAAATGACAATGAATAGTAGTGCAAATATCAATCGACCAAACTGTCTATGCCAATGTGCAAAAATGGTGGCCAGGTCTCCTCGCACCCTGCTATACAAGTAGAAGTACAAAAACTGCCCAAATGGCGTCCATTTCTCTTCTATAAGGCACCCACAATGCTTACCTCTTAAGCTGGCTCTAACAATTTTCTCATATTTTAATACAAGAGAGAGAAAAGTTAGCTCTTGATCAAGAGCTAAGCTCTTGCACACATTTCAAGGTTGTGTGAGAGTGTCATGTAAGATTATCCATATTAAAAGTTATGTGGTAAAAGTTAACACTATTGAAAAAGTTGCTTTAGAGCTAGTAGCTGACTCTAACTATTGCGGGTGCCCTAAGGGCAGTCCCAATGGTGTATTGATGATGGTTTCTATCCTCATTAAATGACTTGCCACGTAGGCAAAATACTGACATGGCAACGTAGTTAATGAAGAAAGAGAGCAAAAATCATAGAAATGGTTTCCTCGTGAAGAAATCAGGTCTTCTCTTGACCCAATGCACCAAGAAACCATGAAATCGCTATTGGGGAGAAACCACCAGTTTTCAGGGGGCTCATGCCACACTCCCATTGGAGGAAGAAGATAGAGTTGGGAGAGAGAAAGAGAAAATAATTATTACACAAAGACACCTCAACTGTAGAAGGTAGTTTCTATAGATGATTTCTTGTGCTATGGAAACCACATCAGTTTCTTCCATTGGGACTGCTCTTACCACTCACGACTCCTCCTATCCCAGGCTGAATTAATGCATGGCTGCCATCTTGTTGAGTCCGTTTTGTTTCTTCCTCCAGGTCCGTTTCCCATCTAGGAGCCTCCACATGCAACGGCGTTATCATCCGTTTACATGGGAAAACGAACCGACGCTGAGGATTAATGGAAGCATGGTGATTAAATGAAAATGGAGACGCTTGAAGTTCTCCGTGGTCACCGTGCCCGACGTTTCAGACTTTTGGCGGAGGGAGTGTCGTATTGCCTTCTCTGCAGCGAGACACTGACAGGTGTGTCTCATTGCAATGAGACCCACGCCTGTCAGTGACAATCTATGTGCTGAAGTTTTTACTTTGTATCAGTGTGATCCGTTGTTTGTGAAAATGAAGAGAGCAGATGGACAGCTCGGCCTCCGCTACACTGAGTGGTGGCCTTGGCCCTATAAATAGCTGCGCCATGGCTGTTATTTCTCACATCAGTAGACGCAGCACAAACTTGGGCTAATCTAATCAGTGGTACTGCGTGTAGCTGGCCATCAGCCAGCACCTTCTTCGTTCTCCCATGGCCACCACTAATTCTTGCATCCTCCAATTCACCCCTTCCTATTATGCAGCCACACAGGGCAATGAGTTCAACTTCAGTGGCCTGTACCTGTACCACACGTACAAAGGCTCTAACGCCAACCAGGTGGAAATCATACCAAGACACCAGTTTGGCACATTGACCGTTAACAACTGGGTTATTCGTGATGGGCTCTCAGGTTCTGCCAAAGTCATTGCGCGTGCCCAGGCCTGCATGTCAATGCCAGTGACTGGCGTAGCTCCTTCAGCCTAGTTTTCGAGGAGAGGATCAAGGGTACGTATACTGAATCTCGTGCATAACATATATATATATATATACACACACACACATAGCTCTCGGACTCTGAGTTCGTGAAAGAAGTTTCTGGAACTTTTGCCGTGCATGCAGGGAAGTAGTCAATGTCATAAACTCAATTAAGCTTGTCACCAACGTGAAGACGTACGTGTTAGGTGCATAACAGGATCACTGGCTATAGATCTAGCATATATGCTGACATTTGAATGAATAGCAAACTCTAGAACATGATCTAATGCGAACAAAACAGAGAGAGAGGGATGCGGGTGGTAAACGATCGGCCGTCTTCACAAAAGACGAGCTGGCCATCGCGGTGCTCGGTGGAGGCATGGCGGCGAAAGGCGGTGGTGCAGTGGTGGCGTTGGCAAGTGGCGGTGCTTCCCGTTCCCCTCGCTTAGATCGGCTTAGGGTTAGAGGTGTAGGTGGGGTGTCTAGCGGTGCAGGTAATTCTTGTGCCTTGTGCACTAGCCCCCACCTCCTTTTTTATGGCGTTGTGTGATGGAGGCCCACTAACCATAGTTAAGGTTGACGCCCCCGATTAGGGCGTGGATCAAGGCCCAATTCGGCCAATTGGTGAGATCAATCTAACATTTATCCTTGATCTTACCTTATGACTTAAACTTAACTTACTTACTTTATCTTGTTCTCATTTCATCACAGATCGGTGAATAGAGCATGCCTCATCGTCACGGTCAGTTGCCATTAGATTAAACAGCTACAATGCACCTCTCTATTTTGAAACAGATTCTCAACTAGGCTCTTATTGTCCAGGAATCATAGACTTTATGTCAATGTGTTTGGCAACATAATACTTTATGTCAATATATTTGGTAGCACCACTTGACTTATTGTTGTGAGTATAACATACTGCTGGATTATTATCGCAGTATAATTTGAGTGGCTTATGTATGTCGTCTACCACTTCCAACCCGGGCATAAATTTCTTCAACTAATTCACCCGCCATGTGGCATCATAACATGCTACAAACTCGGCATACATTGTGGATGATGTAGTGACGGTTTGCTTTGAGCTTTTCCACGATATAGCTCCTCCTACGAGAGTGAATATGTATTCGGACGTGGACGTTCTGTCATCTCCCGTATAATTAGAATCTGTATACCCCTCTATGTGTAGGGAATCAGATCTTCTGTACGTTAGCATGAGACCCTTCGAACCTTGCAGGTAACACAAAACTTTCTTTACTAATTTCCAGTGTTCTATTCTTGGATTACTCTGATATCTGTCAAGTAATCCGATAACAAATGTTAAGTCAGGGCGAGTACACACTTGAGCATACTGTAATCTTCCGATATCTAAACTATATGGAACTGCTTTCATTTGATCGATCTCATATTGGTTCCTGGGACATTGAAATTCCCCATATCTATGGGAGCAGATGAAGACTTACAATTTTGTATACTTTATTTCTTTAGAACTTTTTCTAAGTATGCCTTTTGTAATAATCCTAAAACCCCATTTTCTCTATCTCGGTGAATCTCTATTCCTAGGACGAACAAAGCTTCACCGAGATTCTTCATATCAAACTTCGAGGACAAGAACTTCTTTGTTTCTAGTAATAGATTAACATCACTATTAGCGAGCAAGATGTCATCCACATACAAGACTAGGAAAATGTATTTTCCATTCTTAAACTTTGCATAAACGCAATTGTCCTCTATATTTTCTTGAAACCCAAACTTTCTTATTGTACTATCAAACTTCAAATATCATTGTCTTGAAGTTTGTTTTAATCCGTAAATGGATTTCTTCAGACGGCATCCCATACGTTCTTTTCCTTCCACAATAAAATCTTTTGGTTGTGCCATGTAAATATTTTCCTCCAGATCCCCGTTTAGGAATACCGTCTTTACATCCATCTGATGTAATTCTAAATCATAATGTGCTACAATCGCCATTATGATTCTAAAAGAATCCTTACATGAGACTAGAGAAAATATCTCATTATAATATATACCTTCTCTTTGCGTGAAGCCTTTCGCCACAAGTCACGCTTTGAATCTTTCCATATTCTCTTTGGAGTCATGTTTGATTTTGTAGACCCATTTACAGCCTACTGTCTTAGCTCCTTTAGGAATTGTTTTTAAGTCCCAAACACCGTTGGTTTTTATTGATTTCATTTCATCTTCCATGGCTTCAAGCCACTTTGATGAGTGAGCGCTTCTCATGGCTTCTTCAAATGAGGTGGGATCACCCTCCATTTGAAATTCCTCACATTCATAAACTTCATAGTCTTCAGGAAAGGCTGATCTCCTAACTCTTTGAGACCTTCTAGGGGCCTCGTTAGATGACGCTTGTTCTATGTGAGGCTGTTGTTGCTCTTCCTCAAGTGTGACAACGGGTTCTATGGGATCCTGAATGACAGGTTCCTAATATTCATTCATTGTTGCCACAGGAGAGCTAACAATAGGTGATGTTACTATAGTGTCTTGCACTGTTGGTACAGCAACAACAGGTAGCGTGAAGAATGATTCCTGAACCATTAGAGTGGGCACATATACCTGCTTCTCTTTAAAATTAATTTCTCGCGCTACCATGCTTCCCCTTATCATATCATCCTCCAAGAACATAGCATGTCTTGTTTCTACAAACTTCGTTTGTTTGTCAGGACAATAGAAGCGATAACCTTTTGACTTTTCTAGATAGCCAATGAAATGACAACTGACTGTCTTGGAGTCTAGCTTCCCAATGTTTGGGTTAAAGACTTTGGCCTCAGCTGGACAACCCCACACACGTAAATAGTTAAGTGAGGGTTCCTTTCCTGCCCACAACTCATACAGTGTTTTGGGCACCGACTTGCTTGGCACTCGATTAAGAATATGAATGGTGGTTTTTAACACCTCCATCCATAAACTTATCGGTAGGGTAGAGTAACTTATCATGCTTCTCATCATATCCATTAAGGTACGGTTGCGTCTTTCGGCTATTCCATTCTGCTGAGGCTCGTCCAATGTAGAATACTAGGCAACTATGGCATTTTCCTGTAAGAACCTTGCAAAAGGTCCAGGAACTTGGCGATATGGGGTGTGTCGATCGTAGTACTCTCCCCCACGGTCAGATCTTACTACCTTAATCTTTAAGTTGTGCTGATTTTCTACTTCAGCCTTAAATATCTTAAATTTATCCAACGCTTCCGATCTTTCCTTAATTGGATAAATATAGCCAAAACGAGAATAATCATCTGTGAATGAATCATAACCATCCACACTTTTCATAAGAAAAAGACTACAGATGTCCGTGTGAACTATTTCTAAAATTGCTGAGCTTCGTTTGACATCTTTTTTTATTTTCTTAATGTACTTTCCTTTTATGCAATCAATGGATTGCTCTAAATCTGAAAATTCTAAAGACGGAAGAATTGATTTCTTAATCAATCGCTCTATTCTACCCCTCGAAATATGGCCTAAACGACAGTGCCATAATTTCGAAGATACATCATGCACTCTCTTCCGCTTATTTGTTGCATTCATAGATGAGGAAGCATTCTCATTCTCAGTACTCACAGTATTCACATTCTCAGAAAGTGATAATAGATAAAGCTTGTCTTGTCGGAAGGCAAGACCAAGACTCTTATTATTATACACAATCCAACATTTGCTATTACCAAAATGACAATCATAAACATCATCGTCAAGTCGTGAGACACTTATCAAGTTTCTACACAAAGAGGGTACATAAAGAATATCTGAAAGCTGAAGTCCAAAACCATCATCTAATTCTAGAGAGAGATCTCCAATGGCTTCAACTTCAGCTTCAACTCCATTTGCTATTTTAATTTTTCTTTCTCCTCTTTGTAGGGTCCTCGTATGGAATCCCTGTAATGAATTTGCAACATGAACAGTTGCACCTTAATCAATCCACCAAGTAGATTTTGCATAACTTAAATATAAGGACTCATCCATGAATGTAATGTAGTCATCACCTCTCTTTAAAAGGCTCTTCAGAAAGCCTAGACAGTCCCTCTGGTAATATCCATGCTTCTTGCATCATTTACACTGATTCTTTTCAACTTGGGCATTGTTGTTCTTTTGATGGTGCTCAGTCTAAAGGTCTTTTCTCTTGAGGTTTGGCATTCTTATTGAAATTCTTCTTCTTGTTGTCCTTCACAAGGTTAGCAGGGTCACCCTATGAGCTTTTCAGCCTCTCCTCTTCTTAAACACATATTGCAATGAGCTTCTCTATATCCCATTTATCGAGCTGCATGTTGTAGTTCACAACAAAAGTTTCATATGCTTTGGGCAAGGAAGCAAAAACCAAATGAATCAGGAACTCATACTTGAGCCCCAAATCCATTGATTTCAGCTTCAAAGCCGTGTTGCTCATCTTCAGTATGTGCTCTCTAATACTGCAACCAGTGTATTTCTCATTGAACAATTTCTTGATCAAAGTACTGGTATAAGCCTTCAAAGAGCCAGTGAACTGACTCTCTACTTTTTTAAGATACTCTGTAGCGGTATCATAATCTGGGATAGACTCCCTTATAGCATCTGAAAATTGTGGATTTAGCCACCATCAAGCACTTGCGGTTTGAAATGTCCCATTTCTTACGTTCGAGATCATATTTCATCTGCACTTCTGCATGATCTCGCTGCCGAGTAGTGAAATCAGCATCAGTCTCATTTTTTTCCCTTACCAGGTCCACTGGCTCAGTAGGACATGGGGAGGTAAGCACTAGGTTATTTTCGGACAGCGCAAGTGCTAGTTCATGTTTCTCTCGCCATACACTATAGTTGCCCCCTTCAAGAGATGGTATGTGCGAGATAAATGCCATTGGGTTGAGTCCTGGAAAACACCGTCAGAGATAGTGAGAAAATATGATATAATAATTGCATTCTTTAATTTAACGTTGGTCAAAATTAAACCATACAACATTCTTATACACTAATTCTTCATCATCATTGGACAAAAATAGAATTAATGCATGGAAAACTTATGAATAAACATTATAATATTGCTATTATCAATGTTGGTCAGAAAAATAATAATATTATAATTTACTGACTAAATAACTGCTCTTCAAATTAAATTCTCCCATTTGTTTGAATTTAATTGGAAGATAATAAACTTTAACATTGCAGCGGAAACATGAAAAAAAATTATTTATCTACTTTTCAGAAGTATTTTATTATACTCATTTACTCTCTGAAAAAAATATCCCGTTGGGTCAAATTTTGACAGAGATTTAAACCGGATAAAAATCATCGAAATTTGCTTCTAAAAATAATAAAACCAAACTCGGAGTTCACTGTTCATTTGGCCCGACCTTGTGAAATAGTCCGTGGCCCAAGAAAACTGCGCGTCTACGCGCGCGGCCTAGCGGCCTGCTTAACAGCGCGCGCGCCAGCTACCTCGCGCCCAGGCCGTAACCTGGGCCTGGGCCCAGAATCCGCTCGCCCGCATGGTCTGATTCTGGTCCGAGTGACACCGGCCATCGGATCGCATCGGACGTCTATCCGTGCTCCTCGCGGGATCAAAACGCCGCGGCGTCCTGTTCACTCAAACCCTAAGTCCATTTCCCCTTCCCTTTCTCTGTCTATGCTGCGGTGCTGGCTTTCTCTCCCACTCTCACCCCAAACCACGATGGCCGGAGAGAAGAGTGGTAGTGGCGCCGTCGTGGCACCCTTTGCCGTTGCACGCGTGCGGCTGCAACCACGCGCGGCTCCGTTGAGCGGCACCGCGGTGGTGCCCTTTGCTCCCCCACACGTGCTGCGGTGGTGTTGCCCTAAACCCTAGCTCGAAGTGCGGCGCCGCCGCGGGTCCCCTCGCCAGAGCGCGCGCTCCCTAGTGGGTGAGCGCGCCGCCGTCGAGCAGTCCCATGATGGTGCCCTCGGCTGGAACTCGCGCGCATGGCGACGAGCGAGGCTCGGCTTCTCCCCGCGTGCCGACGAGGCGGTGCCGGGTGTATCTTCCCGCGCACGGCGGTGGCGATGGCGACGAGAAACCGGGTAGGTCTTCCCCCTTCTCCGTCCATCCATCTCGGGTTAGGGTCCGATCCGTTTCTTCAAATCGAATCCCCTCCTTCTACTCGGTTTTCTACCCCGATGTGCTAGATCTATGCCTAGTTAGGCGCTCCGATAACATAGTTAGGTGCATAACAGGATCACTAACTATAGATCTAGCATATATGCTGACATTTGAATTAATAGCAAACTCTAGAACATGATCTAATGCGAACAAAATAGAGAGAGAAAGGGATGCGGGTGGCAAACCATGGGCCGCCTTCGCAGAAGATGAGCTGGCCATCGTGGTGCTCGGTGGAGACTCGCTGGAGGCATGGCGGTGAAAGGCGGCGGTGCAGTGGCGGTGCTTCCCGTCGCTGGCAACGCACCCTCACTTAGATCGGCTTAGGGTTAGAGGTGTAGGTGGGGTGTCTAGCGGCGCAGGTGATTATCGTGCCTTGTGCCCTGGCCCCGACCACCCTTTTTATAGCGCTGTGCGACGGGGGTCCACCAACCATAGTTTAGGTTGGACGTCCCGATCAGGGCGCGGATCAAGGCCCAATTAACCTTTGGGCCAACTTGTGGGATCAATCTAATAGTACGGTCCTTTCGGCCAGGAGAACGGGACTTCATTCAGTGTCCCTGTGCAGGGCAAGAGTGGTGTTGCCGGCTTCTTCGGGCGCAGCGGGAAGTTCCTGGATGCTATTGGTCTTGTGCATCCGATCTGAACAGCGGCCAGCTATACTCGTCGTCTGATTTCAATCAGGCCTCCTGTTTAATTAGTTTTCATTCAGCTTGTCAGAGGGTTGTCACCATTCATATGCTGATGGTCGATCTCTGTCGTTGTGCGCTGCTGGAGTGACTAGTTCATGTGTTTACGTCATTCTACTATAGTCTCGATGAGAGATTGTCCGGTGGTGTCAAGATGATATCTCAATGAACTGGTTACTTGCATGAGCTTGTGCTCAGTCAGGAGTCTGTCGTCGTGCCCTTAACTCTGCGTATTATTAGCTCAACAACGTTGTCTGACAAAACCTGTAGACGAACTCAGAAATTGACGACAGTGTCTACCTCTTCCTGCTCATGATACACAATGGATCTGGGAGTACCTACGGCATTTGGGGTGGGGTGTGTGGGGGTGGGGGTGGGGGTGGGGGGTTTGTTGTCGAGGCTTCTCGCATCCGAATATATACGGCTAGACACATGCTAATCACACCCTGTTTAGTTCAACTACATTTATCGTGGTGCACCCGTATCTGAAACCAGCAGCTGCAAGTTCCAATTTATTCCGATCCTTTGGGGGAGGGAAGCTGAATCTTTGTTTTTTTCTAAGAGAAACTCCATTTAGTGGTGTCAAGTTACATTGTCAGAGACGACGGACAGCTATTGTTGTAACCATCGAAGCTAGGAACTCGTTGCGAAGAAGAGAGCTACCTTGATTCTTTGAAAAAGAGAACTACGAGGGAAATTGGTCAATATTATATTCATTTTAGTAAATATTGTAATGCATGTTTAAGAGCTTAAATGAATTAAAATTATAAAACCTCTAAACTAGAAAGTTTTAGATCCATTCGAGTACTACAAAACTGGTTTAGATCGTTTCTCCATCTGAGATTATTTGAAAATTCAAAAAAATATGGATTTCAAAATCATTAATCTTAAAACAAAATTTATTGGCCTTAAATAATTTGAAATCAAAAAAATGAAAAGCTACAAAGTTTCGTATCTCTTCGAGTACTACAACATTGGTTTAAGTCATTTCTCCACCCAAGGTACTTTGAAAAATTAAAAAAATGAATTTCAAGAATTCAAAAATGAATTTTTATGCACTAAATAATTTCAAATGAAAAGTAGTCAACTACAAAGTTACAGATCCCTTCTAATGCTACTACTTTTCTTTAGATCGTTTCTCCATCTCGGGTCATTTGAAAAATTCAAAACAATTAAATTTCAATATCAAAAAACTCTTAACAAATTTTTGGTGCATAAATGAATTCGAATGAAAAAGTTGTGAACTACACAGCTATATATCTTTCCAAGTACAATAAAGTTTATCTTCATATCCAACCTTACTTGCAAAAGTTATGAATTTACTATGCTCCAACTATTTTTTAGAGGGGGCCCAATTTGCCAACTGTCTCTAACAATCTATTTCTATAGATGGCTGGAATTCCAGCCACATTTAGAAAATGCCTCCATTTCTAGAAGAGGATGGCAAGCCGAACTGCCTTTAGAAATGCCATTCTTAGAGGCAGTTCGACTTTCCAGCCACATCTAAAAATATAAGCGTCTCTAAAAATCGATTTCTAGATTAAGCCACATATAAAAATAGACTCCTCTAAAAATCGATTTCTAGGCGTTTACCTCCTGAACTTTTAACTTGGTTCGATTTATTCCCTCTCACGTGACTCTAAATCAGTAAATTCACCTTAAAACCACCCAATTTGTAAAAACAAACATTTTTTAAAGTTGGCCAGAGTTAAGAAACTGATTTTATAGTTCAAAGAGCAAAATTGGACGATCGTGAAAGTTCAGAGAGATAAATTAGATTTTTTTCCTTAAAAAATTATGCAGAAGTCATGGCCAAAGGCTTCGCTGGGCCCAAATTCAAAACACGCTAGCTTCCTCTAGCCGTCGGCGGCGGTGCCCAACTGCCCATAAAGCCTAAGCTGCACGCAACAATTACGCCACCACGCTGCATTCTCCACGCTACTGAATTTTGATATATATTTTGATGAGCAGGAAAATTTTGATACATATTGATAGTTTTCAGTCTGGAAGGTGCATGCATGCATGGCATTGTTATTCGATCATCTAGTAGAAAAATATTTGAGCTTACGCTCACAAATACATGTGACGTACGTACGACACTATATTTATTGGCCTCGTACGTGTTTCTTCTGCTAATTATCTACTCCCTCCTTTCCAAATTATAAAATATTTTGACTTTTCTACATATATTATTTTTACTATGTATCTAGACATAATGTATATTTAAGTGCATACCAACAATTATATATCTAAAAAAGTAGAATTGTCTTATAATTTAAAATGCAGGGAGTATATATTAGAGAAAACCTCTATTATTTATGATCCACATGGTGCAAAAATTATCGTACCTTACATCAACAGCTAGCTTGCTTATAATTATTGACAACTAGTCCATCAACCCGTGCTCTCGTACTGCCTTGAATTTTAAGAGATATAAGAATTAGTTCGTGTTTAATACATCTAACTAATAAAAAAAGTTCATATTAAATTTTATGTTTTTTCACTTTGTTTATTTTCTAAAACAATAGACATAATAAATACTCCGTAGTCTATATCTAGTTATCATAAACTTATTAATAACCTTTTTTGCAAGGGAGTAATCTATATGTTCATTATCTATATTTATATTTTTACTATGCATGCCACCTCTGTATATTTTAAATATGTAATTAGTTTAAAACATTGCCATTAACTATGGTGGCCCTTATTGCATCATATATTTAATGAATTGACCGCTACAGACTTTTTTTTCTCCTCAAGTTAAGTTCAAACATTTGTTCTTATTGTAGCTTTTATTAACTCTCCTTTTTGCACTTTTTAGAATAAGGATTTTAGGTTGTGAAGTACTTTATTAGATACTACAGTAGTGTCGGATACCACAAGAAGGGGTACCCTAAGCAAGAACCGAAAATATTGCTTAAGCCTTGCAAAAATCAAAGCCGAAGGACGACCACGAGGTCTCGGCAGATTCTCCGACTCGCCCAAGGCTTGCGCCGAAGCCTCAGACGAAAGGCCAAAGCCCTCCGTCTCGCCGAGGCCCCCTCGCCGAAGCCCCGCCCCGCAAGGCCTCGGCTGGGATACCAATTCTCCGTTTCGCCCGAGGCTGGGCTCGGCAAACAACCTCGTCACCTCCGTCCCGACCGACTCCCCTGACAAAACGTCACGTCCAGTTAAAGCGCCCCACTACTCCCATAGCGTCGCCCGCCGCGTCGGCGCAGACTCAGCAGAAGAATGACCGACGGACGAGGGACCGGAATATCGCCTGTCTTTGTCTAACTCCTGCGCCAAGGGCAAAGTGGCATGGAGGGTCAAGTCCGGGTCCCAGTAGTCTCGGAATCAGCATGAAAGACCAACCGCTCGTCCTCCGCCTCGTCCGATACCCCCCGGCAGGGCCCCGGACGTACTTTTCCCTCTCCGCCTCATCCGAGACCCCCCCGGCAGGGCCTCGGACGTACTATTCCTTCTCCGCCTCGGCCGAGGCCGGGCTCGTCCCGCATCCTCGTCGCCTCCGCCTCAACCGTCCCTCTGGCAAGCCGTCACATCCGTTTAAGTGCGCCCGGTCGCACCTACTACGACAGCCACGACTGACAGGGTACAGCAACAGAGGCGATGGGACAGCGGTCAAATCTCCTTTTTACCATCCCCTACTGACGGTGCAGGGGTTACCGTGCCCTGTGGACACACGCTCCGCACTTCTCCGCCTGAACCGGGTACGACGCGGACCACCGAGACCCCCGCATCATACACGGGTCACCTCCGAGGCCTCGGCAAAGCAGGCCTCGGCACGATCAGCTACAGCACCCGCCAGGCCTCGGCACTCCACCAAGTCAAGAACACACAAGGCACGGCATGCCTCCTACAGTGGAAGCCATACTGATTAGACATCAACAAGGACCCCCACGACCTCAACAACCTCGGGCCTGGCCAGCACGGTGCGCCAGTGATCAAGTACCAATTGCCATTCCTAGCACTATGCTGCTACAGGGATAGAGTACTAGATCTTCCTTCTAAGGCTCCACGTATAGCTCTCTCATGTATTACCGGCTCCCTCCTTACAGCTATAAAAGGGGGCAGCCAGGGCCATTTCTAGGGAGGGAAGAAGAACACCTGATAGCACACACACATACGCATCCCAGCTGCCTGAGAGCAACGTCTCAAGCCGCCCACACGACACCTCGCCGAGACCTGGGATTAGCTCCCTCTCTCACTGTGCTTGTAACCCCCTACTACTAGCACTTCGGGGCAAGGAATACAAGATCGATCTCTCAGACTGGACGTAGGGCATCGATTGCCTGAACCAGTATAAACCTTGTGTCTCTTTGCATCACCATCCGGGATTAGGGGCACGCAGTTCACATTTACTGGTTGGTTGAGGACCCCCGGTCCAAAACACCAACAGTTGGCGCGCCAGGTAGGGGCTCTGCGTGTCAGTTTCGTCATCCCAACAAGTTCCGGATGGCAGACCCCGTACGGCCTTTTACGTCTCAGCACGGTGATCTGGTTTGGGGGCCTAGAGTTCATGTCTCTGGGCATGAGGACGACATGGTACTCCTCACGCCCTGAACCCCACCAACCGACGGCGACGTCACACACCGGCAGCCCAGGCGCAGGCGGCGCCCGGGCGGCCGCTCTCGCCGTGCTCGCCAGGCACGACACGAGCAAGACCACCCCAATGCTACTCGAATCCAGGACGGCACGTCGCTCCCCGCCGACATCCTACGACCAGTTGTTCGCACAGGCTCCCTGGCTGGGGACCTGTCTAGCCTAAGCTTGGATGAAGGAAAAACGCCAGTGGCACATGGCGACGCCCAGTCACCAAGCTCCGCTCCACCACTCCCTGAAGAGCCAGTTTCGGCGGAGCAAAGTCCGGCGATAGCACCATCCTCATACCCCTTTGGGTTGAGAAATGCCACCACCTCTTATGCTTACGCTTACGCCACCGCTCACAAGGATCCCCCGGAACGCCGCCAGCGCTTCACTCTCGACCTGGGCACCCACACCGACTCCCAGGAGGAGGACGAGGCATGGCCCGGAGTGGATTTCTCTGGACTCCACGATCCTGGGGCTATGCGCCGTTTCCTGGCCTCAAGCGACTACTGCTTTGGCTACTCCGACTCCGATAATGAGGGCACGTACGACCCCGCTCGCGAGTGTTTCCACATCGGGCTCGGGATGCCGAGGGCGGGCGAGATAGACGAGGGGGCGGGTAGCCGTTCCCCGCTTCGCCCAGGTACAGGCGCCGCCACACCTCCGCGCATTCTCCTACCGGCAGCACGGAACGAGAGCCCTACTCTTGCGTGACCTCAATGTCCAGACCTGGAACAGCTCCGTGAGCTCCAGGCCAAGGTCGAACAGGACCGACTCCTTCTACATCAGCTTCGAGACTCTCTCGAACAGGAGCAGCGAGGTCAGCGGCGAAGGCGGAGGAGCCCGACGAAGGGCCCGCGATGTACATCATCGCATCCACGACGACGAAGGGAGCGAGCAACCCCCAATCTTCAATCACGCCAGCCAGAACATCGCGGCCACGGCAATGCTGGTCCGTGCGATGCCTGAGCCTTCTACCACGGAGGGGCGGCGGGTCCACGGTGAGCTTCGAGAGCTTCTAGAGACCGCCGCGGTTTAGCAGGCCGAGAGTTCCACCTCCCGACGGCATGGGGGCGTCTCGAACCTACCCGCGGCACCACCTCGGCAAGACAGGGAAGCCTCGGCTCGTCCCGAGCCCGCTCGAGAACCGATAACCCACAGGGCCCCATGCTTCTGGACCACCTCGGCAACCGACGCGAGGTGCAGGGAAACCATGAGGTGGTCAGCAGGCGACGACACCACGACAGCGAGGGGCCCGCTCGGGGCTACCACCCACACCGAGGCGGCCGCTATGACAACGGGGAAGACCGCAGTCCTTCCCCTGAACCGCCAGGCCCTCGAGTCTTCAGTAGGGCCATCCGCGCTGCTCTTTTCCCCGCCCGATTTCGGCAACCAGCCAATCTCGTGAAGTACAGCGGCTTGCCGATTATCGCCTGGCCTACCAGCTAGGTGGCGCGGATGATGACCTGCTCATCATCCACAACCTCCCCTTGCTCTTGACAGACTCTTCGCGAGCCTGGCTCGAGCACCTCCCTCCCTCGCAAATCCACGACTGGCGCGACTTGGTTAGGATCTTCGTCGGGAACTTTTAGGGCACATACGTGCGCCCTGGGAACTCCTGGGATCTTAAGAGCTGCCGCCAGAAGCCGGACGAGTCTCTCCGAGACTTCATCTGGCGCTTCTCCAAGCAGTGCACCGAGTTGCCCAGCGTCGGCGACTCGGAGATCGTCTAGGCTTTCCTCTCCGGCACCACCTGCCGAGACTTGGTTCGAGAGTTAGGTCGGAATGTACCGCGCTCCGCTGCCGCGCTCCTCGACATCGCTACCAACTTCGCCTCGGGCGAGGAGGCTGTCGGAGCCATCTTCCCCGACAGCAACACCAAGGGTAAGCGTAGGGACGAGGCCCCCGAGGCCTCAGCCTCCCACCTCCCCAAGAGAAAGAAAAAGGGGCGCTTGGGGAAGCAAGAGGTCCCGGAGGCCGATCTGGTCGCGGCCGCAGAACGCAAGAATCCCCGAGGCCCCAAAGGCCCTAGGTTTTTCGACGACATGCTTAAGAAACCCTGCCCTTACCACAAAGGCCCGGTCAAGCACGCCCTCGAGGATTGCTCCATGCTGCGACGTTACTACGCCAGGCTCGGGCTCCCCGACATCGACGCCAAGCAGAAGGGCGCCAGCGACCGGGACGAGGACAAGGACGACGGGTTCCCCGACGTACGCAACGCCTTCATGATCTTCGGTGGACCCTCAGCATGCCTTATGGCGCGGCAGCGCAAGAGGGAATGCCGAGAGGTCTTCTCGATCAAAGTGGCCACCCCCCAGTACCTCGACTGGTCTCGGGAGGCGATCACCTTCGATCGAGACAACCACCCTGACCATGTTCCGAACCCCAAACAGTACCCACTGGTCGTCGACCCAATCATCGGCAACACCCGACTCTCCAAGGTGTTGATGGACGGAGGTAGCGGCCTCAACATCCTCTACGTCAATACCCTAGAGCTCTTGGAGATCGACCGGTCGAGGCTCCGAGGCGACATCGCACCCTTCCACGGCATCGTGCCAGGGAAGCGCACATGACCCCTCAGGCGCATCGACCTTCCCGTCTGCTTCGGCACTCCCCCCAACTACCGCAAAGAAGTCCTTACCTTCGAAGTAGTCGGGTTCGGGGGAGCCTACCACGCCATCCTGGGGCGGCCGTGCTACGCCAAGTTCATGGCAGTCCCCAACTATACCTACCTCAAGCTCAAGATGCCAGGCCCCAGCGGTATCATCACGATTGAGTCCACATACGAGCATGCATACGACTGCAACGTCGAGTGCATCGACTACTCCGAGGCTCTTGCGGAGGCCGAGACCCTCATCGCCCACCTCGACCAACTCAGTGGCGAGGCGCCTGACTCCAAGCGTCGCGCAGGGGCGTTCGAGCCCGCAGAGGCCATCAAACTTGTCCCGATCGACCCCGCCTGCCCCGACGACCGAGCGCTGAGGGTCAGCGCCACCCTCGACATCAAATAGGAAGCCGTGCTCGTCGACTTTCTCCATGCGAATGCCGACATATTCGCGTGGAGTCCCTCGGACACGCCGGGCATACCAAGGAAGGTCACCGAGCATGCCCTGGACATCCGGGCCGGATCTAGACCGGCAAGGCAATGCCTACGCTGCTTTGACGAGGAAAAGCGTAGAGCCATCGGTGAGGAGATACAGAAACTCTTGGCGGCTGGATTCATCAAAGAAGTGTCCCACCCAGAGTGGTTGGCCAACCCCGTGCTAGTCAAGAAGAAAAATGGGAAATGGAGGATGTGCGTAGACTACACCGGTTTGAACAAAGCCTATCCAAAGGTCCCCTTTCCATTACCCCGAAACGATCAAATCGTTGATTCCACCGCAGGGTGCGAGACCCTGTCTTTCCTTGATGCATATTGTGGTTACCATCAAATGAAGATGAAAGAGTCAGACCAGCTCGTGGCTTCTTTCATCACACCATTTGGCATGTACTGCTACGTGACTATGCCTTTCGGCCTCAGAAACGGAGGTGCCACGTACCAGCGGTGCATGACCCAGGTCTTTGGCGACAACATTGGGTGGACCATCGAGGCCTATGTGGACGACATCGTGGTCAAGACCAGAAAAGCCGAGGACCTCGTCGACGACTTGAGGATAACCTTCCAATGCCTTAGAGAGAAAGGCATCAAGCTCAACCCCGAGAAATGTGTGTTCGGGGTCCCCCGAGGCATGCTCTTGGGGTTCATAGTCTCGGAACGCGGCATTGAGGCCAACCTAGAGAAGGTCTCGGCCATAACCAGCATGGGACCAATCAGAGACCTCAAGGCAGTACAGAGGGTCATGGGATGCCTTGCGGCCCTGGGCCGCTTCATCTCGTGCCTTGGCGAAAAAGGTTTGCCTCTGTACCGACTCTTGAGAAAATCCAAGCGATTTTCTTGGACCCCTGAGGCCGAAGAAGCCCTCGACAGACTCAAAACACTGCTCACAAATCCTCCCGTCCTGGTACCCCCAGCCAGGGACGAGGCCCTCTTGCTCTATGTCACCGCAACGACCCAAGTGGTCAGCGCTGCCGTAGTGGTAGAGAGGTAGGAAGAGGGGCATGCTCTACCCACCCAATGTCACTGTTTAATTCATCAGCGAGGTACTCTCCGAGACCAAAACACACTACCCCCACATCCAGAAGCTGGTCTATGCCGTGGTCCTGGCCCGGTGCAAATTACGTCACTACTTCGAGTCTCACCCAGTGACTGTGGTATCATCTTTCCCCCTAGGAGAGATAGTTCATAACCGGGAGGCCTCGGGCAGGATAGCCAAGTGGGCCGTCGAGCTTATGGGGGAAACCTTGACTTTTGCGCCTCGAAAAGCGATCAAGTCTTAGGTCTTGGCCGATTCCGTGGCTGAGTGGACAGACACCCAACTACCACCTGCTCAAATTCAGATGGAATGCTGGACCCTGTACTTCGACGGGTCCCTGATGAAGACCGGGGCAGGCGCGGGTCTGCTCTTTATCTCGCCCCTTGGAGTACACATGCGCTACATGGTGCGGCTCCACTTCGCCGCCTCCAACAACATGGCCGAGTACGAGGCCCTCATCAACGGCTTGCAAGTCGCCATCGAACTTGGGGCACGGCGTCTCGACGCCCGAGGCGACTCGAAGCTCGTCGTGGATCAGGTGATGAAGGAGTCAAATTGCCTCGACCCCAAAATGGAGGCTTACTGCAAATTAGTACGTCGCCTAGAAGACAAGTTTGACGGCCTCGAACTAAACCACGTCGCGCGGAAGTACAACGAGGCCGCCGACGAGCTAGCAAAGATGGCCTCGGCATGAGGCCCCGGTCCCCCCGAACGTCTTCGCCAGAGACCTCCATAAACCTTCCATTGACTACACCTCGACGACAAAGGAGGGCCCACCTATGGGACCCATGGCAAAGCTCGATGACCCTTCTGCTACCAAGACCCCCACGACCGAGCCCGAGGTCATGGAAGTCAACACCGAGCCTCCGCAGACTAATCAGGACGCAGATTGGCGAATCCCGTTCCTTGATTGGCTTGACTGGGGGGAGCTTCCTGGAGACAGGACCGAAGCACGATGGCTCGCGCGCTGAGCCAAGACCTACGTCCTCTACAATGACGAATTGTACAGGCGAAGTCCCTCAGGTGTCCTCCAACGATGTATCACTGCCGAGGCAGGCCGAGCCCTGCTTTGGGACTTGCGCGCAGGCGCTTGCGGGCACCATGTGGTGCCTCGGATGCTCGTGGGGAACGCTTTCCGCCAAGGGTTCTACTGGCCGACGGTGGTCGCCGATGCTACCAAGCTAGTACGCTCCTGCGAAGGGTGCCAGTACTATGCTTGGCAGACACATCTCCCGGCCCTGGCCCTACAAACCATCCCCATCACATGGCTGTTCGCCGTATGGGGGCTCGACATGGTCGGGCCTCTGCAAAAGGCCCCCGGGGGCTACACCCATCTACTAGTATCAATCGACAAGTTCTCCAAATGGATCGAGGCTCGTCCGATCAATCGAATCAAATCCGAGCAGGCAGTGCTATTCTTCACTGACATTATCCACAGATTCGGAGTCCCCAACACCATCATCACCGACAACGGGCCACAGTTCACCGGCAAAAACTTCCTAACGTTTTGCGATGACCACCACATCCGTGTGGCCTGGTCGGCCATAGGACACCCAAGGACCAACGGCCAAGTAGAGCGTGCCAACGGCATGATCCTACAAGGCCTCAAGCCAAGGATTCATAACCGGTTGAAAAAGTTTGGCAAGAAATGGCTCGCTGAACTCCCATCGGTCATCTGGAGCCTGAGGAACACTCCAAGCCGAGCCACGGGGTTCACGCCTTTCTTCCTGGTCTATGGGGCCGAGGCCATCCTCCCCACTGACTTGGAATATGGTTCCCCGAGGCTACAAGCCTATAACGAACAAAGTAACCACACCACCCGAGAGGACGCCCTCGATCAACTGGAGGAAGTCCAAGACGTCGCGCTACTACACTCGGCCAAATACCAGCAGAGCCTACGGCGTTATCAGGCCCGACGTGTCCGAGGCCGAGACTTGAAGGTAGGCGACCTGGTGTTGAGGCTAGCACAGAGCAACAAGGGCCACCACAAGCTGACCCCGCCATGGGAAGGGCCGTACATCATCGCCCAAGTACTGAGGCCCGGGACCTACAAGCTGGCCAACGAGAAGGGCGAAGTCTTCACCAATGCTTGGAACATAGAACAGCTACGTCGCTTTTATCCCTAAATTTCCAAGCATTGTATATGTCGTTTCTCGAAATACAATTAAAAAGCGTTCTTTAGTTGGTCTAATATTTCGAGAAACCCCCCGAGCCCATCGTAGGTCTCGGCAATACAGTAACACAACAAGGGAGGCTCGGCTCTGCCTCGGCAGAACCAAGCCTCCCTCGGGGGCTAGATGGGGGACTCGCCCTAGGTCCCACGCACTATTCTTCAGTCGTTTTTCGCAAAAATTCCTACGCCTAGACTCTAGCATGCTCTGACGAATCGGTTGTAAAAACCCCTCGGACCAAGGTCTGTTTCCTAAGCAAGAGGCCGGTAGAGTCTTGAGACGGCCTACGCCTCTGGGCCACGGCACTCCCTCACTACCTCTCGCCCAAGGGATGGCTTAGGCCCCAAGGGGGTGTTTTGCAAAACGAAATCTGATCAGGAGCAACAGAGGGCAGAGGTTCGGAAACATGAGAAAAACAACTAAGAAACACAAATACTTCAAAAATAAAGGTCTCAACAGCCACAAGCGTTACGATACAAAAATAACTCCTACCCTATTTTTACATAGCCCCCAGGGCCCAGATCAAGGCTCAGGGCCTCCAGCACCGGCAGATGGTAGGGGAGGAACCACCTCCTCTTCAAAGAGCGTCGCCAGCGCCGTGCCGGGGCCTTCCACCGCCTCCATCAGCTTTGTGACCGCCGCGTCAGCCTCCTCGTCATCTTCAGGCAGGACATACCCATCACTGATGGCCGGGAGGTCGACGCCGACGTAGTGAGAAGAGATGACGGCCAGCGCGCGCTTGACACCCGTGTGCAGCGCTCCTCGGAGCCGCTCACGCATCTGGTTGCTCAGCGCGATCAAACGGCTTCCTAGGGAGCTACCTGACCGAACCCCTTCAACCTCCAAGGCCTCGCAGGCAGAAAGGGCAGCACGTTTCAGTGCCTCGTGCTCCCCGATCTCGTTATCAAGCACCGTCTGCACCGTGCTGGAAGCCTCGACTGCTCGAGTAACCTCCGCCTCTGACTCTGCACCATGGAGAACAGAGTAAGGTGGAGCGAGGGAAAAAACAACCTAAATTAGGAGAGGAAGCCCATGGAACTCACCCTTGGCCTTCAGCTCCTAGTGTCGGGTCTCGACCTGGCAGGCCTCGGCTTTCTCCTTCCAGCGCAGGGCCTCGGCCCTAGAAGCCTCGGCCTCCTCCTGCAAGCACTGGGCCTCGACCCGAGAAGCCTCGGCCACCCTAGAAGCTTCACTCCCCAGCTCTGCGTCACACAAGGGAGTTAGGGAGCAAACATAAGGAAAAGAAAACAAAATGAGGGGACTAAGACTCACCCTCGACCGTCCCCCTCCAAACTACAGCCTCGGTTCGTGAGGCCTCAGCTGCAGCAAGGGCCTCATCCAAGGCACCTTCCGTCAGCTGGTGCGCCCTCTGTTCCGCCACCAGCTGCCCCTCGAGAGCTGCGGCCAAGGCCGTAGCATCAGTAGCTTGGCCCCTAAAGGCATCCCGATCGCTGACCGCGCGGGTGAGCTCCTCCTCCAACTCCTTGAGCCGCGCCGCCAGAGGGGCGAGCTGCGTCTGGGCCGTGGCCACCTCGACCTCCGTGTCAGCACAACGAAGGCGGAGGTCCTCTACCTCAGCGCTCCGCGCCGACAGGAGCTCGTTGGCACCGGTGAGAAGGCCCTCCTACCACTGAAGCTGGTCCCAGACGCCCCTCTCCCGCTGGAGAAAGACCGACTTCCCAAGGGACCGGGTCTCGAGCTCCTAGGGAAGCAGAACAGGGGTCATTGATTGTAACAAAACCAGAAAAGGACAACGTCGTGCGAGAAAGGAAAACGCAAACCTGGGCGACTCCAGGCAGGTCGTCGGCCACCACAGACAGGGCCGTCCGTAGCGACCGCTCTGCTAGCTGATGGTATTGCTCGAAGGTGCCCCAGCGCCCGCCCTCGGCTCCGTCTTCGAGGGCGAACAGAGACTCCCCCTCAGGGTCGTCCTGGCTCCACCACAGTACCCGCGGGTGATCCCACCCGCGAGGCTCGGGTCGCACCCGCACGAGGGCTGAGTTTCCCTCGAATAAGATCGGCGCCGGCTGTCCCACGGCACCAGCATCCTTGGCGTCGACCACCTCCCGCGCCCGGGAAGTATCATCGAAGGAGGTCGGATAGACCTCTGTCTCCCGGGCGCTCTCTCGCAACAACGGCGGCCCTAGAAGCAAGGGCGCCACCAAGGCCTCCGCCGCCTTCACCGCCGCCTCCTGGGCAGACGGCCTTGCCGCCATCACGATGGCCTTGGTGGTCTCGAGGGCTCCGGCCTCCGCCATCGTGGCCTCGGATGACGCAGAAACACCGACCGCAGCCACTGCGGCCTCGGTAGTCTTGGACGCCCTGGCCTCCGTCGCCTTAGCCTCGGAGACCCCGGGGGCCTCGACAACTAAGGACACGCCGGCCCCATCCGACTCGTGAGCCTCGCCCTCACGGGACGGAGGCACTCCCTCCCTCGTCTGTGTAGGGGCCGCCTCGGCAGCCCCTCCTTGGGCGGCCGGCTCCTTCGGATCGACCCTCGCCGACGCCGTGCCGCGTTGGATAGCGGCTTTGGCCTCCGCCACCCAGTGGGCGGAGGAGCCGAGGCTCGCCTTGAGCGCCTTAAGGGGCACCAAGGGAAGCTCGTCCGTAGGCCGCTTCCGACTAAGGAGAAATAACCGACAGGGTCAGCGCGAGACCAAAAGGGCGAACAGAAGACACTATGACCCTGCCAAAAACACTCTTACCTTGAACGGGGCGGCAACCATTTCGCCATGGCAAACCTCGTCCGCAACAGCGGAGGCGGCGGTAGAGGCGTCGCCTCCATGTCCATCAGCGCCGGTCGGTCCTCAGTGGACCCCGGCTCCCCTTCGGTCCTCTGCGGGGGCGGTGGTGTCGCCTCCACCGCCGCTTGTTCCACCACAGTCGCTGAGCCCACCGGGCTGACGGCGCATTTGCCCAATGCCCGCGCCTCGAGCGTGTCAGCCTCGTCCCCGGAGCGGACAACCGCTGACCCTGGGTCCGCCTCTCCTCCTCCTCCCGGGAGTACCGGGCTGCTTGCCATCACCCCGGGCACCACCTCCACTACGTCAGGAAGATGGTCCAGGGGACCTCGCCCCACCTTGGTCCCGTCATCCCCGTCCGAGGCCTCCGTCGACAGCGACGTCGACGGGGATTCCTCCAACGGGAGACCGTCCTTCCATTATTGACGGCAGCGCTTATCCAGCTCCTCGCATGTGAGGATTTGCTTCGTGCGCTTCGCCGCCTTGGCGTCTTTCCGTTTTTTCTGCGCATCAGCGTGCGCACAGTTGATCGCTCGCCGCCTCGCGTCCTCGGGAACGGGCGGCGGAGATGAGCGTACGTCCCTCATCCCCTGCAGCAACGATGGACGCGCATAAGGAAACAAGGGGTAAGGGGAGGCTAAGGAAGCTCGGAGGCTACAAGCGGCGCACGACTTACCAGCGAAAGGAACCCCCGCGATGGCCGCATAGCGATAGGGGTCAAGTTGCCACCCCTCAGCTTCGCCTCTACCGTCTCCCCCACCCGACGAAGAATTTCCTCATCGGAAAGGGCGGAGGAGGACATCCGGGTGCCCTCAATGGGCTCACCCGGCTTCATCTCGAACACCCGCCGTCGCCGAGCCATCAGCGGCAGCACCCTCCGGCAGTGGAAGGTGGCCACGACTACAGCCGCGGTGAGACCGTGGCCCCGCAGCCTCGCCAGCCCCACCAGAAGCGGCTCCAGCTTGGGCTAGTCGTCCTTCGGGACGCCGTACTTCCATCTCTCCGGGCAACTCCCCACAATCTGCCCGGTGTAGGGGGGGAGTCCTCCGTCGTCGTTGCGAAGGTAGAACCAACTCGTGTATCACCGGCGATTGGATGACGCGAGCTGGGTCGGAATGTAGAGGTGCAGGTGGTCCTGGCACACTTGGAGAGTGCAGCCGCCGGCCCTCGTCGCCTTCCTCGTACCCAACATGCCCGTCGGCTTGGTAGTGTGCCCCGCCCGGAATAGGTGGAGCCACAACTCCCAATGGGGAGCAATCCCCAAGTACCCCTCGCAGACGGCAACAAAGATAGCCGCCTGAGCAATGGAGTTGGGGTTGAAGTTGTGGAGCTCCACACCATAGTAATGCGGGAGCGCCCGCATGAACCGATCCGCCGGGACGCCAAGGCCGCGCTGAAAGGTCCTAATGGCTAGAGGGGGGTGAATAGCCTAATAAAAATCTACAACAACACTTAACAAAATGTGTTAGACAATTTTGCGGCGAAGCGAGTGTTGCGCTAGCCTACTAAAATGCAAGCCACCTACCACAATTCTATTTCGAATAGTGTATATCCACACAATAGCTATGACACTTAGCTAAATTAGTGTGCTCTCAAAGACTAACTAAAGAGCAACACTAATCAAACAAACAAGCTCTCACAACTAGCTACACTAAAGAGCTTGATAACTAGTTTGCAGTAATGTAAGAGTGAGCAAGAGAGTTATACCGCCGTGTGGTGGTAGGAACCAATCAATCACAATGATGAATACCAATATAGACCAATCACCTCGGAATCAAATGATGAACACAATGATTTTTACCGAGGTTCACTTGCTTTGCAAGCAAGCTAGTCCTCGTTAATGGCGATTCACTCACTTGGAGGTTCACGCTTTTGATTGGCATCACTCGCCAAACCCTCAATAGGGTGCCGCACAACCAACACAAGATCAGGATCACACAAGCCACAAGCAATTTACTAGAGTACCTTTTGGCGCTCCGCCGGGGAAAGGTCAAGAACCCCTCACAATCACCACGATCAGAGTTGGAGACAATCACCTCCTCCACTCAACGATCCTTGCTGCTCCAAGCTGTCTAGGTGGCGGCAACCACCAAGAGTAACAAGTGAAATCCGCAGCGAAACACAATCACCAAGTGCCTCTAGATGCAATCACTCAAGCAATGCACTTGGATTCACTCCCAATCTCACTATGATGATGAATCAATGATGTAGATGAGTGGGAGGGCTTTGGCTAAGCTCACAAGTTTGCTATGTCAGTAGAAATGGCCAAAAGATACGAGCTTGAGCCGGCCATGGGGCTATAAATAGAGCCCCAGTGAAATAGAGCCATTGTACCCCTTCACTGGGCACAACGCGGGGTGACCGGACGCTCCGGTCCGATCGACCGGACGCTGGCCCTCAGCGTCCGGTCACGTGATTCACGCCATGTGTCCCCTGCTTCAAATGATGTTCGTCAGATTTCAACGGCTGCGAAGCTGACCGGACGCTCCGGTAAAACTGACCGGACGCTGAAGCCCCAGCGTCGGTCATTTATAGTAAGCTCCCCGAGGCATGTTTTTTCGACCGGACGCGTCCGGTCCACCTTGACCGGACGCAGCCAGCGTCCGGTGCTCAACCCTAGCCACTGTGCCGTCTGACAGCTCGACCGGATGCAGCCTTTCAGCGTTCGGTCGCTGAGTGACCTAGCGTCCGGTCAGTAGACCGACGCCAGCATCATTTTGATCAACTCCATTTCAACTCTTACTTCTTCACCCTTGCTCAAGTGTGTGCCATTTTGCATCCCACCAATAGAAAATAGACATTTTGCATCCGAAAGCGCTAATCATGTGGTATATTTACACAAAAATCAAGACATATTTCATTTTGGGAGAGAGGGACCCAAACCCATCTCAACCCTACAAACACCTTGTGCTCATGTGGTAGCATATTTACACAAATATTATCAAGGGTGTTAGCACTCCACTAGATCCTAAATGCATATGCAATGAGTTAGAGCATCTAGTGGCACTTTGATAACCGCATTCCGATACGAGTTTCACCCCTCTTAATAGTACGGCTATCAAACCTAAATGTGATCACACTCTCTAAGTGTCTTGATCACCAAAATAAAATAGCTCCTACAAGTTATACCTTTGCCTTGAGCTTTTTGTTTTTCTCTTTCTTCTCTTCAAGTTTAAGCCCTTGATCATCTCCATGCTATCACCATTGTCATGTTATGATCTTCATTTGCTTCTCTACTTGAAGTGTGCTACCTATCTCATGATCACTTGATGAACTAGGTTAGCACTTAGGGTTTCATCAATTTACCAAAACCAAACTAGAGCTTTCACGCGCTCGTGAAAGGAGACGAAGCTTACGACATAGCCGTCGTGGGGCCTCGGCTCTCGCTCGCCGTACGGAGCAATCCACTCCGGCCTGGCGGGGTCTGTCACCGGGCGAAGGAGTCCGCCGTTGACAAGCGACTGAAGCATCTCCTCGATGACGTCCGACGGATCCTAGGGGTCCGCCTCGACAACGACGATGTCGCCGGCCATGGGTGCGATGGAGGAATCAGGTGCGGCGGTGAGTTTTTCTCTCTCTCCCATGCTCTTACTTTTTCCTCGCTTTCTCCCTAGGCTCGCTCTTCTCCCCTCTTCTTCCCGGCACCCGCTGCTCTAGCGGTGGCTCGACGGAGGCAGTGCTAATGCGGGCAAGGTAAGACGAGGAGGGGCGGGACTCTTCGGGTATTTATGCAGGGAGGAGGCGAAACGAACGGGCGACGAAATCGGGGAAGTTTCCCCCGATCCGGCGCAGTTAACCATGAGCCGATTTCGCCGGCCCACGCGCCCACGTCTCCCTCATTAAAAACGAGAACAGTTACGTCCCATCCACCACGTCACGCTCAGCCACTACGGCAGCAGGTGTCGTTTCGCCTCCAAACCGCCTCAAAAGGCACGCCACCCGTTGCTGAGCCAATAAGGAAGATTTTTCCCACGGCCTATTCCTTTCATATGAAGGAACCAGGCTCTGAGCCCGTTATGGTCCAGGGGTTCGAAGTTTGGGCCCCAAGAGGTTTCGACAGCTGCCCCAGGATAACAGAGTCAGGGACGACCGCGGGCGAGCCTATACGGGGCCGAGACCCAAGCAAGCGAAACGCTTGGGACGTCCAAAGTCGTGTCTGAGACCGGCAGGAAGGTCTCTGAATGGGATCCCACCGTAGGGAGGCACCAAGCCTCCGAGGCCCAGCGAACGGCCTCGGCACCCACTAGAGAAATCCTATGGTACTCTTGGAGTGTGTCTCTGGACCACTAGCCGTCCCCTAGCGAACGGGGTTCGGGCCTCCACTCGGACTACCCGATAACAGCTCACCGGAAGTGCCCACGCTCATGCCCATCGAGGGTAGCGAGGCACCTTCCACCCCTCCTTCCGAGCAAAAAGGAAGCATGAGGGTCGTACAAAAAGACAGGGGAACCCCTGACGGCCTTCTCGCTCTATGCAGGGGCTAAGGGGCTCTTCTTGCAACCTTGCCGAGACCCGGCGACCCCGGCTCGCACTTAAAGGGGCTCGGCAAAACAAACCCTCCTTCCGAGCGAAAAGGAAGCGTGAGGGTCATACAAAAAGACAGGGGAGCTCCTGACGGCCCTCTCGCCCTGTACAGAGGCTAGGGGGCTCTTCCTGCAGATACGCCGAGACCCCACGACCAGGGCTGGCACCCAAAGGGGCCTCGGTAGACAAACCCTCACGCACGAGGGGCGTAAAAAAGCCAGGGGAACTCCCGACGGCCCTCTCGCTCCGCGTAGAGGCTAGGGGCTCTTCCTACAACCTTGCCAAGACTAGCGGCTCCGGCTCGCACCAGAGTGGGCTCAACAAACAAACCCTCCGTCCGAGCGAAAAGGATATGTGAGGGTCGGATGAAGAAGCCAGGGGACCCCTAACCGCCCTCCTATTCCTGGCGAAGGCTCGAGGGTCCTCCTACGCCCAAGACAAAGACAAACGGTCTAAGTCCACGCTAGAAGTTCCTTTACAAATACGATAACGGGGACCAAGCCCGTTACAGTCTAGGGGTTCGAAGGCTGGGCCTCTAGAGGTTTCGATAGTCGCCCCAGGGCAACAGAGTCAGGGACGACCTCGGGGTGAGCCTATGAATGGCCGAGGCCCGAGCGAATGATTGCTCGATCGCTCGGGGCATCCTAAGTCGTGTCCGAGACCGGTAGGGAAGTCTCCGAATGGGATCCCACCGTAGGGAGGCACCGAGCCACCGAGGCCCAGCGAATGGCCTCGGCACCCACTAGAGAAACCCTCTGGTACTCTTGGAGTGCGTCTCCGGACCGCTAGCCGACCCTTAGCAAACAGGGTTTGGGCCTCCACTCGGACTACCCGATAACAGCTCACCGGAAGTGCCCACACTCGTGCCCATCGAGGGTAGCCTGGCACATTCCACCCCTCCTTCCGAGCGAAAAGGAAGCGTGAGGGTCGTACCCAAAGTCAGGGGGATCCCTGACGGACCTCTCGCTCCGTGCGGAGGCTAGAGGGCTTTTCCTGCAGCATCGCCGAGACCCCCGCAACCCGAACTTGCGTTTGTGGGCTCGGCAAATACGATAAAAACTCCTCGCTCAAACGCAAAAATGAAAAAAAAGCCCCTGAAGGAGTAACTCCACTCCTCTAGGGCCTCGGGGGCTACACCCGGCGGGTGCGCTCGCGCGCACCCACCAGAACCACCAAATACAAAACACAATCCCGACGAGAGCTGCTACGAGCCAAGTCTCGTCCAAAACCTCGGGAGAGTGCCCGCACTCCTCCCGAGGCTCGGGGGCTACTATCGGATACCACAAGAAGGGGTACCCTAAGCAAGAACCGAAAATATTACTTAAGCCTTGCAAAAATCAAAGCGAAGGACGACCACGAGGTCTCGGCAGATTCTCCGACTCGCCCAAGGCTTGTGCCGAAACCTCAGACGAAAGACCAAAGCCCTCCGTCTCATCGAGGCCCCCTCGCCGAGGCCCCGCCCCAAGGCCTCGACTGGGATACCAATTCTCCGTTTTGCCCGAGGCTGGGCTCGGCAAACAACCTCATCACCTCCATCCCGACCGACTCCCCTAACAAAACGTCACGTCCAGTTAATGCGCCCCACTACTCCCGCAACGTCAGCCGCACGTCGGCACTGTACAGGCAGAATGACCGATGGGACAGGGGACCGGAATACTACCATGTGCTGCCTAACTCCTGCGCCAAGGGCAAAGTGGCATGGAGGGTCAAGTCCGGGTCCCAGTAGTCTTGGAATCAGCATGAAAGACCAACCGCTCATCCTCCGCCTCGTCCGAGACCCCCCGGCAGGGCCCCGGATGTACTTTTCCCTCTCCGCCTCGTCCAAGACCCCCGGCAGGGCCTCGGACGTACTATTCCTTCTCCGCCTTGGCCGAGGCCGGGCTCGTCCCGCATCCTCGTCGCCTCCGCCTCAACCATCCCTCTGGCAAGACGTCACATCCATTTAAGTGCGCCCGGTCGCACCTACTACGACAGCCACGACTGACAGGTTACAGCAACAGGGGCGATGGGACAGCGGTCAAATCTCCTTTTACCATCCCCGAAACCTGCAGGGGTTACACACGCTCCGCACTTCTTCGCTTTGAACAGAATGCACGACGCGGACCACCGAGACCCCCGCATCATACACGGGTCACCTCCGAGGCCTCGGCAAAGCAGGCCTCGGCACGATCAGCTACAGCACCCGCTAGGCCTCGGCACTCCACCAAGTCAAGAACACACAAGGCACGGCATGCCTCCTACAGTGGAAGCCATACTGACTAGACGTCAACAAGGACCCCCACGACCTCAACAACCTCGGGCCTGGCCAACACGGCGCGCCAGTGATCAAGTACCAATTGTCATTCCCGGCACTGTGCTGCTACAGGGATAGAGTACTAGATCTTCCTTCTAAGGCTCCACGTATAGCTCTCTCATGTATTACCGGCTCCCTCCTTACAGCTATAAAAGGGGGCAGCCAGGGCCATTTCTAGGGAGGGAAGAAGAACACCTGATAGCACACACACATACGCATCCCAACCGCCTGAGAGCAACGTCTCAAGCCGCCCACACGACACCTCGCCGAGACCTGGGATTAGCTCCCTCTCTCAGTGTGCTTGTAACCCCCTACTACTAGCACTTCGGTGCAAGGAATACAAGATCGATCTCTCAGACTGGACGTAGGGCATCGATTGCCTGAACCAGTATAAACCTTGTGTCTCTTTGCATCACCATCCGGGATTAGGGGCACGCAGTTCACATTTACTGGTTGGTTGAGGACCCCCGGTCCAAAACACCGACAAGTAGCATAAACAATATATGAAACCTACACCATGTCACTTAAGATAAGTGGTAGAGATTGAAGTGGGACCTCGGATGGGGTAGCAGTGCTAACCTAAAGAGAATTCTAATACTTAAATCTAATAATGATCGACTTGTTAACTTTAAATTAATCTTATAGGACAGAAATATAGACACCAGTGGTCTCCCACACTTCTTATGATGATTGAATTTTTCTATCAAAAAAATTATATGTGCAGTTATGATAATACTATTAATATAGATGTATCAAACATTTTAGTTAAAATATATAAATATAACTAAAGTTACAACCTAATAAGTTATATGTTATGGTTACAAATATGGTTTTAGAAATTTTATTAGTGTCATTAGTATATGAGTTATTAAGGAAATATTTTTATGTGATTAAATATAACATATATATTTGTTGTTCATGCATGTTGGTACAACCCATATGTTTACTTTAATCAAATCTTAATATATTAATATTTGTAGAAGTGTGTAATGTAGAAACATATATATGTTCTAAGGTTATTTGAATAACTTTTTTATAATAGAAGATGTTGATAATTTAGATGTAATTTTGAGAGGATTTTGTTTCTAGTAATAAGATGAAAATTGAGTTATGTAAATTACCTATCGTATATAATAGGAGGACGTGGGTAATTAGATGCAAATTTATATTAGGTCTACATTAGATCATGTTTCTTAATGGTATGGTTGGGTAGTTTAAATATAGAGTCATGAGTCACTTTATGTTGTTTTACGCAATAGTAGAGGTGAGTAATTATTTAGAAAATAGAATATATGTAATAGATACTATTATCATTGCCTCATTGGTGATTGGGTTATACAAGATTGATGATAAGATGTTTTTGGTTTTTGTGAGAGTTTCTATGATCTATCTTTTTTCCTATCAAGATTTCTGAGAATTAACATGGCGGTTCCATTAGGGACCTCTAGTTAGAATCTATAGTACTTATATTTTTTCTAGCGTGATATGTATTTAGTTGAAACCTATTCTTAAGATATATAAACTTTTGTTGCATCCCTTTCTTTGACTTCATGAATCATAGTTTAGCTTTCAACTTTTAATCAAGTTGTGTGTAGTATAGTATAGTTTTATATATCGTAGAGTGCTTAAAATTAAATTACCAATATTGATATAATGTAATGCTTCGGTCAAAATGTATAAATTTATTTCAAACAACAACTTATGAAATTGATTATCAGTATTAATATAAATTAATGTGAATTGGCAATGTCATTGTTACGTGGTTTATTAGGTGAACATTTTTCCATGCTTCATGCGCTATTAAAATAAATATTTATCCTAATATATGCATGTTTACTTGGTATACATGGTTAAACATAGCACTATGCATGGTTATTTGATTTCACGGTTCTAGAAGCTTGTAATTTAGAAATATATATCTAATACTTTATATATATTGATTTTTTAAAAATATATTAGTAGTTACATGTAGATTTGAGAGATATTTTTGTTTATTTTTTT
Source organism: Miscanthus lutarioriparius (assembly GCA_904845875.1). NCBI lineage: Eukaryota > Viridiplantae > Streptophyta > Magnoliopsida > Poales > Poaceae > Miscanthus > Miscanthus lutarioriparius. Next base: position 27,372,828 of record CAJGYO010000009.1, on the reverse strand, counting down.
AATGGTTGAGGTAGATATATAAATATATCTGTAATACTTTATATTATCTTTCATAACAACATATATAGGTAGGTTGAATGCAAACTTAGTTGGTTAGTTTGTTTTATCTTTCAACAAAGATAAATAATTTATAAAATCATTAGGTGGTATTTTAAATTTTGTTTTCTAATGGTAGATGTGGGTAATTTAGATACAAAATTAGAGGGTTATTTTAAATTATCTTTCTAATGGCATAGGTGGGTAATTTAGATGCAAAATTAAAGGCTTACTTTATATATTTTTCATAATGTCAGTGGTGGATAATTGTTTTTTTATAAATTGCAATAGATCTACTAGCTATTATCGGTGATGATGATTAAAGTCTAAGCTAGACGTTTCTAATTATTGTGAGAATTTACAAGATTTATTTTCTTTTTTCTAGCGTGTCCAGTGAAAGTTAACGTGGTGTCTTCGTTGGAACATATAATAATTAGTAATAAGTACTGTTCCATGCGGGAATGGATGAGACTGATGGCTGACCGGCCTGCACCCACCGAACCTTTAGCCCTTGCTTCAATTAGAGCAACATACGAATCTGCAGAAGATCTAATAGCGATTCTTAGAATCATTTTGGAATGAATGCTACGACACCAACGTGGGTACCTGCTAATTACATGCATGTATATTACAGAAAACCTCTATTATTTATGATTGGTGTTCATATTGTACTTTACACCAACAATTTTCTTATACATGTCACTATGACATGTTCCCGAAAAAAACCAACAACTTGCTTATAGTGACAACTGCGGCCAAGCAAACCATCGTGGCTATATATGCGACCGAGGAGAGATCACTGTATGCTATCGTCGAAGCCACGCACATCAATCCTTCCTATGAAGATCATCGTGCAGTCGTCGAAGGTTGTCACGCCCAGCTCCAGCGGCGGTCGTCCTTCCGCCGATGCCGAAGCTGTTCCGCTCACGGTATTCGACAAGCTGCACTACGATCTATACGTGCATGGCTTTTATTTCTAGGGCTTATTGGATACACACCATTGCAATTTTCACAATTTTGAACCACGCCACTACAATTCGTCTAATTGGGCTGGTGCCATTACAATTTCGCAAGAGTTTGAAATACGCCACTATCTACGGCGACGCCGTCATGGACCCACTATTCAGGCGTCCATGAGCTGTTGTATTTTCGTATTGCCACTTTTGCCCTTCATGCCACGCAAAAGGATAAGCCGCGACCGCCGACGCGCGACGCGTCCTTCTGTTCGCCGTCCCCGACTCCGCATTCCTCACTCCCTTCCCCAACCCAATCCCTAACACTAGAACTCGAGAGCGACTGCGAGGCGGTTGGCGGCGGCGGCGGCAGCGGACCTGGTCTCCGGTGGAGGAGGAGTGGGGCTCCACAATCCATGAAGGTCGAATGGGTTGTGGCAGCGGACCAGTAGCGCGGCGATGGTGCACGTTGCGACAATGGCGGCGGCGCCCGAGGTCGCCGATTGTTCGGCCACGGACGGCACCAGGTACGCTGTTTCGAAGTATCGAAGTAGCACCCATACTAGCTGAGGATGGCGACGCGGGTGGAAGCACGGGCGGGCGGGCTGGCGGCGAGGGACGGCACAGCACGATTCCACGTCCGTGCGAGCGAGCGGCGGCCAGACGCGGTGGGGAGCGGGGAGGCGGGGCGCGCGCCGGCGACGGGAGCGGCCGTGCGGGCGGGGAGCGTGCCGATGACGCAAGTGGCAGCGCGGGTGCAGGCACGGGCAGGCTGGTTGATTCCGCGTCTGTCGAATAGGGGCTGCTGGTTGCGATCCAGTAGCCTGACAGGTTGGGGGACTGGGAAGCAGGAGCGGATCTACCAATTGGGGCTGCTTGGCTTCTGTATTTTTTACGCGAGGGATGGTGTCTGAGGAGTTAGGAGGTAGACGACGGCGTTGGACAACTATTGATTCTACGTACAGAGAGGGTAGAGGCCAGTGAAAGCTGAACCGTTATTGGCCTTCAGGCTTTGGCAGCGATTCTCCCTTTCCCTTTGCGTCAATTCAGTGTTTCCAGGTTCAAAAAAAAATAGTGATTCCGAAATCTGAAGTTGATTCTCTTATAAGCTGATATTTGGAAGAGCACTGCCGGGGTACATGGTTTACTTTTCAGTTTTATGAATTAAAAATGATAAAAAATGGTGCTGTTTTTTTAGTTTCCTTTGGACAAATGTTACTTTTCTCGCTAGTATCTAAGATAGTGTTCTTACGTTCCTTATTTTTAGTGTTCCAATTCAGCCATGACTATTTTGTTATCCTTTGTTTTGTCCTAGGATGTTTTCATGGGAACAACCCCTGTGTGCGCTTCCAGATGACATAAATTCATCACTAAAGCCTTCTACTTATACTGAACTACAACTAGACCTTATCCTTCCTGATCTAGGAATGCAGCCTGGTCCAGAACCACTAGAACCTACTGATCCAGAACCACCAGAACCTACTGATCCAGAACCACAGCCTAATCCAACAATGCCTAACAAATCCCAATGTGTTGCCGAAGAAGAGCATGACATCTTTGATAATGAAGAAGAGTATGTTGGCGTCGATGATGAGCGTATGTACATTACAATTCCACCTGCACAGCCATCTTTGAATGCACCAACAGATTCATCTATGCCTACTAATGCTGCCAATCAAATTGTTCCTGCTGAGGCAGAGGTTACTGATGCAGATCCTGATGAGATAAGGGTCTTACATGATCCTGAGAACCCAAGAATAGAGAAGGGTGCCTTATTTCCTGACATCATCACCTTCAGGAAAGAAGTAAGGCACTATGCAGTGAAGAAAGGTTTTGAGCTTGCTCCTGGCATCAAGACTGACCCTACCAGGTATATTGCAAGGTGTAAGCACCCTGGCTGTCCTTGGCGTATTCATGCTTCAAGGATTCATGATCAGAAAACTATACAGGTATAAACAATTATGTATCCTTGTTATTAAATTCAGTTTGTTTTTTTTAATTAAATTCAGTTTAGTTGTGCATACTACTTATTCATGCTTGTCTTTTGTTCAGATTAAGACCCTACCTTTTGAACACGATTGTCCAACCACGAAGCTTGTTGTAAACAAAATGCCTTCTCAAGAATGGGTGTCAGATAGACTGAAAGAATGGTTGAAGAAGAATCCAAGCAAGCGTCCGAAGGCAGCCAAGGAGAAGGTTGAGGGAGATTATGGGATAAAGCTAAAGTACAGCAAGCTTTATTCAGGTGTGCAGCTAGCACTGCAACATATTCATGGTAAATACTAGCACTGCAACATATTTATGGTAAATATGAAGAGTCATTCAAATTGCTATTTAATTGGAAAGCTCAGATGGAGATAACATGTCCAGGTAGCATTGTAGAGATAGATGTGGAGAAAGTAGGCAAGAAAATGAGGTTTAAGAGGATATTTGTAGCTCTCAAACCATGTGTGGATGGGTTTATAACTGGTTGTAGGCCATTCATTGGTGTAGATGCATCAAGTCTAAATGGTAAATACACAGGACAGTTAGCATCTGCTACAGGGGTTGATGGACATAACTGGTTATACTACATTGCTTATGCTATTTTTGATTGTGAAAATGAGGACAACAGGAAGTGGTTTATGCATCATTTGAGAAGGGCTGTTGGGAGCCCAAAAGGACTAGTGATTTGTACTGATGCATGTAAGGGCTTGGAGAAAGCAATTGGTGCAGTGTTTCCTGAGGCTGAGTACAGGGAGTGCATGAGGCATTTATATTCCAACTTCATGAAGCATTACAAAGGAGATGTTTTCACAACTCATCTCTATCCAGCTGCTAGAAGCTACACTGAAGGGCTGTTCAAGTGGCACTTGAAGAAGATATATGAATTTGCTCCTGAAGCAATCAAGTACTTGCAAGATCACCACAACCAAATCTGGTACAGGGCTGGTTTCTCCGAGGATGACAAATGTGATTATCTCGACAAACAATGTGTCGAGAGCTTCAATGATCGTGTGAGGGACATGAAAGGGCTGCTCATACATGAGTTAGTTGATGGGCTCAGGGAGATGATAATGGAGAAGAGGTATCTTAGGAGAAAGGTTGGTAGAGAATTGGGAGAAGGCATTTTGCCTAGTGTCATCAAGGAACTGAACCTAATTAGCAAACACTTGAAGGTCATCAAAGTTGCAGTAAGTGATGAGGATTTTCTTTGAGGTGACCTTGCTTGATGATTGGAACAACACCAAAAGGCATCTGATGGACCTAGTCAATCATTGTTTATGGTTGAGGCAATGGCAAGAGTCACAGAAAACCTTGTAGACATGCACTTGCTTGGATCTTGTCCAACAGAGGCTTGGAAATCAAGGATTTTGTGCATGAATACTACTCTGTGGCCAGGTTCAAAGCAGCATATTTAGATATAGTTCCACCCATGCCTGATAGGGCTGACTGGCCTGAGGTGGAGCTAGGATATAAACTGCACCCACCACTGCAGAAGAGGGCAGTGAAAGTGCACCTAGAGTGGTCGTGGATCGAGGGAGTATGGAAGAAAGGGCAAACAAAAAGAATGTGAGATGCAAAAGGTGCAAAGGCTATGGGCACTTTGAGAAGACTTGCAAACTTATTTGAACCAACAAAAAAAGATGATGATGGTGTTGATGATGACACGCTTGCATCACTTAAAAGGTACATTTCTTATTCTGATTTGCTTGTGAATGTAAATGGGCAAGGAATGTCTAAATGATAGCCATCTCATATAGGGTGAGGCAAGAAGATGAAGGACCGAGCAAGACACCAAAAAAAGCAGAAGAATGCAAAAGGTGCAATAGTTCCCAGAATTATAGGGCTTATTGGATACACACCATTGCAATTTTCACGATTTTGAAACACGCCACTACAATTCGCCTAATTGGGCTGGTGCCATTACAATTCTGCTAGAGTTTGAAATACGCCATTGTTCACGCTCCATGCCGTCTTGGATCGAGGGGCTATAGGAGGCCACCATATTTATGCATGGACCTTTTCTCGCCCCCATGAAAGGATAATGTCCCACGCCTTGGCTGTTATCTGAAGTGAAGCACTTGGGTTTGCCATTCTCTCATTTTGTTTAGTTTATTTATGAATCAACTTCAGTACATGCAATGCACATTTGGCGAAAGAACATGTGACATGTCAAGCGCACATGCTACATTCTAGAAATAAAGATGGAAACATGTAATGCACATACGGCACATAGTTCCCAGAACATGCATTTTCATCATTCCAGAAATAAAAATGGAAACATTCCATCGGTCCACATCCATAGTTCTCAAACATTGTACTTAACATCCATACAGAGGACACCATTCTAGTTGCATAGTTACCAAACACATCAGGTCACTTACAAAGCACATGTTGGTTCGCTTGGACTAGCAAAAGCCATAGATAACACTTTAGGTCACTAAGACCAGCAAATGCACAACAAAACACATCATCTAATCCACGCCGAGCCAGCTGTTGAGGCTTCTCACCACTCTTGCTTCAGGAGCAGTTGCAGCCTTCAGAAGCTTCTTCTTTACAGGAGTCTTCTTCTTCTTTGGCGCTTGCTTGGTTGCACTTGTCTTCTGATTTCTCTTGGGTGCTTGCTTGGTTGCACTTGCCTTCTACTTTTCTTTTTGTGTGAGCTACAAATATCCTCTTAAACCTCATTTTCTTGCCTACATTCTCCACATCTATCTCTACAATGCTACCTGGACATGTTATCTCCATCTGAGCTTTCCAATTAAATAGCAATTTGAATGACTCTTCATATTTACCATGAATATGTTGCAGTGCTAGCTGCACACCTGAATAAAGCTTGCTGTACTTGAGCTTTATCCCATAATCTCCCTCAACCTTCTCCTTGGCTGCCTTCGGACGCTTGCTTGGATTCTTCTTCAACCATTCTTTCAGTCTATCTGACACCCATTCTTTAGAAGGCATTTTGTTTACAACAAGCTTCGTGGTTGGACAATCGTGTTCAAAAGGTAGGGTCTTAATCTGAACAAAAGACAAGCATGAATAAGTAGTATGCACAACTAAACTGAATTTAATTAAAAAAACAAACTGAATTTAATAACAAGGATACAGAATTGTTTATACCTGTATAGTTTTCTGATCATGAATCCTTGAAGCATGAATACGCCAAGGACAATGAGGGTGCTTACACCTTGCAATATACTGGTAGGGTGGGTCTTGATGCCGGAGCAAGCTCAAACCTTTTTTCTTCTTTGATAGTGCCTCACTTCTTTCTGAAGGTGATGATGTCGGGAAATAAGGCACCCTTCTCTATTCTTGGGTTCTCGGGATCATGTAAGACCCTTATCTCATTAGGATCTGCATCAAGTAACCTCTCGCCTCAAGAGGAACAATTTGATTGGCAGCATTAGTAGGCATAGATGAATCTGTTGGTGCATTCAAAGATGGCATTTGTGTGGTGTGGAATTGTAATGTACATATGCTCATCATCGACGCCAACATACTCTTCTTCATTATCAAAGATGTCATGCTCTTCTTCGCAACACATTGGGATTTGTTAGGCATTGTTGGATTAGGTCGTGGTTCGGATCGTGAGGTTCGGTGGTTCGGATCAAGAGGTTCTAGTGGTTTCGGACCAGCTGCATTCCTAGATCGGGAAGGATAAGGTCTAGTTGTAGTTCAGTATAAGTAGAAGGCTTTAGTGATGAATTTATGTCATCTGGAAGCGCACACAGGGGTTGTTCCCAAGAAAACATCCTAGGACAAAACAAAGGATAACAAAATAGTCATGGTTGAATTGGAACACTAAAAATAAGGAACGCAAGAACACTATCTTAGATACTAGCGAGAAAAGTAACATTTGTCCAAAGGAAACTAAAAAAACAGCACCATTTTTTATCATTTTTTTATTCATAAAACTCAAAAGTAAACCATGTACCCCGGCAGTGCTCTTCCAAATATCAGCTTATAAGAGAATCAACTTCAGATTTCGGAATCACTGTTTTTTTTTTGAACCTGGAATCACTGAATTGACGCAAAGGGAAAGGGAGAATCGCTGCCAAAGCCTGAAGACCAATAACGGTTCAGCTTTCACTGGCCTCTACCCTCTCTGTACGTAGAATCAATAGTTGTCCAACGCCGTCGTCTACCTCCCAACTCCTCAGACACCATCCCTCGCGTAAAAAATACAGAAGCCAAGCAGCCCCAATTGGTAGATCCGCTCCTGCTTCCCGGTCCCCCAACCTGTCAGAGCATTGGATCGCAACCAGCAGCCCCTATTCGACGAGACGCGGAATCAACCAGCCTGCCTGCGTACCTGCACTGCGCGCTGCCACTTCGCGTCATCGGCACGCTCCCCCGCCCGACGACGGCCGCTCCCGCCGCCGGCGCGCCCGCCTCCCGCTCCCCACCGCGTCGCCGCCGTCGCCGCCGCAGACGTGGAATCGCGTGTGTGCCGTCCCTCGCCGCAAATGACCCGCCGCCCGTGCTTCCACCCGCGTCGCCATCCTCAGCTAGTATGGGTGCTACTTCGATACTTCGAAACAGCGTACCTGGTGCCGTCCGTGGCCGAACAATCGGCGACCTCGGCCGCCGCCGCCGTTGTCGCAACGTGCACCATCGCCGCGCTACTGGTCCGCTGCCACGGCCCACTCGACCTTCATGGATTGTGGAGCCCCACTCCTCCTCCACCGGAGGCCAGGTCTGCCGCCGCCGCCGCCGCCAACCGCCTCGTAGTCGCTCTTGAGTTCTAGGGTTAGGGATTGGGTTGGGGAAGGGAGTGAGGAATGCGGAGTCGGGGACGGCGAACAGAAAGACGCGTCGCGCGTCGGCGGTCGTGGCTTATCCTTTTGCGTGGCATGAAGGGCAAAAGTGGCAATACAAAAATACAACAGCTCATGTATGCCTGAATAGTGGGTCCATGACGGCGTCGCCGTAGATAGTGGCGTATTTCAAACTCTTGCGAAATTGTAATGGCACCAGCCCAATTAGACGAATTGTAGTGGCGTGATTCAAAATTGTGAAAATTGCAATGGTGTTATAGGGTATCGCATAGGAGCATCGTGCGGCGCCGTCGCATAGAGATTTTTTCCGTTGGCTACCTGATTGTTTTTTTTTTTTTTTTGAGCAAAGCTACCTGATTGCTGATAGGGCAGAAATTGTCAGCTTTCCTAGAGCTGATAGGAGCGGTGCCACATCTGTCTGGACTAGTTAACGTAGGCCTGCAGTTTCCGATAGACTTTATCACCATCTTGACTTGGCCGGCCTTTTTGGGGAATGAAAATTCTATGCGCTGCCGCCAACCCACGAGCACGAGAAAAACGAGGAAGAGTACCAGGTGGTAGTAGTTGGTAGTACTTGGTAGGATACGAATATCTGCGAACCGCCGGCCGACGTCGCCGAACACATACGCGCCACGTGACGTTTCTCATCACACACGGAAATTACTCGGACTTCGGGTACTAGAGCTATGCCAATAATACAGCCGCCTGCTTAAGGATCTTTGTAGTTTATATCATAGCTCACTCGTATAGTAGTTAGCTCTTTATTATTAAGATATAGCCCATTAGTTTCCTCACAGATTTTCTTGGTTACTGTGTTTAAGCCGACTATAAGCTTACAGCCCTCTCTCTCTCCTCTTCTCTCTTTCCCACATCAGCATTGAGCCTTCTAGCAGCCCTCTATTATACTTACTCTTACTAGTGGTCATTGCACGTGTTTATGGTTGAGTGTTTATTGTTGTGATAGATGATATCTTTTATATATTTATTTATTTAAAAAATTAAGACTGATTGTAATGGCCGTTTACGTATACGTACATCTAATAAATCCGGTCGATCCACAAACAAAAAGGTTATTGTTGCAGTTGAAACAATATACATGACAGCCGAAAAGAAGAATTAATCTACACAAGAGTCCCAATAATAAAACAGAACTACAATGTATATCCCCAATCTTGCTAACATCAAAAGTCATCTACAAAGATCAAACCAAAGTCTATTATAGTGTCATTTTCCTGGATTAAAAACGGATGGCAAATCTAAAATCCAGATATCAAAACAACCGTCAAGGGCATGTCATTGCATTCTACATTTAAATATGTGTTTCCATTGTTTGTGCTTTGTGATCTAGTGCTAAAGGTATCCTGTGAGATTCTTCAGAGAAGTCCCACATAATTGAGATCGTCAATTCAATATCAGGCAAATCATCTTTTCCTAGAATCCTACACTGATCTACACAAATACAGCTACATAACTTAGCCTACAAGAAACAAGAACATGGCTAAATGCCTAGAGCGCGAAGCGTGTAAGTGACTATCAAAATATTGCAAGTGACTGTGCAACCACCTCCGTGTCCTCGTGTGTTGCAACTTGATGAATGATGATGCTACCAGTTCCATTGGCATCACCTTGTAATGATACTGGATGTATATAACAGGATCACAGAGAAACACAAGTAGCTAGTCTAACAAGGATAAGGTAGTAATCGATCTCGAGCTGCTCGCCGCCATCTCTGCCGCAGCTTGCCTGTTTTTTTATTACAACCAAATCGAGTCTCTCCTTGCTTCTCCCCTCCCTTTAGGGCAGTCCCAATGAAAGAAACTAGTAATTTCTATAACATAGGATACCGCACCAAAAAAGTACTGCTTTCCAACCCATGGTTTCTATGAGTAATAATTATTTTCTCTTTCTCTCTCCTAACTCTATCTTCTTTCTCCAATGGGAGTACGGCACGAGCCCCCTAGAAACTGGTGGTTTCTCCCCAATGGCGATTTCATGGTTTCTTGGTGCATTGGGTCAAGAGAAGACCTGGTTTCTTCATGAGGAAACAATTTCTATGATTTCTGCTCTCTTTCTTCATTAACTACGTTGCCATATCAGCATTTTACCTACGTGGTAAGTCATTTAATGAGGATAGAAACCATCATCAATACACCATTGGGACTGCCCTAAGTATCCTCACGTATTACAGCTATAGAGAAACAGCCATTCACCCGATGCAACGGGGCTTGGTCAGGTGTTCCATTCTGGGCCGTCGTAATGTGTGATGGGCTTAAGTCTTCCTAGCTGTTGGGCTCGTAACTCCGTGGATAGCCCCGTGCCTTCCCCACGCTTTCCCCTAATCCTCGTTGGAGCACCTCGCAAAGAATTCCTCGCAAGTGTCAAGCTCCTGGTCGGGTAACTCCGTGGATAGTGCCAGGCCTTCCCCACGCTCAAGTGGGTCTCCAGTGTGCCGTCGCTCCCCGCTGTCTTCACTATTGAGCTTCTGGCCAAAACACCGTAGGACTCGTTCCCTCCGGTATACGGTGGCGGCCACACCATAATCTTAATGCCACGTGGCAATTCAAGATTGGATCGGGCTCGATTGTCTATGACATTTCTAGCCTTTAGTAATGATGAAAACCATGGTCATGGATTTGTGACATGCGTAGGATCGTTACAAAATTTATGACAAAAAAAGAAAGAAACGTCACAAAAGGTGATCAGCGACGAAGGACAGGTGACGAAGCGATTTTTGTCACAGAAACGTCATAAAATGTCAAATATGACGATTTTTCCTCTGGTTGTGACAAAAATGAAACAACATAAAAGCCCAGATTTCTTGCGCGCGCCTCCGCCGCTGCCACCGCATCCACCTCCGCCACCTCCACTGCCGCCACCTCCACCACCTTCACCGCCGCATCGCCGCCACCTCCGCCGCCTCTACCGCCGCCACCGCCGCCACCTCCACCGCCTCCACTGCCGAAGGGCGGCAACAATGACAACGACGACGACGCCAAGGCACGCCACCCAAGGTAGAGGCAGCATTTCATCAGCGTCGTCATTAATTAGGTTAGAAATTTAGATTATTGTATCGGTTTTTCTTTTTTCTATATTTCAATCTATGTAAATTACTTATTATCTATATATTAGAATTACATATACATGTCTCCTATCAGATGAATTTTGTGAGAGTTTCCTATCGAACGATTTGGTTTTCCATATGAATGCTCGATCGACTCTGCTCCATTTCCATACTGCTGTGCGCGCGATCCAGTATTATTTTAACTTTCGACTCTGCATATAAGCGATACCGATAAGTAGAATTTGGGTGAATGTATGTGGAACCACCAAAATAGCCAAAAAATGTCATCCGTAGGATGCTGCTTTATGAACTGCTGCATACAGGACTAGTGAAAATGGCATAAGTAGTATATGCAGATTTCATTTTTCACACGGTCCAGGAGTTTCCAATTTTTTTGCAAATTTGTCTAGAGATGCGGATGCTAATTGTCTATATCTCCACCAAATTTCACGGGCAACCTAATTTTTCTTAAAAAATATAAAAAGAGAAATAGTTAGTAAACTTAAGGGCCGTCAAATTATAACTATTCAATAAGACTTTGACAATTTTGTATCTTTTTAATGATGTTGTCCTAGTTAATGAAATTTGGTGGAGATATATCTCATGTCCTCACTTGTCTAGAGTAAAATTTGTAATTTTTTTTTTTTTGCATACTTATATGCCATTTTTAGATTACTTACTCTATATATGTAGGAACCTTCTAAAGATGTTGTCTAGATGTTGTAGTTTCCATGTGATATTCATGTAAATAGCTTGAAAAAATCCAGAAAAAATACAGAAGCGTAGATGAGTGTTTTTTGTGATGGTCAGGACAATCTCGTTTTGAAACTGCGGCGATTTGACGGTGGAAACAAAAAGTTTAAATCAAAGTATCCCCACTGCAGAGGCAGATAATTAAATCAATGTATCCCCACTGCTTGTGTTGTTCCTTTACAGGGGGCTGTGTTTTCAAAACTGTCTCTGTACTATGTTTAGACAGGTTGTTTAAGGGAAAAGTGGCCGTTTAAATATTTTTCACAGGCAGTTTTTGGGCTCAAATTTGAACGAGGGCCGCCTCTGTTAATGAGGCGCGGATACGCATTACCCACCGCCTATGTTGGGTGTGTGCACTGGGCACTGAACGGGTTTAAATCTCCTCCTTGCCCTCCCCTGCACCAACACAAGCCCTGCGACCATGGTGCAGTTGGACGACTCCCATGAGTCCCCGGACAACCCCAAGGGCGACTCCGACGACAACTGGGAGGAGGAGGCAGAGGAGGAGGAGGACGACAACGACAACGACAACGACGACTACGACGAAGAGCTGCCGCCTCCACCTCCTCCGCCTTGGCGGGCGCCGCCGTCGCCTCTTCCTCCTCCCCCGCAGCCGCCGCCTCCACCTCCTCCTCCACTGCCGCCTCCTCCTTCGCCGCCACCGCCACCGCCACCTTGACCATCACCGACGCCGGGACACACCTCCCAGCGAAGAGGTTTGCCTCTTCAGCGTCGTGATCAACCCTCATCCGCCGCCACCTCCACCACCTCCGCTGCCAGGAAGCGGCGGCAAGGATGACGATGCCAGGGAGCGCCGCCCAGCGAAGAAGCATCGCCTCTTCGGCGTCGTCATCAATTAGTGTAGTTTATTTATGTTAATTTTCTTGTAATTGTTTTATTTTTGTCTATGTAATTGCCTTAATATAACAATTATTCATGATGGTATGTATCTGTTTTTTTAAGCAACAGAGATCGAATATTTTTTGTTAAGACACGAGATCAACAGAGACCTTGAGCGGATATATAGGAACATGAGTGAATTTGTGTGTACCCACGAAAGGAACCAAAATATAATATGTGCTTAACTTGTAAAAACCAGATGCTTCACCATACACATATAGGAACTTTCTGAAGATCTTGTCTTGAAGTTGTGGTTTCCGTGTGATATTCATGTAAATGGCTTGGGAAAAATCCGGAAAATACAGTATCATAGTAAATGGCTAAACTTGATGGACAGGTGTGTTCCATTTTCAAACGGTGACGTTTTTACAGTACGAACAAAAAGTTTAAATCAATGTATCCCCACTGCAGAGGCGGATAATTAGTCACAAGTCGTAGAATTTACACCGCCTTTGTTGACCTTATACGGGCGCACGTTCTTTGACACCCGCCTCTGCAATATGTTACGTACACAGGCGGGTATAGACGAAAAGTGTTTGAGTAAATATGGTCACAGGCGGTTTTGGTCTCCCCAACGCTTGGCTAATGGCACCGCTCCGGACACAGCGAGCGCCGCCTCTTTGTTCCACGCCGCTGGTGGCACTCCGTCGCCCAGGCGGCCAATGGCGATGCAGTCTCGGGTCCGCTCGGTTGACCCAAACAGTACAAGCCTGCGTCCTGAGTCCTGCATCCTGCTTGCATCCGCCGCCACCATGCCGACAGTGACGGTGCTTCGGCATGCGTAGCTGAAGCTGGCCGCCGCAGACGACGTGGCGCAGCATGGCGAGAACACCGTCCAGCAAAGCAAAGCCCTCGTCCGGTGATCAACGCGGCACCGCAGCATCTGCAGCGCCCGGCTTCCAATATTATTACAGGGGGGCTTCTTGAAAACCGCCTGAAAAACAATAAGCGTCTAGGGCTTGAGTCGTCTAGTACAGGCGGGGTTCTTGAAAACCGCCTGAAACGTTCGTACTATAAATAGGAACCCCGGCCGGCCACGAAAATTTACAAGTGCTGGCGCGCTAGGATATTTTCCGCCGACACGCTGCTGAAATTTTCCCGCCTCTCTCACCCCCGCCGCCGCCGCCCTCCTTTCGGCCCCCTCCCCCTCGGCCTCCTTCGCCGTCGCCCCTCGCCGGCCCCCACACCCTCGGGCGATGGCCTTTGGTGGCACTCCGTTGTCCGTCGCGGTCGACCTCAACCGCGTCCTCTGTACAATGGACCGCCGCTACAACGACCGCACGCGAGGTATGTACTACAAGCCGGATGACCACAGTTACTTATCGAGCTAAGAATCCATAATAGCTGACTTGACTGGTGACAGCATGGTTGCGGGGCTGTGTCGAGGATCCGCGTTTCTGGCAATCCGGGCCTCATATCCCTAGTGCACGCATCTGCCATATACGCCCCCGACCTCCGGGAGTGGAGCTTCGATGCGGCGAAGAGTTGCCTCCCCCGCTTACGACTCATCAACCCCACGTACGTCTCCGTAGACCCGTCTCGATCTCTGGTTTTGGTCTAGTGGAACTTGATGTTAGTGGTTCTGAGTATTTAGTAACGCCGTTCCTGCATTGATTTTGATAGATGCTACCGTGGTGGGACTATCTGACGCACATTGTGCGGATGGTTGGCGGGGATGAGCCGATCTTTACGACCGTGTACGCCCAAGAACACGTGCCGGGCTCCCCAACCCTCTTTCCAGTGCAGTACGGGGTATCATTCGAGCAGACGTGGTGGCCACGGGCAGACCTCGCCACCATCGTCGCCACCTGTGAGTTTCATTCTGCAGATTGCGTGGCAAGGAGATCTGCTGTGGAGGCGACGCTAAAAGAGTTGTGGGAGAAGGCTGGAATCGTTGTCCCCTATTTCCACTACTTCAAGGTCAAAGCGCACGAGGCGGGTGATCCGACTGTAACACAAACGGCTGTTGCAGTCTGCAAGTCCTTCAAGCATCGCAGGGTAAGCACAAATAATGACAACCATCTGCTGACCTTCTCTCACATTGTAGTACTCACAATGTCAATATATTTGTGTGCAGGACTGGATAGATAACAGCTTCTTCTTGGCCCAGCCAAGCCTAAAGTACATCCTGCGCTATGTTGCTGATAGGCTGGGATTCACAGTTCGTTGTCCTGCGCCAGTTCATGAAATGCAACACCCGCGCCGATTTCGAGCAGAGGTGAAGTTCATTGCACAGAGGTGAAGTTCATTGCTTCACCATCCTGGGCACTGTTGAGAACCACCCCCACTTAGCCATTTTAACTGCTCTCCTACACGCGCTTCTGCACTTGAAGAGTCACACGGGCGCCGACATTGTAGATATCAACCGTGCCCAATATCTTTCGGCGGTCGGCCTTCTAAATGAGTAGATAGAGTGTTGTTAGATTTTATGTGTAATGTGACTGTAAGTATCAGTAGGAAAATGGGGTCAGTGTGGAACTTTATCTATTGGAGGTAAATATGGTTTATTTCTATGCATTTCTGTGGATTGTGTGTGCATCGATCTGAATATTGTGGATTAATTGGATGAATTCTGATGAGCTGCCTCGGCAACCAGAGGCGGCTACAACTTGCCACCCGCTTGTCGTAACACAATTTCAGAAGCGGGCTCCAATAAGCGGCCGCTTGTGTAAAAGTGTTACCAGAGGCGGTGAAAAAATAAGCCGCCGGTGGAAAAGAGTTACCAGACACGGTGCTACGTACCAACCGCCTGTGTTACGCCACTTTCACAGGCGGAGCAAGAACCAGAGCCGCCTCTGATTACCTCTTTTCGCGGGCGGTCCGTCTGGCAAACCGCCTCTGGAAAGCCTTTACACAGGCGGTGAAAAAACTGACTGCGAAAACGTCCATTTTTACATACCCACGACCAGAGGCGGGTTAAGAAACGCCCGTGTAGATTTCTTGTCACTTGCCTGTACAAACCTTTTCTGTACTAGTGATGTCAGCTATTTACATGTCCAAGAACCCGGTGCACCATCTGCACATATATTTTGTCCATGACAAGGTTGCCATCGGCGAGGTGCGAGTTCACCATGTTCCAACAGCGTAGCCAATTTGCAGATGTGATGACCAAGGGGCTACCGATTTCATCGTTCAACCAATTTTGTGACAGTCTCTGCGTCTCGATGGCGACGCATCAACTGCAGCGGGGTGTTGGCGACATATCAGTTGGGTGATGGCTGTTGGCCTGACCCGTTCCTACGGTTGCACGATCCTTGTTAGTTGGAGTATACCCGGTAGACTAGCAGCTTGTTTGCAGTTGGTTAGCATGGCCATATGCATTGTTGTACTCTGTATAAAATGCCTAGAGATCAATACAACGCTCATTGAGCTGGCTTTCACACGCGTTCACAAAGGACCCAGCAACACACAACAAGTGTCTCCAAATCAAGAATCTACACAACCTGTTCTCTGGTGACTCCAATCCATGGGCCTGCTGGATTAAATTTTGCTACGTGGAAGGCAGGTGCAACGAGCCATTCCCATGCGGTCGCACCATGCTGAGTCTGCTACCCGACTACCGCGAACTCACTCCTGTCTGTGGAACTAAAGGATGGAGCGATGACTTCGCTGTGGCATGATAATTGGTCACTGTACTCGCACTGCCCAAATACGGAACTATCGGTGCGGGATGCCATTCTCGGTGGTACCCGACTCCTTGGCCTGCAGCCACGGCTATCCTCGGCCACAGCGGTCCAGCTGCAACGCCTCCACATCAATAGAATTGCAGATTGGCCACGACAAGCTTACTCAACAGAACGCTGTCAACTGAATTCAGAATTAATGTGATCTACAAAACTATCATAGGCTCGCTCGTAGCACCTCCACCGAATGACACAAACTGGAAGAACTTTCCGCCGATGAAGATCAAGATTTTACTCTCGACCTTGCAATACGGTAGCACACGTACCCGTGCTTTCTTGCATCGCCACTCCAGGCTCGACACCGAGGACTGCGCCTTCTGCCCTGGATACACCGAGGATATCGATCATCTCTTCCTTAGCTGTGAATGCCAGGCTCATTTTTGGGTGATCACCACGAATCTCCTAGCATTTCAGATGTTGCTCAACATTTAACTGATGTGTTCCAGGAGTCCACACCGCTAGTGGCCAACACCGCAACACTACTGAGGATTGTCTGGAAAAGTCGCAACACGATGATCTTGGAGAATTGTTGGCTGAGTAAAAATGACATGACCGAGCTCCTTCGCAACCGTCTGCTTCTTTGGGTTCACAGGGCTCCAAGAAACTTGTTCGTGGACTACCTCCTGGTGCGCCTCAAACACCGCTAATGTAACGTCTTCGTGCTTCACACCTCCCTCCCCTGCTGTAGCTCTAACCAAATTTTGGGCACTCTGTGACCCCTCTCAGTGAAAATTTTCAGGTGCGCTTCTTGCCCCCAGTTGTCCGTTGGAAAAGAAAAAAAAGAACTCCTGCATCCTGCTCCGTAGAGACACCTGCTCTTGCATCAGGCCTTGAGCACGACGATAACTGCACGATGCCACTCATAACAAAATCAGATTGAGAGAGCAACATTGCTCGCTTACACAAGCAGCTCCTCTGCATTTCATCGTCACTGAGTTCTCAAAAGCACGCGCGCGCGCACATGCCAGTATGCCACAGAATTTGAGTAGTTGCGTTCACTGATTCAGGGCTTTGCAAGCGATGGGGCTAAAATCCCAAAGAGCATAAAAGGTTCCAAAAAAAAAGAAAATTCAGATGGACCGTTCACATAAATATGTACATGCGTCACATACACTACCGTGCAAAAAAAAAATACATAAGCACGCGTGACGGCTCACAGATGGCGTCTCTATCCATGGGAAAATTCACAAATGCATCAGCTCTCGGATATTTTCGCCATCAGGCCAAGCGTGCACCACATGCTGCGGCGTCCGGTGCCCGGATAGTCTATATGTGGACCACGCTACGGCCTACGTTAGGTAGCATCAGCTCACTGTTGAGTGACAAGCATTGATCAAGTGCTCTTGGAATTAATTATCTGACTAGAACAAACCTCTTGTGCGCGTTCGATTGGCAGTAAAATCGGTGTCTTGTGCTCGTTGAATCGTTTGAATATCATTACTGAAGTTGGAATTTTATTTAGTGTAAAAGCACGTCCAAACATGTCCCAAATTCTCATAATAACTATCCAAACATGCCAGAGTGTAGTGTGAAAATGTACAAGCACCGTACCATCATTCGCTTCCGTACGTTCTGCTAGCACAGGGCGGCCTCCAGATACTGAAGGCACTTGAATATTCGCGCACACAGCAATATAGTCATATACAACATCGTTTACCGAGAAATGCAACTTAAGTGATGGATCCGGCACGGAACAAGGTTGTTCCATGTCAATTAATCTAGCGTTTCGGACTGTAGAGGAAATCGCGCAAACCTCTACAGGAGGCAACATGCTGAGCCAATAACAGAACCAACGGCACGTCCAAAGTAGTAAAATAGTACCCTCGCCACAAAAAAAAAAGGAAAAATCTACTTTTCACCCTCCAACTATTCGAAAATTCCGGGTTTCAACCTCCAACTTAAAAACGGGACATTCTACACCTCCAACTGTTGAATCCGTTCGGAAAACAACCCTGACCTCAACACAAGGTGGTTTGCTACAGTACAATTTCAAATTTCTAGGATTTTACACCTCTCTCAATTAAACAATGGAGAAAGCATAGTTAATATTGTCTAAAAATCGTGATATTTTGCTGGGAGGTAGCACAAGAGACAAGGAATCTATTTTGGCTAGATGTGCTACATTAGACATAAAGGAATTTGAATTATGAAATTTTCAAAATGGGTAGAATTCAAAATTCCTTGAATTTTTAGGGCAACTAAACCTTTGCTAAAAATGCATTAAAAACATAATAATTCATACTTTTTTATTTAGTTTAATAATTATTTTTATTGGCCCAAGTTCTATAGAAAATTCTCAAATTAGAATTTTGAGAAAATAATCAAATTTGATTCAAATTTGAGCATTGTGAAGGAATTCAAAAAAATTCAACAAAACTTGGGCCAATCAAAAATACTTTATTAAACTAGATAAAAAGTATAATTTATCATGTTTTTATGCATTTTTAGCAAAGGTTTAGTTGCCCTAAAAATTCAATGCATTTTGAATTCTACCCTTTTAAAAAATTTCATAATTCAAATTCCTTTATGTCTAAACTAGCACATCTAGCCAAAATAGATTTATTGTCTCTTGTGCTACCGCCCAGCAAAATATCATAAATTTTAGACAATATTAACTATGTTTTTGAAAGCCCTAATTTGGTTTTGGCTAATTGATGAAACCTATTTGGACTAACCCTTTATCTAAGTGATGGATGAGTTAGCGTGGTCCAAGTACAAGTGGTGGAGCTAGATGGTGGTCATGGTGAAGGTGATGGGCAAAAGATGATCAAGTGCTCCTCATTTGGAAAAGAAGAAAGAGAAAAACAAAAATGGGCTCAAGGCAAAGGTATAATTGATAGGGCCATTTTTGTTTCGCTAATCAAGACACCATAGAGGGTGTGATTGGGTTTCGGATAGATAGTCATACTAATAAGAGGGGTGATCTCAAAGCAAATACGGTTGTCTAAGTGCCACTAGGTGATTGAATTCCATGCATTTGCATTAAGACCTAGTGGAGTGCTAACAACCCTTGGAAAACATGTTTGTGAAATGCTAACTCACGGACACAAGTGATGGAACTTAGTGGAGTCAACACATTTGCAGATGAAGTTGGAGAAGTAAAGGAGGTCACTAGGGTGACTGGACGCGCCGGAAGAGTCTAGTCAATGATCCCAGGCTCGGTCAACATGGCCGAGGCAACCCGACATTGGCCCTCGGATGCGACAGTGACGCTGTTCCTCGGTAGGCAACGCACGCAGCAGGTGACCAGACGCTGGGCGAGTCTAGTCAGTGCTGACCGGATGCGTTTGGTCGGCAAAAACTGGCTCTAGATGCTCTATGGAGTCGACCGGACGCTGGGGCTCCACGTGTCCGGTCAAGCGAGCGTCGAGTCCGGTCAGAGTGCAGTGCGCGCACGCGTGGAGAGCCATTGGGCGCCAACGGATACATTCAAACGGCTAGTACACGTGGAGCATGGAGAGTGACCGGACGTTGGTGATCGAACACATCCGGTGCACCCTACAGCGTGTCCGATCCATGCACAGAGACTGGGTTAAGTGCCCAACGGGTATGTGACTTGTTGGGGCTCTATATATATGAGTTGGTCAGCTCTAGCTCACTCTCTTAGACATTGTCATCAGTGATACATCCTTGTGAGCTAAGCCAAACACCTCCAACTCATCTCCTTCATTGATTCATCAATCCAAGTGAGATTGGGAGTGATTCTAGTGCATTTGCTTAGAGTTTGAGCACTAGTGGCACTAGTGATCGTGTTCTCTGTGGGTTTGCTTGTTACTCTTGGTGGTTGCCTCCACCTAGATGGCTTGGAGCAACGGAGGAGCTTTGGCACGAGTTGGTGATTGTTCATGGCCATCTCTCGATGATTTGTGAGGGGTTATTGGGCTTATTCCCTGGTGGAGCGCCAAAAGCCACTCTAGGGAATTGCTTGTGACATTGAGCATCCTCATCTTATGTTGGTTGTGTGGCACCCTAGTGAGGATTAGGCGTGTGATGCCTATAAGCACGTGAACCTCCAAGTTGAGTGATCGTCACAACGAAGACGTAGCTTGTCGGCAAGCAAGTGAACCTCAGGATAAATCTTTGTCTCTTAGTGTTCATATTGTGAGTGATTGATCTCTTGCCGGCTCGGTATACATCTCTACTACTCTTGCTCATTACATTACTTGTTCATATCTTATGTAGTCGAGTAGAGCTTGTATTAGTCTTGCTAGTGTAGCTAGTATCTTTACTTAGAAGTAATTTGTAGTATCTTGCTCACTAGCTAGCTCACTAGAATAGAAGTAGTGACATAGACTTGTGTGTGCCATAGAGATCATAATTCACTAGTATATTGGATAGGTGGTTTGCATCACATAGTAGTGCTACAGCAAAACTAGCTTAAGCCTTTTGTCATACTAATCAAGTTGCTCTAGTGATTTTGTATATTTTTATTAGGCTATTCACCCCCCCTCTAGCCATTTAGGACCTTTTAAGTGGTATCAGAGCCGTGGTCACCGTTAATTGAGGCTTAACAACCTTCGGTGTTAATATGGCTCAAATTGTGTTCAACCATGTGAGGGGAAAATCACCTTTCTTTGATGGAACATCATATGACTATTGGATGAGAAAGATAAGAATGTTTTTGGGTTCAATCAATGACAAGGTGTAGGATGTGGTAGAGAGTGACTATGCTATTCTTGATCCTACCAATCCAACATCAAGAGAGTTGGAGAACAAGAAATGCAACAGAATGGCTCTCAACACCATATACAATGAAATTGATTCAATGGTGTTTGAGCAAATCAAAAAACTTGAGAGAGCACATGAGGTTTGGAAGATATTGGAAGAAACATATGAGGGCACTTCAACGATAAAGAGTGCCAAGTTGTACATGCTCAAGGATAAGTTGACAAGTTTCAATATGAAAGATGATGAAACCATTCCGGAAATATTCTATAGATTGTAAGTCATCATCAATGATCTCAAGGCTTTGGGTGAGAAGACAAGTGATGAAAACTTCTTTCACTAGTTCTTGAGTTGCTTGCCTCCAAAGTTCAAGACCTTGCACACCATTATATTTAGAGGTGGCTTGAAGGATGTAACTCCAAATCAAGTGCTCGGTGATGTCATGACTGAAGAGCAATACAATGAGGAGAGTGAGAAGGTTGACCAAGTGGAGGACAAGAAGAAGAAGAGTGTGGCATTCAAGGCCGCATCATCATCCAAAAGCAAGGGCAAGAAGAAGAAAGATGAATCAAGTGAAGAAGAATGCTCAAGTACTTGTGATGATGAAGAACTAGCTCTCTTTGTGAGAAGATTTGGCAAATTCATGGAGAAGAAGGGCTATGGTCTTAGAAAGAAGAGGGAATCATCCAAGTTCAAGGAAGAAGCAAGAAGGTGCTTCATGTGTGGTAGCAAGGATCATCTTGTGACTCAATGTCCATACAATAGTGAAAATGATGATGATGACAATAATAAGAGCAAGAAGAAGGAAAAGAAAGAGAAGAAAGTGACCTTCACCAAGAAGAAGAAGGGTAAGTCATATGTGGCCACTTGGGATAGTGATGCTTCTTCAAGTGAAGATGAAGATAGTGATGATGACAAGAAGAAAAGCAAGAAGAAGGCACTTGCAAGCATTGCTATCAATGATAAGTTTTTCTCTTGGACACTCCATCATGCTCCATGGCAAATAAGGTACAATCCGATGATAAGAATGAAAGTGATAGTGATAATGATGATGAACCAACTAAGGAAGAATTAATAGAGATGTTGGAAGATGCTCATTCTTATTTTGATATGAAGAGAAAGGAGTGTAAAGAATTACACAAGAAGCATCAAGCTCTTGAGCAATCCTTTGGGGAGCTCTAAGCAACTCATGAGAGGCTAGTGGAAGCCCATGAGAAGCTTGAGAAGGCTCAAACCAAGCTTTAAAAAGCTCACTCTTCTCTCATTAGCCAAAATGAGAAGGAATATGTTCAAACATGTGAAATAGGAGTAACTTGTGATATTCTTGATGAATCATTTTATACTCTTATCATTGTTGCTCCCACTAACTCTTCTTGTAGCTCATCACAACTACTACTTCTACTATGAGTGATGATTTTACTTATGATGCCTCACTAATGATAGAGAATGAGACTCTCAAGAGAGAGGTAAATGAGCTCACTCACACCCTAGGAAAGGCCTATGGTGGTGTGGCCCTCTTGCTAAAGTGCTTGGGTAGCCAAAGATTTTCTCTCAACAAAGAGGGATTAGGCTATACCCCTAAGAAAGGCATGGCGGCTTTTGCAACTCCCAAAGCTAGCTTTATGAGAGGCAATGGCCAGGTTTTGCAATAGATGCAAGCAAGTTGGGCACATAGAGCAATGTTGCAAGAACAACAAACAAAATTCTAATATATCCTCAATTAAATTTGATTTTTATTATTTGCTTACCTAGGGTACAAATGGTGTGAAGACTAAGTTCATTGGTGCTCACATTGTTGGCCCAAAGAAGAAGGCAATTTGGGTGCCCAAAAGCTTAGTGACTAACCTTGGAGGACCCAAACAAGTTTGGCTACCTAAAAGGAATTGATCTTTTCTTGTAGGTCAATTATAAAGCTAGAGGAAGGCATTGGGTGCTTGATAGTGGGTGCACTCAATATATGACCGGGGATTCATGAATGTTCAATTCAATCAACATCGAAGATAATGTTGGATTTGATAGTATCACATTTGGTGACAATGGTAAAGGCAAGGTCAAAGGGCTTGGTAAGATTGCAATATCCAATGACATGAGCATATTCAATGTGTTGCTAGTTGAATCTCTCAATTTCAATCTATTGTCGGTAGCACAATTGTGTGATCTTGGTTTCAAGTGCATATTTGGAGTTGATGATGTAGATATCATAAGTGTAGATGGATCTAACTTGATATTCAAAGGATCTTAGATATGAGAATCTATACTTGGTAGACTTCAATGCTAGTGAAACTCAATTGTCAACATGTTTGTTCACTAAATCTAGCATGAGTTGGTTATGGCATAGAAGGCTTGGTCATGTTGGAATGAAACAATTGAATAGATTGATCAAGTATGACCTAGTTAGAGGCTTGAAAGATGTGGTGTTTGAAAAGGTCAAATTGTGTAGCTCTTGTCAAGCCGGTAAATAAGTTGGTAACACTCATCCCAAGAAGAGCATAATGAGCACTAGCAAGGTATTTGAGTTATTGCACATGGACTTGTTTGGACCAACAACTTATACTAGCATTGGTGGAAACAAGTATGGCTTTGTGATAGTGGATGATCATACTAGATATACATGGGTCTTCTTTTTATTGACAAAAGTGATGTGTTTTATATATTCAAGTCTTTTGTCAAGAGATGTCAAAAGGAATTTGAAATAACCATCAAGAAAGTTAGAAGTGACAATGGTAGTGAGTTCAAGAATATTAGAATTGATGAATTATGTGATGAATTTGGAATTAGACATCAATTCTCAACCACATACACTCCACAATCTAATGGCTTTGTAGAGAGAAAGAATAGAACATTGATTGATATGGCAAGGTCCATGCTTAGTGAATACAATGTGAGTCAATTTTTTGGACCGAAGCTATCAACATGGCTTGCTATTGTAGCAAACGTCTCTATTGTCACCCAATGATGGAGAAGACACCATATGAGCTATTGAATGGAAGAAAGCCCAACATTGCATATTTTAGAGTGTTTGGTTGTAAATGCTATATTTGAAGAAAGGCACTAGATTGAGCAAGTTTGACAAGAAATGTGATGAAGGCTTCTTACTTGGTTACTCCACTAAAAGCAAAGCATATAGAGTTTGGAATTTGACTAGTGGTACTCTTGAAGAGGTTTATGATGTTGAGTTTGATGAAACCAAGGGTTCTCAAGATGAAGATGAAAATCTAGATGATGTGAGAGGCACTCAAATGGTCAATGCAATGAAGAATATGGATATTGGTTATATTCGGCCTAGAGAGGTTGTTGATGTTGAAGATGACAAAGATAAAGTGCTCACCTCTCCTATTGTGCAAGCTAGTAGTTCTCAAGTGCAAGATCAACAAGTTGCTAGTTCATCTCATGTGAATCAATCAAATGATCAACCAAGTGCAAGCAATCAAGTTCAAGTGCTCCAACCAACCAATGTTGTAAGAGATCATCCTTTAGATCAAATCATTGGTGGCATCCAAAGTGGTGTGCAAACTAGATCAAGATTGACATCCTTTTGTGAACATTATTCATTTGTATCATCATTTGAACCAACCAAGATAGAAGATGCTTTGATAGATGTTGATTGGGGAACCAAGTTTGAGAATTGGTAGAAAGGCCAAAGAACTACAATGTGATTGGTACCAAGTGGGTGTTTAGAAACAAGCAAGATCAAGATGGCATAGTTGTGAGAAACAAAGCAAGATTGGTAACACAAGGTTACACTCAAGTTGAAGGTCTTAACCTTGGAGAAACATATGCACCGGTTGCAAGATTGGAAGCAATTAGGATCTTGTTAGCCTATGCTTGTACCCGCAACATCAAGCTATATCAAATGAATGTGAAAAGTGCATTCTTGAATGGGTACATCAATGAGTTAGTTTATGTTGAGCAATTGCCTGGTTTTGAAGATGACAAGAAGCCCAATCATGTTTACAAGTTGAAGAAGGCATTATATGGCTTGAAGCAAGCACCTAGAGCATGGAATGAGAGGTTGAGGGATTTCCTACTCTCTAAAGGATTCAAGATGGGCAAGGTTGACACCACTCTCTTCACCAAGAAGATAGGCAAAGACATGTTTGTGTTGCAAATATATGTTGATGACATTATCTTTGGATCAACCAATCAAGACTTTTGTGAGGAGTTTGAAAATATGATGGCTAATGAGTTTGAGATGTCCATGATTGAAGAGCTTAGTTACTTCCTTGGTCTTCAAATCAAGCAAATGAAGAATAGCACATTTGTGAGTCAAGGCAAGTACATCAAAGATATGCTCAAGAAGTTTGGTCTAGATGATGCAAAGGCAATTAGCACACTTATGGGGACAAATGGACATTTGGATAGTGATGCTAGTGGTAATATGGTGGATCAAAAGTTGTATCAGTCTATGATTGGAAGCTTACTCTATGTGACCGCTTCAAGGCCGGATGTAATGTTTAGTGTATGCATGTGTGCAAGATTTCAAGCCTCATCAAGAGAAAGTCACTTGAAGGCAACAAAGAGAATATTGAGGTACTTAAAGCATACACAAAGTATTGGATTATAGTATCCCAAGGGGTCAAACCCTAAGTTGATTGGATATTCGGACTCCTATTATGCGGGATGCAAAGTGGATAGGAAGAGCACGTCGGGCACATGTCAATTATTGGGAAGATCACTTATGTCTTGGTCATCAAAGAAGCTAAATAGTGTAGCACTATCAATGGTCGAGGCGGAGTATATTTCGGCGGGTAGTTGTTGTGCACAATTGCTATGAATAAAGGCAACTTTGGATGACTTTGGAATCAAATTTAAACAAGTGCCATTGCTATGTGACAATGAGAGTGTCGTGAAGCTCACCAACAATCTGATTCAACATTCAAGGACAAACCACATTGACATAAGGCACCACTTGATAAGAGATCATCAACAAAAGGGTGACATTTCAATTGAAAGTGTGGGCACCGATGATCAACTTGCCGATATATTCACCAAGCCACTTGATGAGAAGAGGTTTTGCAAGTTACGGAATGAATTGAACATACTTGATTTCTCAAATATGTGTTGATGCACCCCCACATTATATGACATGCCTCTCCTCCAACAAAACAAGGTAAAATTGTTTGACATGGCATTCATACTTTGCTAAGGACATGTTTAGTGCATCTAGTCATTCCACATGCTTATTAGGCTCATTCATGAAAACCAAATGAATTTGATGCTTATTTGATGCCACTATTGTTTCTATGTTTGATATGATCTAGTGGTAGCATATGACATGTTTATGGGCTTGTGAACCTAGTGTTTAATCTAGAACATGAACAATCAAGTGTTTAACCAACATGGGCAAGATAACCATTGCAAGATGTATGAAGAAGCTTGTCCTTGGACCAAACTGTGTAAAACATCTTGGGCAAGTGTCTTAGATTGAACCAAAGTGATTTAATGATCCTCACATACATATATTCACTCCATTGATTGAACATGACTAACTCACCTTAGTTACAATTTGAGCATACCTTTTTGTGGTAATTAATGACAATAGAAGGGGAAGATATGACAAAAAGATATGACAATAGAAGGGGATCAATTAAAATTTGAAGCACACAAGTAGGGGGAGCAAGCTCATGAACCTATTTGTTGCATTTGAGTGTGCATTTACATATGAGTTGTTGCATTGCACCAGTTTTAAATTCAATATACATGCTTGTATGGTGTATACTAGTAATAGAACTTGTATGATGATTTGAAAACTAGCATGCATAGAAGATAGCTAGATATAGTTTGATTTATCAAGTGGTACTAGAGCCTTGCATCTAATGTTGATCTCATGAGGTATCTAGTTATTTATATTTACAAGTGGTATCTAGCTAATCAGTGTGCTAAGGATGGTGTATACTAGCAACTCCGATTGGTATCACGCTACAAAGGTCCATTCTTTACACCTTAGCATCATTTGAGAGATATTACTCTCCCACAATTCTAATTTATGCATATTTGAAATCTTTGAACCAAACTCAAGTAGCATATATGTAGGAGGAGCTAATACTATTGAAATCGAATTTGTGGTTGTTGGGACACGGTTATGAGTCATGGAGGCCAAGGACCACAACAGCAATGAAAGCTAACGATTAACGAATTTTATGAGTGATGTGCAGGAAGAGAAGATGAAAGCCTCCGCATGATCAGGGCATAGGACCAGAGGATGTGGCGAAGGCACTTGAACGTGGTCCGAGGCGGAGGCTCCGATGCCCTAGGCGGAGGCTCCGGCGACCGGAGCGAAGGCGCCGGATGTAGCCAATAGCGAAGGCTCGAGCGGCACCTACGGAGGCTACATAGAGTTGGAGCGTAGGTATGGGTGAAGGTCACCCCAAATGAAGACCCTAAGAGTCGAGGGACTTCCTGAAGGACTGCGGTGCTGGTCCGTGGGCCGCAGATGGACTCACGGTTGTGGCCCATCAAGCAAAGACGATTGAAGAAGAAGGCACCCTACCCTTAGCAGTTTGTATTAGTATAGGAATATTGTGAGGATGTATTGTAACCGTCAAGGGGTAAAATTGTAAAAGAGTAGCCTTAGCAAGTAGTGCCCTATAAAAAGGGAACACAAACTCTGTACAAGGGGGGAGGTAGTTGAATGCATTTATGAAACCCTAGTTTGGTCTGGACCCACTTTCCATCTGACATGCCTTCGCCCGAGGCACCTGTCCGGGCGATGGCTTCGGCTATCTCCTTCTAGTCCCACCTACTGGAAAGCACCATTTTTCAACATTGGAACCCACCGCATGTTGGCCAAGCAAGACCCATAATGGCAAGAAAGAGAGCAGCATCCGCTAGGGTTCTCGCAGTGCCTTCGATGAGAGGACAACCCAGGCATAGTGTCCACAGCACTTACGCTACAGCCCTAGAAGATAAAGTTGGAGAAGAACCCGCGGTTGAAGACCAGCCTCCAACGAAGTTAGGGAGCTTCATGAAGTTGGCGTTCAACCAGGAGAAGATGTTGAATGCTGAAGTCTCATAAGGCAGTGGCGGCATTGAGCCTTCGAACTGCTCAAGCGCCCCCATGTAAAGCTCAGCTGCCGCTAGGCCGATGGCCTTTAGGGCGCTTAGATAACATATCGACTTGCGCCTTTAAGGCAGTGCTAGATTCCCTCTCGGCATACACCTCTTTCTGAAGGCTGTCAGCTACCTCAATGGCCTTTAGGGCACGCTTAGCAGATAGTTGCTCGGCAGCCTTCGCGCCATCAACCTTCTTCTGGAACTCCTCTAGTTTAGCATGGACAGTGCGAAGGCCACTAACCTCCCCTACAAGCCGAGTCTTTTCGGCCTCTAGAGTCTCTACCTCCTTCTTCAAGGCCTCGATGGCCAAATTGCGGTCGACACCTCCCACGTGCCACGCTCTTCGATGGCCTCCGAAAGATAGTGACTCTGCCAAAATGAGTGTCAACCATAAGCAAAGTAGAGTAACGGCCGAGAAAACGAAAAAAGAAACATACCACACATTGCTTCTCCAAGTTCATCCGCAGCAACTTGAAGTAGTCAACATTTTTCAAGTGGTGGCGAAGGCCGCCTAGCAGCAAATTAAGCATAAGAAATGTAACAAAAAAGTAAGAAAATAAAAGATATAGGAAGAACAACCTCCTATATCATTATAAAAAGCTTCAAGAACATCCGCCCAACCACTTATTATGCTATCAGAGGCAACTGGAATAACAAACAAAATCAGCAAGACCCAAACCAAAAAATAATGTAGAAACAAGAAACAAGAAATAAAAAGGTAACATTCGCCATCATCCAAGCCAGCACCAGATGGACTAGGAGTCGAACCACCAAGCGGAGGCCTCAAAGGGGCTCCCAAGCCAATCCATGTGAGGTCCACACCCAAAGGGTCATTAGGGTTTTCATCAGTCCTCCCAAGGGCCTTCGTCAAGGCCCCTGGAGAAATAAAAAATAAGTCCCGATAAAATAAGAAAGCTTAAGCACTAAAGAAAAAGCAAAGCTAAAAAGCAACTCACCAAGATGCAAAGAACTTAGGACACTGCCTGAGGCTCCAGCATCCTCGGCGTGGTGACCGGTGGCCTAAAACCCTACGCCCCAAGATGGAGCAGTTGGAGAGCTTGCCTCCACCTCATCCTCGGACACCTCATCGAGACCTACCACAGGTCGGTGAATGCTAGTACCAGCGGCCTCCCCCTCTCTGGGTAGAGAAGCATCACCACCACTAGCACCATCACCCTCAGAGCCAGAAGTTTCATCACCCAAAATGCTAGGCGTAGGCACCACGGCGGAGGGATCGGTAGCAAGGCCACCGCCCACACCTTGGAGTGTGGTGTCCACTAAATCGTCACTACCAAGATCCAAGGACATAGTAGAGTGCTCACCTCCCATTCCGGCAGCAGGGAGCTAGAGCCTCCACCAATGTTTTCAGCAACCTCCTCATCATCATTAGCAGAGCAGCCACAGACGCATCGGCGAAGGCGATAACAGAAGCAGCCCTAGTCTTCCGTCTCTTGGAAATGACCTTGGGTGCATTAGCCCCCTTCCTCTTCCTCACCACCACCACAATACTTACATTCTTAACAACAACCTTCCTTACCTTGTCCTCTATGGACTTGTGCACCTTCACAGGAACATCATGTTCCTCATGGTGGATCTCGAATTCCTCAAAGACTCTATTAAACCAGGGCATAGTACCAGCGATAGCCCGAGCACGCTAGATACTCCCTGTCGGACATCTCACCAAGTATCTCGCGTGCCCCCGCCTCGGTGGACTTCACCAACTTCTCTGTAGCCCAGCCCTCCTCCTTCTCAAATCCAAAGCACGGGAAAGGAACCCCGACACCTTTGCCAAACATAGGCAGATTAACCATCTCAATGGTCATGGCAGGCCTATTCCTACCGAGGGGCCAGTAGTTAGCTGCCCCATCTCCCCGACCAAGTCGCGACCTCCGAGTACCGGGAGGCCATAGCGAAGGCCCTGTCGCATGCTTCGCGACCCTCCTCAATCCTCAGACCTAGGGTTCCCTGAGTCAAAGGCCTCATTGGAGTCATCACTAAGGCTAGTGGATAGCTAGTATTCTTCTTCCCGTCTGAGCTGGTAGATGTCATGCCTTCGGTTCTCATATAGAACCAATACTGCATCCAATCCTTTGACCACTTGTTCTTCTGGGTGAAGGAGATCTCCAACTTCTCGCCCTTTTGGGCCCTCCGTGGCATAAAAGCGCAGCTCCCATACTGTGCCACCAGCTGATCTTCACTAACTCGCTTAGGCTAGCACTAGAGCTCGTAGTACTCACAGAAAGTACCAACGTTGGGCTCCGCACCATAAGACAAGCAGGCCTAACAAAACTGACTTAGGGTAACTATTCCATTGGGCGTTAGATGGTGAAGTTGTACCTCAAATGCCTCCAACATCTGGCAAAGGAAGCGCGCCAACGGGAAGCGAAGGCCGCAGAGAAAGAAATCCCTAGAAACCACAACATCAGCGACCTTCAGCTTAGGAATTGTCTCCCCCTTCGAAGGCTTCACCTTAGCATCCCCAAAGCAGCCTAGCTGCCACAACTCCTCAATCATGTCCTTAGTCATGAGGGTAGGCCCAAAATCCCATGTCTTGGATGTGCCGACCATGTCTCCTGCCTCTTTAGCGATGATTAAGTCTGCGACGAAGGTCTCAACTCCAGAAAGATCCTCTTCAAGCCCCAATGCCTCCACACTAACAATCATGCACTCCTCAAACCGCGCGGACTAAGAAGGCGATGGTGCAGGAAGAGAAGATGAAAGCCTCCACGACTCAGACCAAGCCCTCAAGGGGGGAACTGTTGGGACATGGTTCTGAGTCGTGGAGGCCAAGGACTGCAACAACAATGAAAACTAATGATTAACGAATTTTATGAGTGATGTGCAGGAAGAGAAGATGAAAGCCTCTACCCAATCGGCCGATCAGGGCGAAGGACCAAAGGATGCAGCCAATGGCGAAGGCTCGAGCGACACCTATGGAGGCTACGGAGAGTCAGCGCGCAAGTACGGGCAAAGGTCACCACGAACGAAGGCCCCGAGTGTCGAAAGACTTCCTGAAGGACGGCGGTGCCAGGCCATGGGCCGCAGACGGACTCACGGTTGTGGCTCATCAAGCAAAGGCGGTTGAAGAAGAAGGCACCCAAATTACCCTTAGCAGTTTGTATTAGTATAGGAATATTTTGAGGATGTACTGTAACAGTTAAGGGTAAAATTATAAAAGAGTAGCCTTAGCAAGCAGTGCCCTATAAAAGGGAACAAAAACTCTGTACAAGGGGGTAGGTAGTTGAATGCATTTATGAAACCCTAGTTTGGTCTGGACCCACTTTCCACCTAAGACGCCTTCGCCCAGGCGAAGGCTTCGGCTATCTCCTTCTAGTCCCACCCGTTGGAAACCACCGTTTTCCAACATTGGCGCCCACCACGTGTTGGCCAAGGAAGACCCACGATGGCAAGAAAGAGAGCAGCCTCGCTAAGGTTCCCACAGATCCCTCGACGAGAGGACGACCTAGGCGTAGTGCCCACAGCACTTACGCTATAGCCCTAGAAGATCAAGTTGGAGAAGAACCCATGGTCAAAGATCAGCCTCTGGCATCCGAGGAGCAGCAAGCCCCAAGTCCCACTCTAGAACAAGAGCTTCAACAGCTACAGGCCTAGTTGTAGAGCATGCAACAAGAAAGAGATAGGGTCACAGCAACCTTGACCGCAAATCAACGGGTAGCCCAAGCATCAGCTCAGGCAGCGAAGATCAGGCAGCAGCTAGCCGTCTTACAGGCCAAAATACAAAGTATGCAGCCTTCGCAATCCAACTTCAACGCGTCCAACCAAATCCACTCAGTAAACCAAAGCCAACCCAATCCCCCGCCATGTTCCATAGCATAACCAACCTTCGGCACACCCTACACTTCACCACAAACCCACAGAACCATCGATTCCAAATCACCACTATCTGAAGTCATGTAGAGCTCACCCTAGTCTCCCTCCTACAAACCCATAACCTTGCCCCAATTCAATGGAAGATCAGACCCACGACAATTCATCATGAGCTTTAAGGCAGCAGTAGCTTCCGCTAGTCGAAATGAAGTGGTCCTAGCCAAGTCCTTCGCCATCACAGCTGAAGGCGATGCGCTAGCCTGATATTCAATGCTAACGCCAAGTTCTATCTGTTCATGGGACGACCTTCACGACAAGATCTTAGCAAATTTCAAGGGGTTCACAAGTGAATCCTTGACTTCCATGGACCTATTTCAATGCAAGCAAAATAAAGGAGAAGCCCTAAAGGACTACTTCTAGAAATTCGTGCAAATGAAGGCAAAAGCACCCAATATCCCAGAGGACGTCGCTATCGAAGCAGCAATGAAAGGCCTTCGCATAGGTCCATTCGTGGCTCACCTAGCCAGGGAAAAGCCTCGGACCATCAAAGACCTTCACAACGAATTTGAGAAGTATTACAGATCTGACAATGACCTCCATAGAAGACTAGAAGAACAAAACCAAAGCAAGCAGTTCTAGGGCAACAGCAGAAACGCCTAGAAGGGCAACAGAAGCAAAGGTCAGCCATAGCCACAGATAGCCATAGTATTAAAAGGGGTGATCTCAAAGCAAATACGGTTGTCTAAGTGCCACTAGGTGATTGAATTACATGCATTTGGATTAGGGCCTTGTGGAGTGCTAACATCCCTTGGAAAACATGTTTGTGAAATGCTAACTCACGGACACAAGTGATGGAACTTAGTGGAGTCAACACATTTGCACAACGAATGAAGTTGGAGAAGTAAAGGAGGTCACTGGGGTGACTGGATGCGCCGGGAGAGTCTAGTCAATGATCACAGGCTCGGTCTACGTGGCCGAGGCGACCCGACATTGGCCCTCGGACGCGACAGTGACGATGTTCCTCGGTAGGCAACGCACGCAGCAGGCGACCGGACGCTGGGCGAGTCCAGTCAGTGCTGACCGGATGCGTTTGGTCAGCAAAAACTGGCTCTGGATGCTCTATGGAGTCGACCGGACGCTGGGGCTCCACGTGTCCGGTCAAGCGAGTGTCGAGTCCGGTCAGAACTTTTATATTGATCCATGTTTATTTTTTCGTCATATTTATGCAGCTTACCAATGCCTTCGTCCATTTAGTTGTGCGCTACACCTTTTCCCAAATTTATTGCAGTACTGCTTCTAGATAGGAATTGTAACTCAACCATCAAGTTTGTTCGTCGGTTTCTAATAAGGTCAGCTCTTGTTGCCTACAACAAAATACAGCTGCTTATGATTTGGGTTCTAAAGTTAGCCGAACTGTTCATGTCTATGCTCATTTCAGATATAGGTGGACACATGTTTGTTTCAGAACTGACCTTTAAATATAGGAGCTAATACTTTGAAAAGAAGAGCTTCATAGGCTGCATGCTTGCCACATAAGTTTTACCTTGTCAATTCTGGTTGGTCTTAGTTCACCTTTCTTTTGTCTTTTGGGTCTCAGGTGACGTGTGGTTAGATTTTTCTGCCATATGTTTACATTTTAAAGACATGTGGTTAGATTTTTTTCAGTTGGCAACTGCCAACCTAGGCCTCTCCATGACATAATTTGTTGATGACAGTTTTTGATGGAGAATTTGATGATTTCAGAAGAAGATTGATCATGTTCCTTCATCGTTGGTATGTTCATAGCCCTCTTCTTCTCGGTCATCCCTATTTTAGGTTCTGCGGAGGTGCTTTCTGTCTAAAATTATGCGAATAGATTGACTGATTAGACAATGTGCATATGTTGTAAAAAGGAAGGCAGTGACAAAATTTACAGCAGATAGTTCTTTGATCTATCATGTGCCTACATTAAACTCCTAATATTGTTTCCATGCAAAGATTAAACAATTTTTTGCCTGTGCCTTAAGCAGCTGATTTGCCAGCGCGCAAGGGCGCGTGTCATGGACTAGTATATCTAATCCTGCATAGCGATTGAGGCACGAGAGCGATTTGCATTGCCCGTCGTCCGATTGCGTCGCTACGACTATCCAACGGTTCGTGCCATCTTCAGGGAGGCGACTAGAAAACGGTCGGGGCTCATTGCCCTGCGTGCTGCTGCTGCGTGTGTGGACACCACGGCTCTCGCCTATGTGGCAATAGACGCCTGTAATGTTGGCCCATCTGCGGGCCTGGTTTCCCTGTGCAAGACGTGGTGGATGAGGACGGAGC
The DNA here is from genome assembly GCA_904845875.1 of Miscanthus lutarioriparius. Classification (NCBI taxonomy): domain Eukaryota; kingdom Viridiplantae; phylum Streptophyta; class Magnoliopsida; order Poales; family Poaceae; genus Miscanthus; species Miscanthus lutarioriparius. The sequence continues at coordinate 27,338,828 of CAJGYO010000009.1, read as the reverse complement.
GAGCGAGCGCGCGCCGGGAGAAACCCACTTTTGTTTGCGGCGATGTGGCAAAGTCATTCTAAAAAAGCGGGCGTGATCAAGCGCGAACATGAGGGAGGTCTACTCCTCCAATCTCCTCGAGGTGCTCCGGCTCATTCGCCGGGTCATCGTTGTCTGCCCGCCTTTGTTTGCGTTGTGGTGATTAAATGGGCGTAGCATTCTAATGTTTTCTAACATTTTTCCCTCTAAACATGGGACCTATGATAAAAGGCGGCGCCGGTGGGGGGGCGAGGTCGGGACAGTGAAAGTAACCCCATGCTTGGGGACAAATGATGGGTTGACATATTATTGAGGCTCTTCTTATTAAGGTAGTTTGGTGTCGCCAAGCGGCGGCGATTGGGGCATGGGGCGGGTGGTGGCGTGGAGGACGGGGGTGGGGCGTGTAGAGGCACCATACGTTGCCAAGGATTTGCCATTTGGGAGGCGGCGAAAACAACCCGTGGAGGCTGTGGTGGTGAGGGGAGCTGGTTAGAGATGCCTTGGCAGGTGGAGCAGATGATGATTGCTATGCGGTGGCGAGGGATTTTTTTAATTTTAATACTTTTTGTAAACTAACTTTAAATCTAACACTATTTAATTTTTTTTTCCAAATCTAACACTTTTTTGGCGCGTCTATTGCCTTTCCAGCGGCAAAATGATCTATGCCGCACCATGCATGGTGGTAAAACTTTTGTTTGCTAGGTGAGAGAGATGACATGATTGACTGGAAAGTTTGTCCGACGCTTTGATATGCATATATTTCTTAGGGCGGTCCGCCGATCTGGGGCCTTTGCATTGCAGTGCTGTGGCTGTGATGATCCCCATCCATGTTCCACCTGCATAGTCAAAACATCTTTGTATTGGCATGTAAATATCGCCAATCCAGCAAATCCTCTGGGGCCGAGAGAAAAGCACCCTCCCAAAATACCAAATTTTTCAAGATTACTCGTCACATCGAATCTTTGAACGCATACCTGAAGCATTAAATATAAATAAAAAATAAAACTAATTACACAGTTTAGACGAAATCCACGAGACGAATCTTTTAAGTCTAATTAGACTATGATTGGATACTAATTGTCAAATAACAACGAAAACGCTACACTATCGTTTTGCCAAAAAAAATTTGGCAATGGCCCCAAGTTGGCTACGGGGTACTACCTCAACTGACCTGAAACAGTGCGCTAAACTGTCCTGCGTGCTAGGTGTAGTAGAGGAGGGGCGGACGCGTACCAGAGGAGAGCCTGAAAAGACAACATGACAGGACGATGCAAAGCTCAGGGCTGGCATTGCCTGCCTTGTCAGGGCGGATGCTTGACTGCACGGGCAAGGCTGCAGAGAATCTAGCGACGCCACGACAAAATCCTGATAATTCCTGAGTAAAAGAACACACAAAGCATAGACTTTTCAGTTACAGCATGTGAGATCATCGGAACAAAAAGAGCACCAAAAAGGTTAGCAAACACAGCACGCACTGACAGCCTTTTCGTGGCCGCGCGCTCCTCTAAAAATATTACTCCTACAAAGTCTAACTAACTCCACATATTGAGTTTAACATTATAGACAATACAACAAATAAAAAGACATCCATGGGAGGCCAAGAATTGAGCGTAGCTCATATATATATATATATATATAGAGAGAGGGGTCAAGCAAAGATATTCAATAAATGTGAACTTAGTGTAACTCATCTGTTTAGGTTCTTATGGTGTAACTTGGCCACCCGCGTTAGTCATCGATGTAGGGCGTGATTGGTAGCCCTGATGGAGCCGTCCAAAGCGCCATCTGGCACCATGTCATGCACTATCTCTGTGTTTGGTTCCATGTGCCGAACGAAATCGATGCACCGAACCGTGCATTTGAGGCCCCTGGTGCCGGCTTGCAGCGTATGCAGAAATCGAGCTTCCCATTCGAGCCGGGATGGTGTGGTACGATGCATGGCCTAAGACCCATGTGTCATGCACTCAAAACTCACATCCATGCATGCAACCAAACAAGATGTCATCTTATATTGGACCAACAACAAAGACAACCAAACACGACTGAGTGCACAGTTTGAGCATGCATCTCACCATCCTGGACCAGCTCTCCATCCCAGCTCCCCCTCACCAAAGCAACCAATCAACGTCCGTAGTGAATCATTTAGATGAGTGTGCTTGTATGCATGTAAGCATCTTCCAGCCCTCCTTGGCTCCGCCGCTAACAATATTTTTGTCAGATACAAATATGGATTCGAATGTTCTTGAATATGAATACAAAATGAATGGCTCAGATTCAAATTCGCATTTAGAAATTTACTTGGCTTAGTTAATATCATGTGCCTGCCTTTTTGCACATAGTTTTGAAAGAACAATATCATTAAACAAGTCATGACTAAAGTATGAGTATATAAAATTGTCACTTGCAAATAAATTGTTAAACTTATAGTTAAATATATAAAAATCATAAATAATTGATTATTTAAATCATATATTAAATATTTATAAAATAATATAGAATACATAATTGTATTACTAAAGATCAAGCCAAATATCAACACTCGAACCACATATTGGCTAATATTTTTTACAAATAACTCACTCATATTCGATGACTAATGTGCTTTACATCTTAAACAAATACAAAATCGGGTCCTTAATAAATAACCAGGCTGCTTGCCATGTATTCATCGGTATTAATGTTCACCATAAAAATGGAAAGAAAAAGAAAATAGAACAAGAATCTCCTACTTTTTTGCACGTAGATAACGTAGTCCAGACATCAGAACTCAATAATCCGTGACTATCGCTTAAACTCTAGACAACCCCTACGGCCGCCGATCCGTTGCTTCGTGCCTCCGGTCAGCACACGTGCACATCCGGACGGGAGCAAAGCTGACGCGCTCGTGTTCAACACCTTTACGGACAGGTGATACTTTTAATATATGGTTAAATTTCCTAGATAAATTACTCGTAGAAGAAGCAAAGACTGTAGATGGCTATATATTGTGTCTTCAAGAATCGTAGAAGAAAGAGGTAGACTGTGGACTAACACGTGGGACCATCTTAGATAGGCTTTATGTGGTATGTGTGTTTAATGAATAAGATTAGAGGATAGATGTATTAATAAGGGGCTGATGCATGGGGACTATTTTAACTAAGCTAGCAAGTCCCCGTTCACTTGTCTGAAACTTGACTGAAACTAGCTGAAAAACACTGTTCTGGCTGAATTATTGTGAAAGAAAAACACTGTTCCAGCTGAAAAAAGAAGCTGAACAAACCGAATATGGAGTAAGCCGAACATGGCCTTGCCATAATATTTTATTTGAGCACTAATTGTGTGTCCGGTGGCTGTAGAAGATTTTTACCACTGATAAATACTAGCAGTAGTGAGAAAAATTATTTAGCCACGGATAACATGTTAAATACTTTTTTAAACTTGATAACTTGTTAAATATTAATAAAACTTTAAATATTTACTTATCGGTTATATTTTGCACCGACGAATAGCTGCCAGTGCGTGCCGTGTTTGCTAACCTTTTTGGTGCTCTTTTCGTTCCGATGATCTCACATGCTGTAACTGAAAAGTCTGTGCTTTGTGTGTTCTTTTACTCAGGAATCATCAGGATTTTGTCGTGGCGTCGCTGGATTCTCTGCAGCCTTGCCCGTGCAGTCAAGCATCGCCCTGACAAGGCAGGCAATGCCAGCCCTGAGCTTTGCATCGTCCTGTCATGTTGTCTTTTCAGGCTCTCCTCTGGTACGCATCCGCTCCTCCTCTGCTACACCTAGCACGCAGGACAGTTTAGCGCAACTAAACACACCTTAGCGCAATGTTTCAGGTCAGTTGAGGTAGTACTCCATAGCCAACTTGTTTTTCTATCGGCCCCAGAGGATTTGCTGGATTGGCGATATTTACATGCCACTAACGCACCGTGAGGATGATGCGGCAGCTTCGTGTTAAGATCGGTGACGCGGCAGATTCTGCCACGTCATCGGTCAGTGTTTTGGTCGTCTCCACGTCATCCTCTTGTTGTGCTACCATGCATGGCGCGGCACAAACATTTCGCCGCGTCATGACAATAGGCGCGGCCAAAAATATTAGATTTAGAAGAAAAAAAATTAAACAGTATTAGATTTAAAATTAGTTTATAAAGTGTTAAAAAAAAAAAAAATTGCCGAGGGCACCGGTTAGGGACCCCTAACCTAACCGACCGCCGTTTTATATCCGATCTCCCTAACAGGCCAAACGGGATGTACATCAAGGAGGAGGCCCAGGTGGGCAGTGCCTGGACGAGCAGGCCACAAGGCCGAATGGGCCTCAGCCCAAATTGTGCTCGCCACTAAGAAAATTTCAAAAAGGCTACTATGCGTCCGCTATATTACATGTTCCTATTATTAGCATGCTTTGGTTGCAGAGGTTTCGATTTTAGGCCGTGGGTTATTCTGTAATCGCACTTTTAAATGCTATATTATGTAAAATTACTATCGAATCCCTATGGTTATATGAATTAGCACCAGCAGCGCCAAAGGTGCTGCTTTTTCGACGTCAGCACTACTGCGCGCAGCTGAGCGCCACCCCTAGCTTGTTCTACTAATGCAGCAATAAAAGAATGCCAGCACGTCATAAGCCAAGAGGAGAGAAAAACAGGAGCTGATAAGGCCGGACAAGATAAGGCGCGCGCGATAGGCACATTTACGGCTCAAATTTTGCACGACAAAAAACGTGGGCATAATCAGGTGTCTGAGATATTGCATAATCATGTCATGGTGTGATCCTTCCAAGCTTTTATATTATACTATAAATGGGCATGGGGGACTCGCGCTACTTCCACAGCGCCACATCTGAACACAACACACAATATATAGGATCCAGGCAGTACATATCCAGGACCGAATCACGCATGGCGGCCTCCTCGAGCCCAGAGCTTGTGCAGGCGCACGTCGAGCTCTGGAACCTCACCTACAGCTACCTCAAGTCCATGGCCCTGCAGTGCGCCGTCGAGCTCGGGATCCCCAACGCCATCCACCGCAGCGGCGGCGCGCCTCTCTCCCCGACCTTCTCGCCAACCTTCCGGTGCCCCAAGCCAGGAAGCCCTACCTGCCTCGCCTCGTGAGGTTCCTCGTCGTGACAGGCGTCCTCGCTCTTGACGCCCCCGTCGCCACAGGGGACAGCGGCGTGTATCGCCTCACGCCGCTGTCTCGCCTCCTTCTGGACGACAACCGCGCCAACGGGTGCACCAGCCTCGCGCCGTTCGTGCTCGCCCAGACCAACAGGTACCACGTCGGGGCGGCCATGCACCTGTCAGAGTGGTTCAAGGGCGGCCGGGACGATGACGATACGCCCTTCAGGATGGCGCACGGCACGGACCAGTGGGACGCGTGGCGCCGCGACCCGCAGGTTAACAAGGTGTTCATGGACGGGCTGGGATCCGACAGCCAACTCACCCTGGACTTCGTGGTGACTCGGTGCGGCGAGGTGTTCGACGGCGTAGGCACGCTGGTCGACGTCGGCGGCGGTAACGGCAGCACGGCGAGGGCCATTGTAAGGGCGTTCCCTCATGTCAGGTGCTCGGTGTTGGACCTCTCCCACGTGATCGGTGACATCCAGCCGTGTGATGGCGTTCAATACATAGTAGGTGATATGATGAGTTCGATCCCTCCTGCTGACGCTGTGCTGCTCAAGGTCGTATATATATATATAATCCTCCTAAATTATATATAACCCTTACATCACCATGCATTAAAACATGCCAGAGCGACCCTGTGCTTTTGATCTTGCTGAGTTTTTTCGTCTAAAAATCAAAGCATGTCTTGCATGACTGGAACGACGAGGACTGCGTGAAGATCCTAACTCAATGCAAGAAGGCTATTCTTTCGGAGAAACCATCAGGAGGGAAAGTGATCATCATAGACACAGTCGTCGGGTCTCCTGCCAATGACATAATGTTCCAAGCCCAGGTCACGTTCGATCTGAACATGATGGTGACGACACCGGGCAGGGAGCGCGACGAGCACGAGTGGCGCAATATATTCATGGCCGCGGGGTTCAGGCACCATAAGACGAGGCCAGTCCTGGGGTTTCTGTCACTCATCGAGCTGTATCCATAGCTACAAAATAAAACAACAGCACGTACTAGCCACAAAATATGTGTTCTGGATTCTATGATCTATCATTTGCTGGCCAGGCCCAGCTGTGTCAGTCAGTTTCACAAAATAATTAAGTAGTAAACTGTACGCCTTCAGTGGCTTAGTGCCAGACGATCATGGCCTGGCCGGTTGCATGTTCCTTTAATGGGAAAGAACGAATAATAGTAGCTCACTTGAGTTATTAATCGCCTTTTTTTAATTTTACCTGTACTTGAGAATGAGCTAATCTCGTGCTCTACGTGATTGCTTCCTGAAACCTGTTGTGAGCAAGCCAACCGCCGCATCCTGCAACAGAGGCGGAGCTGTTGTTCCAAAGATTTTCCTAGTGTGTATAACGCGTAAGAGGCACTCATACTTGCCCTTTGCCTATTGGGCCTCAAAACTCATCGATCCAAATAATAAGAGACGGGAAAACAACAACAACAACTGACAAGCACGTACCTTCTCATTTGTAAGAGCATTTCCAGCCATAGCCCCTAAAATAGGGTCCTTACTTGCTGAATAGGGCCCAGCCCTAACTCTTGGGCTATCAAATCGTGGCTTCAGCTTCAGTAGCACCTCCTTGAGGATTTTTTTTATTTTTAACATTTTTTTAAACTAATTTTAAATTTAACATTGTTTTTTTTTCTTCAAAATTAACACTTTTGGCCGCGCTTATTGCCATGGCGCGACAAAACGCCCGTGCCACGCCATGCATGGTGGCGCGGCGGGAGGATGACGTGACGAAGACGGGGGCTGCTGACCGGTGACGTGGCAGGGTCTGCCGCGCCACCGATCTTGGCACGGCAGTGACGCGCCCTGATTGGTGGCGCGGCAAAGCCGGATAAAAGGCCCGCGTTCCAGTCCCGCCTGCCGCGCCCGCCGCGCCCACCGCGTCAAGCTGTAACATATCATCTTCTCTCCTAACACTTCATCCGTATAAACCTCTAATACAACAATCCATCTACAAAAGCATTTCAAGAAACTTCATCAATTCGTCGAAATCGTCGTACATAATGTCCATAGTAATATTAATACCTATTCTAATTATAAATATACTAACTAATCTAATATTAACATCTATACAAGGCTAACTACAACAACTAATGTATAACTAGACTCACTAGGGGAGTACCTCACGGCAGCAGTGCGTCGTCCTCACGACGGCGGCAGTCGCAGGCGCTGCAGTGAGAGCGGTGGCGGGCATGGCGGTGGTCGGAGGCCGCGGCGGGCGGCCGGAGGGGGGGCGCGGCAAGCATGCAAGGGGGGAGCGGGAGTGGGGCGCGCGCGCGGCGGCATGGCGGCGGCGCGCGCGGCGCCACGGCGACAGCAGAGCGTGGGCAAGCGCTTCGCGTGCAGGCGCGGCGGGCAAGGCGCGGAGGCGCTGGCGAAAAAGCGGCGGGCGGGCGCGGCAGCGCGGGAAAGGGATCGCCCGGTTTTTTTTATTTCGCTCGCGCCACACCATCAGGCGCATCATCTGCTGCGCGCTTAAGATCGATGGCGCGCGCACTTCGCCACGTCACCGGTCAGCAGCCTCCGGTCTTCGCCACGTCATCCTCCCGCCGCGCCACCATGCATGGCGCGGCACAGGCGTTTCGACGCGCCATGGCAATAGGCGCGGCCAAAAGTTTAATTTTGAAAAGAAAACAAACAGTGTTAGATTTAAAATTAGTTTATAAAAAGTGTTAAAAATAAAAAAATTATCCTTGAAAGCCCCTACTTTTTCTCCCCTCTTGTCACCGACCACAGACCCACCTATCAGCCTCTCACTCTCCCTCACACACGCATGCGCGCGCGGGGGCAGAGGCGAGCGCCGACGCGTCTAGGGCTGGTGGTGCCTTGGCCGGCAGTGAGGGTCGGTGGAGGCGGTGGTCTGGTGCGGGCGGGCGGGCGGCAGGTGCTCATGGGGCCGTGGCGGAGGAGGGCGGGCGGCGACCTGGCTCGGGCGGTGGGTGCTTAACTCAACCGCCTGTGAAAATTGTTTCCAAGGGGCCCACTTTCACTACTACAGAATGAGTCTTTAGCGACGGCCGTTAACTCTCAATAGAGACGGATTTAACGTCTGTTGCAATTTTTACATCGCTAATGGCATAGTCATTGGCGACGGGTCCAGATCCGTTGCCAATAATGACCACTTACTGGCGACAGTAAAAGACATTTTTAACAATGTTTTTGGCACTAAGACGATCATTGAATATATTTTGGAGCATCACATTTGGGGCTTGGAGGTGAAAAGAAGAGGAACCGACACCTAGTCTGCCAAAGCTGCCAGACTGGTATTTCCTGCTGCTCGGACCCTGACTGAACCGGCCTGGCTGGTTTGGGACCTAGCCAGGCCGGTTTCCTGTGTGCGCTGCTGAAGTCGGCCTCTGGGGCTTGAGAAAACCCACCAGGCCGATTTGGGACCTGGCTAGGGCGGTTTTCGGCTCCGTTAGCTTTGTTGAAAAAAGAGGAACCGACACGTTGTTCTGCTGAAAGCTGCCAGACTGGTATTTCCTGTTTTGCTCGAACCCTGACTGAACACGGATTATAAGACTGATTTGGAACCCAGCCGCCAGGCTAAGTCCGAACCGAATACTTTTCAAATCAGTTTTGGATCTATTTCACGTAGGAAACATGGAGATTATGCTTGGACTTGTTTTCTACTAGGATAAGACCACCTCCCTATATATATCAGATGATCATGACCAATCGAGGAATCCAACTTCCAATCGTCTTTTTACATCTATTACACCTTTTACCCTACTTTTTCAATCATTCTAAGTGGCCTTGCCGATCTTAGGCAACCTTATGGGTGCATCACCTGATGGATCCTTTTCAAGTGGTGTTGGATCTATTTCACGGTGAAGAAACGGAGAGATTATGATCTGGATTGTTTTCTACTAGGATGATTTTTTATCTTTGTATTTAGTTTGATGAAAGTTGAAATTTGGGAATCCAACTTGCAATCTTTCTTTTTATTTGGCAAATAGTTTTCAATCTAGACTTTTTAGGCTCTTGCTACTCGTCTCGCGATTTCTAAGTGGCCTTGCCGATCTTAGGCAACCTTTTTTTGCATCACACATTTAATCCTTTCGAGAGGTGTCGCAAGATTTTTTCCGGTGAAGGAGGGACTTTTTTAGAACTTTTTTTTGCAACTAAACACGATTTTAGATGTGAACGAGGCCGGTCGTCTCCCCTTCCTACGGTTTCCAGTGACACATCAATCACGCCCCTTTCTTTTCTCCGATTATAAATAACCTGATCTCTTTCTTTGTCTTTTATCCCCCGGTTCCCTTCTTTCTGATTAAAAAAAAGGGGCGGTAAGGCGCCTATGGTTTGACAGGCAGTCCCGCTAGGTGGTGGTTGCGCCATGGAACTGGTTCATTGAAAGTCTATTACAGTGCTAGGTAATCCAGTACAATGATCACAGCTCCATACTCCCAATTATACGTACGGTTACTTAAAAGACCAACAACGGCGGCCGTGGACCAACAACCGCAGGTAGCCAGCCTTGAGCCTGTGCCGCAGATGCCAGATGGTGCAGTGCTCCGAGCGCACGGATACTGTAGCCCGTGTGTTTAGTTGGGAAAGTTTGAATTTGGCTACTGTAGCATTTTATTTTTATTTGGCAACCAAATTGTGCAATTAGTTTTTTTCATATTTTCGCCCACGACGTATCGTAAGATTTAATATGATAGCACTGTAGCACTTGTTGGGAAAACTTTTTTGAACTAAACTTGCGCTTATGACAACGCATTGTGTGCAGCAGTAAGATTTTTGGTCGTGTACATTTAATACTTCATGTTTAGATCGCAAAAGATTTGATATGATGGTCACTTTAGCAGTTTTTTGAAAAACTTTTTTAAACTAAACGCGCGCGTACGGCAACGCATTGTGTGCAGCAGTAAGATTATTGGGCCGTGTGCATCAGACAATTATTTATATATAATTCTGAATAAGCAGTAAGTGCGGTCGTGGTCGTGGCCCCAACCAAAGCCACCGGCGACGGTGACTTGAGCGGTCGAGTCATGTGCTGATGTCCATGCAGCATGCGGCCCATGACTCCATGAGTGCTTGCTGTCGCTTTCTTCTGTTCACCGTCGTTGCTGCTCAAATAAAACCGTCCGTGATCTCACTGTCGTGTCTTTATCACATTCACTCTCTCTGTGATGATCGGGTCCTGGTGTCCCACTCTCGCATGCTCGTGAGTCATGACTCAGACGAGACCACGACCGGTATGCTGGTCATTCTACAGGCCTGGCCAACCATGTGGCGCAGCTTAGCTCAGGGGTGACGACTGAGCTGGTAGACGGTGTGGCCCAACGCGGCCAGAAACATGGCTAGGCTTTCCTTACATTTTGGGCCTTGTTTATTTCTACGTACGCTCCTAAAATTTCCTGTCACATCGAATATTTAGACATATATAGAGTATTAAATATAGACTAATTACAAAACTTATTACATAACTTACGACTAGTTTGCCCGACCAAACTTTAGCAAATTTGACCTACATGAATGCTATAGTTGCGTTCTTTTTTGGGGACCGATGGAGTATACTCCACCGAACTACAATACAACAGCCAACCTAGAAGATGTCGAAAAGAGTAGTATGTAGATACATGGAGAGGATAGATAAATGACAGCGGGAACGAACAGAACTAGGCAAAGCTAGCCATACGAGCGAAGGAAACAGCGTGGTGTCAAGTTCCAGCGTGAGCTGTCCTGTCCCTCACGGGGCCGACACTCGGCCACCGCGAGGCCCAAGCCAAAGAGGAAACAAAAAGGCTGTGAAGCTCTGCTGGCTTTCGGCTGGGCCCTCATGCGAGTTTGAGCAACCAAAAGGCAAAAGTCGGCCTCGCGCGATCCGTCACGAGGAAACGGTGTCATCAAGCAGGGACGATGAAATCTTTGCCCGTCCGGAGCCGAGCCCTGTAGCCCATCCAACATGATTGCCTGGGTTCACCACTGCAAAACTGGACTTTGCCGAGTGACTGAGACTTTGCCGAATATTTTTTATCGGGGCACTCGGCAAAACAATATTTTGCCGAGTGCCGCACTCGGCAAAACAATATTTTGCCGAGTGCCGCACTCGGTAAAATAAAGCACTTGGCAAAGGTGGCTTTGCCGAGTGGCAGGAACTCGGTAAAGCCTGGCTCTCGGCAAAACTGGGCTTTCCCGAGTGCCGCGACACTCGGCAAAGATCCCACTCGGCAAAAGGTGGTCGGCCCGTGACGGCGGCCACCTGCCGTCAGATTTTGCCGAGTGCCTAACGGCTAGCACTCGGCAATTTTTTTTTATTTTTAAAAACTTATTTTGCTGAGTGCCAGCCCCAGGCACTCGGTAATTTTTTTTAAAACATATTTTGCATTTTTTTTAAAAAAATATTTTGTCGAGTGCCAGAGATAGGCACTCGGCAATTTTTTTTATTTTTTAAAACTTATTTTGCCGAGAGCCAGACCCAGCCACTAGGCAAATTTTTTTTATTTTTAAAAAACATATTTTGCCGAGTGTAAGCCTTGGACACTTGGCAAATTTTTTTTTATTTTTTTAAACTTATTTTGCCGAGTGCCAGCGCCAGGCACTCGATAATTTTTTTTTATTTTTGAAAATCATATTTGGCCGAGTGCCCCCATGGCACTCGGCAAAATATTTTTGTTTTGATTTTGGGCCCAAATTTGTTTCTGGGGCCTTGTGACAGTATTTCAAACTCTATTTTAAAATTTGGGGCAATTTTGACTTTTTTTTGATATATTTCATTAGTTTATTTCTTTTCGTCGAATTTTTCGGGATATTTCAAATTTGAACTGCAGGTACATGGAATAATGGACTTTGGTCATATGTGGAGATGTCTAGGTTTTTGGCATCCGACGTCACAACTTGCTCGAAACCTTCTCAATTTTTTACCACAGCCTCCACATGCGATAACACGACGCTCAACAAGTTTCGTGATTTTCGGACTTCATTTGCATTTTATATAATTTAAAATCATATTTCCGGCAAGTACCTCGACATGTTACGTCAATGAGATGCTCGAGATTTCATGTGAGTTTCTGGATACGGCCTATACATACCCTAAATATCTTGAGTATCAATTTTTGGATGACCAAAGTCCATTATTCCATGTATCTGCAGTTCAAATTTGAAATATCCCAAAAAAATCGACGAAACGAAATAAACTAATGAAATATATAAAAAAGTCAAAATTGCCCCAAATTTTAAAATAGAGTTTGAAATACTGTCACAAGGCCCCAAGAAAAAATTTGGGCCCAAAATCAAATTTTTTTTGTCGAGTGCCATGGGGGCACCAGAGTGCTTTGACGAAAGTGCCTGTGGAGGCACTGCAAAGTTGAAAAAAAAAACTGGGCACTAAAAGCCCACGGCCCAACCTCAAGGCCCAACCCTATGTCACGCCCCCACCACCACACCCCCCTGGTGCCCTCGCCTGGCGTCGCCGCCTTGGCCGCAATCGTGCCCGTTCCCTCGCCCGCGTGCCACCGCGCCCGCGCCCCACCGCCTCGCCGCGACCACGCCCGCCCGTCAGGCCGCGCCCCTGCAGCAGCTCCCCCGGCCGGCCCCCTCGCCTCGGCCGCCAGAGTGGTGGTGGTGGTGCCGGGCCGGCCATTTTCGGTAGTGTGGCGTGTCTCTGCCCGCCCGGCCCCCTGGCCACGCCGCCCAGAGGGAGCATGGTGGTAGGTAGGAGGAGCAGGGAGGAGGGAGAGAAGGAAGGGGAGAAGAGGAGGAAGAGAAGAGGAGGAAGAAGGAGAAGGAGGAGGAAGAAGGAAGAAGGAAGGAGGAGGAGGAGGAGGAGGAAGAAGGAAGAAGGAGGTGGGAGGAGAGGGAGGAGGAAGAAGGGAGGAGGAGCCCCGGCCGCTGTCCACGCCTCGTTAGCGGCGATGTTGTGCCCTCGGTGCCCCACTCCCGACTCCGCCCACCGTCGACGAGCACACTAGGTTCGCCCTTCCCTTTCTATTCAAATCGTGTAATGGATGTCGGCCATCGAGCCCTTGTTAGTAGTAATAGTTGTTGTATGTGGTTTTTGGCCATCGAGCCGTTGTTTGTGGATGTTGGCCTTCGTGCCGTTCTTTTTTGCAGGTTTTTGAAACCTCCCCATGCAGGGGAGGTTCTGCCGAAATTTTCAATTGTCGCTAATGTATTGCCTTTTTATGCAGGAGGAGGCCCCGGCGGAGGGACCTCGGTGACCCCGATTGTCTTCGCTGGCGTTGCAGTGGTCTCACTGTCTGCACTGGTCGCTGGGCGCCATTGCACCGACTTCGCCATAGCCCCGCTTAGCTTTGACCTCTCACGGCACCCTAGGTATAACCCCTCTATCCATATCATGGTCTTAGGTCGCTGATCCCAGTTAGGCGTCTCCCGTCCGAAAGAGATACGGTTGGAGTTATGCAGGTCTTTGCATATCTACGAGCGTTTCTGTTTCGGAGGCGCTTAGGGCGCTCTGTGGCTCAAATCACAATCTGAGCACTGAGCCCCTTGAGACAGAGGGGATCGTGAGGCTGGGGCAAGGCAGGAAGCATGGGCGGTTGTGGATTGCAGACGACGCCGACTCCTCGAGCTCTGCACACTCTCTCTCTTCGACGTGAGGGCACGAGCACGCACGGCGAGCCTTCTTCCCATACGTGCATGGCCTACTCCAACACTGTCGCGGGTCGATGAACTTCAGGTAATTCCAATTTCACTCATCATACATTGAACGTTACACACATTGATCAGATTTGCAATACTGAAACATGTGATTGAAAACACCGCAGCCGAAATGGCAGAGACAAGGGAGACGCAAGCGCACACCGACCACAGAGTGGAGGCCACGAAGAAGAAGCGATGGCGGACATGTATCAGATCATGCAAACCATCGGGCAAGCATCGGGTGTCCAAGTGCAGTTGCCAGCTCCAGCTCCAGTTCGACACTTCACTCCTGTGGGTATGAAAGTTTAATGCGTTCGTGTCGTTGGGATTGTCGTCCTTCGTGCCGTTGTGATTTTCGGCCTTCGTGCCGTTGGGATTGTCGGCCTTCGTGTTGTTGTGATTGTCGGCCTTCGTGTGCGTTGTTTCTTGTGAGGTTGGAAACCTCCCGTGCATGGGGAGTCTTGCGAAATTTTCAATTTTGAGTCTAACACATGCAATCTCTTCTCTTTTGTGCACCTCCGTCGGCGGGTTCAAACAATCCCCGCTGTGTGTCACGGCGGTTGATCGCGTCAACCCTTCACATGATCCGGTCCTTCACCGTAGTCCAGGGGGCCACACTGCAGTCTTCTCGTCGCCCATGAAGAGGGATGTTGAACTTTGTGATGTTGAACTTGTAATAATAAACTTGTGATGTTGAACTTTGGTGCATTTGTGATGGATTTTCGATGAATTTATTAAATATGCGTGTGCTTGTGATATATAATGCATGTTGGTGATTAGATGTGATGATTGATATATATATATATATATATATATATATATATATATATATATATATATATATATATATATGTAATGGAATGAATAATTTTTTTTGCAATTCTCGGGGTCTTTGCCGAGTGCCATGCCATGGGCAAGGCACTCGGCAAAGATTTTTCAAAAAAAAAATATATAATTTCTTTTTGCCGAGTGCCTTGTCTTGGCAAGACTCTAAAAAGTATTTTTTTAAAAAAATTCAGAAATTCTTTGCCAAGTGCCTAAGCAGGGCACTTGGCAAAGAAATTATTTAAAAAAAAAAAAAAAAACTTTGCCGAAAGTGCTAGGGGGGGCACTTGGCAAAGTAATTTTTTAAAAAATAAAAAAACTTTGCCGAGTGCAGGGGCTCGCAAAGTATTTTTTTTTAAAAAAACTTTTTGAGTGCTTGGGGTGGAGCACTCGGCAAAGTAATTTTTAAAAAATATTTTTTTTTTGCCGAGTCTTTGGGTCGGGCATTCGGCAAAATAACGATAATTAACGAACGGCCGAAAAATATTTTACCGGCGCCTCAAGCACTCGCAAAATATTTTGCCGAATACCCGGATAAAAAGCACTCGGCAAAGACCCTTTACCGAAATTTTTTTTGCCGAGCAAACTTTGCCGAGTGCTACACTCGACAAAGCCTTTGCCGAGTGCAAAGGGCTCTTTGCCGAGTGTAAAAACACTCGGCAAAGTCGGGGCCTCCAGTAGCCGTTGCTGAAGTAGTGATCCTGACAGAGAGCCTTTATAAATGAACACACAAACGAACTGGTCTCTCTTCAACAAGATTAAGAGAGCAGAAGTGAAAAAAGGATAATTCACCGTACGATATATAATGTGTAGTAATTATTAACGAGCATCATTTCTGAAGCAGCTTCACGTCCCTGCTCCCATGATACACCGAGAATTACGTTTAGGAGACGCAAACGCGATTCAGAACAGCAATCAATCACGAGCGCACGGTTGCAGACACAGCACTAACTAGTTGCGTTTCACGGTGTGCAGTGACCAGCCCGCCTATGACAACTTTTTTCTTCCCTCCTGGCTAAGCACTAGTAATATCACAGCAACAGAACATGTTGACATGGTTCAGTACGTACTTGTCAAGTTCATTCACAGCACAAGTGGCTAACAATAATCTTTCTTTTAAGCGCAATGTACAATGTATACACTCCACTTAACTACAATATGATAATACCCTTTTTACATAAGTAGTAACCATTGAAGGATAGGTCTGGTGCAAGCGGTAGAGTCTTACCGTCTATGACCGGAAGGTCCTGGGTTTGAGTCGCAGCCTCCTCGCATTACACTGGCGAGGTAAAGACTTGCCACTAACACTCTTCCTAGACCCCGCACAGAGCGGGAGCTCTCTCTGCAGAATACGCCCTAGTAACCACTGAGGTACCTAGAAGATATCGAAAAGAGAACGTACTAGTAGATAGATGGAGACGATAAATAAACTAGCCATGTAGGAGCGAAATAGGGTGTTGTCAACTTCCAGCGTGAGCTGTCCTGTCCATCACGGGGTCGAAGCCAAAGAGGAAAACACAAAGGATGTGTCACTGTGTGAAGCTCTGCTGCTTTCGGCTGGGCCCTCACGCGACTTTCGGCAACCAAAAGGCAAAGATGCAGGCTCCCTGTAACGCCCCGCGTTTCCACTGCCTCAAGGTAAAAATGCCGGCTTAAGAATTATTAGCCGACAAAGCGGTGCCTTTCCAAATAATGACCTTAATCAAAGTGTTGCAACAGAATAATAGTTAGGACCTTACAAAACTTGTTACATTTAAAGAGAATGGTCGTTAATAAATATTATCTAAAACAAAAATAATAGCGACACCTTCACATTATACTTAAAATTTATTTGTCTCATGTATTTCTCCTATAACTTCCTTTAGGTCACGTGCTTGGCATATCTCATGTTTTCATCCGAAGTGGGGGGTTAATAGCAAGAGTGAGTACAAAGTACTTGGCAAGCATAAAATAAATCAAATGAAATGCATGCCTAGCCATTTGTCACATACATTCTCAATCATAGATCATTTATCAAAAAGTTGTATATTTTAGAGACATTACGTGAATTCACGGTTTAACCCCGCGTAGGTTTATATTACTTTAACTATGATTACCCTGACCAATTTTCCATCACACTTCCTTAGGTATGACTCATGGTCAAGATATCGGACTTTCCCCATTTCCATATATTATATACATCCACATCTACCCACATGCGCTAATATATGCACCTGAGTGTACTTCATCGACACCCAAAAAATATCTCACATAGACTGAAAACAGGATGGAAAACAGAATAAATATGGGTCAATTCCGGATAAAAACGGGATTCTCGTGAAACGGACGGAAAAACCCCTCTCCTCCCACAAATACGGAAACGGACCGAACAAAGTAGAAAACGGAATGGGTCGGAATTTTTTCCATCGATATACATATACAGCTCGTCGTGAACCAAACAACACTTGTTGATACGGATGACCATATCGCATCCAGAGATATCTATCCAACTAAACACGCCCTTCACTAGTAGAGAAACGACCTTTAGAGAAACGACCTTTCATCGGTGGCCAAAAAATATTTAGTCCCGGTTTAAAATTGCAAACCGAGGCTAAAGGGAGGCCTGGAACTTTAGTCTCGGGTGGTAATACAAATTGGGACTAATTCCACCCTTTAGTCCTGGTTGTAACGGTGTTCAGTGCGGTGTCAATGCGGGAGGTTTTAGTCCCGGTTTGAGACACGAACCCGGACTAAAAGTACCTTTAGTCCCGGTTTGAGACCCGAACCCGGATTAAAGATGTCTCCAGAGTGAATTTAAACGGAAAGTGTGTTAGATAACGAATTGGCATAAGGCCTAAGTTAGATTTCTGGTGGAGTTGAGTTGGCAACATGCATAAGGTCTAAGTTGGAGGTCTTGAGTTCAAATCTCCACAACCACTCCTTTTTTTACCCAATAAACACTTGTAGTCCCGGTTGTAGGAACCGGGATAAAAATCAAGAGATTTAGTCCCGATAGTATAGTTCCGGTTTTGAACTAGGACTAGAACCACATTCTCTACTAGTGCTTGTTATTCGTTGCAGTATTGCTAGTCGTGTTCTGTGCGTCTCCTCATGAAAAGCATACTAATTATGTACTATAAATATTATTACTTCTTTTATATATTTGATCAAAGTTAAAAGAGTTTGACTTCTCGCACACGGTCAAACAATATGATGTCTGGATAACAATGACAGCACACATGGGGTGAGCAGGCATCCGCCACTGGGGCTATCAGGAATAGTATGGAACAAGCAAAAGCGGCAAACCCCCATGTGGCCGCAGTTCAAAGCGAGCATCTTAGATGGCGATGGCATGTCGACACCTTTCGCCCCGATGCGTGGCGCTCGCTCATACGGCATGCTACACGTGTGAGTAGGTTCCACTTTGTGTGGTCATCCATCCTGAGCTTACTACACACAAAAAAATCTTTGTGAATTGATGCTGTTGTTCCCTTTTATGCTGAGATGCAGCTGCTCTAGGCAGATTTTTTTTTTTCTTTCTTTCCTTGTGCATGGCATTGTTAGAATATATTCGAATTTTATCATTGGCATAAAGGACTACTATTTCCTTAAGCAACCTCAACGGGTTTCGACACAGCCACGACATCAACATGCTTCAATCATAGGGCAATGCTACAATACTCCAGTTACCTACTATGAGCATCTCCAAAAGTTTCTTTTGAAAACACTCTCTAAATTATTATTACGAGTCATTTACATAAAATCGCTTTCTATATCTTTCCACTCTCCAACAGATTTTTTATATCTCGTGCCCACTTGTTCAGATGTGTCATCCGGTCTCTAAACTTGCAAATCACCTGTTTAGGTCCTCAAACTTGTTCAGTTGTGTCATCCCTGTCCCTAAATGTTGTAAACTTGTAAATTCAATATATTTTTATAGAACTGACCAAAAATTATAAATCCAATTTTGTTAGACTCCTGGTAAATATATATTGAATTTATAAGTTTACAACATTTACAGACTAGGATGACACAGCCAAACAGGCTTGAGGACCTAAACATGTGATTTATAAGTTTAGGGACCGAGATAACACAATTGAACAAGTTTCATGATCTAAATGAGCGATCTGCGAGTTTAGGGACCGAGGATACAGATGAACAAGTTTGAGGACCTAAACGGTCGATTTGCGAGTTAGGGACCGCGATGACACCGATGAACAAGTTTGAGGACCCAAACGGTCGATTTACTAGTGCTTGTTATTCGTTGGATGCGATACAAGTATTCGCAGCCTGCAAAGCATTGGCAGAGCAATGGCGATACAGATTTCCAAGAAGGAAAAGGCCAATTGTTGATCAGTGGTGTCAGGTTTTCAAATCAGCAAGAAATGGATGACTCACTACTACAGAAACCATTTTTAGGGCGGCTCGTAACTCTTTGTAGGGGTGGTTTGGCCAGCTAGCCCCTTGTATATAATCATTCCTTTGGAACCGTCTCTACAAATCATGTATCAAATTGTAGGGGCGGTTCTCAACTGTCCGCTCCTATTATATAAAAATACAAGTCCAATTGACAAGAATATATACAATATCAGGCGGCTCGTCTAGAGCTAGCATTTATTACCAGCCGCCCCTATAAATCGATTTGTAATATGAAGGCGGTCGTAGTAGTAGTCATCCTAACCGCCTATATAATACTGTTTAGGAGGGCGGTTCAATCTAGAACCGCCTCTACATAGGTACATTTTCCCAAAAAAATTCAAATTTACAATTCAAATTCGAGGAAGAATCGCATTGTTTGTTTTTTTTACGCGTATTCCATCCATGCGTTCGCGTTGCCGAATACAATGCGACCAATGTTCAAGTAAGTTAAACGCGAATTTTCGCGTTCATCCGGGATCGTTCATGCTCCTCCCGTCAAACGCCACTTGTTAGTATCCGCATGGATTTAACGTTCGAACCGCGTTAAGTATGCGTTGCTTACCGAAGTTGTAAGCATAGCCATAGACTGACCAACATTCAAGACCCCTTAGACTACAAGCACAAGAGTATTATATAAACTACAATTACAAGTCCAATTCACAAGAATATATACAATCCATCATTAAATATACAAATTCCATACATATTGTTATCAACGTCCTAGAGTTAGCCTTTCAGTCTCATGAAAGTGTTGGTACTGAGGATTTCTACCTAAGTCAGACTCTTGGTCATGGTAGGCACCTTTGACATGTACAATCTGGTCCAATATGAAGTTGCAAAGGTCGCCGACGAGCTCTAAGAGTTGGTCATCCTTGTATGGGTCTCTTTTCATTCCTTTCTCTTCTTTTCACTACAAGAGAACAAGTTTCGGTTTAGTATTTCATACCATGTACGAAGTTTTTATACTACAGGTGAAGATGTTTAAACTTACCCTTAAGGGGTGTCTCCTATAGGCACCGGTGTTACTCATCATAGAACATATATAGTATCCACAATGTACACTTCTAGGCTTCTGCTTGGGGCACTGTGTGTTTTGCATATGAAAATGTTAAATAATGCTTTTGACAGCTATGTAATGGAGTACTGAAGAAGTAAGTTACACTTACCATACATAGTGTTTTTATAGCTAGCTTTTCCTTCCTTGCTGGATCATGCCTTCCATGATGATTAGTGACATAGAACCTAAATGTCCTATTCGAATTATTTTAGCAAATACAACTTGTTAGTATCCAAAAGTGAATGTTACAAGTATGTATACACACATATAAGCTAATGAGGATTATCGATATGTATACGTCTTGAGAATCGATATGAAGTCTTTGTATGTCACCGGGTCTCTATCTATTGAATCAAAGACACATGCCATGCTCCTCCCGACATCGACGGCTATACAAATCCAGTGGTTGCTACATGGATTTAATCATAGAACTAGATAAACTCTTTTGCATCGAATAAAATATATCGAACAAAGCTTTAAGTATAAAGTTGAACTTACTCGAAGTTGTATGGTAGCCATATAGTAGAGTGTTGTTGGAGAGTTTTCAAAGCCAGGGCAATATATGCCGCAACCTTAAGGGACTCTTCCCTTAGTTTTGCCGTACGAATCTACTCTTTCTCCAAAAGAGTCTTTGCAGCAGCTAGCTCTTTGGCATCCAGTTTCCACTGTTTAGGGTAATTAAAATTTGTTTGGGCTATAGCTTGAGGGTCTAGATACCCGGCTTTCACACTTGACATTTGTTTGACAATGTGCACTTGCATTCTACAAATCACGGCGTGGGTTAGTTACAACAAAATTCAAAGATTACATTCATATCATATCGGGAGGACAAGGACTTACAAGCACCACGTGCAAATTAGATTCATCTCCATTTCTCCCAGGTGAAAGCATGTGTGCATGTCATTGAAGTCAAAGACAATTTTCTCGGCTGGGCTTCCAAATGTGCCGGTGGGGAAGCATGCTTGTATGAGGTCTATGCTCGTTGGGAGAACACGCAAGTACCAATCATGGAACCTTCTCATTCCAAGTGGTAGGCGCTGGATGTCCCGGTTTGGTAGGAAGGGCTTGCCTCTTTCATATGTTTTCGGGCAATCCTTTGACCATTTGATGTCATCAACATTTGGATACTGCTTTGCAATTTGGTGGAGTTTGCTAGTGACAGCCTCCTCAGAACCCTGTGATGGGACTTTTTTAACTTGGTTCTCAGGCTTGAACTGGTCATGGGAATAACACTTGGACACCGATGAGACGTCTTTCATCGGAACATAAACTGGCCATATGGTGATTGGATGCTTCTTTTGAAGTTCCCATTCAGGCACGTCCTCATCTTCTTGTGCATCACCTTCTTCAGGAGGCACTCGTTGTTCATGTATCGGTTGTGCTTGTTGAGAATACTGTGGCATCTCATCATGCACTTGCTCGGTACGAGCTGGAGAAGGTTGTGGCATCTCATCAGGCACACGCTCGCTTAGAGGCGGGGAAGAATGTGGCATCTTAGGAATGTGGTGGTCACGAGATGGTGAAAATATCTCCCTGACCTCAACAACTTGCTCCAAATTTGGGAGAGGGGGAGGCGGCGAAGAAGCAATCAATATAATGTCCCGTTTGTGCCAGAGGATGAACTGCCCCATAACGTCTCCAAATAACACCAGCCCCTTGGGAGTTGCATAGTCTATCCTCCACTATATGAACTCGGTCTTCACGGTACGCACCTCAACTCTAGTGTAGTCCGGCGGTATCTTATTATTGTGGTGTAAGCCACCGGGAGGATGTGCCACACCCGTTGCCACCTCCATCACAGTGTTCCGCCGGCCGCTGAGAAACACCAAGGTGCAACTAGTTGGTTCCCATATGCGATAGATGGGGTTGTGGCTGCAGTGGAACCTTGGCTGCTAGGAACTTTCGGAGGGCTGCCAACTAATGCCAGTTCTCCCGGTGGCGTCACTAATATCCGTGGCTCCATAGATAGTCCTTGCTCCTCCAGCGCCTTCACAACTAGAGACTTTACTTGGAGCTCAAGATTAGTCTCCCGGTCTCTGCCATGTTTCTTATACATGTGCCTGTCCTCTTTGAATCCTTGCTTCTAGGTCATCCTTTTCCCTAGCCCCCTTGTGCGGCATGTGTGCTCCTTGTTTCCCAAGCCAAGGCTAAGCTCGTCCCTCTCTCTGGAAGGATTGAATGAGCCCTTCTCCTTGTCTTCAGCATATTTCAGTATCCTTGATACTGCCTCTTGGGTCTCCGGCTTATCAAACTTAAGATTACCACCGTATGATTCTGTACTCCTCGTATATATCCAATTCCTTGAGCGTACCTTCAAATTTGTCACATCGATATTCCCAGCAGCTGCGGCCTCTTCGTCCATCTTCCTAAACTGCTCTTCCTTGGCATAGTAGCCACCGGGGCCTAGATGATGGTGATGTTTGTTCCTCTTCGCCAGCTCGGTGTTACGGGCACTGAGCTCGAATGCCTCCGGTGAAGTCTTTTGAGCCACGAGCTCCTCCCATTGACTAGGAGTTATTTTGCCGAACTCGTTGAAGGGAGTTAACCTCTTTTGGATATACTTCGTGTTGAGCTCCAACCTCCAATGTCGGAATGACTCTCCCATCATCCTAAAAGCATTTTTTTTACCAATTCGTGCTTACCCTCTGGAAATCTAAAATTGAGCTTCAGCTGCCTATCCCATAGTGCATTCTTTGTGTTCTCTGGTACCTCTTTCCAGTTAGGGATTGCTGGGTTCAATTTATCTCTTACTAGGGCCCTGATCGCATTACAGAATCATCATCTTAATTCCTTCGGCTCAAGGATCTCCCCTGCTGGCCCGACCTCCGTTATCATATAGCATGCCTTATCTGGATATATATTTCCTTTTCTATCCCCTCGTTTCCTCTTAGGCTTGGTAGTCGTGGTTGTGTCTTGAGGTTGTGGAGCACAGGCATCATTATCCGTCTCTGTGGCTGTTACCTCTGCTCTGCTTTCCTCTACTCTGTCTTGTCCAGCGAGATGTCGTGGACGTCAACGTCGTCTTTTCTGAGTTTCAGGAGGGACCTGTATATACGATAGGTCAAAGTGTTAGCAGATGTAACACAGCCAAAGCTTTAGCAAAATTTACAAGCTAAGGCTTTTTCCCTACCTCCTCGTTTGGGTCAAAATCCTTGTCCAAATCTTCCTCCGTTGGCCTCCTTCTGGCTTCACGTGGGAAAGGATCCTTGGGACTTACATATCCCTCTTCTGAGTCCTTCTCATCATCATCATCAACTTCTTCGCCTTCAGCAGCCTCTCCTGCTCTTCCTTCTGCTCCCCCTTCCTCCTCATCACACTACTCCTGAGTAAGCATCACTTCTAGATCCTTTTCTACCTCGTTATCGAACTGTTCCTGAGTAAGCTGGTCCTCTAGTGCTTGCTCCTCATAGGTTGGCTGCTCATCATGCTCGGGACATCGGGCTGCACTGTCTGGTGTCCACGATATTATTTCACGCTTTGTTCTAATAGATGCAAGAAAGTGTGCTTTAGGTACATGAGAAGGTATAAGAAATCAAAAATGTCTATAAACCAAAGTAGTCCTATAAAACAACAATATATAAAAAAACAAAAAGTAGCAGTAGTAGAGGCCTCAGAAACATGTCAATCGTCATCTAATCTTGAACTTGGAGCATCAAGGCATTATAACAGAGAAGAGAGGAGAAGGTAATATAGGGGCGGCTGCTAATGATGTCAAGTTCCTCACAAGTTTTTGATCATCAGCTCATATTCCATATAATGTATGGACTTAGATAATTTCATCATCGGCAAAACAAAGGAGAGGAGAGGAGAGATTTGGCAAAAAAAAAGCAAAAGCTGCTTAACAAACATAGAGAGGAAAATGTGTAAAAAAAGTAGCTGTTGCTTCCCAAACATAGAGGATAAGAGTTGACTGCTGCCACATGGTTGGAAGACCCCTGCAGATTAAAATCTAGTAACTTAGATGTGGTAAACATAGAGCAGCAGCCACTTAGTAGTATAGGGAAGTGAGTAGAGTACTAGCCAGCAGTTAGGGAAGAGAGTAGAGTAGCAGCCAACTAGTAGTAGTAGGAGTAGCTAGCAGTAGCAAGTAGAGTAGTAGTAGTTCAGTAGCAAGTAGAGTAGTAGTAGTTCAGTAGAGTAGAGTTAGAAGACCGCAAAAGAGGTAGAGACATAGTACAGAGTCAAAAAATGAGAGAGAAGAGTAAAAAAAATTAGTAAGCAGCAGCAGTAGTTAAGTAGAGTCAACAGAGTGAGGTAGAGACATAATAGCAACAGTAGTTAAGTAGAGTCAAAAAATTCAGTAAGTAGTGGGCAAGCAAGCACAACAAGCAGCCACCACCTCAGGCATTTTAAATTTGCAGAGAGTAGAAAAATGAGAGAAGGGCAGCAGGAACAGCACTTAGTAGTTAGAGTAGAGAGAAGAGCAGCAGGAACAGCAAGCAGCTAGTAGGAGTAGGAGTAGCTAGCAGTAGCAAAGTAGAGTAGTAGTAGTTCAGTAGAGTAGGGGTAGTAGTAGTAGTTCAATAGAGTAGTAGTAGTAGCCAGCAGCTAGCAGTATCAACACACATGCAAGTGAAATCAACTAATAAATAAATAAAACTACTTGCAACCTAAAAAGATAACCAAAATTTCTAGAAATACCAAAGCAATAAAGAACTAATAGTACTAAAGTTTGCATGCTTCTTATTCGCAGTGCAATGAGAAACAATAAGCTCAAAATCACAGAACTCATTTAGATGCAGTTATTCATGCCACTACCAATCCATGCCGATCTAGACAGAATTGCACAAGGAGGCCGACAACGACAAGATGAGGGGGCTGGTGCAGTGCTTAACTAGCTGGATGGGAAGAAAAGAGTCGCTGATAGGCCCATGTTTACATATTATGGTCATGTAATAGATGAGAAGAAAAGAGTCGCTGATAAGCCCAGAACATGTGAATACCAGTCTTATTGGTGTCTTGAGTACTGATCAGTCTCAGACAGACAATGAGTTGTTGGAAATGGCCCAAAAGTGGAAAATTGTTGGTATGTTAAAATTTCATCAATCAGCAATGTCCTTGAAAGAACTGACTTTCTTCTTTTTTATGCACACTTCAGTATCTATCTCGACTGATGAACCTAAATGACTGCATAGTGATCAGCTTAGATATAATAGAGTTCTTTTCCCAACATATTCCAGTGAGAACTAACTTTATATGTATTGAGCTGTTTATTCTTTTGCTTTTGATTTATTATGTTAATTGGATTGTAGAGCTGTCGTTCTGATATCATAATCGTTTTGACCTTTGAAAGAACTAGATAGCAAGGATCTATTAGAGAATGTTGTAGATCAGTCCAAAGAGGTTGATAAATTGAAACAAGCAGAAGCAGAGGGTTGCCAGGTGTTAATGGAGAAAGACATGGCGAATACTAGTGATGCTTTTGTACTAAAACAGACAGAAGATGGACACAGAAAATCATTGATAGAGACAGGTATAAATAGCCATAATGAAACTACTCTAGTCGAGCAGTTGGATGGACAAAGCGAGAGACTTAAGAGGATAGGTACTGAGGAAATTCATGGAGAAACCATTGAAGCACAAGAAAAGGAGTTTTATAAGGATGTGGCAGAAGATTCAAATAACTCAACCAATGATAAGGATGTGGTAGAAGATTCAAATAATTTAATCAATGCTGAGATGCCATGTAGTTCAGCTACTGTACAGTTAAAAGAAGGTAAGATGGAAGTTTTTCATGAAGGCAGGATTGAGGAGCCATGTGTTCAGGATGTTGATCTGATTAATCGGAGGGAACCATCATCTGATGCAACTGCTATGGAGATTGAGGTAGTATCTAACCACAAGATCTTTTTGAATATGCATGAGGTGTGCTTGCAGATGTCTGTACTTCTGTTAACTGTTAATTAATCTGACCATGCTTTTTTGCAGGCAGTGGCTCTGGAACAGGACAACAGAATCATACACAAGAACATGGAGGCAACAACAGTGGAAGGTAGCCACACGCTGGATAGTGGACTAAATTCTGATCTAGCCAATGTTAATGAAACTCATGCTGCATGGGAAATAAAAAACCAGGAAATTTTGGACGTGGACATGGTGAGCATGGCTGCAGAATATATGCCTTCATCACCTTCTCTAATTGCTATAATTTTGTTGAGACCACAGCTTATCTAAATCATGATGTTTGGTTGTTTGCAGCAAGTAGCAATGGATGAAAGACAAGATCTACAAGCTGTGACAAAAGGAATATGTCAGAAGATACAGGTACGAGTGTTTGTGGTGAATATCAAATTAACTCAACTGGTACGGAGGATGTCGAAGTCTACCAAAGGATTACAGAACCAAGAATGTTTGGACCAGAAAGAAGTGAGTGTGCCTGCAAAATTATTTTTTGTTTGGTAACCTTATCTGATTCCTGAAATATGGTTGTTTGCAGCAACTAGCAAGGGAGGAAAGACACAATTTAGGAACTACAACTGAAAATAACAAAACGAATATGTTAGAAGATGCAGACGTTCTTGTCTGCGGGCAATATCAAAATGGTCTAACTCATACCAAGGTCAAGCCTACCAAAGGAATACAAAACCAAGAACTTTTGAATAACAAAGAAGTGAGTCCACCTATAATATAACTGTTTTGTTTGATTTGCCCTATCTTTTCTATTTTTATGCTCCCTCTGTCCCAAAGAGTATCGTTCTAGTCTTCTAGATTTGTCCTTAGTCAAAATAACTTAAGTTTGACCAAGTTTATAGAGAAGATTATCAATATTCATGAGACCAAATATGTATACTAAGAAAAGATAATTCATGATGAATCCAATGGTCAACCAAATTTTTCCATGACAGCCAAAGTAGTCAATGAAAGTACCTAAAACCATCACGGATGGTCTTCCCTGATGGTAACTGTCAGAGATAAGATAGATAGACTGACCGGGAAAGCCGATGTTTGCTGATCGACGCCGGTGGAGGTGCGCGGAGGCCGGTGGATGGGGCGCGGACATCGGTGGAGGGGGCGCGGGTGCGGGTGGAGGGGGCGCGGACGCCGGTGGAGGTGCGCGGACGCCGGTGGAGGTGCGCGGAGGCCAGGTGGAGGGGGCGCGGACGCCGGTGGAGGGGGGGGGTGTGGGTGGAGGGGGCACGCGCGGTGGAGGTGCGGACTCCCGGGGGGGGGGCTTGAGGGGGGAGGAGGGGGGCGCTGGTGGAGATGGGCGCGGTGCGCTGTGCGGCCGGTGCGCCATGGCACCTCAAGGTCGGAAACCCTAGTGCCGCCGGCCGGTCGGAAACCCTAGGGCGGGGAGCAGGCGCGCGGGTGCGGTGAGGGGGCGCGCGCGTCGGGACAGGTCCGGGAGGCGGCGTCAGCGGGGCAGCCTAACGGCGTCGGAGGAAGAAGAGAGCGACCAACAGGCTAACACCCATGCGCCCTTGTATTTATACTCGGGGCGATTTCTAGGGGCGGTTCCTGATCCAGCCGCCCTACAAGGTTCCTAATCCAGCCGCCCCTACAAATGCATTTGTAGGGGCGGTTTCTGATCAACCGCCCCTACAAATATTTTCTATTTTTTTAAATAATTAATTTTGTATTTTTTATATCATAAAAACACAAACTAATAAAAAAATTGTGTATATGCACAAATATAATATTTTGTATTATTATATATATGAAGAAATATATATATAAACATTTGTAGTGAAAACAATATAGAAAACAAAAAAAAAAAAAAAATTAAAAATTTAAATTTTAAAACTTCGACTACAATTTTATGACATTAAATGAAATAAAATGAAAATGTTGTAAACATAAAAGTTGTATAACTCATCAACATGTATAACTTTTATTTTGGTCATCTTGTCATGTGACTTTATTTGAACGATTCAAATTTTGAAATTCAAACAATTTCAACTTGAAACAATATTTTAAAAGAGTAAATGATTTCACATGAAAAACTCTTGAATACCAAAGTTGTAGAACTCATCAATATCTACAACTTTTATTTTGATCATATTTTTATTTGACCAAATTTGAACAGTTAAAATTTTGAATTTCAATAAATGGCAACTTCAAACAAGATTTTAAAACCTTAAATGATTTCAACAATAAAAGTCGTGAACATAAAAGTTGTTGAACTCATCACTATCTACAACTTTTATTTTGGTCACTTCTTCATGTGATAAAGTATTAGTAAACATTGTTCATAAATTCACATATGACTCATAGTTTCATGAACTATACGAGAAACATGTTGATTTGTGAACAATGTTTACTATCACTTTGTCAGATGAAGAAACGATTAAAATAAAAGTTGTAGGTCTTGATGAGTTATACAACTTTGGTATTCATCACTTTTTTAGCTGAAATCATTTAATGGTTGAAAATCTCGTTCGAACTTATCATTTTTTTAAATTTGAAAATTTGAAGTGCTCAAACTTTGTCAAACGAAAAGAATGATCAAATCAAGGCACTAACTTGATAGGGCAAGATTTTAGAAAATTTTAGGAAAAAAATCATCACATTTGGAGTTAGTGTGAGGGAGAAAGACTAGTTACAAATTTTACCTAGAGATTAAAAAGGAAAATCACAACTGTTCATGATGATCAATGATGAACAAGTGTGATTTCTCTTTTTAATCTATGGCTGAAACTTGTAACTAGTTTTTCTCCCTCATACTAACTCAAATGTGATGGTTTTTTTTCTAAAATTTTTATAAAATTATGCTCTATCATTTTAGTCTAGTCATCTATCTTTGTCATTAATTTTGAACAATTCAAATTTTAAATTTTAGAAAATGGCAGCTTCAAACCTGATTTTCAAACACTAAATGATTTCAGCTGTAAAGGTGATGAATATAAAAGTTGTATAACTCATCAAGATCTCCTACTTTTATTTTGGTCATTTCTTCATTTCATAAAGTGTTAAGTGATGTCATAAAGTTTTAGTAGTAATAGAGTGGATGTTCAAATAGAGTCATCTGAATGTTGCAAAGGGTAGTCTCACACACATGCATAAATGTAGTATCACACACATACAAAAATATGTAGTCTTACACACGTACATAAATATATAGTCTCACACGCATGCATAAATGAAGTCTTACAAACACACAACACACACTTACACAAACACTCCACATTCAACAACTAGCTATCCCGTTGTAATGACTTTTTTCTTGACACCTTTTCGTTTCCATGGCAATATGTCTTTGGGGAGGTTCTTTTCTACAACACTGATCTTCTTAGGAAAGTCTGTGAATAGCGACATCTCATCATAGTTATTGTAAGCTTCAACATCGTCCACGCCATCAACTCCAATAATGTGCTGTTTCTAGAAGGCAACCACGTGTTTTGTCTTGTTCTTCGGGGGGAGGTTACTTTGTGGGTCAGACATATAGAAAACTTGTGCGACACGTGAAGCGAGCACCCAAGGGTCATCTTGGTAGCCTAGATTCTCGAGGTCCAGGACTCTCAATCCGATCTCGTTCAGTTGGTGTTGTTTGATCCAGCGGCATCGAAACAGGGCCACCGTTATATCTCTTCCATAGTCAAGTTACCATATCTCTTCAATGATGCCAAAGTATTGGATCTTTTACCCCAATCCATCGAGAGCCTCTGTTCGAACGCTGCTGTTTTGGTTCACATATTTACTATCCTTTGCGTGGGTATAGTACGTATACCCATTGATGTCATAAGCATTCTAATATGTCACTTGTCTCGATGGCCCCTCCGCCAACCTACTGATGGTAATAGAGTCTATGGTTTCTCCAGGCAGTATGTTTTGATCCTTCAACCATGTAGTTAGTCATTGCTTATGTTGTTTCATGACCCAATCATTCGAACGGCCATTTCTCTCCGCCATAATGATAGCCAAGTGTTCATCAATGTACGGTTGCATCAGTTGTGTACTCTGCAAGACA
This sequence comes from Miscanthus lutarioriparius, assembly GCA_904845875.1. Classification (NCBI taxonomy): domain Eukaryota; kingdom Viridiplantae; phylum Streptophyta; class Magnoliopsida; order Poales; family Poaceae; genus Miscanthus; species Miscanthus lutarioriparius. The sequence goes on along the minus strand of CAJGYO010000009.1, from coordinate 27,308,896 downwards.
CTGTAATGCGCCTGACTCACCTCTTTGTAATCATGGTCGATGAACACTTTTCTACCACTGGTGCCCTTCCCATCCAGCCTACCCTTATGACGAGAATCGGCTTTACTAATCCCTTTCTGTACTTTTAGGTACTCTTGACAGTACTCAACGACTTTTTCAGTACTGTAACCCTCTATCATGGAGCCCTCTAGGTATGCTCAATTATGCACGTATCGACTTAGAACCGACATGAACCGCTCGTAGGACCACATTTCATGCAAGTAGCAAGGGCCCAGCGCCTGTATCTGATGAACCATGTGAATCATGAGATGTGGCATTATATCAAAAAGAAGCAGGAGGTAAACACATCTCTAGTTGGTTTTGTGTCTTCACCACAAATTCATGTAGGTCACTCAGCTCTTGCTTGCCAATCGTCTTCTGTGAGATCTTCGAAAAGAAGTAGCACATGCGGGTGATGGCCATTTTCAAGAACTCTGGCTTTATAGCCCTGATTGCAATAGGTAGAAACACTGTCGGCATCACATGGCAATCGTGAGCCTTGCACTGTATTATTGACAAGTCCTTCATCGACACTAGATTCTTCATATTTGTTGAAAACCCAGTCGGGACTTTGACCCCCCTCAGGAAAGTGCATATAGCTCTTTTCTCGTCTGGTGTTAGGTTGAAGCACGCCGCAGGCAGAGTGTATTTTTCATTAGCCTCAGGTACCGGGTGAAGCTGTGGCATCATGTTTAGCTGCACCATGTCTTTCCATGCATTCAGACCATCCTTTGACTTGCCTGTGTCCATCAAGGTAGCAATGAGACTCTCAAAGACATTCTTCTGCATGTGCATAGCATCAATGGCATGGGGGACCTCCAAGTCTGGCCAATAAGGCAGATACTGAAAGAAGATCGATTGTTTCTTGAAAGGTATGCCTTCGACAGGAGGTGTGCTTCTATCTCTGTTAGTCTGATCCAGATTCTTCTTTTCCATAGACGACGCGTATGTTTTTCATCATTCTGTACACGTGTTCTCTGTTACGACGTCTCTCCGGAGGAGGTTCAATCTCTGGGGCGTTGTCATAAAATCTAAAGAATAATTTCTGCGGTACTTGTGACTTGTCTTTAAGAAGCGTCGGTTCCTTAGGTAAACTATCTTCTTGGATGCATCCAGGTACACCCATGTAGTACCATCCAAGCAAACCAAGCATCCCATCTTCCCTTTGATCTGTCCAGACAAAGCAAACACCGCGAGGTAATCATTGGTAGTAACAAATATTATTGCTCTACATATAAAGTCCTCCTTTCGGAACGCATCGTACATCTGCTCCCTATGCCTCCATAGCCTCTCCATTTCTTGCATCAAAGGCTCGAGGAACATGTCTATATCAATACCTGGTTGTTTAGGGCCAGAAATAAGAATAGTGAGGAGAAGGTACTTTCTCTTCTGACACAACCATGTTGGGATGTTGTACATGGTCAAGATCACTGGCCAAGTGTTGTGGTCACTCATCCTCTCATTGAAGGGATTCATTCCATCGGTGCTCAAGCCAAACCGTACATTCCTTGGGTCATCGTTGAATTCTTTGTGCTTCTCATTGAACCTTTGCCACTGACTACAATCAGCCGGGTGTGCAATCTTATCATCATCCACCTTACGCTCATCATCCCACCATGTCATGAGTGTGGCTTCTTTAGGGTTTAGGAAGATACGTCTCAAGCGGTCGGTCACTGGCAGGTACCACATTACCAAGGCAGGAATTCTTCTCTACTTTGCATTGTTGCCTAATGGAGTGTCCTCTAGGGGCTGAGATTCTTATACCACCTTTTTGTACCCTTCTTATTCCTCTTTTTCCCGTGGAGGCTTCGTCCCACCGTAAAGGTCATTGTTCTTGTATGTTTCGCCAAGGACATTTATCCAGTGACTTGAACATTTCGCCACGAAAAAGTATACAGTGGTTGGGGCATGCATGGATTTTTTCAACCCCCATTGTCAATGGACTTATGATCTTCTTCGCTTGGTATGTGTTGGCAGGAACTGAGTTTGGTTGTGGCAGCACCCAGGACAGGAGATGCAATAGATCATTGAAACTACAGTCTGACCAGCCGTACTTAGCCTTCAGGATGAGCAGCTCAAGCACAAAACGTAGCAATGTCCAATGTGTCGGACAGCCCTTTTCAACACCATACACAGTCTCCTTCGATGCTTTTGTCACCCTTTCCAAATTTTCTAGACCTTTCGGGCTATTTAGTAAAATCTCTTGTCCAAGGGCTCGAATCATGTCCTCCAAATCATCTTCATCATCGACACGTGCTCCACCATTATTATTGGCACCACCTTCGTCGTTACCATCCCAACCACCAGCATCACCACCTTGTTCATTGCCAAACTCGAAATCCGTTCGTGCATCAAGCTCTGCTGAATATTGGGACAGGGATTCTATGGTTTCGTCGTCGTATTCCTCCTCATCCTCGTCGTTAACAATAACCGTTTCACCATGATGAATCCACACTGTGTAGTCCTCAACAAATCCTCGCATAATCAAATGTGATCTGATGATAGTCACATCTGTCCGTGCCATACGGTTCTTGCAATCTTTACAGGGGCAAATAATTGTATCTTTATTCTCTTTCAATGTCGTTGGACGCTTCTTTGCGGCTTCAATAAATTTATCCATCTCTTCACGGAAACCTACCATAAACCTTAACGAACCATACATCCAAGAGTTCATGTACTCCATCTTTTACAACAACAACAAAATAAATATTAAAGGACTACTTATTCAAATATATATAAAAATGAATCAAATTAATAATTACTTGAGAATAATTGTATATACTTCAGATATATATGAATATAAATCTAATATAATTACATGAAGCATACAAACACACCATGGTAGAGGAAAATTAATTAATGATCCATTTATCCATAAATAATTAAAATACATATTTATTGATTACAATAAATAATTTCAAAGACAACAATTAGCAACAATTATACTTTACCCAATATCTTCCATACAAACCCTAGTCCAATTTTATCAAACATAAATTTACAAAAACGAAATTAATAAAAAAACCAACCCTAGATTTAGATCTACATGCACATGAAACATGCATAAAACTAACTAATTGTTCACTAAAATCAAGAAATATGGACCAAATATGGGTATGATTTTGTTCCCCTCCCTAATTTACCCTAGTACATTTAAAACTTGGGTCTAATTTGCTTCATAAGTAGCTCAAGCACCATAGAAGAGAGAGAAAAACAAAACTTTAATTACTCACTAACCAACCATTAAAACTTCAAAAAAATGTGAAATACCATTTTCTTACCTTCTACAACCTCTCCACCAAAAGATTTGAGACCAACACCTTCCTCCCTTAGTAGAGCAATTTTTGGGAGGTGCCCAAGGCCTCCCCACCTTTCTTTCACGGGTTGGAGTGAGTGACCCGAGAAGGAAGAAGCTGCTGCAGTTGTGCTATATGTGGGTCATTTGTAGGGGTGGCTGGTGATTGAGCCGCCCCTATAAATCAAAGGTATTTTATACGGGGGCATTTGTAGGGGCGGCTCAATCACCAGCCGCCCCTACAAATAGAAACGCCGGGGGCAGTTGGTGAGTGAGCCGCCCCTACAAATCAGACCCATTTGTAGGGGCGGCTCGTATTACCAGCCGCCCCTGCTGTTTCATTTGTAGGGCAGCTGGTGTCTGAGCTCCCGAGTACGCCACTGTAGGGGCGGCTCCATCACCAGCCGTCCCTACAAAAAATTCACCCCGTTACTAAAAATCGTTTTTTACATAGTGACTAGTGCTCATACTTGTTTTTGACAAACAACTATCATCACCACCTGTGTGATGATATGTAACCTAACACCTTGTATAACTATATAACGGACCGGTTTTTAGGCCATTATATAAATCAGGTGAGGAACGCCTCCCCCGTTGAAATTCAAAAAAAAATATTGCTGGACTTGGTAGCTTAGAATTGTTTCAGTGTCTTCCATATCCGCCTCTTCGCCTAAATTGGTGTTATGGAGCATTGGCTCAAGTTCGTGTAAAGCCTCGATGTCTTCCTAAAAATCCATAGTATTTCCTTGATTGCTCTTGCTTCTTGTGTCGTTGCCTTGTTGGTCTGGAGAACAGAATGAGATCGTCAGTGTACAGACTGCACTGGAATTTAACTTCCATCGGTTGAATCATGGATTTTTTTATGTGCACGTTGCCTGTGCATATCTACTACAAATAGCATTGATAAAGCATACAATCCATATTTAGGGAGGGTGTAGTGGTTGCTCTTAATTACATCAATCAACAACATACTACCTCCACTCACAAATGTAAGGGATTCTAACTATACATATGAACAAGTACATATATAATAAGAATCCCTTATGTTTCATCATGACGAGGTAGTATCATATTTTACACGCATCATTAATAAGATCATATGTAGCCCATACATATAACACACACACACACACACAATGTAAATGAAGGAACATGTACAATGACTCAGACGAAGACGCAGCTTGCAGCTGCTCAGCATGCCAGCATGTATGCATATGCATGCGTTTTATTACATACCAGCACACACATAGGCATTATATCGAAGCACACATACACAATATAAGTCACGTGGATGCACACGCATATGTACAAATGCATATATCATGTCTTGGTAAGGTAGGTTTTACTGCTGGTTATTAGTTGATAACACCAGCCAGAAGTCTCAAGGTTTTATCATCAGTTTTGTTTTTGGAACCTCAGTGATTAATTGATTTCCGGCGGATGAGGATATGTACCGGACGTGATACCTCAGATCTGCTATGCACGCTGAAGAAGTGGTTTGCGGCTTCGTCCGATCCAAGAGATTGGCCAGGTTGAAGCTGGCCCTAAGTTCAATCTCCTTTAGGCTGGGAAGGTGGTCGATTCCGGTGATGAGGTCCTCATTGTACATTTGTGCTATCTTGCTGCCACCGCCGATGGTCCAGACAATCTTCTCGAGCTTAGGAGCTGCATCGCCGGCGAAGAAGGCAATTCGGGTGACGGCGTCACCTTCGACGATGAGGAACTTGAGAGCTTGGAACTGGACGCAAGGTTTTCATTTTCGAAAATTAAAATTTATCGGGGGTTATAGATAAAGAGAATAAACAGGATATATCGGAAATATCGGATCAAATTCAAATAAAATTTAATTTGAATTTAAGTAAATTTAAATAAATTTAAACAAAATTTGTACGAAAAAGATAGATATTTCCTTATCGGCACCTACGGATAAAGATGATATATCGGAAATATCAGGAGATTTCGGCCGATATTGGAAACCATGACTGGACGTCCTTGAAGTGGAGCGCTTGCTCGGTGAACGCCTTGCGGCTGAGCTTCAGGCAGCGCAGGTTCTGGACAGTGGCAAGCCTCCTCAAAGTATCTCCTCCATCCATCTCAGTGTCGCGTAGAGTGACGTTGGCTAGCTTCGAGGCCCTTCCGATCCATGAAGGGAGGCTCATCTTCCCCTTGATGTCTAGGTTCTCCAGGGCCAAACTGGAGGCCATCTCATACATGGAGGAAATGTCGAGAATGCCGGTGCCGCCGCCCTGCTGGGTGGTGGTGGTGGTGGTGTGGGGGACGGCGATGGCGACCCAAATTGACAAGGAGCGCAAGTTTGCAGCCAGCATGTATAGTACTCGACCCAGAAGTGCGGCAGTGGTAGTGTTGGCATGGACGACCACGCCGAGCTTCCGCAGTTGGTGCAGCTTGGCAACCCCTTGCAGCTCGGCTCCGTCCATGGAAACCTGGACGTGGGATAGTGTCTCCATGTCCCTCATCGAACCAACGCTGTCAGGCATGTGCACGGTGACGAGCGACCCCTTCTCGACCGCCGGCATGGTCGTGGCCGTCGTCGTCTTGGAAAAGCCGCCGGCGAGCAAGTGCTTGAGCTTTGGCAGGTAGATACTCACGGTGTCGCGAGGTGGTATGTTTGTTTCCCGGATGTCCAGGGTCTCCAGCAGCGTGAGTTTGTTGATATGAGTGGCATGCAGTCGGGAGACATCTGTGTTGCGAAGGGTCAGATACTTGAGACACTCCACCTCGGCAAAGCTCTTGAGGTGGCGACTCTTGAGGCCCGTGCAGCCTCCCAGGTCCAGCACGTTCAGCCGATATAGCTCAGGGAGTCCTCTGATGAAATCCACCAGCTCGTCCATGGGATCCTTGGCGGTGGCATCCTCCGACGCACGATGGTCGTCGAGTAGCCATGTGCAGCCGCTGCCGCAGCACCGGAGGTTGCAGCGGCGAACCAGCATCGGCGGCGGCGGCGGTGGCATGGAGGCACGACGTTGAACTATGCTTCGGATCTTGAGCTGGCGATCCAGGTGGGCCGGCAGCTCAGCGACGAAGTTCTCGCTCTTGGTGATGCCGTCGATGAAGTCGCGGACTGGGTCATCCATGACACAGCTCTTGACCGTGCCGGCATCGCTCCAGCGAGCAGCACGAATGAAGCCTCGGAGGAGAAGCTCACGGAAGCAGCGCTCGCCTGCTTCTTCTGGAGTAGTAGTGGTCCTCCCTCCTCCTGGCTCTTTGCCTACGCTTGTCCTGCTGATCTCCTTCTCGTAGAGGAACGCGGTCAGGTACTGTAGGCAGGTCTTCTGCTGGGTGGTCAGTATGCTGTAGCAGAAGATCATGACTTGTTTCCTGGCCTCTTGTGCTCCTACTACTCTATGTCCAGGTGCCTCCACTCCCACCTTGTCCCCCTTGTCCTTGAGCTCCTTCAGCTCTTGCTCAGTCACTCCCACCACCTTGTCCTTGAGCTTCCTCAGCTCTTGACTGGTCGGGTAAGGGTAGACATACATAGCACAAAGAAACATCTTCCTGGTGCATCTGAATGCCGCTGCTTCACGAGGATCAAGATCAAGTTCAGCTTTAGCATTAGCTTTAGCTTCAGCTTCTGTTAGGACGCCACCAGCACCACGTGGATGGTCCGGAGGACAGCATTTCTTGAGAATAGCACGCATCATGGGAGCTTCAGATGGTCCTCTTACGCAAGGTTTTCATTTTCGAAAATTAAAATTTATCGGGGGTTATAGATAAAGAGAATAAACAGGATATATCGGAAATATCGGATCAAATTCAAATAAAATTTAATTTGAATTTAAGTAAATTTAAATAAATTTAAACAAAATTTATACGAAAAAGATAGATATTTCCTTATCGGCAACTACGGATAAAGATGATATATCGAAAATATCAGGAGATTTCGGCCGATATTGAAAACCATGCTCTTACGTCCTCAGGCAGCAGGGCATCAAGCGGGTCCGGGTCCGGTGCAGAGGCAGGGGCCGGGGCTGGGTCCAAGGCCGAGGCCGGGGCAGGGGCCGGCTCCGTGGCCGGGGCCGGGGCCCGGGCATGCTGGGCCGTGGACCGAAACCAGCCAGGGGTGCCGACGACATCTTTCTCCAGCGCGTATACAAAAGGCTCCCTCTTCTCCTCCTCTTCGTCAGGCAGCTTGTTCTGCACCATCTTGAGATCACGGCCAGTCGGGACGTTGACGTTGTAGCGCTGCCGCCTCGCGCCGACGTCGTACACGCGGGCCTTGAGCTCGGCGATCTGCTTGCCGAGCTTGTGGAGCTGGAGGTACGCCTTGGGGTGCGCGAGGACGAAGGCCAGGGTGCCCGCGCACCCTCCGCCGCCCCAGTCCTCGCCGTAGCGACCCAAGACGCGCCTGTAGCGGTCGACACAGTCCTCGGCGACGTAGGAGACTTCGCGCACCTGCTTCATCCAGGCGCGGACCTGGTCGTCGTGGTCGCTCTCCATCTTGTTCAGGTGCAGCAGGAAGCCGTTCATGCTGTCCATCTCATCCTTGATGAACTTCATGTCGCTGTGGACGCCGCCGATCAGCAGCGCCACGTCCTGGATCGCCGTCGTCAGCACGCCCAGCAGCGCGTCAATGGCGCTTTGGGTCAGGGCCGCCATTGTTAATTACAGTATCGATCTGTCGGCTCGGCTCGGTCCTCGGTCCTCACTGATCTGATCTCTCTCTTTTTTTTATTTTTTTTCCTGGCCGATCAATGTCGATCAGCAAATGGTGGGTGGGTGGGTGGAAGAACGATGGAATGGAAGCCCTGTCCGAGCTGCCTGCGTGCTGTCGCTGCGCCGGATTTATTATATATACAAATTAAATGAAAATTTAAATGTAAACGGTTCCAGCTCGAGGTCTTTCATACGCATCCCCAAATCCCAATCCCAATGAGGAAGGAAAACCTAGCTGGAGGACCGTCGATAGAATATCGTCGGCAGTCCTCGAGGGGTATCCCACGAAGGTAGATTGATCGGCAGAGATGCGTGTAATCGAGAACAAGGCAACAGAGACACACGAGTTAGACAGGTTCGGACCATCAGCGCGACGTAATACCCTACTCCCGTGGTCTGTTGGATTGTATTGGCTATCGTATGATATTGCGTGTGTTTGGAGGAGGTCCCTGCCCGCCTTATATAGTGTAGGGACAGGGTTATAAGTCGGTTAAATCTACGAGATAACCAAAAAGTAATAACAGATTACAAGAATCATGGGATCATACATATCCTAACAGATCTTGTAGCATCTTCATGATATCTTCCCGAGTGTCTTGCGGGAGGCGCCGAGCAGCGTCATGCCCCGCAAGGCTTCATCTTGTGGGCTGGGCCACCCCTGGGGGCGCAGCCCATGTGGTCTGCCATGGGTATCCGGGGTTGTACCCCCACAGCTAGTCCCCGAGCGCCTTGCATCTATTGTGCAACGCCGTCTTGAGCTTGTCCGAGCTAGTGCGAACAAAGCCGAGCAGTCAAACTCATGGTCCAATCACCGTGATGAGTTGCCGAGCAGTTGTGAGCCGTCGCCGAGCATCGCGAACCGTCGCCGAGCAGCGTATCCCAAGTTAAGCTTGCCATAAGGATGTAAGGAGCTCAAGTTCAAAATCAAAAATTTCCTCGCAGTGGACCAATTGTGCCCACTTAGAGTCCGACCACGAGAAAGGAAGATAGTCTTCTTCAGCTTCGGGAGGCGCGGAGTCCTCTAGATTAAAGAAAACACACTCACCGCGAGGTGAAGTGTGCCCACTTAGTCCCCGAGCCTGACTGTAGGTGACGTAGTGACGTGGTGCCAGGGTCCAAAGTAGAAGAAAAGCAGAAGTCTGGCTGAGCAGGTAGCTAGTCCCCGGGCGTAGCCCTGAGATGAGGAAAGCACATTCACTGCAAGGTAAAGTGTGCCCACTTAGTCCCCGAGCCTGACAGTAGGTGATGTGGTCACATGGTGCCAGGATCAGAAACAGCAGTCAACAAAAGAAAGTCTCCAATGCGGTGAAGAACCAAGTCATATTGCTGATGCAGTCTCCGAGCCACAAGTGGAAATCTTGGAGAAAACAAATCGTGGAGAAAAAACCGGATTAATGGCTGTACAGTAGTAATTACTGAGCCGTAACTGATGGTGGAGAAGTCGGCGAATATTCGGTGAGCAATAACAAATTGTGGCGATAAATGGGCGATATGGGCTGCAGTTGCGCGAAAGCCGAGGTAACGGCCCACCACGCTGTTGCGGAGAATTCAGAGAGGCGCAAATCTTGGAGTGGTTTCCCAAAAACCATCGAATGTGAAAGGTGGGGGAGTGCTTTATAACTGCGCCGCCGCACCCCGCGCTCTCACCTTTGCCACTTTGCCACTTCATCTTACTCCTCAGCCCTCGCATTTCCAGATTCACACGCGCTTCCGCCGCCAGTCCCAAACTAGATCTGTGAGATGGCGCCGAAGAGGGGAGCCGGAAACCCGAAGAAGGCGACTGCCGGAGCCAGCCGTGATACTGAGTGGGTGCCGTCGAACATGGGAGAGGCGGAGATCAACAAGATGGTGGAGGCGCAGGTTCTTTCTGACTGCGTCACCGCCGGATGGCGGCCAGCCAGCGGTGAGCCCTTCCCGATGCCGCATACTGACGAAGTAGTAGTTTTTGAAGATTATTTCTGGCACAGGTTAGGTTTTCCCATTCATCCTTTCTTGAGGGACTTGTTGGAGTTCTAGAGAGTGAGTCTGTGCAACCTCCACCCAAATACCATCTTGCACATCTCTATCTTTATCCATTTCTATGAGGCATATCTCGGAGTTCTTCCCCACTTCAACCTCTTCCGTCATCTATTCTAGCTGAAGAAGAAGGGTGGTGGCGGTTCGAAGGTGGTCGGCGGCATTTATCTTCAACTCCACAATGGAATGGCGGGCGAGTACATCATTGTACCGCTAAACACCTCGCTGAAGGGGTGGAATGCCAGGTGGTTCTACATGAAGCAGAGCCATCCCGCCATCCACTGCGATGTCGACCACGTGCCGGAGAACCAGAGGAGCTGGTCGAAGAGGGCGAGCAGTGCTAACATGGAGCCGGTGAAGGAGCTCCTTGGCCTAATTAAGGGCGTGAAGATGAATGGCGGGTTGGTGGCGGCGAGCTTCATAGTGCGCCGCATCCAGCCCTGCAAGGAGAGGGCCCACGCGGGCTTTGACTTCAAGGGGGACGCCGACGGCACTCGGGAGACGACGGAAAGGCTGACAAAGGACGATGTGCTAGAGCGGGCCGCATGGCTATTAGCTCCAAATGCCTCGTTCAGCTTGTCAGGGCAGACGAGAGCCTTTAACTGCATGAATCTGCCTCCTTAGGTAAACATCTCAATTATTTATTCCTGATGCTATTTATCCTTTATCGTTGCCGAATAGTGACCTGATTCACTTATGGAAAGATCTATTCGCAGGAAAGAGCAGCGTACTTCTCGGACGTGCCAAGGGGCGATTGGCCGGGGTCAGTGGACGCCCGGCCAACAACGCAGCCTGAGGAAGGAGCCATCAGTGCCTCGTCGGAGTCCAGAGGCACAGACATTGGTCGGACGGAGAGTCCCCCTGGTGTCAGAGAAGGTCTGGGGGAAGAGGGCTGCGGCAGATGAGCCGGCCTAGAAGAAGAGGAAGACAGCGGGTGCCGCTCCCCGCAAGCCAGGCGGTATCTCGCTTGGCGATGATCAGACCACTCAGACACAGAGTGCAGCGATGTCCGAGTGGTCGGATGACGACGGGGCTCTAGTAGCTCCTCCTCCGAGCACTAAAGCGCCTCCGCGCAACACGCGCGTAGAGGAGCAATCTAAGGGAGAGGTGGGAGTCCCCGAGCAGCAGGCGAAGGGAATCCCAGAGCGATGGGTGGAGGACAGGCCGACGGTGGATACCACGAGACCCCCACCCCAAGGCGCGTGAGTCAACCCTAGGGCAGCGGCTAGGGGCTCGGGTAGGCAGCGTCGGTTCAAGAAAGTGTACCGGGAGGCCAACAAGTAAGTGTCCTTGCCTTGGACTTATTTTGATGTCTTATCTTTATCTCTTTTGGCGATTGACGAACTAATCTGATGCAGAGCGAGACGTACGAAGGATTTGAATCTGTCCACCCAGACCAGCGAGCAGCTAGGGGCTGGTCCCAGCGTGGAAGCAGCACCAGCAGACCCCATCCTAGAGTCCCCGAGTCCTCGGTGGCCCGCGGAGGAGTCAACCGCCGCTGCTGATGAACTTGGCAGCAGAGAATGGTTGGCGTCAACGGTGAATGAGCCGACAGCGGTGCCCAGGGCAACGGCAGGAGCCACCATGTCTTCGGGAGTGGAGGCTGGAGCTACCGACGCTGCGCCGGAGTCTAGAGCGGAGAAGCCTGTGGTGCCAGAGGAGCAAACGGCGCTCCCTGAGGCGTCGGAGGGCGTGGTCGGACACGCTGTGCGGCCATCGAGCCCCCTGGTGGTGCTGCTAGCTGCAGAGGAGGAGGATGAGGTGGAAGAGATCGAACGTGAGGAATCACGACCCCAATCTGTCCGAATCCTCCACAAGCGGGGCGACAAAGTGGTGGTCGTTGAGGAGGAGGACACCACCAGGGAGCTCAGGAGGCTAGAGTCCACCCTTTTGACGGTGATGAAGCAGATCAAGGTTAGCATTGCGTCATCAATGTTCATCTTTGACGTTAGAGATTGGAGTTCTTCATAGTCTTTGTGCTTATGTAGGGGATAGCTCGGACTGCCAAACAATGGCGCCAGCTGATCAAGAGGATGGAGCCCCGCGCCGAAGAAAACGCAAAGCTGAAGGAGGCGATGAAGATTGTGGAGAAAAACATCCAGAGGACCCAGCGCGAGCGGGGTCTTGCCGAGTCTCAAGCGTGGGATCTGGAATATCAAAAGGGGGCTCTATCCGAGCAGCTGACGACCGTGTTCGAGTAGTTGCGGGGCAGGTCCGAGCAACTGGCCACCATCTCTGAGCAGCTGACGAGTGTTTCCGAGCAGCTGGAGCAGAAATCCGAGTATCTCAGAAACATCTCCGAGCAGAGAAAAGGTATGGCGTATCGGCGATTTTGCTTTGCATTATTGAACAATCATATTGTTGCTGATGACTATTATGCTTGTAGAGCAAGATGCGGAGCTCGGCCAGCAGCGCCAAACCATCGGGCAACTCCAGGAGGAGGAGAAGAAAACGACTAGGTGAGCAGAGAAGCTGGCCGAGGAGCTAAAAGGTGAGTACTTCGTGGTCGGAGCTACTGCTAAATTGATTTCTTTTGTTTGACGGATCCTTGTGATGCCTACAGACTATCGTTGGAGGACCAAGGCATAGTTCAATGTGCTGGACCAGGACACCAGAACCCAGAGGAGTAAGCTCGACACTGTAGTTGCCGGAGTCAAGCCGGTGCTCGACTGCGTCGACCTGGAGGTGGCTCCTCAACCCGATGGCAGGCCACCGCATCCAGACACCATCATCGACAGGTGCAAGGCGGTGTGGGAGAACTTCAAAAGCTTCAACAGTGACGCCACCGTCACCGCCAATACACACGCCCTTGCGGTGGTCCGGTCCCACTACCCAGCCATTGACCTTCAAGCAATAGGGGCCGGATTCGCCAGAGGGACGGGTGTGACGGAGCATCAGCAGCTGGAAGATGAGGTGGAAGACACGGTGAAGAAACTGGCCAGCGACGTCGACTTGTTCGGCGAGATGGACGGCGATGGCGAAGCCCAATGACCTGCTCGGAGAATATTCAGTAATAACTGGAGAGGGTAGTTAAAACACGTAAGGGAGCAGACAGACATTTATGTATATGTATAAATGTTGTAAAGTGACATGTGCATGTTTATGCAATTTTCTAGTATTTCGGTGAAAAAATCATTCAAGTGTTAACCCTAATGCAATTATACGTAGTATAAGTAGCGTCCAAGTAGTTAGTTCATTACTGAACTCTTGGCCTTGGCTAGCCCATAGTCCATAACATCGAGCGTGGAGCCCGTGCACGTGTAGGAGGAATAGGCATGACCGAGGAACCATAGCCGACCACCCATAATGCAGAGCGTGGAGCCCGTAGCACGTGTAGGGAGGATCGGAGACTGGGTCTTCTCCATAGAGCATAGAGCGAAATGTGTGCTGCTCGGCGGTTGGAAATAACTTGGAGATATACATAGTATATGTAGCATCCGAGCAGTTAGTTCTTTACTGGGCTCTTGGCCTTGGCTATCCCATAGTCCATATAGTTGAGCGCGGAGCCCGTGCACGTGTAGGAGGAATAGGCGTGACCGCAGCCGACCACCCATAATGCAGAGCGCAGAGCCTGTAGCACGTGTAGGGAGAGATCGGAGACTGGGTCTTCTCTATAGAGCACAGAACAAAACATGTGCTGTTCGGCGGTTGGCGAAATATCTTGGAGATATGGAGAAACGAGGCGGAGCATTTATGGAGATCACGTATTGGAGTTTGTTGAGTAGTAGCTTAGAGCTGGCGACCGCAAATGGAGATTAAACCGTAATGTTGATATAATGGAGACAAATTATGGTGACCAAAACTTCATTCATTATGGAGTGGAGAATACATATCTGGAGCGTTTCAAGGATAGAAACGTATAAGGTGCTCGATGTGCCATGAATTGGGGATATCGATTCCATCCAAGTCACATAGCTGGTAAGACCCTGGTCGAGTAGCCTCTTTGACCACGTAAGGCCCTTCCTAGGGGGAGGAGAGCTTGTGCATCCCTTTGGTTTTCTATTTTCTGTGGAGAACGAGGTCGCCGATAGCAAATGAATGACCTTTGATGTTACGGTTGTAGTATCTCCGCAAGCCTTCTAGATATTTGGCTGTGCGGACATAGGTGATCAGGCGTTCTTCTTTGGCCCTGTCGATGTCCTCTGTCCGAACAGCTGTGGCTTGCTGTTCAATATAATGTTCCACCCTAGGTGCTCGGAAGGCAATGTCCGCTGGAAGTATAGCCTCAGAGCCGTAGACCAAGAAATAAGGAGACACACCAGTGCTGCGACTAGCTTGAGTGTGTAGTCCCCAGACCACAGCTGGTAGCTCTTTGAGCCATCTACCCGGATGCTTTTCTTCTTTCTGATATAGCCTCTTTTTGAGGGCATCAAGGATCATGCCGCTCGCCCCGTTCGACGTGGCCGTTGGATCTAGTATGGGCAACAGAGACGTATTTGACGGAGATGCATCGGTCTTCGTAGAAGTAACAAAAATGATGACCAGTGAATGTAGTTCCAAGGTTGGTGGTAATGCTATTCGGGAGACCAAATCTATGGATGATATCTTCGAAGAGCTCGACTGCCTTCTTAGCAGTAGCCGAAACAAGTGGTTTGTATTCGATCCACTTAGAGAACTTGTCGATGGCAACATACACGTACTGGAAACCACCAGGCACTGGCTTGAAAGGCCCGATCATGTCCAGTCCCCAGCATGCAAAAGGCTAGGAAGCTAGGATGGTCTGCAATTCTTGTGCCGGCACGTGTATTTGCTTGGTGAAAAATTGGCATCCTTCACAACGTCGGACGAGGTCTTCTGCATCGGTGATGGCCGTGGGCCAGTAAAAACCAGCTCGAAAAGCTTTACCGACTAGGTTTCTCGAGACCGCGTGGTTGCCGCAGGAACCAGAGTGAGTTTCGAGAAGTAGTTTTACTCCCTCTTCTTGGGTGATGCATTTCTGCAGTATCCCTTCCTTGTCACTTTTCCTCATCAAGTTCCCGTCCACCAGCACGTAATGCTTGCTTTGACGGATTAGGCGTTCGGTTTCAGTCTTGTCAGCAGGTACGTCGGCGCTGGTAAGGTACTTGATGAACTGTTCCCTCCAATCGGCGGCCGGCGAAGGTACTGTAAGTACCAGCTGCTCGGCGGGGGGAATTTCTTGCACTTCCTTCTCTTCCTTAATAGACGACGTAAAGAGGTCTTGAACAAAAACCCCAGGTGGAATCACCGCGCGAGAGGAGCCTCTCTTAGATAGGTGGTCGACGAGCTGATTTTGATCTCATACCACGTGGTGGTACTCAATACCGTAGAATTTCCCTTTAAGTTTCCTGATTTCGGCGCAATATGCGTCCATCTTCTCACTGGAGCAGGACCAGTCGTTATTAAGCTGGTTGATGACTAGCACGGAGTCTCCGTATACCATGAGGCATTTGACGCCGAGCTCGACAGCTATACAGAGTCCATGGAGACATGCTTCATATTTGGCGGCGTTGTTGGAGTCTAGGAGGTGTATGCGGAGAACATATCAGTGCTTGTCTTTGGTCGGCATAATGAACAAAATGCCAGCACCAGCACCGTTGATGTTAAGGGCACCGTCGAAATACATCACCCAATGCTCGGGGCATGTAGCGGGGATGGGCTCTTGGATCTCGGTCCACTCAGCCACAAAGTCAGTGAGCGCTTGCGACTTGATGATAGGCATGCTTCTGAATTCAATGGAGTAAGTGCGAGCTCAACAACCCACTTGATGATGTGGCCGTTGGCCTCTTTGTTGCGGAGGATGTCCCCCAGAGGGAATTCGGTGACCATGGCGATCTTGTAATACTTGAAGTAATGGTAGAGCTTGCGTGACGTGATCAGAATAGCGTATAGCAGTTTTAGAACTTGAGGATAACGAGTTTTGGGCTCATTAAGGACCTCACTGATGAAGTAGACTGGACGTTGCACCTTATAGGGGTGCTCGACGTCCTCACGTTCAACGATGATAGTTGTGCTAACGATGCGAGAAGTGGCGGCGATGTAGATCAGTAGAGTTTCGTCTGGCCGAGGCGCCTTCATGATTGGAGGCTTTGTTAGAAATAATTTGAGCTGCTCGAAAGCTATGTTTGCCTCATCCGACCAGGAGAAGTGCTCGGAGGCCTTGAGGAGTTTGAAGAACGGTAGTCCCTTTTCACCGAGGCGCAATATAAAGCGGCTGAGAGCAGCCATGCAGCATGTAAGCTTCTATATGTCCTTTATGCAAGTTGGGCATTTCATGTTGGTGATGGCAGAGACCTTGTCGGGGTTGGGTTCGATGCCACGGGCGCTGACGATGTAGCCCAGGAGTATGCCGGATGGAACTCCAAAGATGCACTTTGAAGGGTTCAACTTCCATCTATACCTTTTTAGGTTGGCGAACGTTTCTTCGAGGTCGGTGATGAGATTATCGGTAGTCTTGGACTTGACAACCACATCGTCGATGTACACTTCGATGTTGCGGCCGATCTATTGATCTAGGCACATCTGGATGGCCCTTTGGTAGGTCGCCCCGGCGTTCTTGAGTCCGAAGGACATGGTGGTATAGCAGTATGCACCAAAAGGCGTGATGAACGACGTCTTGATCTGGTCATCTTCCTTGAGGGATATCTGGTGATAGCCGAAGTAACAATCGAGGAAGGAGAGCAGTTCGCAGCTGGTGGTGCAGTCTACAACCTCGTCTATCCGAGGCAGACCGAAGGGGTCTTTAGGGTAGTGTTTGTTGAGATCAGTGTAATCAATGCACATTCTCCATTCTTTATTCTTTTTTTGAACAAGAACATGGTTTGCTAACCACTCAGGATGATACACTTCTTTTATAAATCCGGTAGCTAGGAGCCATTTTACCCTAATAGCCTCCTTCTTGTCTAGCGTGAATCGTCGGAGTTTCTGCTTGATCGGTTTGGCGGTCGGCGAGACATTCAAGGAGTGCTCAATCTTCTCCCGGGGTACCCCTAGCATGTCTGTCAGGTTTCCAAGCAAACACATCGGCGTTGGCTCGTAGGAAGGAGATGAGTGCGCTTTCCTATTTGGGGTCGAGGTGAGCCCAAATCTTCACGGTCTTGGAGGGGTCGTCGAGGCCGAGGCTGACCTCCTTTGTTTCATTGGACTTGGCGGAGGTGCGAGGAGGCTCCAGCGATGGGATCTCCAGGTCATCGGTGAGCACCGTCTTGGCATTGGTGACCACACTAGCCATCTGGATGGAGAGGTCGGTGGCTTCCACGAGGCGAGACTTTCTATCTTGCAGGCGTAGGCGTTGGAGAGGTTGGCCGTGCAGGCCAGGACTCCTGCAGGCGAAGGCATCTTCAGCACTAGATAGGCGTAGTGTGGCATGGCCATGAACTTGGCTAGAGTTGGCCAACCAAGTATGGCGTGGTAGGCGGTGTTGAAGTTGGCGACGTAGAAGTTGATGTGCTCGACGCGGTAGTTGCTAGCCATGCCGAACTGTACAGGTAGGGTGATCTCTCCAAGCGGTTTGGATGCCCTGCCAGGTACCACACTCTAGAAGGAGGAGTCGGAGGGTGTGAGATCTCCTATCCCAAGCCCTAGCTCCTTTAATGCTCCGACGAAGAGGAGGTTCAGAGCGCTCCCGCCGTCGACGAGCACTTTTCTAAAAAGTACTTTCTGGACGGTTGCATCGAGGACGAGGGGGAAATGCCCTTTGTAAGGGATGTCCACCCACTGGTTAGCCCTACTGAAGGTGATGGGGACCTCGAACCAGGGGCGATAGCTTTGGTTGGCGACGGCGTCTTCCTCGTTGACGGCGAGCACCCGGTGGCGGTGAGGTTTCGATCTCTTCTGCTCTCGGTGGCGGCGAGGCCCCCGAAGATGGTGGTGACCACTTTGTTGTGATCCTAGATGGCGTTGTTGCCTCCAGGTGGTCGACGGCCTTCGGCTCTGTCGTTATTGTCGTTGTTTGGCTTTTTAGCCTGGAACTCCTTAGCCAAGCCGAGGCAATCCTTCATCTTATGCTTGGCGTTTTTGTGGAGAGGGCACGGGTCTTCGAGGATCTTCTTGTATTGCTCATCATAGTTGCGCTTGGCGTGAGGTTCGTCAACAGCGGCGACGATATGGTCTGGTTAGCGGTGGCGATATTGACCAGATTTGGATCCTTCTGGCCGATCATGGCCACTGTCCCGATGGTGACTGTGGTCATCGTAGTGACGGTCGCTGTGGCGCCGGTCGTCGGGTCGATCGTCGCTACGGCGAGTTGGGCGATGAGTTCCCGCATCCTCGTTGAAGCGCACTTCAGCCTCTTCGGCGTCGACGTACTGATCAGCAGTTGTAATCATCACGCCAATCCCCTTAGGCGGCTTGCGATTGAACTTGGAGCGGAGGTCACGGTGATGGAGTCCTCGGATGAAGGCGGTGATGACCTCTGCTTCCGTGATGTTGGGAATAGAATTCCTCATCTTGGAAATGCGTCTGATGTAGCTACGGAGGAGCTCCGATGGCTTCTGCTAAATGCGGTTCAAATCATGCTTGGTGCCCGGCTGAGTACACGTGGCCATGTAGTTGTCGGTGAAGACCTTCTTCAGCTCTTCCCAGGATCTGATGGAGTCCAGGGTGAGGCTTGTGAACCAGTTCATCGCAGTTGGCGTGAGCATGATGGGAAGATAGTTTGCCATGATGATGGTACCCCCCCCCCGGTGGCGCGCACAGTAGTGGCATAAGCTTGTAGCCACTGTGTGGGGTTCATCTATCCTTCATAGGGCTCGGCCCAGTGATTTTGAAACCATGGGGCCACTAGAGTGTCCGGAGTGCCCTTGTGAATGCTTTGGGCCCTTTGGGATCATCGCCGTCGGTGTTGCCAACATTGAGTAATTTGGAGGGCTGAGTCCGAATTACCAAACTCTTGCTCGTACTCTTGACGGTGGCATACATCTTCTTCATGGCGAGAAAAACGGCGCTCGTCGATACGTCATTGCGCATCTTGGAGATTGTTAAGGTGTGCTCAGATGTCCTGGTCGTGTTGGCGAGGGTGGTCGACGTGGTTGCCCCTGGCTCCCCCCTAGAGAGGTTGTCCATCATTGTGGTGCTGGTCAGCGAAACGACTTTGGCTGGGGCGGCGATTAGATCTTGGCGCGGCTGATCGACGAATCGAGCTCATCGAGTAGGAAGGTCCCTGATCCTGGCGGATCTCGTTGACCTAGCAGTGCGCCGCTTTAAGCATGGCGGCGACCTTGGCGACCTCTGGTGTCTACGGGAGCCGGGCGAGCTCGTTGGTGGCCATGGCCAGGTTGGCGCTTGGAGTCTTGTAGACGTCGTGGTTGTCAACACGGATAAATTCATCATTGATGTTGCGTTGGAGTTGGCGTGGCCTTCCTTGCGAGTCAAGCTGATCGTTGCGAGTAGCTTCGGCTAGCACAAGGGCAGCTTCGTTTGCTCGGTGCTGCGCGCGGTTGACGTTCCTGTTGACGCAGGCGGCACGGTCCTCCTCGGTTTCTCCTTCCCGCGGGGGGCTGTCGATGCTGACGTTGAAGATTGCGCCTCCATGGATGGGAGGGAAAGGAGGTTGTTCGGCGGTGGTTTTGGCGATAGTCTCCGTAGATGGACTCGAAGTCTGGATTCTCGTCCATGATGGTTTGGAGGGATGCTTTGGGGCATCGGCCGATGTGTAGCATGTTGATGGCCGGTGGGAGCTGGTCAGCGAGAGGATGGACATCTCCAACCGTCGTGAATTTGCCCCTCAGGGCATCTTGATAGGCGGCGACGACGCTGGTGACCCTGAAGGGTAGGGCCGTAACCCCTGGAGTTTCCTCATCCGCCTCCAATAGATTTGAATCAGAGGGTGGTCGGCGCTGGACCAGAGTGGTCAGAGTTGATTCTACGATAGAGAGGCAATCGGCGAGCTTCGGGCCAACCTGATCGATGGATGCAATTAGATCGTCGTTGTTGATTTGCCTCCTTGGGTAGCGGGGGAGCGTGTGGCGAATTGTCGGCGAAAGCAACCTCGGTGGTGGTTCCAAGATCGGATCTGCAGTCGCAGGTATTGGGGTGGTCGGCGCAGTATTGGTCTGCACCGGCTCGATGAGCTCTCTCGACTCCATCAGCGTTGATGATCCACGAGATCGATCCGACCGTGAAGATCTGGCCGGGTGTGGGAGGGACGAAGAGCCTACAAAATGTACCATCTTGTTCGATATGGAAACAACACGCACACCCCTACCTGGCACGCCAACTATCGATAGAATATCATCGGCAGTCCTCCGAGGGGTATCCCACGAAGGTAGATTGATCGGCAGAGATGCATGTAATCGAGAACAAGAAGGCAACAGAGACACATGAGTTAGACAGGTTTGGGCTATCAGCATGATGTAATACCCTACTCCTATGGTCTGTTGGATTGTATTGGCTATCATATGATATTGATTGTGTTTGGAGGGGGTCCCTGCCCGCCTTATATAGTCTGGGGGGTAGGGTTATAAGTTAGTTAGATCTAGGAGATAACCGAAAAGTAATAACAGATTACAGGAATCATGGGATCATACATATCCTAACAGATCTCGTAGTATCTTCAGGATATCTTCCCGGTGTCTTGCGGGAGGCGCCGAGCAGCGTCGTGCCCCGCAAGGCTTCATCTTGTGGGCTGGGCCACCCCTGGGGGGCAGCCCATGTGGTCTGCCATGGGTATCCGGGGTTGTACCCCCTACAAGGACAAAGAGTCGAATGCGTTCTTTCTTGATATGGCAAGGAATTGCTAATTGAATCTGTGCTTGCCTTCTTGTTTTGTTTTGCTCTTAGTCATCTTCTGTTTCGTTTCATCGTTGATGCTTCTGGAGTAGTTCCAGCTCGTCGTTTCACCTAATGTAGTCCTAATTCTTCAAAAAATAACTGTTTCAACATGATTAAGAGCTCGCAACTCGTGCTCGCAACTAGTGCTTGTTATTCGTTGCAGTATTGCTAGTCGTGTTCTGTGCATCTCCTCATGAAAAGCATACTAATTATATACTACAAATATTATTACTTCTTTTATATATTTGGTCAAAGTTAAAAGAGTTTGACTTCTCGCACACTGTCACACAGAATGATGTCTGGATAACAATGACAACACACATGGGGTGAGCAGGCACCTACCACCGGGGCTATCAGGAATAGTATGGAACAAGCAAAAGTGGCAAACCCCCATGTGCCGTGGTCCAAAGCGGCATCTCAGATGGTGATGGCATGTCGACACATTTCGCCCAGATGCGTGGCGCTCATATGGCATGCTACATTTGTGAGTAGGTTCCACCACAGGTTGTGTGGTCATCCGTCCTGAGCTTACTGCACAAAAAAATCTTTGTGGATTGATGCTGTTGTTCCCTTTTATGCTGAGATGCAGCTGCTCTAGGCAGATTTTTCGATTTTTCTTTCTTTCCTTGTGCATGTCGTTGTTAGAATATATTCGAATTTTAACATTGGCATAAAGGACTACTATTTCCTTCAACGCAAGCTCAACGGCTTACGACGCAGCCACGACATCAGCATGATAAGGCAATGCTATAGTACTCCCATTACCTACTATATAAGAGCATCTCCAAAAGCCTTTCTAGAACACACTATCTAAACTATTGTTATGAGAATCATTTGCACAAAATCATTTTCTATTTCTCTCTGCTCTGCAATAGATTTTCTATACCCAGTGGCGTATGTGGACGTACGGTGACTGGTCACGGCATCAGATTCACTGTGTGGTGGAGTTGAGTTGGCAACGTGCATAAGGGCTAAGTGGGAGGTCCTAAGTTTGAATCTCTACAACCACTCCTTTTTTTTACCCAATAAACACTTGTAGTCCCGGTTGTAGGAACCGGGATTAAAAATCAAGAGATTTAGTCCAGATAGCATAGTTCCGGTTCTAACTGGGACTAGAACCACATTCTCTACTAGTGCTTGTTATTCATTGCAGTATTGCTAGTCGCGTTCTGTGTGTCTCCTCATGAAAAAGCATACTAATTATGTACTACAAATATTATTACTTCTTTTATATATTTGGTCAAAGTTAAAAGAGTTTGACTTCTCGCACACTGTCACACAGTATGATGTGTGGATAACAATGACAGCACACATGGGGTGAGCAGGCACCCACCACTGGGGCTATCAGGAATAGTATGGAACAGGCAAAAGCACCAAACCCCATGTGGCCGCGGTCCAAAGCGGCATCTCAGATGATGATGGCATGTCGACACCTTTCTCCCCGATGCGTGGTGCTCATACGGCATGCTACATGTGTGAGTAGGTTCCACTTTGTGTGGTCATCTGTCCTGAGCTTACTGCACAAAAAAATATATTTGTGAATTGATGCTGTTGTTCCCTTTTATGCTGAGATGCAGCTGCTCTAGGTAGATTTTTTGATTTTTCTTTCCTTCCTTGTGCATGTTGTTGTTAGAATATATTCGAATTTTATCATTGTCATAAAGGACTACTATTTCCTTAAGCAAGCTCAACGGCTTTCGACGGAGCCACGACATCAGCATGATAAGGCAATGCTATAGTACTCCCATTACCTACTATATATGAGCATCTCCAAAAGCCTTTCTAGAACATACTCTCTAAATTATTGTTACGAGAATCATTTGCACAAAATCGTTTTCTATTTCTCTCTGTTCTTCGATAGATTTTCTATACCCAGTGGCGTATGTGGATGTACGGTGACTGGTCACGGCATCAAATGCACTGTCGTTGTTCACGGCATCATCTGCTGCTTTCGGCTAGGCCCTCACGCGACTTTCGGCAACCAAAAGGCAAAGATGCAGGCTCGCTGTAACGCCCCGCGTTTCCACTGCCAAGTTTAAAATGTTGGCATAAGAATTATTAGCCGACAAAGTGGTGCCTTCCCAAATAATGACCTTAATCAAAATGTTGCAACAGATAATAGTTGGGACCTTACAAAACTTGTTACATTTAAATAGAAGGGCAGTTAATAAATATTACGTAAAACAAAAATAATAGTGTCGGGTTCATAAACCCGGGGTCCCTTAGGGACCCGCTTCCACGCCAGGGCTCGGCCCGAGAAAACAGCATGTAAGTCATGGGCCGGCCCAAGAGCCTAAAAAACAACGGGCCGGAAGGACAGTGTGGTCGCCGACCGGAAGGTCTACCCAAAAGGACGAGCGCCCGCTCGACAACTTCTTCGGCCCACCTCTACGACCGGAGCGCTCGCTCCGGGCACCAGCCACCTCCGGGCGGTCTCTCCGATCGGAAGGCCTGGCCCAAAACGCTGCTTTCTACTCCGACCCTGCGACTCCGACCGGGGACCCGTAGGAAGCCTGCTTACCGCTCTTCTCTGACTGGCGCGGCCAGGGCCGACTGGGGCCATCCGACCGGGGACGCCCGCTCGGAAGGGACCAAGGGCGAACGGAGAAGGCAGTGCACAAAGTCAAACCACGATACCAAGACCATACCCTGTACGCCTGCGGGAACAGTGCTCCTCAACTTCCCTAACACAAACAGTATTGTAGGCACTGACATTTGTGTCTACAGTATTGCAGGCACCATTAGGGCTCCCATACGGCAAAAAGCCCCCTGCATGCCTCTGGCATCGATAGTGGGCGCCAGGATTCACCATACCTGGTACGCGTGGTAGGGCTCCTCACATACCAACAGTATTTTGTAGGTACCGACATCCACCCTTCCTGAAGAAGCCAACACAACCTCCCATGTGCACCTGACATTCTACAGTGACGTCAACAGTATTGTGGGCGCCTACCATCATCACTGCCCTCATCGGCGTGGGCAACAAGGCTTAGTGACCTCCGTACTCTCCCCCTCTCACTTGTAAAGCCATCCCCTTCATCTATAAAAGGGGATGCGCTCCCTCCAACGAAGGAGGTCGACTTCTTCAAGCACCAGATTCACTAGATCGATAGCTCACAACCCCTCAAGCACACGCTTGAACACCTAGCTCATAGCGGAGTCCCGGTCGCCCTCGGCCAATCCAGTCGGACCCGACCAGGCCTCTCGGACACCCCACCTTTCTCCTTCTCGTTTGTAACCCCACTACAGACTTCGAGCACCTGGGCTCAGGAATAAAGTCACCGAACGACCCAAACTGGACGTAGGGCACGTTGCCTAAACCAGTATAAATCCTGTGTCATTGAGTGCTAGGCCACCTCCGATCACAACGTACAACAAAACTACAAATATTCACTAGTTGGTCACTTTCTGTACCGACAGTTGGCGCCGTCCGTGGGGAAGACGCTGTACGTTCAACACTTTTTGGTCATTGGATGACCCATTTTTCTGCCACCCCCGCAATGGCGGGCTCGGGCGATACGATTCGCTTCGGCTCGCTGGAGTATCCCGCACTCTCACCCGCCGGGATGTGGGTTCCACCCGTCCTTGAGCCATCCTAGGCCTTCCTCTTCGGAAGCCTGGACTTCATCGCTGACCGGCTCGGCGTACTCCACCTCCACAAAGAGACTCGCGACCCGGCACCCGTCGGATAGACGTCCTCCATCAACTCCGGGACGTGCGACCTCGATGGTGCGGCATCTGCGCTTCATTCCGAGCAAACTCTCTGCTCAAACCCCATTGTAAGTAATACGCATACTTTTATGTGCCCTTTATTTACTATCTCCCACCGATCACCCGGAGGGACTGCACCGCCCACACCACAAACATCGTACAGTCGGTTCCCCTATGGCCTCACGTCCTCCGTGGATGCCTACGCTCGGGGCTCCGAAGGGTGCTGGCACCATCCCCACTCACGTCCGAATTCGTAGGAATGGCAGGCTTCGCTCCTGTCATTTCCCACGAACTCCCGGGTAACGAGGGCGAGAGCAATAGTTCTAGCATCGATGATGTGGCGCCCCTCAACCATCCGTCCCAGGAATGCGCTATGGCGGATGGTCCAGGGCAACCGCCGGTGGTTCCGGAGTCTGCGCAAACTCATGCCCCTCTGGACCCGCGTGCGGAGGCCCTCGTGGCTGCGCAAGCGCACGCCGAGTAATTACGACAACGGCGGCAGAGCCAGCCACCGCCTGCGCCGGCATGGTCGGTGCGGCACGTTGCGCCCCATGCGCATGGCCCGGCGAGTGGCGTCTAAGATCGCGCTCATCAGATCCAGCATGACATCGTGAACGAGGGGAACGATGTCCCACAATTCGCCCGGGCCAGCTAGAATATCGCTGCTGCAGCAATGCTTCTCCGCGGTGTTCCCGAGCCCGTCAACCCTCAGGAGCGGGCAGTCTACCGGAACCTCCGGGTTCTAGTAGAGGCCGCCGCCGTCCAACAGGCGAAAATCTTCGCATCGCGACTCCGACCCGTGCCCTCTCTCCCCACCGGGGGGATTGGGACGCGCTAGCCGGATCGATCCGTTCGCTCGCCGCCGCAGCCGTCAGGCTCGGCTCGGGGTGCGGCAGCCGCACCACGGTCCGACCGGGTGCCTACTCCACACTGACCGCACCAAGACGCTCGTAGCTTCATCAGCAACCGGCATCGGGACCAACACAGCAACGACGTCTGCCATACGGCAGCAGGCGACACGGATCCCGACCAAACCATCGAGGGAAGCGGTGAAACGCGCCCCAGGCTCGATCGCTGGCCGGACGACCGGAGCCCCAGCCCTGAGGGCCCGGGGCCACGAGCCTTCAGCCGGCGCATCCGAAGAGCACCGTTCGCACAGCGTTTCCGTCCTTCCTCCAACATCACCAAATACGCCGGGGAGACAAACCCAAGCATTTGGATCGAAGACTTCCGGCTCGCCTGTCGAGCCGGAGGAGTGGATGATGGCTATTTCATCATCCAATATCTTCCCATTTGTGTGGGGGAACATGTTCGGGCATGGCTTGAATTCCTTCCACACGACAGCATCCACGACTGGGTGGACCTCAAGAGGGTCTTCGTCGGGAATTTCTAGGGGACGTACATCCGCCCGGGGAACTCCTGGGACCTCAAAAGCTGTTAGTAGGAGCCTAGCGAGTCCCTGTGGGATTACATCTGCAGGTTCTCTCAACGATGCAACTCCCTCCCTGATGTCATCGACGCAGACGTCATCAGCGCATTCCTTTCCGGGACAAATTGCGAGTCCCTGATCCACAAGCTTGGCTGCCTAAAACCCCGCAGCACCCGCGATCTGCTCGACATCGCCACCAATCATGCCTCTGGCGAGGAGGCGGTCGGAGCGGTCTTCAGCGGAGGCCGGGACCAAGGCAAGCCCAAGCGTGCGGATCCAGACGAAGGCCCCTCCACTCAGAGGGGCAAGAAGAACAAGAAGGATCGGCGCCGGTCGGACAACACCGTGTTGGTCACCGCGGCTGATCGCACGCCCAAGCAGCCCCAACAGGGACTGCCTGACCACTTCAACAAACTCATGGATGGTCCGTGCCCCAACCATGCCTACCCGGTCAATCAACCCTACAAGGAGTGCGAGCTCCTCAAACGTTTCCTCCGATAGACCGACGGGTCAAAGGAGGGAGACGGCAAGGAGCCGGCAGCCAAGAGGGGAGGCGCGGCAGGCAAGGACGGAGACGGTTTCCCCGAACCTGAGGAGTGCATCATGATCTTCGGCGGGTCCGACGCCATCTGGACTAAATGCCAGCACAAGGTACGCTATAGGGAGGCATGCGCCGTCGAGACGGCCGTCCCCTCCTTTCTCAGCTGGTCGGAGTCCCCGATCACCTTTGATCAGAGGGACCATCCCTCCTGTGTTGCAAGACCGGGATGCTACCCGCTCGTCGTCGACCCCATCGTCCGCAAGAAGCGCCTCACCAAGGTGCTGATGGACGGGGGGAGCGGCCTCAACATCCTGTACACTGACACCCTCGATGCCATGCGCATCCCCTGATCGGAGCTTCGCCCAGCGAGCTCCCCCTTCCATGGGGTAATCCCGGGAGCATAGGCATACCCGCTCGGACAGATTGATCTGCCCATCACATTATGCAGCCGGGCCAACTTCCGCTCGGAGGTCCTCACCTTCGAAGTGGTGGACTTTCTAGGGTCCTACCATGCCATCTTAGGACGGCCATGCTACACAAGATTCATGGCGATCCCCAACTACACCTACCTCAAGCTGAAGATGCCGGGTCCAAACAGCATCATCATCGTGAGTAGCGCCTTATCGCACGCCTTCGCGTGCGACCGCGAGCACTACGAGCTCGCCACCGCGGTCGTCAACTCCTCCGAGCTCCTGTAGCTCGGGGAGTCGTCAACCCCAGTAGTCCCAGACTGCAACAAACCAACCTCCTCAATGGCCTTCCACCCACTCGAGGAAACCAAGGCGGTGGGTGTCGACCCCATCGACCCAGCCAAAATGGTGCCGATCGGGACCCAACTCCTGGCCAAATAGGAATGCGAGCTTGTCGACTTCCTGCGCGATAATCGCGATGTCTTCGCTTGGCAGCCCTCTGACATGCCGGGGATACCATGGGGGGTCGCCGAGCACACACTATGCCTTATCCCGGGCTCAAAGCCCACCAAGCAACGCCTGCATCGTTTCAACGACGAGAGGAGCAGGGCCATAGGCGAAGAGATCGCCAAGCTCCTGACAGCCGGATTCATCAGGGAGGTTTTCCACTCCGATTGGCTCGCCAATCCCATCCTTGTCAGAAAAAAGACCGCGAAGTGGAGAATGTGCATCGATTACACCGGACTTAATAATGCATGTCCGAAGGATCACTTTCCTTTATCACGCATAGACCAGATAATTGACTCCACCTCGGGTTGCGAGATCCTCTCCTTTCTAGATGCCTACTCAGGCTTTCACCAGATCGCGATGAAAGATTCCGATCAGCTCGCGACCTCGTTTATCACCCCGTATGGTTCGTACTACTATGTGACCATGCCTTTCGGTCTGAAGAACGCTGGCACCACCTACCAAAGGTGCATGCAGCAATGCTTCGCTGACCAAATCGACCTGCCTAATCAGCCGGATCAGGCTGAACGGCCGAAACCAACAATCGCCGTCTATGTTGATGACATAGTGGTCAAAACGGCTCGAGCTTGCGACCTGATCGCAAACTTGGCCGCAATGTTCGTGAACCTCCGAAGGTTCAACATCAAGCTAAATCCCGAAAAATGTGTTTTCGGGGTTCCAAAGGGAAAGCTGCTTGGATACATCATATCCGAGCGCGGCATCGAGGCCAACCCCGAAAAGATCGTAGACATCTCCAACATGGGCCCCATACACAACGTAAAAGGCGTACAAAGGCTCACCGGCTGCCTGGCGGCCCTTAGTCGCTTCATCTCCCGGCTCGGCGAATGGGGGATGCCACTCTATAAGCTCCTCAAAAAGACGGACGCCTTTGTCTGGACTGAGGAAGCCCAATAGGCTCTCGAAAGCCTCAAAATATCCCTGACGTAAGCCCCGATCCTTGTCGCTCCCGAACGGGGAGAACCCCTCCTCCTTTACGTCGCGGCAAGTAACCATGTGGTGAGTGCCGCCCTGGTCGTCGAAACGGAGGAACCGGGACACCAGCTCAAGGTACAACGACCCGTATACTTCGTCGGAGAAGTACTTACTGACCCCAAGGTCCAGTACCCCAAGGTGTAGAAACTCCTATACGCCGTGCTAATGGCCACTAGGAAGCTCCTACACTACTTCACCGACCATGAAGTCACAGTCGTCACTTCATACCCACTCGGAGACATCATCCACAACCGCGACGCCGCGGGACGAATCTCTAAGTGGGCCCTTGAACTCATGGGCCATGACATCAGGTATACCCCC
This sequence comes from Miscanthus lutarioriparius, assembly GCA_904845875.1. Classification (NCBI taxonomy): domain Eukaryota; kingdom Viridiplantae; phylum Streptophyta; class Magnoliopsida; order Poales; family Poaceae; genus Miscanthus; species Miscanthus lutarioriparius. Next base: position 27,280,232 of record CAJGYO010000009.1, on the reverse strand, counting down.
CGCACCGCAATTAAGTCTCAGGCTCTCGCGGATTTTGTCGCCAAATGGACGGACGTCCAGCTACTGGCCCCGGATGTCTCCCACGAGTACTGGACAATGTACTTCGACGGGTTCCTAATGGCACCCAGCTCGGGGAGTGGAGTGGTTCTGATCTCCCCAGACAGGAGTAGGCTCCGCTACGCCATCCGCCTCCACTTTTCGGCTTTGAACAACGTCGCGGAATATGAGGCCCTTATCAACGGACTACGCATCGCCATCGAGCTCAGTGCTACGCGACTCTATGTCCGCGGCGACTCGGAACTAGTCATTAATCAGGTCATGAAGGAGTCCTCCTACAAAAGCCCCCTCATGACAGCATACTGCCAAGAGGTGCGTAAGCTCGAGGACAAATTCCAGGGAATCGAACTACATCACGTCCCTCGAAGGGACAACGACGCCGTCGATTTCCTCGCAAAACTAGCCACCAGGCGAGATCCATCCCCGAGTGGAGTCTTCATCAACGATGTCCACGAGCCATCCGCCCGCATCCTGGAAGGTCCAACCCAGACACACCCCAACGGCCAACCGACGCTCGGAGGCTCCGACCCCGACGCCCAGTCGGCGCTCGGGGGTTCCAACCCCAACGCCAAGCAGACGCTCGGGGGCTCCGATCCCAGTATCTCTATAACGACGTCACCCATGGACGTCGCCGTATTGGCACTCGATCAAACCGACTGGCGAGTACCACTACTCGCCTACCTCCTCGGGGAGGTTCTCCCACCTGAAAGAACTGAAGCTCGACGAATCGCTCGACACGCCAAGACCTTCGTCGTGCTCGGTAACGAACTCTACAAACGGAGTCCGTCAGGAGTGCTCATGAAGTGCGTCCCCGCCAGCCGGGGGAAGCAGATCCTCCTCAAGGTCCATGCTGGGATCTACGAGCATCATGCGGCCCCAAGGTCCCTGGTCGGAAAAACCTTTCGCCAAGGTTTTTACTAGCGCACCGTGCTACGAGATGCAGAGGAGGTCGTCCGCAAGTGCGAAAGATGCCAGTTCTACGCTCGGCAAATCCATTTACCGGTGCAAGAGCTCCAAACCATCCCAATCACCTGGCCATTCGTGGTCTGGGGCCTCGACATGGTAGGACCCCTCAAAAAAAGGCCCAGGCGGTTTCACTCACCTACTCGTAGCAGTCGACAAGTTTACCAAATGGATAGAGGCCAAGCCCATCATCAATCTCCGCTCGGAAGAGGCGGTCAAATTCTTCCTGGACATCATCTACCGATTCGGCGTTCCTATCTGTATCATCACTGACCACGGGACTAACTTCACCGGGAAGAAGTTCCTAGACTTCAGCAATGGATACGGCATCAGAATCGACTGGGCTTTGGTCGGACATCCACGAACTAATGGTCAGGTCGAACGCGCCAATGGCATGGTCCTCCAAGGACTCAAGTCGCGCATCTTCGACCGACTCAACAAACACGCCGGGCGATGGGTTGCAGAGGTCCCAGCGATCCTTTGGAGCCTAAGAATGACCCCAAACCGATCCACGGGATTCACACCTTTCTTCCTGGCTTACGGAGTAGAAGCCGTGTTGCCCTCTGACCTCGACCACGGCGCACCAAGAGTAAAAGCTTTCAACCGCAACCGAGTCATGGAGGCTCAACAAGACACAGTCGACCTGCTCGAAGAGGCCTACGAGACAACCGTCATCCGCTCCGCTCGCTATCAACAAACCCTCCGCAGGTACCATGAAAGGAAGATCAGAGGAAGGATACTCGAAGTCGACAATCTCGTGCTCCGAAGGACCCAATCGATGAAGGAAAAACACAAGCTCTCTCCACCCTAGGAAGGGCCCTATACGGTAATCGAAGTAATCCGACCGGGCACCTACCAACTGGAGGACAACAATGGCAATGTTTTCAACAACACTTGGAACATTGAACAGCTATGTCGTTTTTTCCCTTAGATTTGATCTAAACACTTTCGCTTAAACACACATGCTCCTGTAAGAGCGCCCCTGCCTGAACACTTTCAACCCGAGTCGCTCGGGGGCTCCATAAGTGTACAAATATTGAGTATTACCTCCCTTTCTCTTTACTATCACATGGTATACAACTTTCTCCCCGAACGGAAACACATTCCATTCCTTTGATTACCCTACGTAACCCTGTTCTTACCCTCAAACCAAACGCACCCCGCCTTTCCCTACGGATACGAGCAGCCGAGCCTCACGGGCCACACCCTAGGCTCCCAAGATTGCACCCTACGGGACAAATGGGCAGGTACGAGAAAGAAAGGATAAAAACAAAGGTTATGCTAGGACAAAAACAAGGAAACAGATATGGTGCTTTCGTCACGGGGGCAGTGTGGTTGTATTCATTGATACAAAGAAACTATTTACATGGGGACTTACCCACAAAACTTAACTATTACATTTTCTACTACTACAAATACTACTACGGCCACTCGATGACTTGAACGCCAGAAATCGCTCGGTTCCGCTCCTCCAAAACTTCAGCAAAACGCAATGGGTACCTCAAGGGTGTCACACCTTTACTTGCTCAGCAGAAGAACATGGAGCTCTTGACCTTCTCATGCAGTCGAGGCAGCTCCTAGGCGGGCGCGCCGCTACTGAGGTATGGTCGCCATGGCTGAAAGAAATCTCATCAAACTTTATGAACTGGCCGACTTGAGCAGCTATAGGCATGGAACCCTCCATCGGCACGATCGTGAGTAACCTCCCCTCCGACAAGGCTTGCCCGGTAAAGATCCACCGGAGAGAGTCTACACACGGCTCCATCCCGAAGAAGGCCTCGCAGATCAGCATCACCTCCAGTCCGACATCACGCTCCGGGCTCACAAAAGGATTTGTAAGTCCTCCCCCTCGCTCACTCTCTCTCTCACTTAGGAACTGCCACGGCACACAGGCACTCTCGGTGAGAAGGAAGAAGGAAGAGAGACAATAGTTGGAGAACAGGCAAAGGACTGCGATGGAGAGCCCTCTCCCTCCCCCTATTTAAAGAAAAAAAGGTAAGCACGATCATAGCACAAAACTCTCTGAATGCCTACCCCATTCAATACGAATGGGAAACGATGGTAAGCCAGACCGGTGAAGCGTGGAGTAACGCCATGTCGACGGCAATACTGAACCACCCCTAGGGGGCCTCGGGAACTAAGCATCGCACGTGCGGCACAAATAAAATGCACTAGAATGCATGCTGAGAAAGCACGGTCCCGTGGGACGTTGCGTCACGAAGCGGCAGTTGCCTCATTCGACATGGGCAACCAACAGAGCCAGGGGAGAAAACCGTAGATGAGCACCGTGCAGCCCTCGCCTGGTCCGGTTGCGCTCCAAATAAACCTGGGACCGCGACTCCTAAACTCGCGTAACGGCTTCACTTCCGACTGCGCTCCAATAAACCTGGGACCGCGACTCCTAAACTCGTGTAACGGCTTCACTTCTGACTGTGCTCCTAGGATCCACGAGCTCCGGCTCGTCCGATTCTTGAACTAACTAAACTAACTCTCTCGATCCACGGCGCGCACCGACGCCTGGGTCCGTTCATGGCTCCGCCTCGCTCGATCCCACGGCGCGCATCGTCGCCAATGATCAGTAAGCTCTGACACGTCCGAACCGAACTATCTCCATCCGTGGCGCGCACCGACGCCAGGGTTTGTCCTGAACTAACCTTCTCACCCGACCCACGGCGCGCACCGACGCCGGGATCAGTAGGTTCTGTCTCATCCCCACGCCTAAAAAATCCCCTCGGCTGCACAACGATGCCGTGGTTAAACAAAATTCCATCTTAAACTAAAAACACACACGCTCGCCGAAACAACACCCCCCAGACGGTTCTGCCCGAACCACCCGGGAGCTCGGGGGCTACACCCGCGGGTGCGCTCGCGCGCACCCACCGACACGACGCAAAAAACCTCTCCAGCTGACAACACAGAAAACCCCCTAGCCAGTTCTGCCCGAACCGCCCGGGGGCTCGGGGGCTACACATGGTGCGCGCGCCCACCCCACCCGACAAGAAGAAAAATCACCGGACGATTCTGCTCAAATCGTCCGGGGGCTTGGGGGCTCCTGTCGGGTTTATAAACCCGGGGTCCCTCAAGGACCCGCTTCCACGCCAGGGCTCGGCCCGAGAAAACAGCATGTAAGTCATGGGCCGGCCCAAGAGTCTAAAAAACAACGGGCCGGAAGGACAGTCTGATCGCCGACCGGAACGTCTACCCAAAAGGATGAGCGCCCGCTCGACAACTTCTTTGGCCCACCTCTCCGACCGGAGGGCTCGCTTCGGGCACCAGCCGCCTCCAGGTGGTCTCTCCGATCGGAAGGCCTGGCCCAAAACGCTGCTTCCTACTCCGACCCCGCGACTCCGATCGGGGACCCGTAGGAAGCCTACTTACCGCTGTTCTCCGACTGGCGTGGCCAGGGCCGACTGGGGCCATCCGACCAGGGACGCTCGCTCGGAAGGGACCAGGGGCGAACGGAGAAGGCAGTGCACAAAGTCAAACCACGATACCGGGACCATACCCTGTACGCCTACGGGAATAGTGCTCCTCAACCGCCCTGACATAAACAGTATTATAGGCGCCGACATTTGTGTCTATAGTATTGCAGGCACCATTGGGGCTCCCATACGGCAAAAAGCCCCCCGCATGCCTCTGGGGATCGATAGTGGGCGCCAGGATTCACCATACCTGGTACGCGTGGTAGGGCTCCTCACATACCAATAGTATTTTACAGGTACCGACATCCACACTTCCTGAAGAAGCCAACGCAACCTCCCATGTGCACCTGACATTCTACAGTGACGTCAACAGTATTGTGGGCGCCTACCATTATCACTGTCCTCATTGGCGTGGGCAACAAGGCTTAGTGACCTCCGTACTCTCCCCCTCTCACCTGTAAAGCCATCCCCTTCATCTATAAAAGGGGATGCGCTCCCTCCAACGAAGGAGGTCGACTTCTTCAAGCACCAGATTCACTAGATCGATAGCTCACAACCCCTCAAGCACACGCTTGAACACCTAGCACATAGTGGAGTCCCGGTCGCCCTTGGCCCTTCCGGTCGGACCCGACCGGGCCTCTCGGACACCCCACCTTTCTCCTTCTAATTTGTAACCCCACTACAGACTTCGAGCACCTGGGCTCAGGAATAAAGTCACCAAACGACCCAAACTGGACGTAGGGCACGTTGCCTGAACCAGTATAAATCATGTGCCATTGAGTGCTAGGCCACCTCCGATCACAACGTACAGCAAAACTACAAATATTCACTAGTTGGTCACTTTCTGTACCGACAAATATCGACACCTTCACATTATACTTGAAATTTATTTGTCTCATGTATTTCTCCTATAAATTCCTTTAGGTCACGTGCTTGGCATATCTCATCTTTTCATCTGAAGTGGCGGGTTAATAGCAAGAGTGAGTACAAAGTACTCAGCAAGCATATAATAAATCAAATGAAATGCATGCCTAGCCATTTGTCACATCCATTCTCAATCATAGATCATTTATCAAAAAGTTGTATATTTTAGAAAATCAGTTAACAAATCTATTATCACCCATAAGTGAGACAGAGTCTCCTATAGGCTCCCATAGCCTCCATACCAAGAGACATGACGTGAATTCACAGTTTAACCCTGCGCAGGTTTATATCACTTTACCGATGATTACCCTGACCAATTTGCCATCACACTTCCTTAGGTATGACTCATGGAAGATATCGGACTTTCCCCATTTCCATATATTATATACATACACATCTACCCACGTGCGCTAATATATGCACCTGAGTGTACTTCATCGACACCCAAAAAATATCTCACATAGACTGAAAACAGGATGAAAACGGAATAAATACGGGTCAATTCCGGATAAAAACGGGATTCTCGTTAAACGGACGGAAAAACCCCTCTCCTCCCACAAATACGGAAACGCACCGAACAACACTTGTTCATATGGATAACCTCGGATCGGAGTTTTTTTCCATCGATATACAAATCCAGCTCGTCCGTGAACCAAACAACACTTGTTCATATGGATAACCATATCCCATCCAGAGATATCTATCCAACTAAACACGCCCTTCACTAGTAGAGAAACGACCTTTCATCGGTGGCCAAAAAATATTTAGTCCCGGTTTAAAATTGCAAGCCGAGGCTAAAAGGAGGCCTAGAACTTTAGTCTCGGGTGGTAATACAAATTGCGACTAATTCCACCCTTTAGTCCTGGTTGTAATGGTATTCAGTGTGGTGTCAATGCGGGAGGCTTTAGTCCCGGTTTGAGACACGAACCCGGACTAAAAGTACATTTAGTCCCGGTTTGAGACCCGAACCCGGACTAAAGGTGCCTCCAGAGTGAATTTAAACGGAAAGCGTATTAGATAACGAATTGGCATAAGGCCTAAGTTAGATGTGTGGTGGAGTTGAGTTGGCAACGTGCATAAGGGCTAAGTGGGAGGTCTTGAGTTCGAATCTCCACGACCGCTCCTTTCTTTTACCCAATAAACACTTGTAGTCCCGGTTGTAGGAACCAGGATTAAAAATCAAGAGATTTAGTCCCGATAGCATAGTTCCGGTTTTGAACCGGGACTAGAACCACATTCTCTACTAGTGCTTGTTATTCGTTGCAGTATTGCTAGTCACGTTCTGTGTGTCTCCTCATGAAAAGCATACTAATTATGTGCTACAAATATTATTACTTCTTTTATATATTTGATCAAAGTTAAAAGAGTTTGCCTACTCGCACACTGTCACATAGTATGATGTCTGGATAACAATGACAGCACACACTGGGTGAGCAGGCACCCGCCACTGGGGTATCAGGAATAGTATGGAACAAGCAGAAGCGGCAAACCCCCATGTGGCCGCGGTCCAAAGTGGCATCTCAGATGGCGATGGCATGTCGACACCTTTCGCCCCGATGCGTGGCGCTCATACGGCATGCTACACGTGTGAGTAGGTTCCACTTTGTGTGGTCATCCGTCCTGAGCTTACTGCACAAAAAAAAAATCTTTGTGAATTGATGCTGCTGTTCCCTTTTATGCTGAGATGCAGCTGCTCTAGGCAGATTTTTGATTTTTCTTTCTTTCCGTGTGCATGTCGTTGTTAGAATATATTCGAATTTTATCGTTGGCATAAAGGACAACTATTTCCTTAAGCAACCTCAACGGCTTTCGACGCAGCCACGACATCAGCATGAAAGGGCAATGCTATAGTACTCCCATTACCTACTATATAAGAGCATCTCCAAAAGCCTTTTTAGAGCACACTCTCTAAATTATTGTTACGAGAATCATTTGCACAAAATCGTTTTCTATTTTTCTCTGCTCTCCAATAGATTTTTTATACCCAGTGGCGTATGTGGACGTACGGTGTGACTGGTCACGGCATCAGATGCACTGTCGTTGTTCACGTTCTCCATACTATGTGAGTGAGGGCACCCAAGCCTACTACTAGTAACAGGCAGCAACGAAAATATGCCAAACCGGTGATGAGTATAAAATAAACCATGCATTCCACGTTTTGATTCCGTGCAGTGGAATGATTTTACAAGACAAAGTGCCGTGCGTACGTGGACGATTCCATGCATTCCACCGCATCTGCTTTTGTTCCAAAGCGACGAAAAAGCTGGACACTGATGGTGGCACGGAGCCACTCGACTTTAGTCCATGTCCAAGTCCAAGTCTCTAATTAAGCAGGCTAGTAGTTTGGTCTTTATTTATAAGAAAATAGAAACGAAAACGATTTGGTCTCGCACTGATCCAAACCTGATCCCTAGCTTCTTTCAGTGGGAGTGTAACTAACGCCAGCTCACGTTCCACCTGGACTGGACCCATCAGTAGTTCACTCAATCCGAGCCGAAAGACGCGCCTATTCTTCTGAACGCCCCGCGACGGCCTCTGCTAACCTGTAGCCCATCCGACACTATCGCCTGGCTTGCTGCTGAAGTAGTTATCCTGACACAGAGCCTTTATAAAAGAGAGAACACGCACCAACCAACTCGTCTCTCCCTCTTCAACAAGATTATTAAGAGAGCAGCAGTGAGAAAAAAAGGATAACTTGCTGTACGGTATATAATGTGTAGTAGTTTAATTATTCACGAGCATCATTTCTAAAGCAGCTAGCATCACACCTCTGCTCCCATGACGATATGCCGAGAATTAAGTTTAGGAGATGCGAACCCAATCCAGAACAACAATTGTTGGGGATTTGACTTCGCCAGAAAACATAGCCCTGAAACTCCAGAGTTGATTATCAAAATGTTATGACAAAGTTTGCCTGCAGGAGTCAATAGCGAAGGAGAAGTTTTGACTTCGCTCGAAACAAGCAAAAGAGTCAAAGAGGTTCAAGAGCGAAGACATCTTTTGACGTCGCTCGACATGCAAAGTAAAAAGATCCAGAGCAGGAACTCTCAAGTCGGAGATACGGAGACATCACTGATAGAAGTAACTTTGAGGCCTACTTTGGAACACAGGATAGGAACAACGCAGAAACAGGAGAAACGCAGGAACCGAAGTACACCACTTCTCCAATCCTACGGGAATTGAAAATATAGGAATATGACTTGGAAGCCCTTTGGCAACACCTCAGGAAAGGAAGTCATAGTTGCTCTCAATTTGAATTGAACCGCTAGGCTCAGCAGTAAAGATAGGGATGGGTGGGTGATCCAAAATTTGCTGCCTTGCGACCTGCTATGCTGGCTTGCGTCTTGCTTTTGCTGGACTGGGCTCCGACGCTGATGCTCGCGGCGGGAACGGCAGGAAGGACAGGTACGCAGCGTCCGTGCGCACGTCGCCGGTCATGAAGCAGACGTCGGAGTGGCAGGGCCGAGCACGGGGAGCGCACCTGGTTGTCAAGAACGACTTGCTACGGCAGCGCGCCACCGTCACCCTGCTGGTCTGCATCGCTGGGGGCAGCAACGTGCTCTAGCCCGAGCGGTGCTTCTGACGACGTACGACTCATCCAGCTGGACCTGGGCGTTGAGATGCCGACGATGGCGACGCCGTACGGGGCGGCCCCGGAGAAGTAGGGCGGGGTGTAGACGATGGCGCACAGGGTGACTACGGCGCCGCCGCCGCCGCCGCTGGAGCACTGCCGTGCCACCACCCGGGTTCCAGGCCTTGCCTCCGCCACCGCCTCCTCGCCATCCTAGTCGCGGTCACCTCGGCTTGCGCCTGGCTCGCCGCCGCGCACTGCCCCCCGGGTCTCCAGCCCGCGCTTCTAGGGAAGTCCGGCTGCTGGCCCCGCGGCCGACGAGCTCTCTCCCTCCCCGCTACTCTCCCCATGAATCCGACGCCGCCGGCCATGGAGACCCGAGGGTCCGATCTGGAGGTCATCTAAAATCAAAGCATTATACAAAACGATTCTAAGATGGGGATCCAGAAGATGGGAAATCGTAGATGGGGAATCAAAAAGCTACATGACTGCTTCGTGTGGTCAGCGTTGGGGGAGGACGGCAAAATTGGCGCGAGGGGGCGTCAGCAGCGCGCGCGAGCGCTTTCTCTTCGCGCCAGGAAAGTTACCAAGAGGTCTAAGCTCTTGGTTTGTTTCCTGTGAAATCGGCCTCTGGAATGCCATCCTATGGAATTATTCTCATGACTTTCCTGTGAACCAAAGGGCATACATAGGAAAAAATCAATAGGAATGAAATCCTCCAAAAATCCTATGTTTTTCCTACAATCCAAAGGGGGCCTGAAGATTGACAAGACAATGTGAAGAATGAAGTCTCGAAGAAGTAAAAAAGACAACTTATTCGCCCCTGTAGTTTAAAGGGGTTGTATTGATTAAAGAGAGAGGTAAAATGGTCATTTATATAGAAATTACAAAGGCTAAAACCTTTATAAATACTGTCTCTGACATATACAATACTATTATGAATTGAATACAACTTTACTCTTGTGTTCAAACTTGGTGTTTGTCCGATTGTTTTACCCAATAGCAATCAATCAGGAGAGCACGGTTGCATAGCCACAGCACAAACTAGTTGCGTTTCACGGTGTGCAGTGCAGTGACCTGCCGGCCTAGCTATGACAACTTTTTTGTTCCCTCCTAGCCAAGCACTAGTAATATGACAGACAGCACATGTGGGTTGACATGGTTCCAATGGCGGATTCAGAAACAGGCTGCGCCCCGGACTAAACATTATGGATGTGTTTGGTTCATTTTCTCCACAAAGCCAGGCTAGCAAAATAACCCAGGCTAGCTCTAGCCAGCCTTAACTAATGCAACCAGCACTTGTTTGGTTGCTCTGTTCTAGACAAGCCTGGCTTGGCAAGATCGTATTTGGTTGCCAGACTAGTTCTGGTGCATTCACCGCTTCTTTGCTAAGGTGAGCTCACCTCCATTTCTCTGGTTTAGCAATGGTGGGGAAGAAACATTCGCCGGCGGTGGAAGCCGATTCGGCGGAGGAGGAGGCCGATTCGACGTAGGAGGAAGCAGATTCGGCGGCGTCTCTCTAGATCCCGCACGAGGAGCACTGGCCCCTCACCTTGCCCGTCTCCTGCAGATTCCGCCCGAGGACGCTGAGGAGCTAGCCGGCGAGTGGATTGGATCCCGTGCGAACGCTGAGGAGCTGTGCGGTGGGGAGGCCTGGAGGTGATGCCCGCCACTGAGGGGCCTCGCGTGCACTGCCACGGGGGGCACGCGGGCGCCACTGCTGGAGGCCACACAAGAGTCGTCGCCGCCCGGGGAGCCGCGCGGGCGCCACATGAATCCGCGCGAGAGCTCCTCCTCTTCGGACGCGGTGCTCCTCCTCCGGTGCAGGGTGAAGCCTGGGGCGGCGGCGCTCCACCGGGGTGGCGTTCGAGCTCCTTGGTAACGCGACTGCGAGCGCGGTGGGGAGGTGGGCGGCGGCGGCACTCCACTAGGGTGGCGTCCGAGCTCCTTGGTGATGCGACTGCGAGCGCGGTGTGGAGGTGACACGACTAGGAGCGTGGGCTTAGCCAAGGCTGGCTCCAGGAGAACGGTCGATCCTGGCGTTTCCGCGGAGCCTGGCTAAGAGGCTATTGTTGCATTAGCTAAGCCTGGCTTCAGGTCCGACCAGGCAACCAAACAATGCTTGGCTGCATCTAGCAAGCCTAGTTGGTGGCTAAGCCACCCAACCAAACACACCAATAAAACTAGAAATCTTACTAGCCGTAGGCTATTACATATAACATAGTTTTAAGAAGATAAGCCACCATATTGATTCAACCAGCTCAAACAATAGGCTCAAACAATACATAGAACATTGAAGCTATAAAACCAAATAAAGAGCCTTCCATGACAAAAAAAAAATATAAAAAGCTATATATGCCTTCATGATTCACACCACTTGTACCGACGTCCTCGTTGCTTCATGATTTTTTGTAATTCATTCGAGCGTTCTAGTTTCTGTACCCTAAGATATAAAATGTTGCAGCTGCAAAGTAACATTCGATGAACAATGAAAAATTAGGAATCTAGGGAGCAGGGAGTAGGGATTTGGAGTTCTGCTAGATCTCACCTGCCTGCCTGCCGAGTCTTGCTGGCTCGCTGCCACGGCAGGCCTGGCCGCATGGGTGAGTGGGGGCAAGAGCGGACTGCAGGAGGAAGCGGAAGACTCGCCCGTTGCGTCACGCATCGACTCGCGTGGAGAGGGGAATCGCCGGATTGGGGTCATTACGCGCGGCCGCCGGCTAGGGCTAAGGTTGCAGGCCGTTGGGCTGTCCTCGTGTCGGGGTGGGCTATTGGGCTGGCTGGCCTTTTTATCATGTTTTTATGAAGCCTGTTCCCACAGTTTTTGGGCCTCGCCCAGGGCTACAGCCGGGCAGCCCAGGGCCCAGATCCGCCCCTGCAAGGTTCTGTACTTGTCAAGTTCATTCACAGCACAAGTGGCTAACAATAATCTTTCTTTAAGCAATATGATAGCCTTTTTACATAAGTAACCACTGAGGTACAAATAAGATATCGAAAAGAGAACATAGTACAAGTAGATAGATGGAGACGATAAATAAACTAGCCATACGAGCGAGACAGAGAGTGTTATCAAGTTCCAGCGTGGGCTGTCCTGCCCTGTCCGCTGTCCACCATGGGGTCTCGTGCTGTGAATGGCTGTGCTGTGAAGCTCTGCTGATTTCCGCTGGGCCCTCGTGCGAATTTCAGCAACCGAAAGGCAAACAGGCGGGCTCGCGCGATCCGTCGCGAGGAAAAAGGGTGTTTTTGGTTCTTAGCAGCGGGCCGGGCCTCGCCTCGCTCGGCCTGCTCTTGTCGTTCTGTAAGTCACATCGTGTAACTAACGCCAGCTCACGGTCCATCAGTAGTTCACCCATTCCGAGCCGAAGACGCGCTCTATTCTTCTGAACGTCCCGCGACGCCCTGCTACCCTGATTGGTATGTCGCCCACGCCCATCCCACACGATCGATCGCGTGGGCTGTCCTGTCCCTCACGGGGCCGACACTCAGATAAATAAGGGGTGTTTGGTTTCAGGGATTAATTTTTAGTCCATGTCACATCGAACGTTCGGATGTTAATTAGGAGGATTAAATATGAGTTAATTATAAAACTAATTACACAGATAGAGACTAATTTACGAGACGAATCTATTAAACCTAATTAATCCATCATTAACGCATATTTACTGTAGCACCACATTGTCAAATCATGTACTAATTATGCTTAATAGATTCGTTTCGTAAATTAGTCATGTAGGAGCTTAATAAACTAGCCATGTAGGAGCGAAATAGGGTGTTGTCAAGTTCCAGCGTGAGCTGTCCTGTCCTGTCCATCACGGGGTCGAAGCCAAAGAGGAAACACAAAGCTTGTGAAGCTCTGCGGCTTTCGGCTGGGCCCTCACGCGAGTTTCAGCAACCGAATTGAAAGGCAAACAGGCGGGCTCGCGCGGTCCGTCACGAAGAAAAAGTCTCGTGGAGCAGGGATTTGCCCGGCCCAATACATATATCCTCTCCACTTATAAACGCTGCAGCACCAGAAACATAGCCAAAATACTTATACTTAGAACAACTCCAGCAGAGCCCACTTAATCTCCCATAGTTAAATATGGGTACTCAGTCAAAAAAACACAGCTCTAACTGGGCTCTTACTAGAACCCCCAATTTGGGGTGGGCACCCAAATCTCACCCCAGACCCGATTCCCGTTGGCCCAACAAGCCGGCCCCCATCCGTGCGGGCGCTACTCCTCCGCTCCGTCCGCGCGCTGCTCGGTCCTCTGTTGCTTGCTCCGCCGCGCGTTGCCTCCCTTCCCACGACGGCGCTCCCTACTCTTCCCTCCGTGTGACACGCAACGGCGCTCCCTCCCCTTCCCTGCTACCCGCGACGGCGCTCCCTCCCGCACGGATCTGCTACAGGGCCGCCCCTTCTCCTCGTCGGCATCGGATCTGCTGCAGGGCCGGCTCCTTCCCCTCACCGACGCTGAGGAAGATGGCCACTGCTCCAAGGTCGGCTCCTTTCCTCGCTGGCGCTCCGCCCGTAGGCACTGCTACCGTCGCTCTTTCTTCCCCGTTGCGTTGAGATAGCTCAGTTGTTAGAACAGAGGATGACAAGTGGGTCCCAATTGTCATTATCTATTAAAAAGGATTTGGAGGCTTTGGTTTGGGGACTTCTGCTAGAGGAGATTGCAAAATAGAGGACCAACAAAAGTAGGAGGAGCACCCAAATCAGATATAGGGGCCCTGATTTGGGTGCTCCTGCTGGAGTTGCTCTTACAGCGAGGCCCAACCAAAGAGGAAACACGAGGGCACTAAAATAAGAAAACCTTTTACCCTCCGGTTCAAGATGATATATATATATATATATATATATGTTGGCCTCATTAGTGCCCAATCCTATAAATCCTTTTGCAAAGGCATCCTTATTATTGAGGCCTTCATCTCTACTACCTAAAAAAAACAACTAATCTTATCGTCTGCGCGTTAACCCCACCCCCGCGATAACCCACCCACGCATTAACACCGCCCGATCCCGCAGGCTCCCCGCGGTCCACAGACCCCGAAACAGATAAGGCTGTCCAGGATCTCGGCGACTATACTTGCAAGGGGCGCGGACCGTGCCGCTAGCCCGCTGGTCAAGCCCGCGCCACCCGTCGCCAATGCTCATGGTGAGCGTCTGAGCGAGACCCAAACTTGCCCGATGAAGGCCCGCGGCGGAGCAGTGTCGGGATTAACTATGAAGAGGCGGACGGCCGTGAGCATGACGATGGGTACGAGGAAGAACGCCCAGGAGCACGGCGACTCAGCCATTACGCTTCGCTGCTTCTCCATGAAGAGCTGCAGCGATGCCTTCCTCGCCATGGGCGCACGCCTCCATCTCGGGCTCCTCTTGCACGGAGGCGTGGACAAGTCTGTACCAGGCATCAGAGGGAGTACCGCCACCGTGCTCGTCGGCCGCGCCTCTACTACTTGCCGCCGCACACTGCAGCGAATCAGGCGGCATGGCCCTAGATGCTCCTCGTCGTGGCCATTATATTGATCTTCTTGCTTGCCTTGCCAGATTGCCGCTGCCCTGTCATGCTTGTTAGGGTTTAATCCCACATCATGTAGCGATTGTGGGGAGCACAATATATAAAGCGGGAGAACCCCAACCTATTAGGTTAGTCTTTTGGGTTGAGTAAGACCTATGGGCCTTATATGTTATCAGCTTTGGTGGACCTGTGACCCGTGGGAGCGCAGGCTCGTGATGAACCGGGCCGGCTGTAAGCCAGCTCCAAGATCGTGAACTCGGTGGTCACCACCGGTTTCAACAATTGGTATCATTAGAGCCCATGGTCAGAAAATCTAAACCCGATAAAAAAATCTCGAGCGTCACGTCATGGCGGGGGGCACCCCGATGTATGACTAAGGGGGAGATTGTTAGAGTTTAGACCCACATCGTGTAGCGATGATGGGGGATGGGCCTTATATGTTGTCAGCTCAGGTGGACCTAGGACCTGTGGGAGGATAGGCTCGTGACGAGCCGGGCCGGCTGCAAGCCAGCTCCAAAATCGTGAACTCGGTTGTCACCCAGTTTCAACAATTGGTATCATTAGAGCCCATGGTCGGAAAGGTTAAACCCGATAAAAAAATCTCGAGCGTCACATTATGGTGGGAGGCACCCTGATGTTTGACTAAGGGGGAGATTGTTGGGGTTTAGTCCCACATCGTGTAGCGATAGTGGGGGAGCACAACATATAAGGCGAAAAAACCCCCACTAGGCCCAGGCCTTATATATTGTCAGCTCTGGTGGACCTGGGACTTGTGGGAGCACATGCTCATGGTAACAAGCCAGACCGGCTGCAACCCGGCTCCAAGATCGAAAACTCAGTGGTCACCGCCGATTCCTCCAAGCTGTGTAAACGTGATTGTTGCTTTTCGATTTTGTCGTGCTCGGATGAAGGAGTTTGTCTGCCGCAAGAGTGGTCGATGCAGACTCGCAGAGGCAGGGAAGACAGTCGAGGGTGCACTAGAAGACTTCTCCAGCGACCACCGGCGACGGCGGCAGCACCAGCGTCCTCCGCCATGAGTGCGTTTGGATGCATTGTTGGTAGTGACATCGACTTCAACAATACTCCTCCCAACAAATTATGCACTACTGGTACAGTTACAGGCACAACCAACCGTGATGGTTCACGTAAGAGGGAGTTAACAGAAGGGCAAGTTGTGGCTCAACGAGCAATGAGTAGGACAACATATGCAAACATGACTCCTGAGCAAAGACATCAAAGACGCAAGAGACAAAGGCTGAACAACGAAGCTCCAAAACCTAAAGAGGCAATGAAAGTGAGTGCAATGCGATCTAGAGAGGTGCGGAAGTCCACTTTGAACCAGGAGTCCATCGCAATGGAGAACTCAATGTATATTCCTGAGGTTCATGGAAACATGGCTTGCCCTAGCGATTTGAGTATTCCAGAGTCAAGTGCAACACCACTTTACACCCCACCAGCTGACGAGGATATGGAAGAAGACAGATGTGCTGATATACTGCCGGGCCATATGACACATAGGCACAGTGTTCCATATGGGCAAAGACATGCATTGTCAAACCATCGCAATTTTTCTCCATATATGGTCAACAAAATTGTAACTTAAAATATTAATAAAAAGTTTAAATGCAGGATACTACCAACACATCAAGGGGAATTGCAAGGACTACTTTACCGCTGGTGCTTGCCGAGTTAATACCCTTAGGATGCTATTAAGAAGGTGTGGAATATAGGTGTGTCGGAGGATACAATTAAAACATAATTTTCCCTCTTAGTTATAGTTATTCATAAAATTAAGTTTGTAATATTGATGTTCCGAACATCATGTGTAACACCCTAAAATTTGCAACAATTTGAAAATAGGTGAATTGGATTTATTTATGCATTAGTGTGAGCATGAAACATAGAAAAAAATTAATAAATTTTATCAAATTAAAATCAAATATAAGGTCTACATACATGTCTATGCATTCATGCTGCTGCATATTATTTTTGAATCATGTAATTTGAAATCAAACTTCAAATTGATTTGAATTTGCATTTCAAAATTTGGTTTGAAAAATTAGAAAAGAAAAAGGAAAAGGATTTCATTTCCCATCCCTTGCTTCCGGCCCGTTGGTCCAGCGCCAGCCCATTCATGACCAGTGCAGCAGCCCCCCCCCCCCCGCTCCCCCTTGCGCCGCTGTGGCTTGCTCTCCTCTCCCCCGCGGCCCAGCTTCGCTCAGCCCGGCCCAATGACAAGCCAGTACACTGCCGTTCCTTTCCCCCCTCCGTTCACTGATAGCTGAGCCGCTTCCTTCTCTCTCGCTGACGAGCCAGTCCCAGCTGTCAGTCGCCTTCTCCTACCTCGCAAGCGCGTTCGCGTCAGACACTGCCGTCGCCGGGAGTCCGTGCCGCCCACGCCGCTCTCCTTGCCTTGCGCTCGAAGCCGCTTCCGGCTATAAAAACCAGATGCCCGCATCGTGCCGCGCCTATCTCGAGCTTCGGAGCAGCTGCTGCCCTCGCATCGTACCAAGCCACGCTAACCCTAGCACCTCCGCCATCTCCGCCCGTCTAGCGCGAGCACCACGCTGCTCTCGTTCACTTCACGCCGATGTAAGCTACCTAGCCGAGCTCGCCGTCATCTCTCTCTCTCTCTCTCTCCCGGTGCCCTTGGTTTGCTATATCATGGTACGTAGACCGAATTCGACGAGCACCGGCCAATTCCGGCCATGGCGCCGCCGTGGAGCTCGCCGCCGTCCTCGCCGGCCGTTTTCCCTCCCCTCTGATCTGATCTGCGCCGTCCGATTCTAATCCAACGATCCAGATCTTAAGATACCCCTTTGCCTGTCGTTTTGCAAAAAGGCCCTTACAATTAATTGGATCTTAACCCACCATCCCTGAACTTTTGTTAAAGAGCCCCTGTCTTCTCTTCAAATTATGGCCACAGTCCCTGGTTAGTGA